>OY365749.1:13057994-14257994 GCA_959347395.1 Mechanitis mazaeus
GTGGCGCTCGAGTGGTCGAGGGGAGCAGAGTTTATTGTGTTTGTACATTGCTTTTATTTTTTATTTGTTATATTTATGAGTTATATAGATGAGTGCGAAAAAAATTAGAATTTAAAAAGTTACGTAATTGTACAAGACATGCACCAAGTGAACCTTTATTAAAAGAAAAAGGCGAAAAAAAATTGAATAAACAGTTGGACAATAACATGAGTTCGTTTTATTTTAACTACTCTAGTTAATAAGTACAATTTTTACAAGAAAATTTTATTATATATATTTCATTAGAAATTATTACTATACTTCAATGTCGCACCTATCGGTTTTGTATTGGTTACGTTACGATTTCTTTGAAATATCATTAACTAATCTTCTAACAGGTAATGGTCTATTATAGTAGGTGGAGTTTATTTGTCGGATTTGAATAGCACCATGCCCCCTCTCATGGACCTTCTGACTATCGACTAGACATCTACTACCACGTTATTGTCGATGCTTCCTCGTGTCATCTGTCTTTTTTTAGTATGGAGTATAGTACGTATAAAACACCATCGCATAATATTTCCTATTACATGTTAAATTAAAAGTCAACAGATTAGGATAAAATGCGGTACTTTCTTTGATCCCAACATATCGTAGAAAATTGCAAAATATTTACACAACAAACTGCTCTTAGATTATCGTAAATCAAGCAGGCCGGATGGAATTTGAAACATTGTGCTCAAAACATTAACTCTGGAGTTGACTTATTGACTAAAGAGTATTTAGACACTCCTATCTCTAAAAGGGGTAGTCCTTAACTACTCAAAAATTCTCCAGCTATGCCCATAGAAGACGACGAATGATGACGAATGATAGTAGAATTAGAGACGATTGAATATTACATGGAACACAGAAAGAAGACGGTAAGGAATTCCACAATTTGACCGTGCGCCTAATGAAGGAGTTGGACAATCATTTGGCTACAAAACCTGATATGTAAAGGTCATTGATGTGCAGTATGAAAAGTGTTTCAGAGGAAACAGATCCCTGAGGAATGCCGGCATAAATCACCATAAGATCATAATGAACTCTGACCTGTTAAAGACGGATCTTTGATCTACAGTGGATAAGCAGCAAAATGAAAAAGGATCAGGTAACGTGCGACATAAGCAATGCTCTCTAAAATATTTCTTTGGTTAAGGGTTAACAGCCTATTACTTAATAGTAAAAAGATTGAACTTCACAAGTTTACTTCCCAAAACAGGTGCAAACTAAGGTACCTACTATTGAACGAGGAAGCAATGGAAGTGGTTGAAACTGCAGTTTTTCTAGGAATTATTGATGATGCCAAATTGCTCTCTTATACCTTTGGAGAAATGGCTGGTAGTTCTGTTGCATATATTATAACAAAAAACTCTAAAGAACAAGGCCAAGGAAGTTTATTACCGTTTTTCTATAGTTTTTTGTGATATTGTATCTTCGTTTGGGATAACACAACTGTTGTAAATACTATTTTTATCTCACAAAAAACAGCCTTCCGTGACATTTACTGTGTGGGCCCCAGAGATTCAATAATTGCTGGATTTAAACAAATTATTATATTTACGGTTGCCAATCAATATATATTCAGAAGTCCAAGCAATGTTCATAAGAATGTCATTGATTTTCTCAGAATGGTTATTGACATAATTAATAGAGGGAACAAACATAAACTTACTTTGTCTGTTACTAGATTTCAAATAGTAAGTACCTCTTTTATGCGTTTAAACGTTATACATATAACAAATAAAAAAATAAATGTAAAACATTTATAGGTATGTTAACGAATATTATAATGTGTCTGAATTCTTAGATCATAATGTATGCATCCCACGGGAAATAGGCCTTCGTTGTCAGAAAACTTAGCATTATAACAAATTGTAATAGTCTAAGTTATTTTCATTTAAAAAACGGACAAGCCTACTCAGTATCTGTCGCCGACTCTACTAAGCATTGTGGTATATATCTTTCGGAGTTCGTAGTAGCTTTAAAATTATTATAAACTTATTTTCAATATTGCATTTTCATTTCATTTCAGATATTTTCAAATATTAGGTTATCTATAAAATGTCTGAATATTGGTATCCTGGACTTGGCATATAATGGCATAGTTTATTTAACCGACTATTAAAACCAAAATGATTGAGAATTCAAAGTGCGTGGTGTCACCTTGTTATCTATGTGGTACTAAAACATGTCTTATTTTGAAAGTACAGCTCTTTGAGTACACTTTTGACATTAATTACATTACATTACATATGACATGAGTAATTATTATAATATTGTTGTATCAATTGACATTTATCTTCTACTTTTTTTTAAGCTTCGACAACGTCGAGAAATAAATAATCGTATAAAACGAAGTAATAACGTAAAAAATAGTTTCTTTTCTGTCGAATATTTGCCCGAATACCAGAAAGAATTATAAAAATAATGAATAAAAAATATAAAATCAACATAAAACAAAAATCGAAAATTATGTAAAACAAGCACGATGCCCTCGGGATGTCAGAATAGCAGTTGCTTTAAAAGAAGTGGGTTCAGTTCAGTGGGTCAGCAAGTTTCATTCTCGTTACCTCCCTTTTCTCGTGTAACCTATTCACACACGATAAATGTTTGCGAGGCTTTATAAGACAGTTTATATAAATAGTCATGTGCACGATTTATAGGCTTAAGTGATATTCTAATATATTTCTTATTCTATGTATGCAAGGTAGAAAACCTTACAAATCAAAGATCATGAGTAGGTTGTCAACTTCAAAAACTTTTATATCAAAATCAAAGAAAAACAATACGTTGACCTACAGGAAAAGGCACTCGGCGACCTCTGCTTCTAAATATTATAGTTGCAGTACATTGTTCCCGCAAACTGATCACCAACTTTCTTCTCATCCAATTTACGAAAATAGCCTATATATTGAGAAACTTTAGTGATTCTAACTCCCTTTATTTTCCGGCGGGAAATATACTTTCTCGATGAAAAAAAATATCTGTCTAAAAGTATGGCACGTATCTTAGAGTTTTTATATTCATATATAGATACAATAGAATTATAATGTTACAATAATTATGTCCAACTGGGGGACAGTTCTGATTTGGGGCTCTGGGTTAATATGACTTGAGATTTACCAATAGAATAATGTATATAAATTAAAAAATACTTCAAACCTTCTCTACTTTCAACTTGCCGAAATATTATTTTTTCACTAAATGAGGGCTCTTTCCTCTTTATTATTGCGGGAATTTGCTAGTACATATCTATTACGCATCTTTGTGTGAAGTTTTAGTACTGGTCAAAAGTTTTTCATTAATACTTAAAAAAGATTCCTAATACTTAAACAATAATTGCCAGTTAATTAAAAAACTGTTTTTTAACGATATATATGACAATAAAATATTTATATAAGTTGTCCCTGGCCCCTATGAAATAAAAAACATATAAAACACAGAAAAAGTATAGTTATCCTTAAAAAGCATGTAGCCTGAAAAAAATCTTAAATATGTGACAATTATGTGACAAGTAACGTAACGTCTTCTCTAGTTTATGATCTTAATAAAACCCTTTTGTCCAAGTTTGATGCAAGGGTCATAAACACATAAGCTGTAGCACGGGTTAGCGCGTTGAGACGATTTGTCAACTTCATTGACCCAGAATTTTTCGATATCAAGAGCACAGAAGGGTACAACAACAATCAATCGATCTGCAGAGTTCATTAGAGAAGGCTCGTGTAAAAAACTAAAACATAAGTCTCATTCTATCATAGAAGCGGCTTCTGCTTGGACTCTTTTGACTTGTACAAAATATATAGGATACTGGTGTTTCGTCATTTCGACCGCAAATATTCATGTACATTGGATAATTTCAGTGTTTAATACTTGTAAAGTTTACGGTTTCCTGAGAAACGAACATCTCGAAAGATATCATATTTATGATAAACAAACATAACGAACTGACCCAGAATAGGTTTATAGTTCATTTGTACGCTGTTGAAGGGGGAGCTAAAGATAAAACAACGTTATCTCTCTATAACCTTGAATATCTTGACCTCTCTAGAACTATCATCATTTCTAGAACATACTGCAAAGGTGGCATTAATAGGTTCGTTTCAAATTTAGTTAGATAGTAAAAGGAGCGTACGCTGTGAAAGTGTGCGTGTATACGCATGTTATAGGGGGTCACTTAAGTCTACACTTAGGTCACGAGTCCACGACACTGGCTGCACTCCCCTGCAACGCAGTGGTCCTTGCACCCGCACGGTCAATCTATAGAATGCGAAGGTGCTTAGTCTCTCGATTAATAATTATGTACATTTTATCATTAATTCACAGATGCAAAAGTTACAAAACCAGGTGTACCTAAACTTTGTATATAACCATGGGCTTCACAGGCTAGTAGACTGAAATAAAACAATTGGAGAATGTTAGTCCTCAATATCTATATTACACATAAAAGTATTATTCAAAAACAAACATCTATTTAAGTTACTTGTTTTGTATATTCTAAAACATATTTATTTTGGCTCAATAACGCGTAAGATTGACATGGCATTAACTTCTATTAAAGTTGTTTATTCTTCGTTTTGATTTAATGAAAATAATAAGTAAATTATATAGTATACCTGGATGAAATAAGTACCAAAAAAATATGATGAAATATGTTTCAAATCATACGCAATAAACACAAAGAAGTAACAGCTTATTAATAAAATCGAGGATTTTTGATGAACATAATTTTTATGTACCTAAGTGTTTATTTAGAATATAACCTGTCTAATTACGAATTAATGCAAAATTTGTTATATATTTCTGGTGGTCTACCAATTATAATATTTTAAAAGAGCTATATTTTAATATCACGATAATTTTACTCTTTGAGATCTTTGATTTTTAAAAGAAGATCAATCAACTAGTAGTAACGTAGCACCTAAAAAGAAAATGAATCGCGAAATATGAGTTAAACAATATTGTTTTATAAATGTCGGTATGAAAAGGGAAATATTGTTGTAATAGTAATTTACATAAGTATGGTTGTAAGGTGACTGACATTTTAAATACGTTTATAAAATATTAGAAAAGAAATGTAGAGGTTAAGCTTTTTGATTTAAAGTTATGGGGTAAATATATCAGCAGATGACCGAATGATCAATGATTGGAAGATTACGATATTCCACCTCCATATCATTTAATTTATTTTCAGTGGAAACTGGACTGCTATCTATACGTTATCAATTATATACGTTGAATCGACACAGTCCCTGGTAGTTCAAGCTAGTATTTAATTCGAAAGTTGCTAAGAATTAATGTGAGAATTACCCTTCGAGTTTTGTTTATACTTACCTAAGTTAGAATGTATTGTACTTATTAAAAATGATAAGAACTAATCAAAATATTGATATTTATGTGCTATTAGAGAGTCTATTATTTCTTCACATATTTTTCATCAACGGATTTTTTATTTCTTGGAAAAAAGTGTTATTGCTTTTACAACTTTACTGAGTGAATTCAATAATTATTGTTAATTTTTAAATTTATTTTGTGATTTTCATGACTACGACTTATTGTTCGATTTTTTCGTGACTTTTCTGTATTAAATTTTAAAGCAAAATTTTTGCATTTTAGCGTTGTGAAATCCTTTCAAGCCCTTTAATGACAAAATATTTAATGAATTGATAAATAACTGAATCGTCTGTCCTACATTGTTCTATACAGTACACGACATTGCGGATAAATCCGCCTTAGAGTTCTAACAATCTAAAAAGATTGCGTTTCAGAAAACATTATAACAGGAAAGTTAAGACATCATACAAATTAAGATTGAAAATATTTTGTGCAGTGATTTAAGACATTTCATTAGCTTTAGGTCGCGTAAGCCATTTAGGAGAAGAAAATTCATGAATTCTTTTGACAACTTCAGTATAAAAAAGTCTTAGTGTTATTATCATTTTAAAATCTACTTCGAATAAGCTGAGTTGTATGAACATAATCATGCTTCGGATTTTGTGTCACAATTAAAAACTGGTCTACAACAAATACATAGTTCTTGTCTCCAAATACACATCTATATACTTTTTATAATATCAACACAACATGCTTTTTTTTTGTAAATTGTGTTGTTTTTATATACGGGGCCAGAGAAATCATTATTAAAATTTTATTTAATAGTGAGTTCATTATGAATTATTGAGATCAGAAATCGTTTTTAATATAATTTTATCTGCACAAATGAAGCCACATAAAGAATAGCCGTCGTAATAATCGTAAAAACGACCGTTCTGAAGGCGTCCTACAGATTTAACAAGAAATCGTAAAGCAACTTAATAAAGTAACGAATACTAGTAATAAAAAGAAATATGATACAAACTACAATATTTTTGAGAATTAAATAATAACTATTACATGTAGAAATACCATGTATGTTGAAACATTAGCGTTATAAAGATATTATCAAACATCACTTTAACTAATGTGACGTACACGTAAAAGAATAAGAGCTCAAAAAAAACCTATTTATCTACTTCTTAACGGTAAGGCTGACGGAATAAGAATTGGAAATAAGGTGGTTGTATTCTTTCTTAAAATTTCGTGTACATACTCTAAAGATGCGTATAATCTTTATAAACCTAAAAATGTAATGATACTGTTCAGCTTTTTTTACATAACATATCTGAATGAGATAGCCATCTCACATGTCACTTACGAAAGACAAACTAGTACAAGTTATTATTATTGGATCAGACGAAGAAGAATACAAACAGCTTTTCTAAATAAATATATTATATTCAAGAAACGAAATCATATTTGTCCTTTGAATAAAGTTTAGTTGTTCGAACATAATTTTCAAATATTATTTTAAATATTACTGTATTTGGCTAACAAGTGATTTCAAAAATAAGATAATATAATGTAGAAAAGGTTAAGTACCTATAGCGTTTTTTATTTTAAATTCTGACACAGAAACTTTTGCGGTTGCTTTGAAAGAAGAGATTTAATGGGTCAGCGATATTCGTCTGGTGCTCGCTCATCACCCCCTTGCACTCACACCCCGCGCACTATCTGCTTAAATTTTTTATGCACCCCTGTCACAGTGCACTCTAAAGAAAAAACTTAAAAAACTTGTTCATTTACAAAAGGACAGCACAGACTTGTAGTTGGTATGAATTATTTCATTATCTGTGAAATTGCAGGCAAAATGAAGTAAAGTTAAATTGAAATAAATTTATTATAATATATGTATGGTTTATATTAATTATATTTATATTGGCTACAACCGGTGAAAAAGTCGTTTAATTTTTACATTACATAACGTGGTTTCCGATACAAGAATATAATAGAAGCATTTTTCTCTCATATCAGAATATTATGTAAGAAATAGTATTTAAAACAAGCGATTAACTAGCGGAACGACATTGAATGGATTAGTTATTGCTAACAATTGCATCACGTTAACTTCCTGGTTATGAAAAATGGTTAATGTTTATTTCATTATGATCACTTTTTGATTATACTAAAATTCATCGCAGGTACCACAGACACCCACAAAATATATTTTCGTCACCTCCGTACGTGGGAGACTACTCTTGTTCCAGCGCTTAGTCCGGTGACTCTGTTATGAGAAGTCGGTTCAGAGCAGTAGCGTTGATTAGTACAAGCCGCTTATATTTACGATCTTCGGGCGTTCCCACGGTCTCCAGAGTAGTAGCTCGTCGATGTGTATGGTTATAATGTACTTCACTGGCCTTACGACCAAAATGCCTGGCTACTGCCGATTTAATACCTATTTAAATCATACAAAACAAGAAACAGGAGCTATTAGGGTGACCTTTGTTGGCTCCCATACTGTTTATTGCGTTGACCTTTTGCTGGCGACAGACATAAGACAGGAACTCGTTGATGATTTCATCGCCTGTGCTCCGGACGCTGTTTGGCATAATCTGTATCAGTTTTCCCTTCACTTAACCCTTAGCCCTAAATGTACACATCAAATAGAAATACAAGAAGTGTCAAATTACAAGCGATGTATTAAATATAATTAAATATATTGAGGATGTTACATCTTTCGTTTTACGATTGCGTTGGCGATCTTTAAAAAGATTTCTATAACATTTGAAAGTGATTACCAATTTGCGGTAAAAAAAAATTGTTGTGATTATGATTTGAAATACCTTTCAAACAAAGAGGATTATCAGTAAGAAAGAGTAAGAAGAACATCTCGGATGTTAAGAATCGAACATTGATGTCAGCAGCTTGTGAACATATCAAAGACAAACCCATATGCCTATAATAAGATTTGATAAACCACAAATTCTCGCAAAGAAATCCAATAAATGACAACAAGAATATATTTATAAAGAAAAAATAATTAAATTTTTATTAAAAATTGTAATATTTATTTATTTATTGATTTAATCATAAAACTTTAATCTAACATTACAGTTAACATCAATTCGTTAGATAAGTTGACATAAAACAGTAAATATAAAAATTATGACATATATATATATATAGACAACGTTCAATTGTCGTCAAGCTGAGAAGCCCCCGCTGTCGTGATGAATTTTTGTCTGCCGTAACCCGTTACAACAAATCCCACCCTGATAAGAAATTATGTTCTTCACTAATTGGAGTTGGCGGCAACAATGTTCCGGTGTTCGTTTGCGAGCATCTCTCTCCATCAAATAAAGCCTTGCATGCAGCCGCTAGGTTAAAATGTAAGCAGCTGTCGTATAAGTTCGTGTGGGTTCGTAATGGTCGAATTTTTGTAAGGAAGAACGAAACATCGCCTTTCATCCATGTGAGGAGTTCTAAGGTGTTGGATAGTCTCTCATAAATTATTATTTATTTTGTTACTTTTGTTTTGATTCTTAGTTTTTAGTCTTTTATTTATTTATTTTTTTGTTTTTGTATAATATATTATTATTGTTTTAATACATTTATGGATTTAGTCAAAATATATTATCAAAATGTCCGCGGATTAAAAACCAAGACCAATGAACTGCATTGTGCCATAATGTCCAATTCTTATGATGTTATATGTCTGTGTGAGACGTGGCTTAGTGATCTCATACATTCCTCGGAGCTTTTTGACCAAAGATATGACGTATATCGTAGAGATAGATCATATGAGTTTTTGTCTAAATATGATAAAAAACATGGAGGCGGTGTTCTGATTGCTGTAAGAAAATCTATAAGCAGTACTCAACGTGTTAATTGGCAAACGTCTGTAGAAGATATATGGGTGTCCTTAAACCTTAAGTCGTGTTCAATTAATATATGCACGGTCTATTTACCTTCTTATTTAACTAAGGACCATTACTCACAGTTTGTTGAAAATGCAGACCAAATTATTATGACAAATCCCAATAAAACAATAATATTGGGTGACTTTAATTTACCAGAAATCAAATGGCTATCATTAGATAAAATTACTCCAACCAATTTCAAGGAACAAACTTTAAAAGACTTTGTAGCAAAGACGAATTTGAATCAATCCAATTTTGTTTTAAATAAGTATGATAGGATATTAGATCTTGTTTTCCATGCCTTTGATTTGCCTATTCTTGTCACGAAGGCACTAAGATTGATTCGTTGTGATGACCACCACCCCCCTCTTGATATAGTTGTCCAACTGAAGAAAGATACTCATCTCAAAGAAAACCGAACTACTAGATATCGATTCCGGGGAACCGATTTTCGTGCTTGTGTGGATGAACTAGCAAGTATATCGTGGTCAAAATATAGCTGCTTAGATGTAAATGAATTCTTATTAGTTTTTTACAATATTTTATGGGAAATATTAGATAAATATACTCCGCTTTTTAAATCTAGAAATTCATATCCGAGTTGGTTCTCTAAATCCCTTATTAATGCATTACGTGAAAAAGACAAATATCATATTAAATTTATCCGTTATCAAAACCCTCGTGATTTTGACAGTTTCTCATTGCTTCGTTCTAGGACAAAGTCCTTATTTGATAAATGTTTCACCAATTACATTTCTAGAATTGAAGTCAGTTTGAAATCAAATATAAAATATTTCTGGAAATTTACTAAATCTAAAAAATGTACTAACAACCTCCCACGACAAGTATTCTATAATGATGTATTCTCAGATAAAGGCGAAATTATTGCAGAATTGTTTGCAGAGCATTTTGCCTCAGTATACAACCCATGTAGATTTTCAACATATGTACCAGATTTTCTGGAATCAAACTTGTGTATCTCATCAATCGTGGTTACAGAGTGTGAAGTGGAAAACGCCTTAAAAACTCTTGACATAAACAAGGGAGCTGGCCCAGATGGCGTTCCTCCCATAGTAATTCGCAGTTGTTGTGATGCACTTGTTGCACCATTAGCATTACTGTTCAATCAGAGTTTGTCATCAGGTATCAGGTAACTTTGGAAAACTGCTCACATTCTGCCTGTATATAAAAATGGTAATAAATCTGACGTAAAAAACTATAGACCTATTAGTATACTTAGCTGTTTTGCAAAAATTTTTGAGAGCATTGTTCACAAACACATGATATTTTTCTTAAAACCCTTAATCAGTGACAGGCAGCATGGTTTCGTGTCTGGACGTTCTACGACTTCTAATCTCCTTACTTACACGCACTACCTAAATGATGCCATTAACCACCGTACGCAAATAGATTCTTTATATACAGATTTCACAAAGGCGTTTGATAAAATTGATCACGACATTTTGCTTATTAAAGCACAACACCTGGGTATACATGGCTCACTTTTACGTTGGCTTAAATCATATATCACCAATCGTTCTCAGTTAGTAACAGTTTATAGTTTTGATTCTATGCCATTTGAAGCTGTATCAGGAATCCCTCAGGGCTCTAACCTTGGTCCCTTGCTATTTGTGCTATTCATTAATGATTTGCTTGAAACCATCTCGTCCCGATGTATTGCTTATGCAGATGACTTAAAGATATATCACGAAATAAGTAATTATAACGACTGTCATGACCTCCAAAGTAGTATTGATCAGCTGGAGTTATGGAGCACTAGGAATAATATGTCATTAAATATAGAAAAATGTCATATTATATCATTCTCTAAAAGGCGCTCCCCCATTTTGCATTCTTATAAACTCAACAAGATAGCATTACAAAGAGTTGATGTCATTAAGGATCTTGGAATTTATTTGGATAGCAAGCTAGCTTTTACTCATCATTATGATATAATGTTTTCAAGAGCTAACCAGATTGTGGCGTTTATTCTAAGAATATCCAAACCTTTTAAAAATCCCGCTAGTGTCGTTACTTTATATGTCGCACTTGTTAGGAGTATTCTAGAGTACTGTTCAGTTGTCTGGTCTCCCTTTTTTAAGAAACACATTGAAAGAATCGAATCCGTTCAGAGGCGCTTTCTTGGGTATCTGTGTTCAAGATACGGTATGAGACGTAAACTGCCTAATTATGAGTCCCGGCTTCAGTTCTTTGGCTTAACCTCTCTTGCCTCGAGACGTAGGAATCAAGCTTTTGCTACACTTCACAAAATCATCAATGCCAAATGGGACACTAATGAGTTACTGAGCCATTTTTCACTAAAAATAGGAAGCACTCGCACTCAACATCTATTTCATGTACCTATTTGTCGCAATAACGTTTCTTATAATGATCCAGTGTTTAGAATGTGTCGAGCTCATAATGAAATATGTAAAAATTTGGACATCAACGCACAAAGTCTGCCTGTTTATTTAACTGAATGTAATGCGACTTAAAGCATAGATACTTCCGTATTCTGTAAATTTGATTTTATTTTTTAGTTGATTTTTTTTTTATTATTATTACTATTATTGTTTTCCTTTTATTATTAATTGACTTATAGTACAGATATTAGATTATTAATGTTTTTAATGTCTAAATGTGCACTTTCTGTCATTTAAGTCGGTATTAAACCTCTGGCACATTATTTTTATATAATTATTGCATGCTGTGCGTAGCTGTCATCGGGGTTGAAATTTAACATGTTCCTATATTCATAATTATGTAATCTTAAATTTAAATTTTAATCCTGTAGTTATGCCTTATAAAAAATAAAATAAAATAAATAAAATATATATATATATCCAGACCGTATTCGGCCACGCGCGACTAATCTCTAACCAGTCAGAATTTCTGGGACTGACATAACCGACTTTTGTAGAGAAGGTGCACCCACATTCACTGCATTTCAGTACTCCTCCAACATAATTGTATTGAATGGCCGCCGGAGTCGGGCCTTGAGCTCATCTCGTTTGAGATCGAATTTACATATTCACTTTTTCTCAAATTCTAACACCTTTGTGGTCAATGTACGCCTCCAGAGTGATCGGTTCGCTGCCACTTACTCCCATTGTATCGGATCTAGGTTACATCGCTTTATGTGACGCTTGAGCACATCTTTGTAGCGCAATAGCTGGCCACCATGTTTCCGCTTGCCACCCTGCAGTTCACAATAAAAGATGCGCTTTGCGACTCTGAGATCCGTCATTCGAGAGACATGACCAGACCACCGCAGCTGTCTTCGTATTGGATAGGCCTCTATTCCACCGACATTAGCACGTCGTAGAACTTCCGTATTGCAAACACGGTCTGACCAGTGTATGTTCATAATGTCACGTATGCAAGGTGAAATCTATCTAATATTACAATATGCTTGCAATAAAGGGGCCATGTTTCAGAGGTTTACAAGAGATTTGGCAGAACGATTGCCATGTACACAGCTACTTTTGTAGAGAGCTTTACGTCATGTGAGCGGAAAACCCTGAGGCGAAGCTTTCCAAAAGCAGAGGCTACTGCTCCAATTCTACTGTTAATTTCGCTATCAAGGAGACACTTAGATGTAATAGTGCTACCCAGGTATTTGAATTGTTCTACTTGCTTGAGCAAGTCGCCACCGAGTTTTATGCCGATGTCGATGGGGCCGCTATTCAGTATATTGAGAGCCATTACTACAGTCTTCTTCACACTGACCTTAAGGCCAAATCTACGACACGACTCATTAAGACTTGACATTAGCATTTGCAGACCTTCTGGGGATTCCGTCACAAAACATAAGTCATCTGCATACATCATCTCAGGAATAATTACATGAAACAGTTTGGTGCGAGTCTTAAGTCTGGTTGAAGATACCACCGCCATCAGTACGAAAACGAATACGAATATGCCCTCAGATAAAGTTTGCAAGGCCTCCCGAACTACAACCGCAAAGTACAGAGCGAAAAGAGTTGGAGCGAGCACGCAATCCTGTTTAACGCCACAACTGACTGAGAAGAACTCAGAATCTTCGCCCTGTATAGTGACGCAGCATCGCATACCATCATGCATAGACGGACCATTCTCACAAAGTTATCGGTGCATCCCAGTTTTGTTAGTACAAGCCACAGGGCCTTTCGAGGTACGCTATCGAAAGCTTTCTCTAGATCTATAAAGCACAGATATAAAGATTGACTTTGTTCTTGACTTTTCTCTTGAAGCTGGCGAATAGATAAAATAGCTTCACACGTACCTCGGTTTAGTCGGAAGCCAAACTGCGTCTCAGGCAATATATCTTCAGAGAAGGGCATCAAGCGGTTAAGTAGGATTCGAGCAAAAACTTTCTGGCAGAAGTCAATAAGGAAATCCCTCTATAGGAGTTGCAATTCGATCTGTTACCTTTATTCTTGTACAGAGGGCAAACCCGTGAAACTTTAAAGTTATCAGGTACACACTCTTCCTCCCACATTTTTACAAAAAGCTTCCAGACGGATTCATGCAACTCTGGATCTCCATACTTTAATATTTCTCCTGACATGTCGTCTCTGCCGACCGCTTTTTGTTATGCTGTGACATAAAGTACTCAAAAACTATTAACAATAACATTAAATAATTATTCCACATTTAAATAAATAAATAAATAAATAAATTTAATCATAAGTCTAAAAAAATAATAATAAAAAAATCCATAGAATAAAATTCATCACAAATTCTATCATTTACAAATAATTATTTGACATTTAAGCAGATTACATGTCATGTTTAACAATATCAAATGTACCTAATATTCCAAAAATATTATTATTTACACTGCGAACACAGCTTGTAACATATTCTAGTGAACTCGTCCACTGTGCAACACCACCCGCGGCGGCGGACGACGCTGCTAGCTCTTTAAATCTGACAGAATTTCTGGATGTTTAACTCTGACTGAATTTCCGGATTATTCAATTTACCACGTAGTACTCTTACCACAAATTTAGCGAGAACTACTTCCCGCCGTGCTTCCGGCTTACAAGGTAGGATACAGCAAGGGATAGTCCGGATACACGCCATACGTCTTAAGATAGAGGAACCTGGTAAACTTATTTGGGATGTGTTCAATCATAATTAATCATATTTAATCTCACAAGGAGACCATACAACCGAGTTATACTCCAATATTAATATTAAGCGAGGATTATTAGAGCCTATCTAACAAATTTGATCTACTCATAAATTACGTAAAAATCCCATTCCTATGAACTCAACGCGAGACCTCAATACCATGTTAATGTGTTTTTTTGTCATCCGGAACTCAGTGGCAGAAACAATGACAATATTACGAAATGATAATATATTATCAAAAAATGAACAGCCGTAGCAGACGAATGTTTAGATTTGGAGAATTTTAACAGCAAAATAGGCGTGGTCCATTATAGTATTTTTTATTGTTATCTCCTATTAATAAGATATATATACTTATATGAAGTTGTTTGTATTTTAAGTATTTGTTTTAGTCATTCAATGTTAAAAGTAGTAATTAATGTTACAGAAAGGACTTATAAACAACATTTTAATATTAGGGCAAAAAAAGTTTCCATTCAATAACCTTTTATTGAATCAGAGCTTCAGGCGTAGATATAAAAAAAACAGTCCGGATATTGAGTGGAAAAATATAGCAAAATATTTATAGGAAAAAACCGTTACGAAGTTTTGTTACATTTTGTGTGTTTTTTCTTCTGCTATCGTACAATCGCACGCAATAGGTCTCTATAAAAACAAAATCTCTGAACGACCTCAGTCAAATAAATAATAATATCTTTTTATAAATTACAAATGTTGATAATTTATAACCAATTAAAAATGTATACAACGTTATATTCCTGACCCTATATTTACTTCATACAAAATTTAATTAATATGTAGTATCTGTGTTCGTATCGATATAATTAAAACATTTAAAGCGACAAGACGTATCTTCATAGTAACTATTAATAAAATAAACTATTGTTATACTTCTTACTGGACCACGAGCGCAGAAAATATATGGAGCTGCCGTGCTATTGTTTTAAAAATAATAATTTTACATACGTGATATTCTGTACAAAGAAACGGTTGAATTTCAGATTGTTGTTATCAAAAGAACATTTATAATTATAATCAAGGCATTGAACAACGCTCTGCTGGAGCTCTATTAACGTCTACGGCGCTTCGCGAATGCTGAACTTACATATTTTATGTTCTGTGTTCAAGTGTGTAGTAACGAAGTAAATAGTTTGAGATCGTGTAGAGTTATAAATAGCGAGTGATTAGATTGACCCGATTTATCAAGAAATATACGTTGCACTTATATATATAAATTGCTGTTATTGTTTGTACTTTTATAAATTTATAGTTGTTAAAATAAAAAGGTTACTGGTGAGATTATTTCGTAATGTAATGTAATAGACTGAGGATATATCTAGCATATATAAGCATCATAATTGTACCTGTACATTTAAAGATACATATAATTAAATAGTTTCAACTTTATGTTTACACGTAAAGAAGTATGGATCATCAAATAATTTTATTATTTTTATGTTTTTTCTTGTGACAAATGAAAAAACTTTCCTGTACTTAATGAAAGTAGAAGGGCCTTTATAGAAAGTTTTTTTCACGGTAAAAAAATATCACAAATTATAAATGATAAATATGACGTTCTTGCTTTAGCTGCGTAGTCAATGTTTGAATATAAATACTGGAAATATCCATAGATGATACTAAAAGCGACATGGTGTAAATAGACACAAAAGTGATGCTGTAAGTGTGCAGCTAGTTTAATTTAGTGGTTTGTTTTTCCTAATTAAAATGTACATAATTTATTACATGATTTATATTTCCTGGTTTCTTTTCAAGAGATATATTATGTTCTAGCATTAAGGCTTTTTAAAATTTAAACGCCGCGCTCAGATGAACAATGTGACTTATGTAAAAAAGGCGCGAGAGGCGCGTGTTTTCGTTTTAATTCACGGCGAGGAACAAATCTCTCTTATTTATCTTAGTTAATTGCACATCGTTTGTTTGTACGAGATCAGCAAGAGACACTCGCGTCACAAACATTATACTATAACCATACGTCCATAGAGTGCTAAGCTAAATAATAACATTGTTATGTTGAAAAATGGTATTTCTAGAATATTGAAGGGGGAATAACAAAAGGGTTGCTAGCAATTTGCCTTATTGGTCCTTTATATATTGTTTTTCAGTCTAGCAAGATTAAACTTATTTTAAATGTAATAGGGCCAATAACTTTTTTGAACAAACCGTGGCCAAGTGTTTACTTATGTTTGACTTCTCGCTTATTCTACCAGCGACCAAGCTGTATATTATAGATAATTTAGTGACAGAAAAAGAAGAAGTCAGCTACAGTTATTAAATAAGTAGATTTTAGTGTAAATATTAGTACTGAAAATTAGTAATCAAATAAATATAAATTAACTACACCGAGGTAATTTATTTTTGAGGCTCTTTAATAGAAAAAAAATAAACATAATTGGGCTTCCCTAAATGCTACTTTGTTAAATATATAGATCTTGACTTTTTTACTAATATATGTTATATTATTACAGGAACAAGGAAATTTTATGTAGAGTTTTTTTTGAATCTGCTGGTCAAAATGTGTTTTAGCTTAGAACATAAGGTATGTCTAAACGAAGTTACAAAAAGTATTATACAACTTTGTCGGTGCAGTCGCAGCACAGCGCACGAACTCAACTCGTTACACAAACACGGCCCCGTCGCTATCTCCTGTAACTTCCAACTAATAACGTACTTGTACACAGAATACTATATTTCATTACGTCCCTAGAGTTTTAATTACATACGTACATATATATTTTTATATTGTAGTGTTTTGCACACATTATTATACATTTACTTAATAATAAATAGTAACAAACATAACTGAATAAATTATTATTAAAAAATTAAGCAGATTTAAAATAAAAAGTAAAACTGTATATAATTTGACCTCAAATTTATTATTTTACAAGCTTTATTGTACTAATGTATCCTATCCTAAATAGAAATAACAAATTAGAATACTATAAAGACAGAATAATATAAAAGAAGTCAAAAGAAACAAGGCAATAATAATATCATAAGAAACAAGATTATTGAATCGCAATAATCTTGTTTCTTTTTAAACAATTCTTGGAGATGAAGCATATTTAATTATATTAATAACAGAGATGTAAAGTAAGTTTTTAAACAATACAGAAATCCACAGCTAAAGACACTAACTCGACTGACTTTTAAAGATAGGATTTTGTTTTCTTTTCCTATTTAAAATTTAAATTATATACTTTGAGTATATAACATACTTATTTTTGACAAATACTTAATAAGTGTCTTGATATTTTTACGATCACGATAAAAATATTTATTTAAAAATTTTTAGCCATACATACGTTATTCTATGATATTGTTTAAAAACATAAATATAGTTAAAGATAAAAATGTTGAGGGATCGTCATGATGTGTTTGATCTTCGGACTGCAAAGATATCAAAGTGAGGTCAAAGCCCTGGAGCTCAGGTTATGAATATTGAAATTGCTGAAAAAACGTTTTGTTACTCTGTCTTTTGCTTAATTGCTTAATGGAAGGTTTCGTGATTCAAGTTGAGGCATAGTGGTGGATCATTTTATCGATTTCTCAATATATTTTTTGTGCGATTATAATAACGAATATTCCCTTGTAATGGAATATGTCTCATATCATATTTCCCTAAAAAATACATTCACTGAGTTAAAATCACATTGTACGAGTAACAACAGCTATCTAAATTTGGAAAGGAATTTCTAAAATAATATAGGTATGAAATGAAATATAGACAAATATAAAAAACAAAATAATTAACTCGAATATAACAAGAATGAGCTTTTAGGTTGGAGCAAAATCTGAAAAAGCACCCTATTACTTGTCTCATTTCGGTCATAAAATAACAATTATTTTTGCAATACGTTTAATAAATTTCTACACTATGACTCAGTGCTCGGAGAGGTCTATAGCATGTTACGCCTGGCTGTGTCCACAAAGTTGTGCCGACATACAAAAATATATTAATGTTCTTATTATACGTTTGTCAAAAAAGGCGTTGCACCAAACGATTCTGGTTAATACTTGGTCACTGGAGGACATTGACAAGAAACACTAATAATAAAGTGTTCATCTCACTATACAATTAGTGTTTCTTTTAAATGTTGATGCACAAAACCGAAGGCGAAGTTATTAGCTGGTACATAAGTACGATAATTTTTAAGGTCCTTTTATGGTGTCTTTGACAGAGAATAATCTTATCAAGCTTAAAAAATCAGTACAGATTTATATAAACGTTGATATTAGATATGCAAGGCTGCCTTCATTTCAACCTTGTTTAAATTATTTAATTAATATTCTTAATTTAGTTTAATTTTTAACATTATAATAAAAGAACATTAAATAACCAAACATTCTTTACATGTTATTTAAATTCTATTAATTAGGGGCTGATAAACTTCGAATTTACTCTTTACGAAAAAATCTTTAAATTGGAATCACTCAGGAATAAAAATAGTTAAAAAAAAGCAACATAAGACAAGACTACAATCATACAAATTATTCAATGCTCTACAAATTTTACTGATAAGATGCAACCTTTGGCAAATTTGATAGTTTTAACTAGATCATCTAAATATAGCTGGTTAGTTACTATACTGTTTCATTGTTATTTTCTGTATTAATATTTGTGACTTTCTGCAAGATATTTTTAAACTTAATATTAGTGAAAATGAAGTGTGTTAAATTACTATTAATACTTTAACCATTAATGTAATTACAATTATAGAAAGTTTTGTTACTCATAGAATAATAATATAATCCTGTATATGAGTAATAGTTAACTGTAACCGATATTGAAGCTTTCAACTAACTAAGAAAAGACTACTTTATAGTAAGATGATTTAGTTATCTAAATCATCTTTTAGATTCATCCAACGCTTATTTTAATTTTTGATTCTTTCCCTTATCGTTCTAATCGAACTCTCAAGATCAAAAACCAGCGTATAAAATATAAGTACTAACTTATAAAAGTATATTTACGCTTAAAAGTAATTTAATATTAAACGACCTTAACTGAAGCTTTTGTAGATAAATTAGTGAAACAAGGGGTCGGCTGGAGTGGCGTTTGATAAAATTTTGAAATGGTGTTAATCAACAATTACGAGAGAAAATTACCTTTAGCAAGAGTACGTACATTTTAATATTAATTTTATTTATGACATGCCTGATTGCTTTTGATGTATAATATTTGATTAACTTCGTAAGACTTCACTTTCAATGTCAAAAAGGTTGAAATGTAAAATTAAAATGTAGAATTAAAGATAACATTATATTAAAAGTAAGCATCGCTGCGAAGTTCCGACAAAGTGAATGTTTTAAAAACATAGTCCCATAGTTTTTATTCGTTTTTGTAATAATAATATAGAATTTTATTTCTTTTTCCTTCATATCCAAATAATAGAAATTGAACGAGTCCCAAATTTAAATAAAGCGGGAAGACTACGTTCTACCCTTTTATACAATTAAATTAGATTTTCTCACAAATCTATTATAACATTTTTTTGGGTTTTGAGCTGGTTTTCTGCACTATATTTTTTTTCAGTTCAATTTATTTTACGATTTCCTGTTAAATGTTAGTTTTTTGTTATTTATGATTTTAAAGTGATTTTAAGAGGGACTGAGGAAAAGTGGCATTAACGTAAGTCAAATAGAATGATCAATGTATAGTTTTGATACACAATAACACTACTTACTCAGTACATCTCTCTAGTATCTCTAGAACTGAAAGCGTTGAACACTGAAAGGGATGGTCTTGACTCTGCTAGGCGATAACTTTCAGAACACTTTATGCCTGAACACATAAAAAACAAAACAATATTTTAAAAAGAATTTTATTTCAGGCGCTTCATCTCTTATCTTCATATTGATTATCAAGTAGGCAAGATAGGGTCAAGTTCCTAAACTCCTAAAACCGCGTTAAGGACATTGAAGTTGACGAATAATCTGATTGATGTGCCATTTATTATGATAGTACAAAGAAAGGCTGTGCTATTATCAAGTAGTGTGGGCGGCGCGGTGCGCGCGCACGGCTCACGGCCGCACTCAATCGTCGTCGCAGCGCGTCCGGTGCTGGTCGCTGGCTGTCAGCGCTGCGAGTTGCTCGGTGACTAAACTTTTGTACGTGATGTGAACTGTGCTCAGTGTTGCTAAGAACATGTAATGCTATGTTCTCAGTATCGTTTCCTAAGATTGTAAGATAGATATATTCAAAAACAGTTTGTGATTTTCCTGAAAAGCAAGTTGCCGTCCTTTCATCAGATTTATTCTGTAAGTTTTGTGTTATTTACAATTTTAATTATTTTTGTAAGTTTAAATGTAAATTTTAAAAGTATTTTTTTTTACTTTATGTTTTAATTTATTATACAACGAAATGGTTCACAAAAAAATCAAACTTAGTAATATAGTTTAGTTTCGTGATATCGCTTGCGGTGACGATAATTAATTATGAACTCTTAGCTGAAAGTAACGCTTATGGCTTCGGGGAAACGTAATTGACAATATTTCTTCCTTTGGCACACGATCGTCGGCTCAAAGGACTTAATTACTTAGAGCCATCGCAGAAACTTTACTAAAGCGATCTCCGGAGCAGGTCGGAACAAATTAGGGTCAATTAGTTTTTGATGTAAAACTATCCTATAAGTTGTTTAACAGCCTCAGGTAAATTGTTTGAACGGTATATTGAGCTTTTTACAAATTACGGATAAAAATCTGTTATGGCTTCGTGTTCCTCCAAACATTTTTATCCTTATTGATATCGTAAGACATAAATACAATAAATCTGAAAGTGATCAGACGTTTTATTCGAACAAAAAACTGGCGATAGTAATATTACAAAGAAATTTCATTTAATGTATGTTTTTTTAAAAACAACTTAATAGTACGCTTGGAAGTGAATTTTCTCAAGAAGTTGAATTTGCGAAGTTTTCAGTTGTAATTATCCGCGAATGGGTATTGTCTGCAGGCTTCTTAATTACAAGTTTTGCACTTTTACTTTTATACGTAGGATTTTTAAATCAGTTTTCATTGAATTTATAAATATAAAACTTTCATTCTGTGATTAAATTTATAATTCTTTAGCAGTTAGGACACATTATTAAGGTTATTAATATATAAATAGTAATTTCTTAGATTTTCACGAGTACACATTTGAAATAATTTTTTTTTTACGGATTTTTAACCCGACGTTTCGAATACTTTGCAGTAATCGTGTTCACGGGTAGACGAAATGTAAGTGTTACACAGTGAAACTTACATCAAATTAAAGGTTAAAATCAAAACATAACCAAGTTATACGCGAGTTTCAATCCGTAAAAATAGTTTTATTTCAATATATAACTAGTTTTTGTTACATATTTAGATGTAACAGGGTATCTCCCACCAATGTTAATTAGTAATCATTTAAAAATATTAATATATAGTAATGATTTTCAACTTTTGTTAAATAAATAGTAAAACATAAGAGAAACGGAACTTTTTTCAAGCATTACAATTTATAATTTATGACAAGATATTTATTATTTTATGGAATTAACCTGAAATTATATAAATAAGTATCTATCTCTTTTCATGGACATATTTGTTACTTTATAATCAAAGGGCTGACTGTCAATAAGATTTGGGTTTAGAATAAGATTACTTAAACCGACAGAATGGACATAAATCTCAAAAATATATTGCGACGTTTTGGTTCACGACCGTACATCTGTTACATAAATAAATAAAAGTATACATAAGTATAATAGACGTGCAGAGCTGGAAGTGCTCGATCAATCAACACGGATTTAATGAACGGCTCGGACTGAGAGTGATAAAATTAACATTTCCAAATTATGCCATGAATATCTAATGCAATGAAACAAATTGAATTCGTTGTGTGAATATTGTACTATCATTGCGTAATTAAATTATAATATTTGATTTGTTTCACTAATGTTATTCTTCTATCAACGTTCCTCGTCAGTACACAATTCAGCAAATTTCATCAATTTTCTTTTATATTGCAATAAATTATTTTCACACTGAGAAAAGTATTAATTACTTGTCTTATAGTTACAGTTTTAATTAAAATAACCATTAGTTTTCCATAAGTATTGATGAACACACAATCGTAAAATATATAAAGTTAATGTTATATTATGGCATTTAGCACACATATGTACATACATGTACTTATGTCTATAAGTGTGCAAAATTTGAAAATTGTCGGATACATCGTTTTTAATTGTTGATTGCACAAAGGATGCAAAAAGTCTCTCTACGCTCGCTTCGCTCTCTACGTTCGCTTCGCTTAATAATCTATTTTTTTAGTTAATCTATAGTCATTTTTTTAATTTTTATGAACCAAATAAAATATTTAATTTGCATGAGAAATTCTTAACATTGAAAAAGGTTGAAATGTGATGGCAAAAAAAACCTAATTTTATAGACGTACTTTACTCATATACAAGTATATGTTCGCTGAATAAAATGTATCCTATATGTAGTCCTATCAATTTTCTTTATATATAAAATATATACTTTCAGTAAAAATACCATTAAAATCAGTAAAGCCGTTCTCGGGATAAACAAAAATATATATATATTTTTTCAATCTGTTTTGTCTTGAACACATTTGAAAATACAGATATTTTTGAATCACAGTCAGAGAATAGTGTGAATATTTACATAAATATCTATTTCTATCCTTGGATACGTATTTGTGGATTTAGTCTTTGCTTTTATAATGGTATATATATTAAAGACAACCTACCCCTATGTGGAAGTGCTTTTGAAGATTTATGAATCTAGAATATAGCATTTATAATGAATATGGAATAGAAATTTGTAAAATTATAGTAATTATATGTTCCTATTAAAACTATATTATATCATATACATACAGTAAATACTTTTATCTTATATTCGGTGCATGTACAATATTAATAAAACTCAAATTTTCAGAATTGAAAACGATTCGTAAAGGCAAAGCCATCAAGAAACCAAAAAGTGTAACTTCATAATATAGCAATAACCTTTTTTACTAAAAGCTCCGACGGAGTCAATAGTATGAAGACTTGGCAGGCGGAGTAGCCAATAAATAAGTTATCAAAACATAATGGAGTGCGACAGGTACCGCTATCCTTCGCTTCGGGAAGCTTTTATTAGGGTCCAACCAGCTTGGCTTGTTCGATTGACGTCTTATGACATTCCTATTTTCTAGATTCGAATTTATTTGGTTTACATTTCTTGCTGATGCTGTCGTTTAGATTCTTATTATTGTTTTATATTCTTTTGCATTGATATTCTATATTTTCTTATATCACATTTTTATTATTGCCTCATAAATTTATTTAAATATTATTATAATATAGACAAGTATGTTTTGTTGTATGTTGTTGCTAATATCAAAACTGTAATAAGATATATTTTTATATTTTTTTATAAGATACGAGTATATAAAATAAAAGAAGAAATCGAACAAAAAACTCCATATTTCATTGAAGACATTCTAAAACAACTTCTCATGTTTTAGATTACAACTTCGAAACAAAAACTCTGTAGGCGTATGTATGGCTTCAGTTATATAATTGTTTCTTAAAAAAGCAATACATCTTTATTATGCTCCGTATACAATTTAAGAGGAATACCCCGCGGCTTATTAAATTTTAAGACAATATTCTGAGTTTTTATGAGCACTCGTTATTGCTGTTCATGTTCTTCATACGATGACAAGTCTTGCTTATTGCGTTTTCATGAGTTTTGAATTTAAAACAATTCTGGAAGCCTTACCACTATCTCTTAAGGTAAGCTGACTGTTCCAATTCGTAAAACAAATCCGAAATCCGTAAAACAAATTGTTAAAACAATTTCTAACCTATGATAATCTTAACAGTTCGTATTAAGACAACTGGTTAGAGATATATTTATGGTATAGACCATTTTGAATCTAAAAATTTCGCTGTATAAAGTGTATATTTAAACATACATAGCCTCGAACTGTCTAAAATATTGAACAAAAGTTCCATGTAAACGGCGTATAGGATATGAAGATAAGTAATCTATAAATATATTATTGACAAAGATGCGATGTATCAATTTCAGAAAACAGTATAAATGTAATAAAGCTACTCTGGCCAAACTGGCTAAGCTTAATGGGATTTTATGGGACTTTTTTTGTTTAGACGATTCTTTTCTATTGATTAATAGACATTTTTTTTTTGAAAATCGTCGCTGTAGTGACAGGATCACCCAATAAAAAAAATATTATAAGTTTAAATCCATTATATGGAATATAATTAATAATGCTAATTGACGATTATTAACCACAATTTAATTTAATCTGTGATATAATCTATTGATCAATTAAAACCACAATATGTTTCACTCGATGAATAAATAATTACCTGCTTTTGATTTCATCACTTGAACTATATCTATATATAAATAAAATGGAATAATTAGGTAAGACATTTTAGGAAATTCAATGATAAAAAAAACGAATTCAAGACAAAGTAGCTATTTACAGATGTTTACAAATAAAATTATGATGTAAATAATAGCATCGGAAAATCACCTAATATATTTCTTGATCTCCCTGAATGGATATTTGCATTTCGGATCATCAATCATTATATATGCTACTATGAGCATATTAAAAATATGTTTGGTTATTATTTTGTGTGAAACTATATGTTATTGTAGAGATTGTCAAAACGCTCTGACCGGCACATAATAGTAACCATGTGCTAACATAAAGTTGAACAATGTAGTAATAAATTTTATGAACCCTAAAATTTGTTCCATTCATCCTTTGTAACTTTTATGTCACATTCTGAATGGATAATGTCCATGACGCTTGAGGGTTTGATGTGTTCAGATTAATGGTGCAAAAGTTACGAGACGCGCTGGCCACAGCCTTTCAGGACATCCATTTTGATTTTATGAGTCACGAGTTACGAGTAGAGTCAGTCAGTGCGGTGAATGCGAGCAATGTAACACGCTCTCATTACTCACCTGGATTTATCGCTGCTCGGATAAAGGCAGGAGTTGAATATCTTAGAGGCCATTATGGAAGCCATAGCAGTTTGTAAGAATATATCTTTATATCAAGTTATTTATATTTTTCATGTATGACTGGCCGCAAGTGTGCCTTATTTTATTAAGCTCTTTAATTTTAGAAAAAAAAAAAAATGTAATCGAGAAATAATCATAACTTTTGACGATTAAATCGGTTTGTAGATGATTTCTGCTCTAAAGAACGATGCTGAATCTATTTTACGTCAATGTAGATCAACTTGAGTTGAATAACAAAATAAAATCTGGTCTCATTGAATAGAATACAATTCCTGACCTTTTTTAAGATCGTGGTTTCTGTAATTTGAATAAAATATGCTTTTATTTCATTTAGACATTCATATACTACGAGAAAATGAATATAAAAGACCACTTCGGTATTATCTAGTTTGAAAAGTGATGATACTCGAAATATATATTGGTTATAATTAGGATGGTTGGATTAAAATTAGAAGCTTTTACTTCTGTTTCACCGGATGTCTTGTTTATTTATTTTATTAGAAAAAATTACACGGAACAGCGAAGATTTGAGGACATTAGTTAGTGAACAAAATTTTATGATAACATCGGAAATTGTTAAAAGAAACTCGAATCCACATAAAAATATGCCAGAGAAATTTTCTTAAGATTTAATTAAAAAAATATTTGGACAAAAATATTTTTTTGCAAATGTTTTAAAGTTTTTTAGATTCATATCACACAAATTATACAAAATACAAAAGATATACGATGTAATGGATCAGTAGACACGCCTGTCAAGTAACAGATGAATAAATAAATTATTAATTAAAACGGCTGTTGATCCTTAGCTATTTCAATAAACGAGACCAAAATAATTGATACGAGAAACATTTTATTTAATACCTAACGTTACTGTTAAAATTTATTTCAGGTGCGTATCAGATGCGTCTAGTTATAAAATAACGTCGCTCCTGTTAATGGTTTATTCCCGATCTAATATTCTAAAGTAAACAAACACCTAGTCTGTACTCGCAGCGCAGCACTATTGAGTGAATCTCACGCTGTCACATTGTGTCGTTAACTGAAACAACTTCAACCAAAGGTAGTATAGAAGTTTACACGATAGAATCTTTAGTACGTTTTAATAAACTATTCTAATACAAAGAGGAAAAAGGGTTTGCACCCCATGAGGGTTTGGACTGGGCTGTGCCTTGATGTGTCAGTGAATCCATTATCCTCTTAAAGATATATAATAGATAGATTTCCTACAAATATATTCGATATACTAGGATTTCAAAATACTTTCAATTCGTCACATAGGGCATGTGAATTTTTTTTGGAATACCGGTTTGTTTTTCATTTATTTGGATCTTTTAGACTCTTCCAAATTGTGATTGCTTACTTATTTATTTAAAAATAGATCATCGTACATTGCCAAACTGTTCTGTAAAGTTTCACGCGATCGATAGTCGAACCATTACTGGCGGTCCTGACGAGTTACGCAGATGTTAAGTCGTCCTAATCCTAAAACCTTTTTGCATATGCGTTCCGTTAATGTTTTATTAGAATATTGAAAAGCTTTTATGGATTGAAAAGTCTTGCTAAATTACTTTTACATAAGCTAATAATTTTCAAATTCAGTAACGGAAGGTCCCTAATTTATTATTACAGGTTGGCGTTATATTAATCGAGCAAGCTCATTCATTTTCGATCGGAAGCTTTGCTGTAGTTGTATAATGCTTTTAATGACTTCGCCGCACTCCCAAGTTGGATAAGCCGCCATTTTGCTGACGTCATTACCGCCCTATTGCTTCCGTTTCCAGGTTTTCTTTGTCCTTCTCCCTACCCGTGTCGTCCCCGTGTCGTATCCGTACTGATTGATAACTGCCTTACACTAGGCCCAGTCAATATCTATTGGAATTTAATACGGCGTGGGTGCGAGGAAAATTGCCTTATCGGTTTTGTGTAAGACCAAAATTGTCACTCAAACTTAAACTTGACATTACTAAAGTTTCCTGAGAAATTGTTATTTTTGAAACTAAACTATTTAATGTGCCCTTAGTTTTATTCATAAATCAAATATATAAATTATAATCAAATTTATATATCTTTATGATACTTTGTTATGATAATTTACTCCAAAAAGAAAACCATATTATGGGATGATTGTTGATTATATATATGTGGGAGATTACTAGTTTCATTGGTATAGATTATTACCACGTGATCTATTGATCACGTGTTCGTCTCCCACTGTGCCGGTTAGTTGTTTACTAGTTGATAAAAGGCCAAGTGCGCCCTATCGACAGATCAGAAGTTGTTCGTCTGTGGACACGGCACCTTGCTGGTGCTCTGAACTGTCTTCATACAGGTATCATGATTATTTGTTAGTGTTATATTCTAATTACTTTCATGCTTATAGCTATGTGCCAATCTTATGTATTAATTTGGTACATAATGAATATTAGCTATATATTGTTTTGATTAAATGCTGTAATGCTGATACTTAACTATTGAATTATACAATTGTTATAAATTAAGTTAACATTCTTGTTTATTGTTAAATAAATAGTTTACACTTATTATAATTAGGTTTGGATTATTTATATTCTCCCACATATAATTTTGTTAAGTATAAATTTACTTTTGAATTTAATAAAAAGAAGTTCTGAAAATAAAATATTGCCCTCATATTAAACATAAAAAACCTTCTACAAGATAAATGATACAAGAAGAGTTTAATAAAAATATAATCTTTAATTAGTCAAAGTTTTTTTCAACTGTCAATAATATCAATGAATAAAGAAAACGCAACGTAGCGGTCATTAATCACGACGAGATTGAACAATATTATCGTTTTCAATTTCAATTTCATGAATTCTTTGTTATTTATTGAATAATATTATTTTTATATTTGTCTTAATTAGTTTTAAGAAAAAAATATAAAATTATTGAATATTTTTATTAAAAACAAATTATAACTCGAAAGTGAAGTAGATGCAGAATATATTACACCGTTGATATTCTAAAGAGATCATATTAGCAATTTAAAATAAGGAATAATTAATTTTATTATTTTTGTAATTAAGTAGACGAAGAAGGGAATACTGGGAATGCAGAAGATATATTCGTATTATAAATAGACTCGAGACTTCGTATTTCTAGTAGAATTCGTAACATTGTTTGTAGATTGAACCATTAAGTATTTTACTTAGATTTTATTTGAGCATTATTATTTTTCTATTTACAAATGTCGGTTTCAAACACAAAAAAAAGAGATTTAAAACTGAGTACTGTAGTCTTGATGGCAGGTAATATAGATTTGTAACTATTCAGGCAGCATAACGTCCTGTGATAAAGAAGATGAGGTCCATCCTTTCATCATCTTTTATTTCGCTGAATTCGGACTAACGTTCTCAGACTGATAGATAATTGTGTTTACTTATAACTTTTTTATACTTAGTATCTTAAAATTATGTTTTTAAACGCCATTATACTCGTAAAAACATTATTCTTTTTAATTTTTACTTAATTTTTAGAAAACAATAATGGGGCCCGAAAAATTTTAAATTTAGGTTTCCAAGTAATAAATAATATTAAAAGTGCATTGCTTTTCATTAGGCTGATTGATTACATTAAAATAAAAATATTTGAAAATCTACATAATATTGTATATAGCATCCAAACGTAGTTGCTCTGTATAATTCATTTCTCATCGCACAAACCATTACCATTATCTTTTGGCAGCTTTTCTGATTACGATCCGTACAAACAAAATAACAGACCCGCTGTCATGATGATGCCTCGCTAATAGAATTACTGAGGACTGAGATTGAGACTCTCGTTATAATTCAAATGAAGCGTGTATCATATTAACATCGGGACATTGCCAACTTTCGTTATATAAGACATTTTATTCCAAATTTATATATCTACTTCAATTTTCAGAGGAAAAATAATAACAAAAGATGTTGATGTGACATGTTTTATAATTTATTAGCAACAATAGTGAAATAGAACCAATAAGAAACTATTTTACTTGCCGCATGCATCAGCTTATTGACGACAAGTTTTATCGATCATATATAAATATATATATATTACATTATTGTCGTTTGGAGTGGCACATAGTTTTAAAATAAGGCATTCATTAAATGATTTTAATTTTGAAATTATGAAATTTGAATTATTGATACTAAGATTGAATAAAAAATATGTTGTATTATAGATTTAAATCTTATTTCTGCTGCATTAGAATAAAACAAAAAGGGTTTTCCTTTTACTAATTTATGAAATCCTCAAAGTAATCTATTCTTTATTCTTGTGGATCTTTTTGAGACACTTTTTTTAAGAAGTACTTTATTTAGGCTGTTTACTAAATATAAATTAGGATTAATTTGTAATCTTCTTTTGTTTGTTTTGCCAAAGAATGTACTACAAGTAAAATATAGTTCATATTTTTGTTGTAAACTCAGTAGATGAGATTTTATAACTAAAATTATAATGTAGTATGTATATAATTTTTATATAAAGTGTCACGTTACGCATGTATAGACATGAATAATATTAAGTAATATTATGTTAATAAAACTTATATATGTATATAAGTTTGTGAAGGCACAGCGAAATATATATATAAAAATGTGGCCAACTTTGTCTTTGATAGCAGTATTTAATCTGTCCGGTCACTACACTAATCGAGTGCGTAGTCTTGCAGAAAGTCTATATTACATTTTTAAGAGTATATTGGTTATATTGGTATGAAACGATCTTTTTACTTATATAATATAATTATACTTTTTTTTAATTTTAATTTTTCGCCACAATACATTTTTTGTTACTTTACATACTCAAAACATTAACAGGCTTTATAGTTTTAACATCTCTTATGGTTTTTAACAGATGACAACTTGGTACTATTATATCTGTCGATGGAACTATGTTCTTTCACAATCACTGCAACCCTGATTTTGTTCAGCAACTTATTGCATCTACATTAATAAATAGTTTGTATCGAAAATTTTCACCAAAATAAACAATTAAAAAAATTAAATTAAGGAGCTATTTGAAGTTTTTAATTGTTATAAATGTGTATACGTTTTATGAATATAATATTACTTAAAATTATTCACGTCTATAAAAAAATTAAAATGTTGGCTTAGCTTTACCTATCACTGTAGGCAAATAGAATATTCCTCAATAAAGAAAAAAAAAATTGTCGGTGATTTTTGACAGGGTGTATTTCTGTGAAAAATTGTCGTATTGAGACTTTAAAAAAGCATTTTGAAACTTTAAGATTCTAATATTCAGATTTTTCTCAAAATTGTTAGAAGTTACAGTTCTCTTGCAATCCTAAATGATAGCTCGAAAAAAACAATTTAGATAATTTTTTGTTTTTTTTGGTTCACGGGTTTGAAAAATATATTCTCAGGCCGGTAGATAGCCTATTTTTCAATTACCTTTTTTTAAAACCTACCTTATTTTTTGGCGTAGTATGCATTAAGATGGTCAGCGACTGTTACTTCTAAAAGTTGCATATTCGATATTCAGTAAAACGCATGACGAGACTTGAAAATGGCCGCCTGCCCGAAGCAACGCTTGTTCAGGCGTGCAAAGGGATGAAATAGGGTGCTTGCTGTGCTTTTAATCTTGGATGAACTTGTTTGATTTTTCACCAAGATAAATACGATTGCCAAGGACCAACGTTACTCATTTGTTGTTTGAATTTTGAAAACAAAAGAGTGAATAGATCGAAGTCAGTGTTTGCAAGTGCCGGAAAAGTAAGTACCTGCCTATTTGTAATACATACATTTATTTTATATTGTAACAATATTCAATTTGTTATGTTTTTCGAGGAGTAGGTACAAAATAAAAACTAAACACTGAACAGAGCTATGATTCGATACTACTATTGAACTTTTAGTAGTTTTTAGTTTAAAATTATTTTACATAGTTTTGAAACTCCGCAACTCTGAGTCATTTAGCATTGCTACTGCTAAAATGCTTATGTCCAAATATTTTTTAAAAGTGTTTTGTTTCCAAATTAACAGAAATAAATCACAATGTAATGAATCAAAAAATGTTTTATTATAATAAGTTATAATAGGTTCAGCTGTTTTGTGATAACCTCTGTGAGGGTTTCGTCGGTTTATTGCTTTTAAATAATTAAAATCACTTGCGCCGCCGGCATTTTGGTTTTTTCATTGAAATTTATAATTTATCTGAGTCTGTTTTGTTAAAATAGCCATATCCTGTTAAAATTGCCTTATGATTACTAAAATAAACATTTTGTTTTTACAGGTAGGTTAATTGGTACGAAGCATGGCTCAATCTAAGAAAAAAATATCGATAGGCCAGTGTTGATTATGTTACATTGGATTTTCTTCAATGAAAGGTAGAAAAAAACTTTCCATATTTCTTTTATGCGACAAAGTTTTGATAAATGATTCTATGAAACCATCGAAGTTCGAAGATCATCTAAGAAGGTGTCATCCTAATAAAATAAGTAAAGATTTAAAATATTTTGAAACATTTACGGAATAATATGAAAAGAGACCCACTGCGCGCATTATATTCGACGTCTAAAAGTAACGATAATGGTTTGCGGCCATTTTACAACATCTCATTGCTCATAGCGAAATTCGGACACTGCTTACCATCGGAGAATAGTTATTTCATTCGCGCTTAAAGAGGTGTTCTGCACAATCTTCCATTTGACTTACTCAAAATAATTCTTTTGAACAATATAACTATACAAAGACGTATATGAAATGAGCTCATTTCATTTTTCTCTTCTACTGGACGAGTTAATTTTAATGTTTTGAGTGGTTCTTTAAGGAAAATTCGATTCAATTTATATTTATTATTTCGGTTTCAGCAGATGAAGCTTCTGTCATATTTGGGAAATCTCTTGAGTATAAATGCCATTTTAAGACAATTATGCTAGAATTAACTACAATTCCTTGTACCGACAAAACCTAGTAGCGAAAAATTACTTTCATTGATTGAACAAGTCACTTCAATTTGTGAATAAAGCAGATAATAAAATAACAAGCAATGTGTTAAATACCCGTTTATTTGCACAGTTGTGCGATGAAAATGATGATGATACACAGATTGCTCTCACATATTGCAGTACGCTGTTTGTCGAAATATGCATGCATGCAGTTTTAGAGTTTCTGGAAAGTACAAAGTCAGATTTATAACAAGAAATCTGATCAAATTAAAAGCAGGCATCGCGTATTTCATACAGTTGTTCAATGATATTAACTAGCACTTACAGAAGATAGCCTAAATTTAATAAAAACAAAGGGAGTAATATCTTTTTTTCTTGGAAAATTAAAATTTATTAAGCAAAACCTTAAACGGCGCGAATTCTCGAGGCTTTCGAACTTATCACAGGCAGAATGTTATGATGAGGATATTCAAAATTACTCGTATTTTCAAGATTTATGCCAGTATGATGATATCGAACAAAGATTAGAAGATATTCTGGGGATGGAGATCATAAATCTGTTTGACGAAATGAAAGTGCGGAATGTGGTATTACAAGAGGAGCATTTCGAGCGTAACACCAATGAGGAGCTAAAAGTAGTTGAAAAAGGCTTTCAAACATTTTGCCTGCAGCAGAAATATATGGGAAGTTATCCTTAGCTGTAGAAAATTGCGAGAACACTTTTGATAGCGTTTACCTCGTCATATCTCGTCGAAAAAGTTTTAGTATTGTTATACACTTATAGACCAAAAAAGGAACAGATTGAAAGTCACATATTGATCAAGCCAAATATTAATAATCTGCTGTCAAACCATCAAGTACATCCCTCCAATTAAAATTGTTTTTTTTATTGATTTACATTGTTCTAGTTACGTTCCGTCATAATTGTTTAATTTGAATTCTAGTTCAACTAGTCTCTGATCATTCTATTAAAATAAATAGAACAAAAAAATATATTTTTATTGTTACCACTCCGAATTGTGGCTTGTAATTCAACCACGACACATATTTACATCGTTAGATATAATGTACACAACTTTTGAGTTTTTGAGAATATGGTAGAAATGTGGCAGCAGGGGGTCCACCAAACGAAACTGTTTTCATACTCTCATGCTCTTTAAAATTGAAAATAAATCATAATCGAGGGGATTGAGATCGAAACTAGACGACGCGATTTTTCATTTTTAATGAAGTCTGAAACATTTTTTGTTCACATCCACTGATTATATCAATTTTTATTAACCGGTGTTGTTCTTGCTGAAAAGACCAGCATTGGAAAATGTTATTGTTAAGAGGTTTAACCATCTTATCAGAAATCGTATGTTGATACATTTTCGCAGTTGTTATGGTACCGAGTACCCCACCGAGTACCCCACCGAGTAGTACGTGGACGGCGAGGTCTTTTTCTATCAGTAACACTGAAAGTTTCTTTGTGCCTAGTAGTACAAAAATAGTTGTATAATAGCAGTACACAAACATTCTGCTAATACTAAGCGGATAGAAAGTTTCAGAAATTGCATTGGTCCCATACTTACGTTTGGTATGGTTACGTAATAATATCACGACAATTGGTTTTCTTTATCACGGCACTCCATTTGAATATTACAAAAAGATATAGCACCAGTTGGCGCGACAGTAAGAAAAAACAATGGATATTCATGTAAGAATAACAGATTCAAAATTTAAATGTAATGTATAGAAAAAGACGAATTAACTAGGAAGATTCACCATCTAATATGTTTTGAATTTACTATCACCATATTACATTTTTAAGTAATTTATATAGTATTATTATCATATAAATAATAATGGCTGACCCTAATTGTGTCAAACAAATTTAATAGGATTTTGAATGTTGAGAAATTGATTTCACCGAGATGTTTCAATTAGATACTATTGGCTGCTCAACGAACTTGCCTGATGGAGTCGGTAAGATAATTATAGAAGAGACGTGACCTCACTAATCATCCCCTTTGCGACCGTTAAATGTCTCCATTGAGCGTTTTACGTCTCTTTATTGAAACGTTTTAGATAATGGAGTTTCTTTGTGTACATCGTACTTTATAAGTCATACTGCCCTTTGTAACATTGACATGTAATTAGAGAGCTCGCTAAAGTAATGAACAAATAAACGATTTCGTTTCCAAGCAGAATAGTAAAAAAAATTATAAAATATTAATTTGCTTTGATACATATATTTTAAAGGTTCCTTAGTCGAATTAAGACGTAAAATATTGTTTTAGTGTCCAGAAGGCACGTTCAACCCATTCAGCCTCAAAAGTACAATCTAAAACTTCTAACTCAATTGTAAAGGTCTGTAGTTTTCGTGATCGAACAAATGCATCCGATGGAGCAAGTTTCAAAGCTATTCGGCTCATTGGGCTCGTTGAAGATGGAGCGAGTCGGGAACTTGCTCTCAGGCTCGCGAGCTCTCCAACTACAGCCGAATTGAGCGCTGAATTAATATCTCCCGCTTCGGAAGTGCTCCTCTATGTTACATACTGAACTCTGCGAATTGAACTTCACTTACGAACAGTTTGAGCTGTTGGGCGATTGTGACTGGAGGAGTCTGATATGAATTCTATATGAATTCAAAATAGTCACGGGGTTATATTGTATTATAGTTTAGTATTTTATCAAAAGATAGTGGATTGATAAGAGATTAAATTTACCTTTAATCGTGTCACAAAAAGATAATATGTAAATAATATCTTTTAAGTACGCTTTATTAATTGGAAAACTTTTATGCACTGGAATTGGCAATGTATATTCTGTAATGTACAAAGTTAGAAACGACATTTATTATGTAACAGTGACAGATATCATTATTATTCAATTACAGATCACTATCAATACGATAAGGTTTAGAAAATGAATATCATATACAGGGAGGTAATCTAAAGGACATGAATACTTCTGTAATAATTATATATAATAATATTATATTCCTATTTATTACTATTGACATCTTATCTTAGCCATAAATATGCTTTATTCTTCAAAACAAACAAAGAGATACAATATTCATGAAGTATGAGGTTTTTCTTTTTTTTAATTAATTGAGATTTTTGAAGATATTTCAAAACAATGGTAAAGGATAAATTATAAATAATACCGTTTGTCTCACGCTCTATGAGGTTAAGGCCTATGGTTCATATATGACATATTGTGTCACCAAGGTTACAATTGAGAAACGTAAAATGTGAAGTTATTAGAAAAATACATTTATTTGAAAAATATTTTTTTATAACCATGTTGTATTAATGATTTTTTCAGGGTTCATAACTTACTGTTATTAAAAATTTTCCTATTTATTACTTTTGAACCAGCTTTTTACCGCGTTTCGGTTTGTGATCGATCAAAGGCATGAAAGTAGTCAAAAGAAGCCCCACGCTTTGATGAGTTTTTAGTGTAGTATTATAATTATTTTTATATTTCTGTTATCCACGTTCTCGTTAGGTGCTGACACATAGAACTAATGAAAGCAATGCTAATTATGTTGTTTACTTAGGACTTTTAATATAAGAATAATACATTTTAAATAAAACATCAGACGAATGCACAGTAGACGAAATATTCATTTTCAAAGTAGAAGAGGAACTTGCTTTAAAAATTATTTACAAAAATAATTTAGTTACAAGGATGTGACCAGTTATTGTTATACTACTATATTATATTCAGTTAGTTAATTCCAGTATTAGGATAACTTATTTAAAGTAATCCCTCTAGTTGTTTAAGTCTAATTTATGTACTAGTTATCTCGCCATAACTTTGTTGACCTCTGAATAGAACGTTACAATTGGACGTGGAAAATTTTACAAGACATTTAGCTGATGATAATAGGGAGATAACTACTTGATATCCTTACGTTGGGTTCGTGTAGACTTGTTTAGGACGTTTGTGGGTACCCCTGTATAATTATCTGACCGTCGGTGGCACCTAATGGACTCACATTGAATTGTTAATGGACCGCTCTGTTCTAGTCCCCTGCCCCCCCTATGTTCTGCGGAGCAAAGCTAAGCTGACGTCGGCGGTCTCTTTTGAATTCATTCCCGTCCACCGTCATCTCGACTACATTATAATTGTTTATTTTTGCGGCGCACTCTCAATGGAACTTTTGTGTTTTCTTTCTGTTGTTCTTTCCTTTTCAAATGGAATACTTTTTCTTGATTGCTCTATTGTTTCTAAGATTCTTGATTGTCAAAGGCCAAGTTTTTGTACTTGATGTATTTATGGATGGGGCTTATTATTTTTATATTACTAGCAATTTTACTGTTTATAAGACAGATGCGATACATTAACTTACCACTCTCTATTATAAAGAATATTAAGAAATGTATCATCATTATCTATTTGTCTAAGATTAAGTGCAATATGTATAAAATTTGAATGTAGAATGAATGCTAAGCCGCTTGATCCGTTAGTTCATCTTCAACTTGACATTCGCTTAAAACATCTTACAAAAAGAACAAAAGAGGAGACCGCTCGCAGACTTGAATACCATTCTTTACATTTCAGTTCTTACTTTAGTCATTTTTTACCGACTTTTTATGCACAGGAATACAAGTTCAAGTTATTATGAAAGCTTTATTTGATTTTGAAGTTTCAACATATATTTATGTAACTTTATTTTCTGAATTTATATTTCTAATGTATATGCGTTTGGATAAGATTTCAGATTGTTAGGTGTTATTTGTTGTTTTTTAATAGAGGGTGACACAAAATAATCTAGTAACGAGTCTGAATTTGTGAATGCTAATAAGCGTTTTATATTTAACACCTTTACAATTAAAGATGACATAATTCAATAATCATAATGTGCGAATGTAATAAACTCAATCTCTGACCTTAATTATGACCTTATTTAGAATGGCCATTAATTTAAATAACCCTCCGTTTAATGAGGTCCCGATAAATCTAACAATGAAAAGGTGACATATTGTAACATTGTAAAATCCCTATCAGAGTTAAATCCTCCACGAGGCCTCACGACCGCAAGGATCGCAAGGGACGCTTTAACTGGGTTTTAATGGTTTAGATTTGTGGGTTCAATTAAAGATACAATTATAAGTTCCTTTTATAGTTTTTGTTAGAGCTATTTAAAATAATTTATTTTCTATGTCTCGAACTAGTTTTTGTTATCGGCTTTGCACGGTACAATTTATTTTAATTGTAACTTATACAAATCCTTCGACAATTATTTATCTATATAAAAAAAGTAACAGAATTTTCTAAATTTTAGAAGAATACATTTTTAAACTTCATTTTATTACAAAAATTATTAAAATAATCTATTAAGTTCCTTTTAAAAGGTGTCAGATAACTTTTTAAATACTTTAAAGTGCAAAAAGATATTAAGCTGTAATAATATTAATAATAAATATTAGTGTTGATCTAATGGTATAAATAAATAAATTGTTCAATAAACCAAACCTTCTTCAAATAAAATCCATAACAGTGAATGACTGTGAGCATGCTTTAGATTTAATCCCTCGGCAGCAGGACGGCTTGCGGATGACAGCGCGGTACGAGTTAATGCAGCTCTGAGTACTGCTTAGACGCATCGTTCTTTAATATTAATGTCCTGCTTTCTTTATGTCATGGAGTAATTTTAGTGCCAGATTTTATTTTCAAACAAACTAATTACACGACATTATTTTCTTTAAACTGACTGTGTTTGCTTAATCGATTTCTATATTAGATTAGGTTTTCATACAAATAACGGACGTAAAGTTAGGTGGGATCGGAGACAATCAGTGCATTTTATAATAAAATTTCAAATGTTAGACTCATGACCACAAAACTAACAGGTTTATTGTACACTTATTACATAGTATATAATAAAACGTAGAATAATGTTTTTTTTTTAGTTTCTGTACAATATATTACAACACTTAAAAATGTGTTTCTGAAAGATCTTTCATAAAATAAACACTCATGACTGGGCTACAAATTACAGTGCATTTGAAATGAAATACGAGTGCTGGTACTGGAGGTAAGAAAAATGGAGCTCGCTGTACCGATAACAAGAAAATACTGTCCATTTAAAGATTAAAGAAACTAAGGAAGCGAATATCACATTCGCCTACTTAGTTTCTGTAAGAAAAATATGTTTAATATTTAAATATACACAGAAAAAAAAATCTTTTGCTATTCTTAAATTAGCATAATTAGCTAAAAAGACAACATAAAATTGTAATTGTAAGTTTACTTGTGATAACATTTTTAGATTTTAGATTTTTTCTTAAATTTTCTACTTCAGAATAAACTATTAAGAAATAAATGGCTGACATTGTACAAAAAAAAAATATTTTGTAGATAAATACATAAAAGTAGAAATATTTGCAAAATAGTATGCAAATTCAAAATCCTTCCAAGTCTCAAAATCTAAAATTATATTATGTTTTATTAAAGCAATTGTTTTCTAATTCATGTTACTTAAAATATAGTCGGTTAGAATAGTAATCGAGCAATCTGCTACAAACTTGTAATTTTTAATGACAAAAGAGTGACCTACTGAAAGTTGATGTGTACTGCGGCGGCCATGTTATAAGCCGTCAGTATTAAATAACTTTGCTTATTCAACGACCAGAGCATGACCTGTATTATATCATATTAAACTAACTAGTATACTATCAACGTAATTACGCAGTTATAGTACAGGCAACTTTAAATTTTGTAGTTATATAATTAGAAACTTATATTATATACTTACGTTATTTATAACTTTATATATCCAACAAAATAAAAAACAGAAATCACTAGTTAATCGTTGCAGTTAGATTAAATCTCTTCACTTAGGACTAGCTGATGCCAGTGACTCTGTCTGCCCCCCCTGCCCCCCCCTGGCTAAAAAAATGAGGAGGAGAGGGAAACAGACTTAGACAATTAAGATGAACTAAATAATTTTTTTTTAAATTTTTAAGTGATGAAAATCAGAAAAATTCTTATTTTTTTAGTTTTATTTTAGTTAGTATAGCCAAAAGCAGTTTTGGTGTATTTGTGCGAAAATTTTTCTATAGTCAAAAGCCATTGGATGTGTCTTGTGAAAATCTATTTCTAGCTTAAATTAGTCTTTTGCTAAAACAAAATAAAATGGCTCAAATTTTATGGAGAAAAGAAGAAAAACAAACATGCAGATAAACTCATAAGTAGATATATTGAAAAGGTAAAACGAAAAAAATAAACAAATTTTTATTTCTTCTCTGACATTCACAGTGCACTGCACTGAACACATAGCAACTAGTTTATTAAACATTTATGTGAACACGCTAATTAGTTATCACATCAATATAAGCAAATCAAGTTGATGATCCGCAAATTAGACCCGCATAGTGCTATCAATATCGAGCCGCAATCGATGAGAACTTCGTTTGTATCGAATTAGTTTCCAACGTCATTACAATTTGCGACCTCAACCTCAATAAAATGCTTTCAGTTCAAATTGTTATATCCTTTTGTTTAATTCTCTATCGTATTTAATAGAGCCTGCGTATTTAGCAATAACAGTTGAAACAACGACACCTTTCATTTATGTGGTCGCATTATTGAATAACGAAATCATTACTAATAGTTGAGTTAACAAATTCATGAATGAGTAAAGTATTCATGATAATTTCTATTCTGTACTATAATAAAGATGGAACTTGACTAAATTTGTAAATGTATTTTTTTATTTTTATTTTTTCATACAAGCAAAACGAATTTTAAATGGATTACACACTGGGAATAGGTTTCGCCGAAATTACTATGGTGCTCTTGATCCGATTTAGTATATTTATTTTTGACACTTTTTATTACAATATATTCATTTAAACTTAAATTTAAAATTGATGTTTTTTTTAATTTTTAACGTTTTACAACCGTGATTAAAATCTTTTAATTACACAAAAATAGATGTATAGGTTTATTATTAACACCATCTAGCATCTAGAAGTGTTGCCTATGTCCTATTTTAGACACGGATTTGTTTAAAGTAAAAACGTGGAAGTGAATATGTAATATATTGTTTAGCCAAAATGAATAAACATATATGAAATGTAATATCTTACAAAATATTAATTAATTATAAATAAAGAAACAATTAAACTTGGTCATAATATAAAAATAATAAACTTTATAATTATCTTAATACTTTGATAACTCTATATTATTTTTTTAGTATGTTATTTTGTATTAAATTAGGCTTTTAGTGAGTGAATTGAAGACACAACTTTTATTGGTTAACAATTTTTATTTTAATTAATCATAATAAGAACAACATCATTATTCTTTCAAACAATAACGGTAAAAAACCTTAATCTTCAGATTTGTCCTGTTTTCTATTAGTATTTTCGAAAATAAGTTTCCAGTCTAAGTCAATACGGACGCAAGAAGAAATCTTATGTAATAATAATAAAATAATAAGTCAGCTACATCGAGCGCGTCATGTTATCATGGATCTGAGGTCACAGTCGTTATTAACGAGGTTATTTATTAGCGTAATGCGTTATTCCGCAAAGCCGCGATGCGCAAGTCTACGAGCTGAAACATTCCTCTAATAAGCACGTCGTCATCACTACTCGCGAGAAACAACTTGCATTAATTACATTGCTCTGTAGTTAAAGTTTAAATAACTCACACGTGACATGTTCCTCACATTGCACCGGTTTACTGTTCGTGGAGTGCTGTTGATACTTGCGTTATCTTCTTGACCGCTTTTTTAATATAATTAGTAAACGATATTAAATACCATAGTATAAAAAAAAACTTCATTAATTTAAAATTATAATTTATATTTTAATATTCATGTATTATTTTAATATCAATTTAAGCATTGAATTGAAATTTAAACACGTGAATACTATTTATTATGTTTAAGCTATAGGCAATAATATACTTCATTGTCGTTTTTAAATATAATATTATGTAAATGGATCTTTTATGTCAGGTGCGTCATGTTTGCGAATAAAGGATTGTGACGTCATCAATCATCCCTCTAATTAGCTCCTATTTCAGTTAGAGCTGGAGCAGTGATAGAAGCTACTGTTTCATTTTGACCTACATATTACAATGGTTCCCGTCAGGTCACTAAAAACTTTATTACAGATATAATACTAAGATCAATTTCAATCTGAGAAAATAAAATGTACATCCGGATTGAAATGTAGAAAAGCGACTTTCATAACATAAATGCAAAATATATTCATAAAATTAGTTTCTCAATTTAGGCTTACTAAATCAAATATCCCGATTTTCATACCCCTTGGGATACCGAAGGCCGAGAGGGTAGTCGGGGGTTATGCGAGAGTGGGACGCAACGTTATCTCATTCTCAGTTACCATGACAAAACAAATATTCCTTAAGCAATGACAATATTTTTTATAATAAGTCACCTACATCACCGGCTATCAAATAAAAAAAACATTGAGATTTTTAGGATCGCAGTTATGTAAGTTCAAATCTTGATGGCATTTTCAATTCCAAGTCAATGAAAAAATTGTAAACTTACTGAAATCATTTTACTCAATAATAGATTTATGAATATAGCGTCGTGGTTTATCTCTACACAGCTGGTTTCAATGATTTATAGCATTTTTATATTATTTATTATTTTCATCACTGTCATCCTGTTTAAATATAGCTTATGCAGATTTTTTTTACCTTGTCATTTTCTCATTTCATCAAATAGCTGGAAGGTGAATTATACGAACAGTATGAAATGGTGCATATACATTATAAAGCTTATTGAGCGAAGCGAGCGGAGCGCTCTATTGGAGAGAATTTGCATTGGTTTTACAAAGTTGGCATTAAAACGGCTTAACGGTTCGGTTTAAAATTTTGCACACATACCATGCTGATATGTGTGGTGGTTTGTAAAAAAAAAATGAAAAAAAAATCATTGTCGTTGAGGAATAATGTCCAAAAAATATCACTCCCACAGATTTCAATGTAAAAAAGTTAGCGCGAAAAATTGAAGTCTCATTGTGGATGCGCGTGCCGAATTTTTTTAATCGAATTGTACTGTCCCCCTGTTAATTTTTTTTTCCTACACCGAGACAAGCCTTCAGCTTGGCTCGCTTCGCTCAACATGCAAACGGCACCGAAGATTACGCGATCGCAGCGAGTCAAAATTGAGGGTCTGGTGGCGTTCCTAGTTTAGATGAAAATTAAATATAGCCACTTATTAAGTAATGAAAGAAGTGCTGTATAACACTGATCAGTCTAATGTGGCAGCATCTTACTGCAATATAACTGAACCCATGGAACTAAAATTTATAATATAAGTTTAATTTTATAAATACGAAAAACAATATTATGACATGAAAACAATCAGTCAGCAATCAGCACAATGTCCATGTTTTTCAACATGTTCCATAATAGTTCTAGATCGAAAAGAGAAGAAAAGGGGTATAGTTCGGAACGGTATGGTTAGCATTTAATGGAAGTAAGTTAAAATTATAGCTATTAAGCACATCCTTTAAGTTAGCAGCCCGGTGGTCCTTTTTGAGTTGACATGTATTAAAGTCACCCATAATAATAGTATGACGATACTGTGGCGTCAACATGTCAAGGATATAAAACGAGTGTGGTGGCAAATGTGGTTTTCATCAAGACTAAAACTAAAATTGCATGAACATTAAGATTTTCGAAAGAACTTAACATATCCGTATTAATATAAATAATATTAAATTTTTTCCAAACATTCGAAAAATTGGAAAGCAGACTATCATTTAGAGTATAGTATTGCTTATATTACGAACACCAACAAAAATTATTTCTTAAGAGGAAGATAAAGGAGTTTTGAAAAAAAAAATATCTTCATATAATATGTCATCTGAACTACAAAACATATTAAAAATTTGTAAATATATAAATAAAGTAAATAAAATATTAATAATAAAAATAAAATTAATAAATAAACACGGTAAAGGTAATAACAGTACTATACATTAATCATAATGAACTACATTGTCCACATACCAGCCAATTGCCTGATCAAATAACTGACTACTTTTTACTACATTAAATAAAAATAAAAGTAGTAACAATAACATTATAAAAGGAAATCTGTTATGAAAATTTACAACGCTTATAGGTGATAGACGTAAAACGTTTAAAATGTTTATCAAAGTTAATAATATAAAACAATATGAGGGTAGTTGGGGACACAATTGCATAGATATTTCTTAGCAATTCTCTTCGAACGAGAAATAACAACTTTATTGCTGTTACAAACGGACGCGCTTTGTGACACTGCAGGTGATTTGGATTGAAGTTTCAGTTCAAAGTAAGAGGTCTAGTAACAGTGGTAAATTAGAGGATTTCATAAGGATAAAGCGAGCTCGTATCTAAAACCAATCACTTATTAATATCTTTCATTAATTAATTTATAAGAACACCTTGAAAATAAATAAAAATGAAATTTTAATCTACTTAATACAAGTCCCCGACAAAAATATGTTTTCTTTGTGAAAGATTATAAAAAAAATAAAATAATAGTTGTCGATTAAAAAAAAACTGTTCATTTTAATTGTGTAAAAATGATGTAATATAAAATAAATGTTATTCTATTTGGGAATAAGTAATTTTCAAAGGCATATTAATATAAGTTTTAATTCGAAATATTCATCTTTCCTTCTAAAATATTTTTCTGGTTCAAAATGACTTTTCAGGCGAATGGATCAATAAGAATCGTGACTATTAAAATGTAAGATGCAGCTGCTCCGAATTGAAAGAGTTATAATGTTACATTTTAAATAGATAAATTTTAATAAAAATATCTTGAGCTGCCTGAATGTTTTATTAGATAAAAATAGGTTTTTAAATAAATTATAAAATGGCCAGCAAACTTCACTTATTAAATAATGATCATTATCCAAAAGGATTCCAACAGACCCTTTATACGGACAATAGCTTAGTGAATTTAAAAGAAAAAAGTCAGACAACGGTCGGTGGCAGAAGATGATTAGTATTCTAAGGTTAAACGGTTGCGTGTGTAGGAGCAGAGGAAGGCGGTTCTTTGTGTAATAAATATTTAAAAACCCTTTTGTATTCTAAATATTCTTGATTTTGTTTTTGTAATGTACGTATTATTCTTACAAACTTGTTATTTTGTAATTTGTTGCAAAACCTATTTTTTACTAAAATGATGAGCTTAGCTTAGGATTATATTAGCCATTTAATATAGCTTAAATCAAGTAACAAGTAAAACTCATTTGACCTTCTAAACAATAGCGTAGCTCTAAAAATCGGACTAATATTCTCAACAACTCAAACATTTGAAGCGTATTACTAAAAAAACGTATTATTATTGTTAGGTAAAATATGAGTAGACAGTTATGAGAGTACCGTGAATGCTCGAACATGTCGTAATGTACGATTCATTACCAGGAACGAATATGTTATCTTCCGGAGCCACAAATGGGTCCGCAAATATACCTCTTATTTAGAAAACCCTTTGTGTAGAGTGCATTTGACGACAAACCAACCGTAAATTCAAATAACATCTTCAATAGAAATCTTTTTGTCATATTGTCATTGTCACAAAATATGAATACGAACTGAGGAATTAGGAGATAACATTTATCTAAACTTTATAAGACTATCATATGTTAATTAATTACTTAAATACTACTCAATATATATTTATTTTTAAAATCGATACTTTAAAAAAATATATGTAAATCTAAATTTCCCATTACTAATTACCAGAAATATAAAACTAATAAGTGTAATGACATTTTACGAGTTCAACATCAACTTGCTGACTGAATCGACTTTCATCAGCTTATGAACAACGTAATTTCTGAAGCGGGAACGGGTTCAAGGAGTTTGAGTGTGGTTGCTTAAATATTAGAAAATGAAAAATGAAGTTGTCGAGTTTTGACTGATGATACAAAAACGTACTACAACTAAATATATTAATATACCCAAAAACCGTGAATCACATACTAGAAGATTAAACCTGCGGATTGGATTGTACTGCGGAAGTGTTCATGACATTCGACTGAACCAACTTTGTGAAAGGAGATTCGTTTCTCAATAGTTAACCTACAACCTCAACGATGCTCAGAATCAGGCACGTTAGGAATTGTGTCGTAATATGATTGATAAATTCCAAGAAGATTCATCCCGGCGTGTTGACAATATGCCAAGAATCTCTTAGATTTATTAATATGATTCAACAACAACGTAACAGCCCTAAAGTGGTTGTTTCAAAATAAACTAACGCCTACGAAACTGAAACTATCTAAAATAACTTCTCTTAGAATCCTCGTTAAACAAACCAAATGCTTGCCAGAAGTTTTCGCCGTGCTGCTAGTAACAGGTGATGGGAGACTCCGAGACCTTTTGCTTCACCACAACCCCCTCTGTCTGTTACCACGATAATGGACACCACACTGAGGTTACCTCGAATTAACTATAAGCACAAGCTAGTACAGTTTCATTTCCAGGAGAGCGCTCAAGAACGCCGTTAAGAAATTTCTTTTGAGGACTTGAAAATTGGTTCAAATATTTGAAACTTTATTTATTAAAATATCTTTAAACACCCATCTATTTGAAATATAAAAATATATAGCAAAAAATAAATATACGGCTATTTTAATGATTATTAAATATTCTATCGAAACTTTTCGAGTTAGTTTTAGTATTAATTATAGTCAGTACTATTGAAATATTTTAATTCAAATATTCAAAATATCATTTTCATACTCATAAATCAATTACAACAAAGCTTTCACTAATTACTACTATGTATTAGACAGAACTCGTTAAGGATGCATCAGACGTTTGAGACGTGGGGATTATAATTGAACTGGTAATATAATTTATATAAGGTAAAAAGTTACAACTTATTACACAACCCTCGTCAGAAACGACCTTCTGCTGGGATTAATAAATAACAATTATAGGGGTTCGAAAGTAATCCACCTTGCGCTATTCTATTTTGCTTTTGGGTGAGTTAAGTGAATATTTAAAAAGCATAACCGAGGTCAACAATTCTTAATATATTAATTGTTTTAAAAGACATGAAATGTTGTTAATATATTGAATAACGAGGAATACGATCCGTCGATGAGGATTAATAACCAAGAATATTTTGTGAAATATAGAATTAGATCCAAGACAATACTCTCTAAACTTGAATTTTGTTATTTTAAACATTAAATTATCTGACACGTCGCAGTAATTATATACAAATATTGTGTGTAAGTTTTGACGTTATGTCAAGTGAGACGACAAACTTGCACAAAGCGCCCGTTTACAAAGCCTCCTAAAACATTCAGGATTGGAATCGGTACCTGGCACTTCAAATTAAAACCTTTCGTTTCTAAAATAAGGTCCACATTACAATAAACACTATTTGACTTATAAATTTAGTTTCACATAAAATATATTTCTATGGAGTTAGTGATAAGATTCAGATTACAATAACACGACTCTTTATTATGTAAAAGTCATAACTGTTTGCCCTAAACGAACGGCGGCGTCTTTGATGTCTTGTTATGAATTTTGATCTTTCAATATTATATGTGTATTTATTACAATAATAAAAAAAAAAAATATTCTTGGATAAAATTTATGTAAGTTGTATACAAAAAAAAATGTATTTTTGGTAATATTATAATAATGTTATATTTAATATCTCCTTTTATAATACACTCTCACAAAGGTATACTTAATTAGCGTCACGACGTTCCACAATATGTAAATTCTGATATTTTGGAGTTTCAGCGAAATTTGTAATCATGTTAATTTTGTATTAGTATAGTATTAGTCACAAAATATAAAATATAATATTATTATGTGTTATTAATTATAATAATGCTCTCTAACACAAATAACGAAAAACAACAGTGCAAGCAGCTTTAGTATCGCCAACACGTAGCACTTCTACACAAGCGTAGCAAAAGTCGTAGCACACTTGGAAAAATATTTCTAGAACAAATTGGCTGCCGCGGTTATTTTTATAGCATAAAAAACTGAAATGGAAGTATTATAATGACATTATAATCATATTTTTTATGTTATAATAATAGTAATTTTAATATATTATTTTATTAATTTTAGGTTTGTACTTCTCAAAGCTTTTAAGGTTTTATTTCTTTTTGTCACAATTTTAAGATGTTTTTAATTTGACATTCCTAACACCTTATGAGATAAAACAGGTTAAACATGGTCATTAGAATTTTTTTTTCTTTTTTTTTTTTCCGTTGGAAAAAACCCGTTAGGGGTACCCCGTCGGCCCGGGGGGGTGACGGCAGGGGGGTGATGTGGGACTACCCGGCAGCATAGAGGATTATTAGACCCTAAAAGGAATATGGCTAGAATTTAAGAATTCAAAGCTAAATAAACATCGTTTTAATCCTGACTAGTTTTTCTCTTGCTTTTACATCTTTTTACCTAATTTCCAATTTCGTTTCTTGAAAGCAAACATTTTGTAGCGGACTTCCCCGTTTTATGTTCACGCTATTTCCTAAACAACCAGATTACATGTCTTTGGAAAATTGCGTGTCGACCTCACATATACAAAGACACATTTCTTACTCACACATGAACATATTTCGTGTCGAGAAACATAAAGATACTGTAAAGATACAGAGACGTTCTCAGTTATTACACTTTAGGCTAAAAGGGTTACTCGAACGTACCTAGTTAGTATCATCAGCCGAATTTGTGACATGGAATATTTGGTACAGCTTTTTGCTGACTATGATTAAGTGAGGTGAAGCTTAGTTTGGGCAAATTTTATCGTTTGTTAAGTGGTCTCCTTGAACCTAACATGTATGAGCTTTTATAGCTACAGACATCTGAATAGGCGATTGTAATCTCTGGTGCAATCGGAATCTATTAGTTTTGATATATTCTGAAGCATGTTTTATGATTTTAAGAAATTTTTGACAAAAATGCAACAAGACCTAAAATGAGAAATCACAATATCAAAGTAAATTAGCATAAATATAAAAATGACAAACAAATCTTTGTTTAGAAATAAAATTTATAAACAGAGACATAATTAGATAATGCTAATAAATAAAAACTAAAACGAAAACATACGCGAAATGGATATAAGTTCTTGTACAAACTGGTGTAATGAAATCAATAGCTAAGCTTGCATATTAAGTTTCGAGAAAATGTGCTTTTGCAGCGCGTTGATACTGGCACTTAATAACATTATAAGCTCTGCTTCAAATCGCATTACCGCTGCCTTAATGAATTTAAGTTTTAATGTAATGTAATTAAATACTTTTAGATATTTGTGTGAATTTCTTTTAAAATATAGAAAATATTTTTAAAACTATCTATAAATGGAAAAGGAAATTAGGAAAATAATTAAAAGGAGTTAGTTTTGTTCTTATTATATGAGGAATGTGCGAATCCTTTCTACATTGGAAAAAAAAATGTAAACAATAAATTATATGTTGTTATTTTTATACAATAAGAAAATTTTTCTAATTGAATTGGACATAAATTAAACGTTTAATGGTTAGGTAAAGTGGATGTATTTATTTTCAGATTCTTATAATTAAGAGTGTATAATTCCTTAGCTTACGTTAGAGAAAGAGTGTTAATCAAAATATATGTTTTTCACTGTACGAGTAACGCCAGCGACATGCGTTTCACATGACGATTATAAATTCAGATGAGTAATGATATCCCACTTATTTAAAAAATATATGCAAATAATTTTTAAAAATTAAATTTTGATAATAATATCAGAATCTAGTAAATGCGCCGTAAGCGTCGGATAGACTCGTTAGGCCTGTCGCCATTATTCTTCTACGCATCATATAATATTAAATAAACATATTTCAACCATTACTTAGTGAGACGTAAATTATGTAAACTGTATTCACCTGTGAACTAATCGCTTACCCGCCATAAACCTTCTAAGCGATATTCGGACGGAGGTCCGGTGCGTGTGATAACAAAGGAAAATTTATCGCTCTGTAATAATATATTTTATTTTCTGTAATTTATTATAACGATTCATATGTGGATATCATTGTCGTGGGATTTATTTGAGGGTTGGTTTTACTTTAGAAAGGAATACTTTTTCTTTACAAGAACATCCTAAATTTTAGCTCTATCTACAATTATCGTTTTGATGATAATTGTAGATAGAGCTACATGATTTTTGATGATATGATTTTTGAATCAAAAATCATATATTTATAAAAATCTGTCCCTTAAATAAGTATTATTGAATATTAAAATTTTTGTACTGTACATCTAGCAATTTAACCGCAAAATCAAAATATTCTCTCAGTATTTTTTACAACATATACAAAAAAAAAATAAGAATGTACATCACATTCAAAGCTCTCACACAATCACTTAGAACAATACAGTAAATCTAAAACAACATTTTAAATGACATTTCTCGCTCAAGGTTATGTCGTCTTTAATGACCTGGTGCAAAGACGCTTTCTGTGTTACAGAACCAATTGATCTCTGTTGAATGTGTTATAGACATGAGGTGTTGCATTGCCAAAAGATTCTCTTATCCAGTGGTGTCAACCTCCGATGAGTATGTCGAGATGGCAATAAATGATGTCATATGAATCTTAATTTGGGCTCCTTCAAGACCTTATACATTGATATTTGTCATCGCTTGAGCGTAAAGAAAAAAAAAACAGATTAATATTAGTACGGTTCACTATCTTAAAGGAGAATTCTGAAATTTTTTAACTCAAAAGATCTGAAGTTAAAATGTCTGAGTTCTTAACAAAATCGAGACAAAAGATTTTTGCTATAGCAAGAAGGGCACTTTGGGATTAAAAACGCTTGGATTGCCCATGGTGTCATTATTATTTACTATATTAATTTGAAAGCGAACCAGCTCATTATTCAGAATACTTGGCAATATTTAGTAACGTAGAAGTAGATTGTATTCTTGTCTGAACTATGGTTCAGACAAGAATACAGCTATGACTAAAACCTATGCAAAAAGAGAAGGTTTTAGCCATAGCTAAACTAGATAGACTCTCTTTACTGTTTATCTAACTACAAAATAGTTAGCAATGATCCACTCGCAAATTTGGAGGTGGAGTATGCGTATATTTGAAAAACCCTATTTCCTTTTCAATTTTATCTTATCCCCTTCTTCAATATCACCAAACTTAAAAAATCTTCTTATTAAAGTAGTACTTAAAATGCAGTTTCACTCACTCGTTTTGGCGTCATGTACAATTAAACTGGTAAAAGTAGTCAATAATGGAAGATATTTTTTAGGTGGTAGAGCCTAGCTGTTGTCATTTGACTGCAGCTTGTATTGGGCTGGCTCGACCGGGGAAGGACCACCCTCTCACAGAAGATCGACGTATAGTAACCAAATTCATTTGGTTATGTTCCGTCGGTGAGTGAGAGTTTCCGGAAGCCCAACCCCCCCTCCCCCCTCCTCCCTGCCAAACATGAATGCGGTTACTTCAATAAATATACCCCAGGAGGGTACCGGCTTTAATGAAGCCGGAGAATCCCTCCCCGAGCAAAATCGGGGAAACGATTCTCCGATTTTGCTCGGGCCGCCCGTCGTATCTGGGGCGGGCAAAGAATCGCATTTCGTGTTTCTTGAGGGCAAACGACGAGGTAACACAGCGGCACCCCGGTCCACCCTGAATGTGGACTTTTGCAACATCCGGGGACTTCACTCCAACCTAAACGCCGTCCATTATCATCTTGAGACGGCGCAGCCGGCCTTGTTGTTTTTGACGGAGACGCAGATATCCAAACCTAGCGACACAGCGTACCTTTCATACCCCGGGTATATATTAGAGCATCATTTTATACCCCACGCCGGGGTATCTGTGTTCGTAAGGGAGGATATCTGCTACCGTCGCCTCGAGATTTTTGAAGGTCGGGATCTGTCTCTCCTCTGGCTGCGCGTGGACATGGACGATCATGTCAGAGTCTACGCGTGCCTATACAGATCCCATAGTGGTAATGCAGAAACGGAACAACTCTTGGGCCATGTACAGGCGAAGATTGACGACCTGCTATCACAGATTCCCTCCGCTGAGGTCATAGTCCTTGGGGACTTCAACGCGCACAATGCCGAGTGGCTAGGGTCGCGTTCCACTGACTTCGCGGGGAGATCTGTGTTTGACTTTGCTCTGGCAAATGGTCTGTCCCAGTTGGTTCAGACGCACACTCGTCTACCGGACGTGGACAGCCACATGCCCTCTTTGTTGGATCTTCTGCTGACTACACATCCCGGAAAGTACCAGGTCATTGTCGAGGCTCCCCTTGGGTCCTCCGATCATTGCTTGGTACGGAGTGTAGTGCCCATTCAACGTCCGGCTCGCACAAGACCTGCGACCCGACGCGTTTGGCACTACAAGTCAGCGGATTGGGATGGAATGCGGTCTTTCTTTGCATCCTACCCATGGGGGCCGATTTGTTTCTCTTCCGATGATCCCAGTGACTGCGCTGCGGCTGTAGCTGATGTGATACTACAGGGCATGGAACTATTTGTACCTAGCTCTGTGGTACCACTTGGTGGCAGATCGCGGCCTTGGTTTGATGCGTCTGTCAGGGCTGCAGCAGCCGGAAAACGTCAGGCGTATCAGGCTTGGGTTAATGCGTCAGTCATCAAGGATCCGAACTCTAGAGTTCTGAAGAGGAAATACAATCGTGCCTCCAGATTCTTCAAACGGCAAATTGCTAGAGCAAGGTTTAGGCATGTCGTCAAAATTGGGGATCAGTTGACAAGGTACCCACCAGGCACGCGCAAGTTCTGGGCGCTTTCTAAAGCCACTTTGGGTAACTTTTGCCAGCCATCCCTACCGCCACTGCACTCGGGGAATGATTCTCTGGCCCATACGGCAAAAGAGAAAGCCGATCTCTTGGGCACTCTTTTTGCCTCAAACTCGACCTTGAACGACCAAGGGAAAACACCGCCTACCATCCAGCGGTGTCAGAGTTCAATGCCGGAAATAATTTTCCGGCAAAAAACCATTCGACGGTCTCTACTTTCCTTGGATGTTCATAAGTCGAGTGGACCGGATGGCATTTCCCCAATCGTGCTACGAACATGTGCCCCTGAGTTGACTCCAGTGCTAACGCGTCTATTTCGGTACTCCTATTTCAAAGGCGTAGTCCCGGTCTCATGGAAGTGTGCTTTTGTCCATCCGATCCCTAAAAAAGGTGATAGCTCGGACCCAGCTAACTACAGACCTATCGCCATCACCTCTCTTCTCTCCAAAATAATGGAGAACATCATAAACCGACAGCTCCTCGCGTACCTTGAGGATCACCAGTTGATCAATGACCGACAATATGGCTTTCGCCATGGTCGATCGGCTGGTGACCTCCTGTTATATCTTACACACCGTTGGGCTGCGGTTATTGAAAGCAAGGGAGAAGGTCTGGCAGTTAGTCTGGATATAGCGAAAGCCTTCGATCGTGTATGGCATAAGGGGCTTCTTTCGAAGCTTCCTTCCTATGGGCTTCCCGAGAGTTTATGCAAGTGGATCACCAGCTTCCTCACTGGGCGGAGCATACAGGTCGTTCTCGACGGTTTTTGCTCGGACCCCAAGCCCGTGAATGCTGGTGTACCCCAAGGCTGCGTGCTATCCCCAACCCTGTTCCTCTTGCACATCAATGATATGTTGGACATTTCCAACATACATTGTTATGCGGATGACAGCACTGGGGATGCTGTATATTCCGGCCGTGCAGGTCTCTCTCGGGAAAACGTCGACGAGTGCCGAAAGAAACTTGTGTCTTCTATAGAGACCTCCCTGAGGACGGTCTCAGAATGGGGTAAACTGAACCTCGTTCAGTTTAATCCCCAAAAGACACAGGTTTGCGCGTTTACCACTAAGAAAACCCCATTTGTCGTATCGCCGCTCTTCGATAGCACACCTCTCGATGCCTCGCCAAGTATCAAAGTACTGGGACTCGACATTTCGAGCGACTGTCAGTTTCGTGGTCACTTGGAGAGCAAGGCCAAGTTGGCCTCGATGAAATTGGGTGTGATCAATAGAGCGAGACAGTATTTCAATCCTGGCCATAGACTTGCGCTTTATAAGGCGCAGGTTCGGCCACATATGGAGTACTGCTCTCATCTCTGGTCCGGATCACCCCAATATCAGCTTCTACCTTTTGACCGCGTACAGCGGAGAGCCGTACGGATTGTCGGGGACCCGGTGCTCTGTGAACGGCTGGACTCTTTGGCATTGCGTAGAGACGTGGCTTCTTTGTGCGTCTTCTATCGCATTTACAACGGGGAGTGTTCCGAAGAGCTATTTGATCTGATGCCTGCCGCCGAATTCCATCACCGCACAGCACGTCACCGCCTGCATTTCCATCCACACCACCTGGATGCGTGGCGATCTTCTACTGTGCGGTTTTCAAGGACTTTTCTTCCACGTACCACTAAGATGTGGAATGAACTTCCTTCGGTGGTGTTTCCAGATCGATACGACATGGGTACCTTCAAAAAAGGCGTCTATTCATATCTCCAAGGCCGGCAACGCTCTTGTGAGTCTTCGGATGTTGCAAGAGTTCATGGGCGGCGGTGATCACATTTTATCAGTGACCCGCATGCTCGTTTGCCCTCCTTTTCCATAAAAAAAAAAAAAAAAAAAAAAAAAAGACCATTAAGGCCAATACTTTAACCACTTTGTTTGATTATTAGACTACTTTTCTTAAGAAGATATTGTCATGAGGACCTAAACACTTGTCTTATCCAAAACAAATATATATATCAAACAATTTATCTTTCTTTCTCCCTGGAAATCAGCATCTCTGCGTAAAGCCAGTAATCTGAGTTTTTCTTTCCTCTCTCATACTATATCTATGCTTAATTTCCTATCAAAAGATCGTTTTAAGTTTGAAATCCGTTTTAAGACGTTTTTTTAAGTAATTATCTTGTTTTTTAAATTATAACAAACTCCTAAGTTCGTTTTAATTTAGTTTTCTAGTCACTTTTAACAAATCCTTTGTCCTGGTTAAGGTTTCTGATGACGTCGTGTGTGGTGCTATAGATAAAAAGAAATCATTATCCTTGTCCCATTAGGTACATTGCTAGGTATCTTGGTCAATTTTAACATAATTATATATATATATTAAAAGATATAATTTTAATATAGTCTGAACTTTCTTCTGGCGTCTCACAGGATGGCGTCCTGGCTACCTAACTTTTCTCTATATTTATTAATGAAATATTTAAAATTTCATGTCACTACCATCTCTACGCTGACGATGTACAACTTAAAGAACATTCATTATTTTAATTTATAATTTCAACAATTTTTTTGAAATGTATAAATCCGAACTTAAATTGATCAAAGAATGGACTGTCTTTTGAGCTTCTTCTGAATCCTAAAAAATCACAGTCCATCCCAATTTGGTTGATTGACAATTGACAAAATATTATCTTAAACGACGCAGGTAAACGATACAAGCAAGAGTATTCACAGCGTTGTGGACTAAAATCCTGCTAGAACAATCTTCTTCATTAATTCGTGATGACTTTTGGTATCTAAATGCATCTGAGGAGAAAAAGTTATTTATCATATTTATTTACTCAGCAATTTTAACCACATTTCTGTCGTCAACTTAAGTGGCGCCTTATGCACATCCTAAACAGCTGTACAACCTCTTCTCTAATTTAGCAAAATCTTATTTGCATGAACGTTACAAACTCGTATTACACAGTAGCCGCCATTAAAGTTCCGGCATCTCAAGACATATTTTGATATTCTATCCTATAAATCTAATTTTTATTACTAATCCGTTAAAACAAAAGCGGTGTGGTTATGAAATTCCCTCCTAACTTATATAAGATCTAGTTCATCCGTCCATTATGGTATTTAAATGAAGACAACTGACATTTCTATTTGCCATGTATATATTGCTATAAATGTATTTTTTATTTATAAACTTATAAACAAAGTAGTTGTTGTAATATATATTATATATAGTATTATTACCATATATGTCTAATATTATAAAAATACCTATTTACCTATCTCTGCCCTCAAAAACTACCTCTCCAAATCTCAACTGTAAAAGATCTCTTTGTAGAGATAAGCTTATTGAGGAAGTTATTTCATCCTTTAGGAAATATTTGTTCAATTTATAATACACAAATATTTCTATTTCCTACATTCTAAAATCTTATATGCTATTATCTTAACGTAACATAATAATCACCTCTACGACTCGACTAGTAGACAAGTAGACTTAGTAGAGAATCCGCGCTTACTAAACGCAGCAGATGTCTATTTTGAAAGTCTACGAGATACCGCAATATGCAAAACAATCGTTTTTATATCGTAAGTTAGGTTTTGCTGCTAAGGTGTCGAAGAAAAAGTAGATCAAATTGTAATTTGCTGCTGGTTTGAATAATAAATCTAGGTTACCTAGTTTACTGTTTTTAAAGTCTCTTTATAGTTTTAGCACCAGTTATTAATGTTGTGTTTTAGTTCATTATTATTTTATTAGGTCACTTGTTAGTGCTTTTTAGAGTGAAGCTGTTTCAAACCCAATATAAATAAATTATACAAATATGTTTTTCACAAAGGTATTTAACTGACGGAATTAGATCTTGTTATTGATTTGCGGTTTTAATTTGTGGTCTCTAAGGTTGAGTCGTTTTTAAATTTCGTCGGAACGTTCTCAACATACCATTTTAAACAACAATTTAAAAAGAAGGTTATGTTTTACTATTTCTGTTTATCTAGGTAATTTATTATTCAAATAAAGTTTAAACATTTATTAAGCTTATAAGTATTGAATAAAATAATATTCAATAGGATATATAATAGGAAATTAAAGTAAATTAATTAATGAGATATTATTGCTACTACAATTAATTAAAACGTCTGAAATATGAAGAATAGGCGGATCTGAAATCAAATACGAAACCAAGTTTCCATGTAACTTATGATTTATCAAGCGAGAGCTTTCTACTGATTGTTTTACTTTGGACTCGGGTAAGCGGGTCTATATCCATCTGTTTGAGTGGTGTTAGTTAGTAATTCTTAGGGTCTATCGGATAAAGATTCGTTCAGGGGTTAAATTAAACAGTTTGTAGGAACAGTTACAAACTTTTAGTGTTACATAAAGATAGGAATTCGTTTGTTATTGGTAGGACAATTTTACAAGTTTTTGGTCATAACTCATATAAATAATAAACATGAATAACGTAAGTTAACGTTAAACGTAGAACATAATATTTGTATAAAAATATCAATCAAAGAAGTAGTTCTCAGTTGTGTCATGTTCTCGCAAACAGTCTTGTTTTTGCGACGTACTCGTTACGTTCTAACATCATCAGAAAATTAAGGCGACAAAGAAACGTTATTAAAGAAAACTAGCTTTCGTTTAGGGTTTTGTCATGAAATGTAATGCTTCAATAAAAAGCATTAAATTGTTCAATTTCATAAATCATAATGTTATTTGTTTCACAGCAAACTCAATAGAAACAAATATTTGAGAGTGGTATAGTAATAAACATTTTACTCTGCTCCTACATATTTTCGAGTTTCTTGAAATTCAGGTATCCAAGATAGGATAGGATAGGATTTTTTTAATTTATATTTATATTTGGTACCGTATAGTTCTTCTGAAATTAGTAAAATTTAATCGACTGTTTTACTGTATCATTTTACTTATAATATTTAGTGCAGTATTGATCTCATGTAAGTTATATTATCCTAAGTTACATATTATCCTAATTATTTTCCAAGCTGCTAAGAATAGTTATTTAACTATTTAACGGTCTACAATAAAGTTCTTCTTTAACTGACATCACTCAGTATCGTTATTGAATGCTATAAAAATGTAATTAAGGACGACACCCTCACCGCAACAGCCACTCCGCCGCGTTTGATTTATAGTTCAGACAGATTAATGAGCTGTTAATTGCATGAAATTTTATGATATTGACTTTGTCAAGAGCTGCAATTTTTAAAATTAAAACAGTTATTGAAAGAATTTATCTACAAAATGAAAAATAACTCCATAATAATATATGTTCCTGATCTTATACTTAACTGTACCGCACAGATCAAAGTACAAAAAAAAGTAATTGGTATTACTTTCGTTAAAACAACTTTTTTCTTGTAGGATCGTAGTAAGATAGATTGAATGTCGGTGCATCGTATATAAATGTAAAGAACTAGCCACTGCTGTCGAGTTTGTTTAGTTTTTGCACAACAGACTTTAAGAGGAATATGGTTGCAAGTATATAAATAGTTTTTGCGCACCGCGCCTGCTATTCTCAACCGGCCAGCGACAGCGACCACATAACAATTTTACCGGCTTATTGTTTTTATTTCGCATTATCTTCTTACCAATTAAAACGCTTTAAAAAGTAAAATTCGTTTAAATGAATTTTTCATTTCGACTCAACATGTTTTAAAGGAATTTGTAAAGTGAATTCAAATTTAATCTTATAAAATATTATGTTACTTTTAACATAAAAATTAATTTTAAATGCTTGTGTGGTTTATTTCAAACACGAAAAAAAAAAAAAGATAAAATAAAGGCAGCACACGCCATATTATAGAATATGCCTACTTTAATTACAATTATTATGATTTAATTAATTAATTTATTTATTAACTTATTCATTCATTCATTCATTCATTCATACATTCATTCAATCATTCATTCTTTTTTTTTTTTTTTTTTTATGGAAAAGGAGGGCAAACGAGCATGCGGGTCACTGATAAAATGTGATCACCGCCGCCCATGAACTCTTGCAACATCCGAAGACTCACAAGAGCGTTGCCGGCCTTGGAGATAGGAATAAACGCCTTTTTTGAAGGTACCCATGTCGTATCGATCTGGAAACACCGCCGAAGGAAGCTCATTCCACATCTTTGTGACACGTGGTAGAAAGCTACTTGCAAACCGCACAGTAGAAGAACGCCATGCATCCAGGTGGTAAGGATGGTAATGAAGGCGGTGACGTGCTGTGCGGTGATGAAATTCGGCGGCAGGCATCAGATTAAATAGCTCTTCGGAACACTCCCCGTTGTAAATGCGATAGAAGACGCACAAGGAAGCCACGTCTCTACGCAATGCCAAAGAGTCCAGCCGTTCACAGAGCACTGGGTCCCCGACAATCCGTACGGCTCTCCGTTGTACGCGGTCAAAAGGTAGAAGCTGATATTGGGGTGATCCGGACCAGAGATGAGAACAGTACTCCATATGTGGCCGGACCTGCGCCTTATAGAGCGCAAGTCTTTGGCCAGCATTGAAATACTGCCTCGCTCTATTGATCACACCCAATTTCATCGAGGCCAACTTGGCCTTGCTCTCCAAATGACCACGAAACCGACAGTCGCTCGAAATATCGAGTCCCAGTATTCTGATACTTGGCGAGGCGGTGAGGGGTGTGCTCTTGAAGAGTGGCGATACGACAAATGGGGTTTTCTTGGTGGTAAACGCGCAAACCTGTGTCTTTTGGGGATTAAACTGAACGAGGTTCAGTTCACCCCATTCTGAGACCATCCCCAGGGAGGTCTCTATAGAAGACACAAGTTTCCTTCGACACTCGTCGACGTTTTCCCGAGAGAGACCTGCACGGCCGGAATATACCGCATCCCCAGTGCTGTCATCCGCATAACAATGTATGTTGGAAATATCCATTCATTCATTCATTCATTCATTCATTCATTCATTCATTCATTCATTCATTCATTCATTCATTTCCATTTATTTATTTATTTTATTATATTTTATCCACTTTTAATCAATAAATGATCATTGTATACTTCAACTAGTAGTGTAATGAGGACCATTATTGATGGTTGAAAACCCTCTTCTGTAGGACTCTCCAACTTAAAATTAAAACTACGAGGGTTCCAAACGCGCTCAGATCTGTGAAGAATTCATTATTTAAAATATACATTTTTAACAGAATTTTCAAAGTCGAATAGGAGATTTTTCTTAATATATAAACTAATAAACTGTACCTCTTTATAATATTAATAAATAACTTATATAAATACAGACACAATAAGCTACAGCACACAAATTACAAATATCACTATTTCTTCAGTGAACCCTAAGATATGGGTTTGAATATTAATATAATAATTTTATATAGAACTTATTAAAATTTCCAACAAAATAAATATTAACATGTTTTGCAAGCTTAATATTTTTTTTTTTAATTTATTCAAAATTAACTTATGTTAAAAAATAACATCGCCACAAGTTTTATTTATTTTAAACAAACAAATTTACGATAACCATTACTTACATATATGCTTAAACTTATTTAATTCTTTTTGTGTTCTGTTATACTATTTATTGGTGTTCGTGATGGGATAGGTTTTGATTGGTTTGCGGTTACAGAACTTCGAGTTGTATTTTGGTAGTTTCGATAGAGGAGGACATATGGAGCGGAGCTGTTGAAATTAAACAAAACTGAATGAAATATATTTTAGCAACCATTCAGAATATTATTTTAAAACAATAAATAACCGTTTGAAAATATTGTCATGTATCTGTGGTAGGCGCAGCAGATTTTTAGATTTGGGTCAGATAGGATATATTCTGAAAAGCGTTGTCGGCGGTGGCAGGAGTTTTATGATTTTTTACGTTTGCTGCTATGAAGTGTCGTGTTATTTCATTTTTGAAACTAACTTTATGGCTTTTAAGATCTGTTTTTGTGTCAACTAAATAAGTAGTATTATGGTTTATAAGTATAGTCCGATCAAACAAAATAAAAAAAACAGACAAAAAATAAACATTCAGACCAAAGTTTTTGTATTAAACGCTTTAATAATTAATTTCGTTACTGTTATTATATTTTGCTATTTATTTTCTTTATTTCAGGAACATTGATCACGCTCCTTTCTTACTCTGACCATAAATACTTTGAAAAAATAGTTACACTAAATATATACTTTTACAATATTTTATATTAAAATGGTGTGGGGTGATAAAGAGAACCGAATTGCTGTGATATGATAACACAGACTTGGATATAATTATTAAAACCCTTAATCCCATCAGTATAAGTAGAATGTTTGTGTACAGATCTATTTATAGAGAGGTACAAAATGTTCTCTGTTTGTAAAAGAGAGAGATCTGGCCATCTACTTATTTTTCTGTCGAAAAAGGCGATCAAGCAGAAAATTTGTTCAATACTTATGTTGAAAGTAAAAGATTTTATCTCGGGAAATGAATATAGTACCTCCAACCATGTCGCTTGTTTTAAAATATGACTTAGGACTCGCAGCCTATAATAGACGCACTGGATATTATATAACTGATAATAAAAAAAAAGAATAAGGTGTTAAATTCAAAACAACTTCTTAAGCTATACGCGAAGGGAGGTCACCGGAAAACTTTATTCATCGATGATGTTTTTTTTTTAATATTGAGCGAGCAGAGTGACTGGTTTTCTGATTATTGATCTGCAGCTTCTCGATTAATCAGCATTGTAACGGGATCATTATCCGACATCAGCGATAGTTTGGTGGGGTGTAAGAAATCAAGGGGTGACTGAGACATATATTAAGTATTTCAAGATACGATCAGTTATCATAATCATAATTTATGGTTTTAGAGAGTTTGGCATGATCTAAACATCATGATTATTTGGAGTCCTTAAAACAATCCACAACAATAGCAGTAAAATATATTCCCATAGAGAGTACGTGTTTTTATTGATAACTCAAATGTTTAAGGACTGTATTAAAGTCAATGGAGATCATTTTAAATGAGGCTTAGCTTTTTAGCTTTAAAATATATTTTTTAAATAAGTTATTTAAATAAGGTTATATGTTAGATTAATTTAAATATTAATTAAATTGGAACATGCAATGCGCTTCGCGAATAAAGAAAAACCACTAGTCAGTTATCTGAGTCCGACATTATCATTTCAAAAAGTCTGAAACAAAAGCAAATAAGCTTTTTTTGTAGTCCATTTTTAAGGGAATATTAATATATTATGTTACATAGAAACTAGCACGAATTCTCTTTATGTCTGGTTTGCTAAAACGGAATAAAAACAATACGTATTGACATAGCGTTGTATTATTTTATACAGGATGGGAGGTCATTTCTTTAAAAACTGACAACAGTTCGAAATTAACATAAATATTTTTTTATTTGAATATAAACATTCATATTTTTTGGGTGATGTGCCGTGGGTAGGGAACGATCGCTGGCAGGCTAACTAGAGGTTTTTTTGTAATTGGAGTTTAGGCTTTAAGTATGGCTTTAAAAATACAAAACTAAATTGAGAAAGATTTTGATGTGATTCGTTTTGTTTTTATAAAAATATTAACGAAATTTTAGCGGGGTAAACACAAAATCTGTTATTTTAATAATTCTGATATATGCCGTTCTTATTCAGAATGATTTTGAAAGAAGGTATACCGCAGATATTATTTACGATATACCGCTTGCAAAGCTTATCCAATAAAAAGACAGTAAAAACAAATAAAGTCAACTCATGTAAAGATCAAGATTCAGGAATAATCCTTGTAAATTTTCAACATAATATATTTTTTAAAAGAAACTTATTTAAAACCAAAACTCGTTTTATATCTAATATCTATAATTATAATGAGTAAGAAAAAATATAATTTGTGTTGACTGTATAACATAAATACATTCCAATTACTCACACAAGCTTAGTGAAGTGTACAGACAAAATTTACGAGGCTGAAGCGACGACCCTTAGTCGCGATGGCTGACGGAAATTGCCTAATGAAGGGCAGAAGGGCACATTTATATAACACCAGTATCCCATGACCTAGCCAAAAATATGGAGGTGATTTTATTACACTATACAACTATGTATTAAATTTTATGTTCTCATGTTGTAAATCTTGGATATAGATTTTTGGTAAAGGAATTTTGTTTGAGTAAGACGCTTATATATACATTAATAAATGTGATATAAGTTTTTCAGTTAAGTATATGACAAAATAATTAAAACCTTTAAGCTATACTCTTTATCTTCTTCAGGTCTGTCGCAAATTATATTTTCCTAATTATACATTTCGCTGAACCTCATAATATGAATATACAAATCCGTTTAAAGCGTATTTTCCTAACGATAACATGAATGGACCTTTTTATGTTCGGAGAAAACGTAATTTTGTTTAGATAAAAGTAATCAATGGGTTAAAATACATTCAAAGAGATTTCAGTCTATAGGCATACAATAAAAAGTAAAGAATATTAAACTAGACGTAACATATTTTTCATCAATAATATATTTTGGTTATTTTGTTATTTTATTTCGCTTTTCTATTCAAATATTCCCTTTAGCAATAATAAATAACAGTAGACAGCTTTGCCAAAACAAAATAATATAATTCGATCCCGAAAACATTATTTGTCATGTTCATGTCGTTTGAATAGCTTTATAGCTTATCAGTATTCAATAGGCTTGGCACAAAGTTAGGGAAACACAAAGTGTCTACATTTTACCGGACACGGTCCACCTGCGGACTAATCGCTTTACTTCGCCTCCTCCTGCTTCCCTACCCTTTTCCTCCCCCAACCCTTAACAACTCTCTCATCTCTTCCGTCCTTGAACGCTATAAAAATGTCATTAGGCCAAAAGTCGACAGGAGCCACTCCTGGGTAATCTGACAAGTTTGGACAGATTGAGGAGTTATTAATCACTTTAGTTCTTCTAGTAACAGATTTAATCTCTTCACTAAATAAATGACATGAACATTATTTTTGTGACTGAATACTATTAACTAATATTATGTTTAATTTTAGTTTCCAAAAACTTGTTACTGATAATAAAATAATAATAATATTATTTATTAAATATGCTCTCAATAAAATTAAAAATATTTTGATTCATTTCTTTCTTCGATTCTTTCCTCTTATTAAATATTTAAAAATATTTTAATATAAATATTAATATACAAATACTTCCTTCTCAAGAAAAGCAACAATTTTAAGAAAATCTATCTAAGGTACGAACGCTTTGCGGTCTGATGTAACAAAACTGCTGGAGAGTCTCCCGTTGTCTAAACGTACTAAAGATATGGACCACGCGATAAAGCTATTTTATTTGTTCTGATACCATGGAAATTGTTTGAAATATCCTCACAGCGATAAAAAATGTCAATTTATGTCGTTGAGTTGTTGTCTGAGATGATGCACATTAACTGGAACTGGAGAGTAATCTTTCTTCGTTTTGTTTTATATTTCTTCGTTATTACTGATTCTTCTTTTAGTAGTCGTCATTACTTATTGTATGGAATTAATATTCTTTTAAATAAATGACTTCAGATTGACCCAGTTATGAATAAAATTAATTATAAACTTTACTTAAAAATATTGAAAGATACGAGACATACAGGTTTATATAAAATCGCAACTCTAGTACTCAAAATAAATAATACAATATAGTAATAATATTATTAATAATAAGTAACTTAACATCAGAACAAGATATTAATAAATAAAATTGCAAAAACGGAAGGTAATTATTTATTTGTATCAGTGTCGATGACGTCTCTAATGAGCTGTAGTACGTAATCTCTTTTATAAAAGAAAATAAAATGTAGTAAAACAGAATCTCTTATCTCCCAGAATACGAATTTCCATGTCCGGAAGCCGATTGACAGTAAATAAAAGGGAACGTTGTTCCGCCTATTTCACGGGATTCGATAAGAACTCGCTCTTTTTGAAAGATTTTTTTGGTTGTTACTTATTGGTTGTATTTTATTACGATGTATTTTCACCAGTTAATAAGTAGCTTCTACTATATTTATCATTTTAGTCTGAAATCCACAATGCAAAGTAATCAGCAACTCATAACAAGCGTTATTAAACGATAACAGAGTTTATCCGTTACGTTTGTTCAGTGACGCTCGCTGTAATTATATTACTAATCTCGATCAAATCGCGTAGTGGATTATATATCGTAGTTAATCAATTAACGTTGGTATTTTACAGTTAACTGTTAACTAAATGTATCTAATAAAAAGCGCACAGCGTTTCATAATTGCTATGAAGATAAATTTTCTCATTTAATTAACCGTAGAGCGGGTTGTTATTATTTTATCCTGATCTATTCTAATGTATATTGAGACTGTTAAATCTTTTGCACAAATAACCGCGAAAAGATAAATAATAAGTTTTTAAGTACCATTATTACGATAAATATTTATTATTTCTTACTATATCTTATATTATTAAGTCCACTGACGAATAAATCGAATAAATTATTATTTATTTATAAGATAATTATAAATATAGAAAAGCTACTTGAATATTCATATAGTTTAATTATTTTGTTGAAGCTTTTAATAATATCATATACCAGAATGCTCACTACTTCTGTAAGCCTATTAACTTTAATATATAATAATAATATTTTAAATAAACCAGAATTGAAACATCTATGGCGATTTCATTTTTATACGATATAGAGAGAAATTATTTTTTAAATTCAATAATATCTTCGTCTGTGCGTCTAAAGACCACTATACTGCCAACTCGGCAACTTCGCTCTCGTGCCTCTATTTCAGCTGCGAGCCGCCAGCTCAGACTACGTACATTCATATTTCTAAAGCACTTCCATCCCTTTGAAAATTAATTTAATCTGTTAGATCTAAATGCAGTTTGCATATTTTGCAGCTTTTAAATTATAATATATTTTTTAATAACTTAAATCTCCATTACTTATTTCATGAAATGCCCAAGCACTATATAGGATACAAAAGGATATATATATAAATCGTTTGAGGAACAATGTGCCCATATTAAGATTTAATATATTTATGTTTTTGAAATGCCTCAGAACTATAAGCACTGTGAGAATCACAAGCAATCACTTGGATATGATATACTGTATTATACTAATATCCTGAAGAAAATGTATTTTCTAAGACCACGATGTTCGGTGTGATCTAAGATTGTAAGGAAAATCTAGAATCTGATGAACGACATCGAATCCTACATTTTAAATCTTTTCTACTCTAAGAGGAAAAATTACATCTCTATCTCTAATATTTTCTTTAAATTATTTTATTCTGCTTATTTATTTAGTTCCTTATTAAAATAAACGGTTCAAAACGCATTTCTGCAATATAGACTAAAAACACTATATTAACTCACCTTTAGATGAAGTCCTCGGGGTTACTTAAATGTCAAAAAAAAAAATATAAAGTGAATAAAATTAAATATTATATTTGTCCTGACGGTTTTTACAAAGTTTACCTTTCATCATATCAACGCCCCAGTAGCTGCGGGCATTAAAGTACATGAGTCATTTATTACTAACTTCATTCTTCTTCTCTTAACTTAATTTTTAATTAACTGTAAGATCTTTATGAAACGTTTCTTGAATGTTGAAGTACGCCGCTAGTTCTCAAAAGTTATTGCCACACTTCTGACAGTAATTGGCGACAGACACTCAGTGGGTTTTGCTTTATATAAAAACCTACGTTTGATAAAAAAATTAATATATTAAATCTATAAATTAAATTATTATAATCCAATTAAGATTTGAGATATCAAAGTTAACCAACAATAAATAACAAACAACATATTTATAGAAAAAGGCAAACATTAAGTTTCAATTAAATTGCAAAAGTATAAATAAATAAGAAGAAATTAAAAATAATAAATAATAACTAATACGACATATTACAAATGTAAAATCAATAATACAACTAATATATATAACTATATATAATATAAATGCATCTACCTCCTCTTATCTCAATTATTTTGGGTTGGTGCGATATGTCAATTCCTAACACGGTCTTCGATTATACTTTCATTTTTTTTATCCCTCTGCATTATATACACATGCCATGGTAATCTGTACGTGAAATACTAAAAAGATTGGAAAATAAAATTGTATACAAAATGAAATCATATTTTTTGAAAACAAATGTCTGTTAATTTGTTTCTCTCGTTACTTGTCTGCGCATGACGCAAAACTCATATGACGGATTCTGATGAAAGTTCGTATGCTGATAGGCTATTTCCCAGTCAACACACAGTAGCCTTTTTATTCCGAAAATTTCACCACTTTTAAAAACTTTTGCCATAACGATTTTATACGAATACAATATGTCAAAATACGAACTGACTAATACTCTTTGAAAGATGGATGTGCGAGAGTAGACGACGGCGCTGGGGAGAGCTGGTCATTATTAATTTCGAATAATTACGTATATTACTTTATATAATAATTACTGATCCAAGTGAAAATAGTTAATTTGCATTTTATATAAATGTCAGTTTTGCATGAAATATTAAATTACTGTCATTATTACACGTTAAAATTTTACTCTTCAGTAAATATAAAAGATTTAAAGAATAATTAAAAAACTTATTTCTAATTATTAGATAGGTATTCTGTCAAAATAGATGCCTTATGGCTTCTACTTCTATGATTGTTTAAGTGACTAAGAAAGTTTTTCGAAAGAAAAAAAAATGTATTCGGCAATGTATAAGCATAAAATGGGTTTTGTTTCATAACCAAATGTTTAAATTTTTTAATTACTTTTAGGAAATTATTGTGTCATTGAAAAATGGATCTGCACTAGCAAGATTTTCCGATAATAATTTTTACTTAAAAAGTGTGGTTGTTTAAAAATCAACCAACGCCTACGAAAGTAAAAAGATGGAGAAGCGCCGGAAGAGAAAAAATATATTTTCTATTTTTTTTTATGAGCTTTTTAGGCTCAATTCCCTTAAGAAACTGAAGAATAATAAAAGAAGAATGTTACACTACTAAATGAATGTCAGAAATTTTTTTTGCTGCGATCAACAAATGGCTGACTACAGGACTCTATGGGTTTCTGCTAAACCGCGAAAATGTAGTCGCTATTCAACATTAAAGACATTTTGTAGTCACCACATCTGTAAAACTTTTGGGGCTATAATCAAAGATGTAAGGTAAACCTTTGATTTAGCCCCTGGGGATTTCGTTTTGTTCCCTAAGATTAATAATTAGTTAAGGAGATACAGGTTACACTATCACAAGACCGTTGAGAAAATATCTGTTACAGACTGAAAAATGTAATTTGAAGTTATTCTTCCGTACCACGCCGTGGTATAAACTTTGCTGGAAAATTCTTGAAAAAGAAATTTTTTTTTGACATATAGCTCACTTTCATGTTATTTTTTAAACTCTCTGACTGTTTTGAGTATAAAAACAAAGTTTATTGTAACAAAATCTCTATATAATCTGTTATAAAAAGTCTGTCCTTTTATTATACGAACCTTATCTTTATAAGTAAACTAATAAGATAATTAATAAAAGGAAAAAAAGATAAAACTAATGAAATAGTAAATTATAACGCACAATTTCATCTTGATCTCAAACCTTGAGACAAAAACTGTTACTTATTTGTATGCAGGTTGCAGACGCACACGCCATACGTGCTGAGTCTTTTCATGTTTGATTATTTGCCCGAAAGCTTTTTTCTGAAAAGCCTCTGAAAATATGTTTCTTACAATTCAGTATACTTTCTAACTGCTGTAGGCTGTTAGTTGAATACTTCATCAATATTTAATTTTTCTTTTTAAAATTTGTGGTTTTGTAGGCTACTCGGAGTTGCTACATGGTAGGCTTTTTATAGTACACGTTTTAGTTTCAAAAGATCCGGGTTAGTTTAGTTTAAAGTAAAACGTAGTCAGACTTTCGAGGGCTTACTGTTTTGTACATATTAAGTCTTCTTGATGAACATATTGTGATTAAATTTATGTATTTTTTTACTTAGTAAGCCAATTTTTTAAAATAATTTAACCACTACCCTTTTGTATATTGTTAGAAATTTAAGATTTAATTAAAATATATATTATAATTAAATAAACATAAATTAGTCTTTATAGAAAAACATACTAATGTTTTTTATAATTATTCCTTATATTTAAAGGAAATTGAATTTTCTTAGATATAATTATTAAATTATTTCTCTAATATAATACTCTCAGTTATAACTTTATGATTAAATTAAGCAATTTTATGATTAAAATTAGAATTGAGAATAGGTATATAATGAAAGTACAATATTATTTTGAGATTGTTTTTTGAAGACGCAGAAGTCCGTGTGAAAAGATTTAATTGCAACCTTTACACTTTAAGGGATAAATATAAATACCGAAAACTGATTTAAAGGTCTCAACGTATGCAAGAAACTGTTTCAAATATACTTAAAGAACAACACAACAAAATCCTCTATCACTGTGTAGGCTTAAAACATGTTTCCCATCTACGACCTTAAAGGTAAGGTCATAAATGTATATCTAATTATTTATGTAACTGAATGATATATAGTTAAGTTTTGCATATAGAGCCGATAGCCTATATTTTTAATATTTATTTGGTCGCTAGTACCTTTTAATTGGTAATGTATCTACTAGAAATAATCACACCTCAAATTAAACTTTTTGGTTACGATATTGCCTCTGCGTAAAGTTTACCCATTAATGACTACAACCTTCATTAACCATTTATATTTTGAATAGCAAGATGCCATTTTTGTCAAAAATTTCTGTAGGTACGTGTAAAGAATTGTACGAGGCATGCCCCTTTTAAATATATTATAATTTTATTTAAATCGCCCTGAATTCTATTTAATGTAAATAATAAAGACATTTTATTTGTTATAGAGGTTATGTTATAAACAAAATTTAGAATATACATATTTTGCATCGTAAATCTTTTCAAAGTACCTCCTACCTGCGTCTAAACAAGGTCTCATGTGTATCTTATTTTATAGACAGTACATCTCCTTTAGTGAAAAACTTATTACCGTGTTCTCAGTTTTACCCTAAAAATTTTAATGTTAAACATTCATACACATATACCTAGTACGTCTATTTAAACGCTCAAGGTGTTCTTACACATTATCATGATTAACTTACCTCTATAAATGATAAAAACATTCTTGTTACTTTAGTCTCCAAGCTGAATCCATGTTTATTCTTTACTTCTTTTTTTCTTTTGACATTTCACCTTATCCGTGTCTCTCCGTACTCTATCTTTTGAGGTGATTCAATAATTCTAACTATAATATGCGGATGAAAGCAAAGAGAAAAGGTGGCTGACTCAAACTGATTGGTCCTAGATAAATAAAAAGAACCGTAAGGTGATGTTTTATTTCTTTTTTTTTCTGTATTCATTAACTTTATTAGCAATTAATCGCTTCTTGTCACTATATGTATGCTGAAGGTTTCTAAATTTATTATCAATTTCGTATATTAACGCTACGAAGAAAAAAGCGAGATAAATAAACTATTGCAAATCTTTTTTGTTTTGGTTAACTCGTGCATCATTTGCTTTGTTTTATTTATTTTTAAGTAACGGAATTTTCAAAGTAAACTAAAACTGCCATTTATATAAATTTGAGTGTTCTTAGTATGTGGATGTAAGTATATATGTGAATGATCTTATTGATGTATGTAACTCATATGAAAGATATAGAATCAACTATTCAAATATTTTTGAATACTGCATAGTTTTTTTTAGGTTGTTATAGTACATCAGTAAGTACTATTTTATTTACATATACCAACGATCAACGATCGCGAAGTAATCAAACCACTCAAAAGTTTTATAAAAAAAACTTTTGGATTTGTATTTCAATGTAAGAGATATTCTATATGTAACTCATAAAATATTGTAATATGGAACTATTCATTTCGTATTTTTAGTACTATTAATACTATATGCGCAGATGTCCCAAAGGTATATGTTATTAAAAAGTTTGCCCCAGACGGTCACAACGACCGCTATTTAAGGGGAACAATAACGATTTATAATATAACTTTCGATTTACTTCCCAGACGTGTATGGGGTAGAAAGCAATAGTCTCCAGAGAGAGAAGTTTTGGATCAACAGTTTTCACTTCCCCTTTTTCATTTCATCGTTATTACTTATAGGTAATTTCAAAATAGTTATTTATATAGAGTATAAATTTTGAATGTTTAGAAATGTTCCTTTAAATTAATTTTAATTTTTCCTTCAATTCTTAAACTTTTTTTATGTTCAATTTATTAATTTATATTTTTAATTGTTACAGGTTAAAAATCAATAGCATCATTGTCTAGAATGTTGGGAATAAAGAAGAGAAGACACCACAAAAAGTACAAAGTGCGCTAAATGATGCGGCAATGATCACAATGATAGAAGAAGGGGGTCGAGACCTTTCCAGGCGTGCTCTTCATAAAACTGAACCTTTGATAGAAGAATCCAGTTGCTGTTTTCTCTCCAGCAGAGACGATACACGCCTGTTTTGTTGTAGGTGTGCACATAAACGAAGAGCCTCGCCACTTACCTGTTTAGCAATATGTTTTCTAGTTCTCACCTACAACCTTTTTGGTGGCTTTCTATTTCTGGCTCTAGAAGGCTCCTCAACCTCAGCAGATGAAACGTCAGTGGCTGCTTCTAAACCAAATTTAAGCCAAACACAGAATGGTGATCTTCGTTCTAAAACAGTTGAACGTCTGTGGTCGATAACAGAAGATTTAAATATACTTTATAAGGAAAATTGGACAAAATTAGCTGCAAAGGAATTAATGGACTTTCAAAAAGTTCTTATAAAGTCCATGCAAACAGGCGAGGCAGCTGAAATATCTCAACATTACGATTCTATCGACTATCGTTGGACATTTGCCGGTAGCTTCCTTTACGCTTTGACCTTGATTACGACAATTGGTAAGTCGATTACTGATAGTTAAATTTTGTATTTTTTATGGCTCATAAGCCTTAAAAAATACAAAATACCGTGTACGGTATACATATAAGATATAATGCGTCCTACCCCTCATAATATCTTGATGGACTACATGGAAACATATTTAAACTCAATATCATAAATATAGATTATAAAGACACAAAAAAAATCATAATAATTAAATGCTTTATTTTAAATAAATGAGAAAGTATAATAAAAATAATTAATGAAAAAAAAAATACATTAATGTGATAACACAAAATTATTAATTTCAGGTCATGGCAGTGTTACACCAAAGTCATCGACAGGAAAAGTTGTGGCAATAGCATACGCGTGTGTCGGAATACCGCTTATAATGCTGTACCTCTCAACGATCGGAGAGGCGCTCGCTCGAAACTTTCGCGCTCTGTACTCTAAACTTTGCCCGGCTCGACTAAAGAGTGCAGACTTTCATTCAAAAGCCGATTGCTTGAGTCGCTACTCACTGCCTGGCGTCGAGTGCAAACAATTTGTGGAATGTGATAGGAAAACAAATATTTACGAACGTCAAAACCGTACACCATTTCAAGCTGCATTGAATTTAGATAGTTTCAATGGCGGATACCATTGGACGTGTAGGGATCACACGCGAGTGCCAATTATTCTAAGTCTGCTCCTGATTATCTTGTACGTAGGCTTAGGTACATTTGTTTTTAATACGACAGAAAAATGGAACTTTATAGATGGGTGTTACTTTTCTTTTTCAAGTCTTGCTACTATAGGCTTTGGTAATTTAAAACCTGGGTTATACGCCAATGCCATATCAGCAAAAGCAGAGGACGTTGCTGTAGGAGTGTGCTGTATATATATAATGGTCGGAATAGCAGTAGTAGCTATGTGTTTTAATCTAATCCAAGAAGATATGAGTTCAGCGTTGAGAGGATTTACTGCATTATGTACAGGAAGTTCAAAAACACGACCAGTACATAGCGTAGAAAAATGTGACGAAAAGATTTCAATGGCTATTGTGTCCTGACATAGGGAGACGGCTGAATTGCCGTCTATAAATTGTCTTGAAAAACGAGCTCATGTAAGCTTTAAAATTGACAGCTCCAATCCTACAAAATTTAACAGTCTACCACGTCGGAAATCCTCCTCATATGGAGAAGAGAGCTTTCAACGTAACACGCCTGCTCGTCGTTCAGCTGGACACGCTGAGCGCTGCGTGGAGTATTTCGTTCCTCGTAGTTTGAGTGAATTTAACTTAAGTGGCGCAGGTGTGAGTGCAAGTGAACTAGTCGCGGTTGGAGTAGCCTCGTTCGGCGACAAGGCCCGATCTAGACGTGACAAGATGGTAACTTTTGAAGATGAAGGCATCGGCGTTCCAGAGAATCGTCCGCTCGCTGATGACGTTTTTATGTGACCACTTTATCGTATATTTGTATGTTTGTTGGTTTGGACACACTTTGTCTTTGTTTATAATAAATTGAAAGTTTTACATTTGATAGACTTTTATTGCTTATTGTTATATCAAACATATTTATAATTATAGTAAAAAAAACCTCAATATTATTGAATAACAATATGGACCTTTGTAAGTATTATATTCATCTTCATATGAAAACTTGTTCTGTCTTTCAAATGTTTCATCTAAATAAACTGGTATACTAGTTGAAATGAAATATTAATAAAAGTAATAATATGAGTAAATAGTATATTCAAAAATTTAATATAATATAAACTAAAAATCTACAAATACCTCACAAAAATATATTTTAAGGATTTAAATCTATTTTTATTTAAAAATAACCTTTACTCCAACAATCTTTTCGACTAAGTATACTTAAAATCGGTGTGATATTATCAATTTAAAAATATTTTGTATTTTTATTCTGTTCTTTAAAAATTAATTTAGTAGCTTAAAACACCACACGATTAGCTCAGAACTTGCTTTTCATAATCTATATTCTATACCCTGTAATAAATGACTCATAATTCCTATATATATAAATATATATGTTTAATAATTTAGAAAAAAATGTGCAAAGTTTTATCTACCTTTACGTGGCTGGAGTTCTGCCTTGTTGGATGAATTTTATTTACAAATCTAACAAATTTAGTGTTAAGGTTTATGGACAATTTGAAACAAAATGATTGTGACTCAAATCCAACGCAATTTAGCAAGCTGGGTGACTTTGTTGTTCACGGTCCCAGCACTTTCAATTTAATGCCGGCTCCGCGCGGATATAACTCGCTTCCAATTTACTGGAATAATGAACACGCATTTCGCAATCCGCGAGTGCACCGTGTCACCGCGTTTGACTCTCCTAGTAAATCGTACGCTTAAATTGATCGCTTCCATTAAGAATACAACGTTTAAAACGTACAGAGAATTATACGAGTAATTTATTTGTTTTGAATTTTATCACATGGATCTGCACAAGACTTTTGATATAATTTCTTATAATATATAAATATGAAATACATAATGACCAATAAATTATTAGATATATTGAATTTCTTTTCATTTTATATATCAATTCATTATCCAATAACTGCCTACAAGGTATTTTTAAAACAATTTACAACATGAGTAGTAAATCTATTTATACAGCATTGTCGAATAAGTAATCGTTATTTCAATATCACTCTTTCTGGGTACAGAAATTATTGGAAGTTGCAATGAATAACTCTTCCTTTGTTTAATTGCTAAACAAGGTTTGCTATTGAATTTCGTGAACAAAAACAAGAATTACGAAATCACGCTATATAAGGTTACACTTTTTTGTTATCATTTCAAAATAACGCAACTGATTTTACAAAGGTATGTTGTAGACTATAATTAATTATTAATTTTAGAAATATATGTTTTTTTTTTAAATAAATTTCTCGGTCGGATCCCGTGGGTTTCATAAACATACAAAAAGACCCCCAAAAAGATCCAGCCTGGAAGGAACTATCTTTATGAGTTGTGTCCTCAAAAATAAGCAAGAATCCATGGATTATGTACTCAAAAACTATCTCGTATCGGAACCAAACTCATCGATCACTTTGGATCAGCAATCTGGCCCACCATTCGACATAGCGACCGCTCAAAATATCTTAATAATTCTTCTTTCCTTATATAGATTTACAGATAAAATGTATTTAGGTTTAGCTATAATGAAAGTTATATATATATTTCATTTTAGTAATATGTAGGTTTGTAACCACGACTCTCAAATTTATATTTTGAACTACTTAAATAATATTTAGACAAAATAGAGTTCTATTTCTTCTTTTTATTTTAAAACATACCTTGATGATTATATTAAAAAATGGCTAAAATACTAAAGATATTAAAGGACTTTCGATAAAGATGATCAATATTATCCTGAACGTTAATAAAAATTTGTGTTAAAATACCATAATCCAATAAGAACTATGGGATAAAAAAGCATTCCCTCTCAATATATTGTTAATTGACGAGCAAGGTTTGATTCTTTAATCTTGACTTTGTTTGCTAGTTTTAAAATACCTCTTTGTTCTAAATAGCGCGAATACCGTGTATATTTTACATTAAAATATTAGACTTATCCGATTTTTTTGCTTAAATAACATTTTACAAAACATATTACACGTTTAATTTATTTTAACATTGTTTATAGGAAAGTAGGAAAACAAATACCATAATAATTAATGTGGAAACTATTATGAGATTACAAAAGTAAAATCCATATCGTGTACCCAAAATAAATGTATAATATTATTTGATAATAACATTCTGGGTATTATAAGCTACGTGCAATATATTTGATCAAATTCGCTATATTATTAGACTTTTAAGAATCAGGTAAATTTTTAATATAAAAAAAAAAAATTAAAGGTAATAAAGACATCAAATATTTCAAATAATTAAATACAAAATGTAATGTTTTATGATTTATAAAAACAGATTCTAGGTCATTAAACATTACAAATCAAGCACGGTTTTATAAAACATGATACAACTTTGGCTTTTATAAAATATATAAAAAACATTTGTTAGTTATGTGGAATTAACTGAGGGTGTATAAAATGTTGCCATAATGATACTCAATAAAAACAAGCGATTACCTTCATAGCTTCAGTCACGAGATCGCTCCGTACTCTAACAACGTATAATCAATGCCTGGTATTGAATACCTTGTTCAAGCTTGTTTGAAACATTGCAACAATAGACATCGAGTGGCACGTGCCGATGAGTTAAGTAGAGCTGCTTGTGACCTGTTTAATTAATAAGATAATAGAAATTAAAATTACAATTATTTCTTTAGGTTACATTTATATTTTTATGTTAATATTAAAAAATTAAGTTCCTATAATTAGTCTTCACGTTTTTTTGCTACAATTTACATAAAACAAGTAAAATAACAACTTCTTTATAACTTTACTCAAAATCGTTCTGATAATACATACATACTAATATAAAATCTATACATATACATTATCTTAATAACTTTTATAATAAACAGTTTAACAAATAACATTATCTTATTTATATAAAATATATAATAACTATTTACTAATATTATAATAATAACACAACCCTAGCGCGTTAATTTCCATAAAATAATAATATAATACATGTTGTAAATTAATACAATTTCCTGTTGAAGTAAGCACGTATTATACGTACGAACGTTACGGTAAGGTTATGAGGATTAAAAGATCATGAGGATTTAAATTAAAAAAAACATGTTTGTTCTTAATTATCAAATTTTATTCATAACAAAATGAACTAAAAAGATTGTGTGTGACATGAATAACAAAACTGCGGTCTTGAACATATTATGTTAACATTATATAATATGAATCGTGTGTAATCTGAATAGTACCAAAAAGATTTGGTTTATGGAAGAATTGCAGTGATGATATTGTGGACTTTAAACTTTTGATACAGCCTTTTCTATGAAGAATATAGAAGCATATATGTTTTTACTGTGCGTAATAATAGCAGTACAAACAGTAAGATTGGTTACCTTTAATAATGTGTTTTAATGCTGTAGATTCGTTGTAATTATGTCGTAGTAATTTTTTTAGGGATATTTGAATATTTTTTGTACTACTGATGAAAACAAGATATGCTTTAAAGTTTGTCAAAAGGAGATAAATTATTTTTTTCTTACGAAATTGGTATATGGTATGTATATAACTTTAGTACAAGTAAAGGCACATTAGTAAAAAATTTCAACTGTATTTAGCAGTTCATCATATCAAACAGTTTCATATCTGAGCAGTTTGACTATCAAAACATCAAAACACTTTATTTAAATTCGAATATAATCGTGACTCATAAATTTTTTGTGTGTTAAATTACTTGTGCCCTTGTTGAAAAGGTATTTTCAGTCTTAAAAAATAAATTGAGTTACCCATGAGCCGATTCAGGATCACTTTGTGGGAAGAGTTTCTACATCATTGAACGTCTTTAATATTTGTCTGAATTGAAAGTGAAAGTCCCGTGGAATTGTGGCAGTAATTTTGTTTTTCAACAGCCCCTGCTTTATCCGTCAAGGTATTCTGAGATTCATTTGACAGTGTTATTTTGACCAAATCTTTGATGGCATGTGTATTATAGAAAAAATAATTGTTATAGTTTCATGACGATCGGAAGTTAATGCAAGTAAATTTCAAAAAAGTTAATACTGCTGGATCTAAATGGAAACATTTCTGCCGATGTTAACTAATATATTATTATTAATGTTGTTAAGCTATATTATTAGTTTTTAATACTAGTATGTTCAATTGCTGATGACTCACAATTTTTACATTGTACTTTTTCTTAATATTTTGTTTTGATGATTTTCGTATAATTAATTACGGTCTGCAGGTAATACAGCTAGAAGGCCGAAAAAAAACCAAAAGCTACTTAATTTAATTAAACAAATTACAACTACTAACTTATTAACAAATACAATTTATGAACTACTCGTTGTAAGTTCAAACAATTAATGTACTTGTATATTGATAATCGTATTATTAGATATTTATGATATTTACAATATGCAAGCAGGCATTCTGTCACGATGACATAATGTATTATTATTTTATTGTTCACTTGATATAATTGTATTCACATATTATCCATCGACGGAATTTGAATTTCAGCAATTCTCCTGAAACAAGTGTACGCAATTAATGTATCGCTAATGACAAATAGAAACCCATAATAATTAATTAAATACAGCATTAAGATGAAGGTTAAGAATGATAATCATTTATTATTAGTATAGCTTCAATATTTTTTAAAAAGCAATTGTGAGTACAGTCACCTGCACGTTTCGGCTTTCCTTTAATGGGTGTTTATTTATTTTTAAAAGACTTTTTAAATATTATTTGATAAACTTGAGTATACATTTAGACGTCTTGAGCATTAATGACGACACTAGCGCTAATGTCTACATATTGTCTAATAATCGTTTCTAGAAGATGTATCCCTAAGAGACCAAATCAAATCTATAAAGGTTTTGATACTTATAAAAAATTGTTGGTGTTTGAAACTAACAATGTTGAGTTATTACAGTTTTGGAAATGTTATAGATTTCAGAGAACCTCAAAATACTTAGGAAACCCAACCAATGATAGCTTGGTAACATCCATATCGATTTTCAGTGTGATAAAAAGTTTAGATGAACCAAAGTTCAGATTCTACAAAAAGGCTCAAATTTATTATATATTTTCAAATACAATTAGAACTTTTTTGTTTCTTGCAAAGTTATAAAAAGTATAGATATTAAATGGTATTTGTGCTTTTTATAGAGTGGAAAAAATTATCTGCCTGTGGCATAACTTCTAAATAAAATATAACTACTTATTTAAAACAGAATCTTATCAAATAATGAATATTAGGACTGTTCGATCTGCTGCTGAGACACAGAAGTCATTGACGTCACAAGTCATAATTCGGACGGTTGACTTCGAAAAACAATTGGCAGGTAGTGATGACCCTGTTTCTCGACTACCCCCTGTCAGTTATGTAGCTTTAATATGATGTAATTAATTGATACTGCTGCAACAAGACACCGCATTAAATTTCCATTACTGTCCAGTATTCCCGAAGAGGTATCTGAAGATATTTGTACCTCAATTGTATCTATTTTTGTGACAAATTAAAAATCGACAGTATAATCTCTTCGCCTAAACGCCTAATACACATGTTATCGCTTGCATATAGTATTATTTGGGTCCTTAAGTCTTATTCGGTACTTAATCAGTAACGCTACTGCTCAGACCCGACTTCTTATAACGGATCCATTGATGTATTTGCTGGAAAACGACTATGCCGCTGGCGGAGCGACTAAGTTTGGTAGCTAGATGATTACCAAATAAACCTGCAAAAAATACACACAACAAAACTTGGAAAACCTGGATGGTTTAGTTGTGTGTATTTCTAAAAACATTTGAAACGTCTGGTTAAAAATAAATTTTAATTCAACCAATAATTAAATAATATAATTATTAATTTAAAACGTGAGTGAAATCCATTAAAAACTAGTTTTATTTAAATACTTAGAAAATTAATTTTATTTAAATACTTAGAAACTTAGAAAAGCATTAAACTAAAACAAGAATTATAAAGAATAAATTAGAAACAGGGATTAAATAGTTTCATTCTTTCTGCAAACATAGCGCTTTGAGGAATTATTCAATTAATACTTCATAAAACGTTCTCGTTAACTAGAACACTGAGGTTTTATTATCCGCTGTTTGATTCATAAGTCATTAGTGTTTATAAAGAACTGCAATATGTTTTATGCAGTTGTTCAGTATTGTTATATATATTTTTTTATAATATAATTGTAATGATTAAAAAATCACTTATTTTAACAGTAATTTTATTAACTTATATAACTTATATAACAATTATTTATTAATATAAGTACAACATATACAATTTTGTTTATGTTGAACTTATATTAATAAATAATTGATTATTAAAACTTCAGCCCATTCCGAATTGTTGCCTAAATGCAAAATAGAAGTTTTTTACGTTTTAAAATATTATTATTTCTACTTTACAGAACAATATAACTTATTTTAAGAGCAGAAAATATGGGTCGCTTGACGAAAATATGAAAAGCTATTACTAAAAAGCTTTTGATATTTTACCAACATTTTTATTTCAATCCATTGACAAAGACGCTAGTTTTTTGGATCTACGAACTACCTCCTTACGGAATATTATAGCGTAAGAGTTATCTACAAATATCCCACTGTGCTCCCGTCAAACTTATCGGAATTTGCCCATGTTCACGATGTGATTCCGCCCTGCTCCGAGCTCATGACTAAGTATTCCGGACGGGTTCAAAATTATTCGGGTGAATTCCGATAAATGTAACGTACGTAACGTATGTAAACGTCGGACTTATAAACAATAGGAAATAATAGACTTCAATATTAAATATATTATTTCTTTAGTCTATATTGTATACAAATACTAACAAGAAAATAATTTCTTAAGAGTATTTATATTATTTTCATACAAATTACATTTAAGCTAAATTTAGTCTGAGTTTTAACAATAATATGCTTTTAATTGAAAAAAAAATAAAAGAAAGGCAAGAACCTTAAGAACCTTTATTAAAAAAATATTTTTTAACTACCAAACGATGATATAACAACATTATAATATCAACTTCCGATAGACTTTTTACGTAGAATAGCTAATTATTAAATTGATGATGTGTTTTAGTATCCTCTTAAATAATAAATAAAATAAATAAAAAGTCACATATTCAAATATATGCGGTATCCATCAAAACTTGTTCTTGGAGGCATATGCCAATCATTATTTCAACTGCTCGCTATAGGCATATAAAGATGTAAGCAAATTTTTTATTGTTTCGTTTTATGTACAACCCGATTTCATTCAATAACTCCAATATCTTTTGTACATAATTATTTGAAAATTCCACATCACTACTGAAATGAATGCTTATGTTTAGTATATCGTGAAATTACAAATAAAATATATTTCCGAAAAGGTCGGGTTAATGTAATAAATGGCAATGAAAATTTTAAAGAACATTGTGATAGTAAAAGATAGTTTTAATTAATACAGGAATAGTGTTAGCGAAGAGATTGAATAGTAGTACCAATAGCAATGTCACTACTGACAGTGGTAGTAATGTCATTTGTATCTGTGGGAGTCGCCACTTTAGTTTCAGTCAGAACGGTGCTCTATATTCAGATGATGTACTAAAAAATATTTAGCTGAAGGGTTTAAAAAAAGTTCACTAAAGAAATGCTCGCTCCAAAAACTGAGGATAGCAGTAACCATGGCTGCGTCTGCATCACTTGCTCAGGAAATCCGTTGCTACAATATCTTTTCTCCATCTTTCATTCGGAGCTACATGATCGCAAGCGGAAGCGTGGCGGACAACTCCTGCGATATAAGTATGACCTTAAGCGCCACATGCAGTGCTGTGATAGATTCAACACAGTGGAAAGATCTAGCATTTGACCACAAAAAATACAGGCGGGATATAAAAAATAAAGTGAGCGATTTTGTATTGCCTCGTAGTAATTACTAATAATGTTTGTAGTAGTTGCAGTAGCAGTTAATATTGAAAAAGTGAACAGGTATTTTGCATGCATACAATTTGTTTAGCTTCTCGAATGAAGCAATTTAATAACAAAGGATTCCCGTTGATTTATCGTTTTATATTTTATGAACTAATAAAAGGTGAATTGGAAAAACGATTTAATCCTCACAAAATCTTTCTACCAGGTTTCTAAAGAATAACAACTTCTTTGTTATGAGGGTTTGTCCTATTATAATACAGAATTATAAAATAATATACGTTTATGACTCTTCAAGTATTTGATAAAGTGAATTAAGTAATGTGTAGCGTTTCCTACTTAAAATAAAATAATAAACACTATAGTAAATGAACATTATACCCGATGTCTTTAAGGAGTCCAAAAAAGACTAATAATAACAATAAATTATTATGATGTGGCTTTAACAATAAAATATAATGAGGTGCTCGTTAGAGCAAAATGGAAGCTCAATTTACGCGAAGCGTGACGTCACCTGCTGTAAATTAATATCGCGCTCATTGCTGGTGATTAGCGAAACGAAACGGTATCATGGCTGAAACATGGATTCTAATTTTTATATAAATTGTTTGATTTACATAATGAAATAATTGGTTTTCTCAAATATTTAATTTTGAAATACATTATCAGAATAAATGAAAATAAAAAGAAAAAAAAATATCTTGAACTGCTTTTAGCGATTGACGTTTTCGTGGTGCATCTTACATCTGGAAGGAATCGCCGTCTCGCGATAAGACCGCCTTTTGTATTACATACAAATTAGGAGTACCTGATTTCTATTTTATTGTAACTTCATGTATGATTTTTATTTCTTGTGATGTACAATAAAGTATATAAATATAAAAAAAATATATTGAGTTGAGAAAATCTATTGAAGACTTTTATGATATTTTTGAGTTCATTTGATTAAACTTGGGAATACTTTTATAATTCGAGGATGTAACTGAAGTATAAAAGGAGAAGGAATGGATACATTTGTAATTGCCTTTAATTAAATATATTTTTTCAAAACAGGAAAAGTACATCGCTTTTTTACAAGAAGCAAAGATGATAACATAACATACATATGAATTAGTACTCAGTTTTAGCAGTCAACAATAGTTCACGAATATAATCTGGAAATAATTTCTTAAAAAACAACCTTGAAAGACTTATTACTGGTGTTCAAATTCTTTATCCATGAAAACGGGTTGATGAGCATAAAACTTTTATTATATTTTGACATGTACTAAAGAAAGAAATTCGGATCAAATGAATTTGGGATCGATAAACGTCTACATTCATGAAGAAGTCTTAAATGAATGAAGAGGCTATATATATAATTTAGATACTTAAATAAAGCGCAAATTTAATATAGAAATGTCCTAATTATTTGGGGCAAGATTATGGAGACAGTGTATTCACCGGGAAGGCAAGATCTAACGCGGAAACGATTCCGTGATATCCTCTACTGTGACCTCTGAACTCACTGAATGATTGTTTGCAGTTTTTCTAACCCTAAGGTTATCTGGAAGAAATTGCCTTTAGGTGATAAGACCGCCGTTTGTAAGGTCTAATCTTGGGGAATTATAGCATAAACAACTAATATCAAGTGCGGAGGCAATATTTTGAACACGCACCTTATTCTAATATTAGAGAATATATATAAAAAAAGGGAAAGTACAAAAATCGTATCAGCTTCTACAACTTTTTTTTAGGTTTAAAAAAGAATGGTATTTGAAGCTGACAAAATCGTCAACTAACGTTTGACTACTAAACCCTCGAAACAAGAAAAACTCATAATATATTTCATGATTATATTTTTTTATACAGGTGCGCATACAAAATTAGACAATATTATTTATTAGAACTATTCTTATTATATTATATTATAATATTGTAAAATATAGTAATTTATTCACAAACAGAAATCGAAACTAAAGCTAAACATTGTATATTTATTGAGTAGTCTGAAACCAAACAGCTAGTTAAAAATGTAGCTGCGTTAGGGGACAGTCGCTACTGTAGTGGTCTTGCAGTGGTACCTGTATTGAGTTAGGTCTTCTTTTTTCTTCAGACGATTTTTAAAAAATTAAATATACTATTTACTTCACCGTAGAAAGTGTTGTTTAATAATGACTCGATATTATTATAATTACAGTTTTATTTAATTCATTCTCCTTCTAGATAATATGTTAGCTATACTCATCCATTTATTCAATTCCTCTGTGATTTGACCCACTTTTGATACAATTTATGTGAATGCCAGAGAAACCAAGAACATGACTCTTACTTATCTTTTGTTACGGATCTTCATTTAAAGTAGTGTCATTTATTATATAAACCTTAAAGTAAAACCAAAGCATGGGTTAGTCAGAAAAAAAAAATAATTACAAGATTCTAAATGACTTTCTAAGATTGACATATCACATCTTTCGTTCGCAGCTATTTTCACTGGACTACTGGACTTATTATTATTATTTGTTATTTACCATTAAATATTCAAAAATCGAATTAGCTATACAAAAATAGTTTTAACCTAAAACAAATTATGAAAGTTTCTTACACAAAATTAAATAATAGATCACAAACATTCTCAATAACCCGTCTGTTATTAATCTCTCTATTCATGGTTTAATATCACAATAGGCTTTATTGAGGTAAATATTGTTTGCAGAGTACTGTAAACAGATGAATGCGTTGAGAATACTAAGTTTAGTGGTTTCATCGAACGTAATCGTTTCAATGATTCTAACAAAATTTATTCAGCTGGACCAGGCCTGACGCAATAGTCTGCTTTAAAGCAAAATAGATGGATATATGTTTAATATACAAGTACATCTATTATACCTAAAAATATAATTTTTAAGAAACCGTAGCTGATAGAGCTTGGAATGTTTTTTAAAATAATTTAAACTTCAACAAATTAAGGGGACTGAGTGATTTGATGATGCTTTAAACCATTGATAAAAACAAGTGTTCTACTAACTTTTGCTCCATTCTAAACCAAATTATACAACATTAAAAGACGTTGCAACATGCTTCTGTCATCATAGTGATATTTACAAAATAGTTCTAATTTAATTTATAAACCTAAATCAAGTTAAGGTAGTTATGAACTGTATTCCAGAGCAATCTTAAAACTTTTTACACAATCATCTATTATATTTTACAAAAATTTGAAACTTGACCACTTCACAATACCAAATATGATCGTAGTCGCAAAATTCAGGTTGGAACTTATTGTAAGATTTTTATTAATGCTGAAATAAAACTTTGTAGATTAAATATTTCATTTAATCTAAAATGTATACGACACTTAGAATAATATTTTTTTCAGATTAACACATCAAAAATATGTTGTATCAAGTAGTTTTGTTGATTTTGAAACTTGATTAAGTTATAATGATCATTATAGATGATGCAGTATAGATTTTACTCGATAAAATATCTTATTTTGAAGAAAGCATCAAAATAAATTTGGATTAATTATACTAATACTAAAAATGTGTGGATAATTATGTTAAGTTAAAATATTATTCTTGCAGTAAAAGATTATTATCTTTTATTCCAATTTTATCTCATTCCATTTGATTACTTTTTTTTTACCTGTCATAGGTTCTTTGTTATAAATAACTACTAAAATAGTTTAAAAAAATGATTTTTTTATAAATTAAAATCAATATTTATTTCAAGCCCATTATAATATTGAAGTATATTGCGGTTACAAAAGATGTCTTATTATTAGTGGTAATCACAGTTAACATTTAACTTTGTAACACTTTGATATTACTACGAAGTTTGTCAAAGACGTTGATAAGTAAACGAAGTTTAATAACAAACTTACAACTTGGGATTCTTTGAAGATTAAACAAATTGTATTTTTATTATATATACAACAAATAACTAGAAAAAATGTCACATATATATATGTTGCTAGTAGTTAAATAATTAGAGTAAAGAAATAAAATAAGTAGAGCTGAGACGCTAATTTCTAAGGATTTCAACTTTAGACCCTTTAAACACAAAGCCGATAGAGGTAAATCTAAGTATGTCGTCAAAATTGAGGAACAAGTGGCCGCTCGGATAAAAGAAAGTTCTTGGCGCTATCTAAAGTAACCCGCGACATCATCGCGACATGCCAGGCCCTCTTTCCAACGTCGCACATGATGTGATGTCCTAGCCCATAAAGCAAAGAAAAAAACACAATTTTCTGAATATTCTATTAACCTGAAACTCGACTTTGCACGACTATAAAAAAACACTGTCTTCAGTCTCGTGGTTTCAAAGCTCAATGCTGGATAACGTTTTGGCAAAAATCTGTAGAATGGAATCTACATTCCTTCGACGTTTATATGTCGAGCGAGCGCTTCCCCAATCGTTCTTCTAATATATGTTTCGGAGTTGACTCCTATACTAATGTGTCTATTTTAGTACTTCTGTTTAAAAGGCTTCTTTCCAGATACTCGATCCCAAAATAAGTCTAGTATATCCGATCCCAAAAAAGGCGTTCTCAGCTAAAGTAAGATGTTATGCCTTATATTATTCCTTTTGCATATTATTGATATGTTGAATATTCCAATCATTGTTATACCGACGGCGGCACTAGGAATGCAATATATTTCGGCTGTCAGGACTCTTGGGAAAACTTCAATGAGTACTGAAAGAAACTTGTGTTTTCTATTGAAAATACGGTCCCAAATATTTATATCTTTTAAGTAGGGTAATGTAAAAAGAAAACATCATTTAATATTTTTTAAACGTCGTGGAGAAACGACGTGGTTAAAAAAAACGTTCCATTAGCTACAAACATATTAGTATTATTTTTAACTCTTAATATTTCCGAGAACTTTGTTAGAATCTATATAGAATAATATATATAAGTTTTACTTTTACTACTTGAAGTAAGATTTACTACTATTTTTATACAACTTCTTCTAATCATTAACAATAAAGTAGTAATCGTTTAGTAAACTCACGTCTCTCTACTTTTACAAATTCAACAATCAGCTTATGGCAATGGCTAACGCAGGATATTTACGTATTATAATCTTACAGTAGTTCCACCTAAATCTCGTTAGTATACAAAAAAATCTACAAAGATCTTTAACAGCAATCAGAGATAGTGTATGGTGTTTTTGTATATATCTTTCCTTTTATGTAAAATGTATTATGTAATAACTTATTTATATACGTTAAAGGGCATAAACAGCTTTGAAACATGTTTTTTTTTAGTTTTAGCTATTTATTGTAGGTACTGCTCTGTGATTCAATTTACTTACGATTGAATTTATGTGAACGTCAGCGTAACAGAGAACGCAACTTTGTTACTTACCCTCGGTTTCTTATCGACTTTCGTGAAATATAGCTTTGTTTTTGAAAATACAAAAGTTCAAATAAAACAATTAAAAATGCTACAGTGATTAATAATAAATCAATATTAAAAGACTTATTTATTTGCATGAATGTTCGTATTGGTAGTTCTATGATCCCGGCAAGAAGCAAAGATTTAAATATTGCGTATTTGTCACTCAATCAATGAAAAAAACTGGTTCAAAAGTTTTAATTCTTGTGTTCCAGAGTAATTGTTACGAAAATTTATATAGAAGAATGGTTATGAAAACAAAACCGTTTATCAGTTTTGGATTATCGAAATTAAAAATTAGACAAACATTCTCAAAACTATTGTTCTTGATTGAAACACAGTAATTATTTTGGTTTTATATATTTATGTTATTAAAATTATTCATGTGTCATATATATGTTACGTAAATTATACATTTTAATAATGGATTCAGTTCCTTGTCTTTTTGCTCCATCCATGTCTATTTTATTCAAGCTCTTCTCTTAAAAACATCTATCTATCTTAATTCATAATGAAGACTAAAATGTATACATATTACATTTTGTAATTATTCGAGTAAGTAAAATCTTTTTAATGGTAGAGTTTCACAAGTCTCCTAAAATAGCTTCTAAGCTTTTACAAATGACAAACATTGGGTAGTTTACTTACAACACCATCTGTACATTTTCTCATTTACGAAGACATTTTAATTCACAAAACTTAAAACGTTTTATAAAGTAATTAAAAGTAAACTATACCATTTTATCTTCATTGGTTTTGTTATTTTCGGGAGCTCGTTACTTGCTGAATTTATAATACCTATAAAAAGAGTAGAGAGGTGCAGAAAGGACTCAATTCTTGTTTTGTAAGGATATCGTTTTACACGGAATTTGCTGAGCTCGTGTCAAGTGTCACTGTAAAAGCAATCTCTCAAACATTCTACAACGAAAACCGTGTTTACTATTATCTTGTTCTGGAACTCCAAATTTAATTGAAATAAGATAAGTTTAAATTATATGGTTGGAATTTAATGAAGGTAAAAAACAATTTATATAATGTTTCATATATTTCAAAGGAATGAAGGATTTGCTATGAAAGGAAAAAGAAATGTGTGTGTTTTGACTTACCGAACCCTCACTTGATTAAAATAGCTGCTCCCTACTGCTACCCATAGGGAGCAGCGATTTTAAGACCATCTTCTCTAAGATGATGGAACTTATAGTAGAATAACTATACTCTTTGAGGCCCATGTCAAAATTATGAGGTATTGTCTTCTGTTCTATAATATAAATAAGTTCGAACAATAATATCCTATTTTTTATTATAAAACTACCTTTGAAACATTAATTGTGGGTTTTTTTTTCGAAAATTTGCATCTGGTGTGGTAGAGGTCGAACCGGTTCAAACCTGAACTCCCTTGTAGTGCGGTACACACCTTTTATATCTCATGTTTCAATGGTTTGCTAAATGTGTTGTGTAATTTGACAAAGATCGAGATACGTTGTCTTGTTTCGTGTAAATATTACTTATTATTATTTGATATGTTTTAAATACTTTGCTTCGTCAGAAGTTGTGAAGCTTGATTTCAGAAAAAAAAAACACCTATAATAATGTTCTCTAAGATTTACACGAGTACTACACATTTCAATAAAACTATTTTATGGATATAACTCGAGTTTATTTTTACATTTTTTAAATTTAAACCCGACGTTTCGAGTGCTTTGTAGGAAACGTGTTCGCGGTAAGACGAGATGATGGTGTATGTCATCATCATCACTCGAAACGTCAGGTTTCAATTTAAAAAAATTAAAAACAATCCGAGCACATAGCTTTCTTACGTATTACATATTTAATTAGCATTTTTTTTTATCTTTCACCCACTGATAGTTTTATTTTTGTGTAGCACGTGTCATGTTTCCTTGTCTGACCCTTTGTAAATATATGTTGATACTCTGAGTCTTTTCATTTATTCACAGCAGTAAATAAGAATTATTTCATATTTTAAGTAAAATCTGACCGTTAGTAGAGATATTGATTTAATTATTCTTGGTAAAATCAATTTTTTTTGGTTTTGGATGGAAGTTAGTTACTCGCGGCCTTGCTACATGACGAAAAAGCGTTTTTATTTATTTATTTCTTTTCACTTTGAATCAATATTAGTGGTATCTTGTGTTCGTTACATTTTCTTTAAGTGACCTTTTCCTAATAACATTTAAAAAGAATTCTATTTTTTAGGAACATTAAATATTTAGCTTGTAATAATAGAAAAATTTTCAAAATTTTAAGAAAATACAAAATGTATTTTGAGAAAAGGCAGAAACTTGTTAGCAGAAAGAATAAGCACAATACTGATCGTAAGCGTAATGAACTGCTTTTTGTAATATCTATACCTGGTAATAGCACTAAGTCCACAGAAATCTTCCTCAACCTTCACCGCATGAAATATTTTTGTATTCATTGCTTTTGAAGCTTATTTCGACCTCAACTATTTTAGAGTCGACGCTTCACAGACGCAAAGAAAACTATATTTGTCTTTATGATATGCTATACAGTTGAGCGTAGATAACTCCCATGAGAGAATACACGAGAATGCACGATCACCTTAAAGTCTGAAATGAGACCGATTCGACCTCAAACCATAGTAATTTAATGTAAAACCACTATGTAAAATTACATACAAAATGTACTATACATAATTTTAAGTTAAATTTAATGAAAAGAAAGTGCTACTTTCAAATAAAAACTATTAATTCATTAATAATATTTCTAACTTATAACACATGAGTTATCGATATAGACTATCTACTATCTCCTACAGAGTTTCTTCGGAGGTTACTGACCATAATTTATCATCAGGTTAACCTGCACGATTGTTTTCTTTCTTAATTAAAATAATAATTAAAATCCGCGAATTTTTCGTCCAAGAAATAAACCCTAAAGCCATCAAGTGTTATAAATCTAGAACCAAAAAGAAAAATATACTTTTTGAAATAAAATTTATACTTCGTAGTTCAAATAAAATTTATTTATATTTATTTTACTCTTTTTAATTAATATAAAATTATTACTTTTTCGTAACGGATTTTTCTAACAAAAAGAAAATTAAGGTAGTCTTATATTTATATCAGGGTGGTAAGAAAACAGTAACTGTTAAATTCCTTGTTTTTCGAACTTGGTTCCCTGTTTCACTCAGGGCCCGTATCATTTCTTCATTTTGCCTTTATATTGGTACACGCCATTAGTACTATCCCAGTCGAGGTAGTCAGTAGAAGATACATTCAAATAGCTATCACTTACCTTCTTGTTGTAGTTTGTTTCTATATTTATGTAATATTTCATTTAGTCACTCACGTTGATTTTATAAATGTTTCATTTATCACTCACTAATTACAAACATTATACGAGTGGGAAGAGTTCAAGAGTGATCTAAAAAATTGCTAAAATTACTGAAATTATTGTCATGTAGTATATTGTAAAAGGGTGCCTCATTACCGGGTTGACCGCAATCGTTAAGCGCTGACTCACCTGAGCTTTGACAAACTCAGTAATTACCTATTGTTTATTGTCTGTGTGTGTGTGTAAATTTATTTACAACCTTTTTATCTTGATTAATTATAAAGATACCTTGTTGTTATATGTTAATTACTTTATTGGCTTGTAACTGTAAAATACTAATAAATACTAAAGTGTAAAATTTAAGAAGCTAAAGAACTAAAAATACTAGAAACAGTCTAAAACAGATACTTCAGCCGAAAACGAAACCTAAATCTGACTTAGACATGTTTATTTTATATTTTTGTGAACAGAAATCTAGTGTATTATTCACACATTTTTTTGCAGTTAAATAGTGTTAAGAATGTAAAGAGTCATTATAGTTCATAGCTATATTTTTTGTCATCAATGTATATTATATTAATAAATATGAAATAGTAAAGACTTATTTTTTGACATTAAAATTTCAAAGAAACGATTTAAATTAGAGTTCATACATACCTACAGAATCGAAAGTGAATTTTGTTGTTTACGATCTTTTAAGATTAATCTAACAATGATATATTGAGATTGTTATCTACTGTCTGTACTATCTCTAATACGTGTACGAACAAAGACACAAAGACCGCAAACATTATATTATTCAAACGATAATCCTGGTTAACGAGTTTTGGTATTAAGTATCTATTATTTTCTATGAAGTGATAATCCAATATTACTTAAAAATATAACATATTCTTCACCTTATAACAATGTTAATGCGCTTAAGCTTAACTAGAATATGCAAGTATCGTTTTAAAATATCCTAAAGACTTTTTGTATTGGATATAAAACAGTATCAATATTTTGTAAGAGTTTATAGACAATAATAATAATTATATTATTATTTTAAATTTAACAAGTTATTAACTTTGTCCTGGCTTGATGATATATTAACTCTAACTAATTAGGAATATTTTTATTACTTATGATTAATTAAAAATAGCTACCATTTTGCTTAACATTCATAAGAGCATTTATACAATAGTAGGCGTTATATTGTGAATATTTATAATATAAATATTACATCATCATCTTGTATATTGTACAACCTGCATAGTGATCATCTCGGTAATAAAGTGACTTTCGCCTCTGACTAACTCAATAATCACTTCATTTTAGAAGTTATCTTATTAAGACGTCGTAAAAGCATGTTCTTAACATGTACAACTAATTAAGTAACGTGTATTACGATACAGTAATACCTTTTTATAATAGAAAATGTGTATGTATGATAAAGATTAAAATAATAATAAATAGAATAGGAAAAGTTTACCCTCATAAAATGTTGTTTTCTGGTTACCCAATTATCATAGTGGCCCTGATTCTTATTATGATAAGAACGTGATCTGATTAAGATGTTTGCTTACATTTCAGTACATTGCTTTGCGAGTGTAACACAGACGAACAGACGAACTAATATTCAATTGTGAGCAGATGAGTCGCAATGAACCTCGTTTCATTGTTTCATCAATAAACACGCGAGTCACGTACAGTTCAACTAGATCACGAATACAAGGCGTGTCAATGACAGTTCGTTTCCTACTGCATATGGGACAGTATCCAATTTTCTTTTCTATTGATATTGGTTTATTATCTTTTGGGGTTACGCCCCTACGGAAGCTATAAGAGAACTAACTAACATGGAAAAAAGTGTGAAGAAGAAATTGTAATATTTATAAATACCTTGCTTACTTGACTTGCATTTACAAAATATCTATTTCGGCAGAGAGAATTAATTACCACTATATATATTTTATTTTTAAGGTGACCTACAAGTTTAAAACAATGAATTCCGGGAAGGTTACTGAAGATTAAAAATACGATTCAAATGTAACTTAGGTATTTCTTTTTTATATTTCTAATAAGCAAAATTAAATTAATAATAATAAAAAAAATCTTTTGGACGTCAAATCACACAAAAATACAGCTATATGACTATTTCTTTGTAAATTATTTAAATATACATATAGAACTGATTTCTACTTACATGAATGTGATTTAAGAAATTCGACTTTTTAAATGTTACCTTTTTTAAAGTTAATTGACTTTTTAATTTGGAATGTTGTGCAGTATTGTTTTACTATACCTATAATATATTCTTCTTTCTTGCCTTGCCGTTATTCCACTTTCTATTCTTTGCTCCGTTTTCTCTCCCAATAATCTCGGCAATATTTTTAGCTCTTCAGATTTTCACATAGCTCATAATACCAGTAAAAGATCCGATCACTATTGCTGCGAGATATTATCTCTATGCGCTGCCGACGCAATATGTGATGGGTTTTACCTACACCACTCAATATTTACAAATTTACTTTTTAAATTTAAGAATGATAATTTATTATGAATTATTTTAATTAATAATATTTAAAATCAGGTTTCAAATTATTAAAATTAAAACAGCTATTAAGCTGTTTTTTATTACGCATATATAATATAATAATATAATGTTATATATGTTTCATTTATAACAGTTCTGAACCTGTCCTTCGCTTCCGCTAACTGATAAAAAAGGCCCACTGATAAAGCGTCTGCTTGTTTGTTTTGTACATTTATTTTCGCTAATTAGATTTGAGTTTGACTGCCTCAAGGTAAATTTACCTAATTTAAAGTTTTCAATGTTTTCTTTACATAATGTAAATTAAAACCATCAATACTTCAATAAATAATAAATCGCGAAGGTTCTTTATTTTGTATTTGTTATTTGCCTCCCCTTAAGGGTTGAGGAGAGGCGATATATTACGACGTGTTCTGGTAAAAGGATAAGTTTTAAGAATGTTTTTTAAAAAAAATATATTATCATAAGGCCTCAATATATAAGATTTTACGATTGCGTGTTGTTTTAAAAGCGAAGATTTTAATTTCAGTGCATTTTACTGAATAAGGTACCTGTTTAGTTTGTGATGACGAGATTTTATTTCCTTGTATTCGCTCCGATCCTTAAGTGACTTATTATTTATGATTGTTTATGAATAGTAAGTACTAGTGCTTTTGTTTTTTATTTTTTGTAAAAAGAAACTACGGGACGGGTTTTATTTTTACGGTTATTGCAGCGAGCTACATGTAGCATACATTTAAACATGAAAAAAATAAATTATTTTGCTTGGAATAAACAAAATTTATTTCAGGTTTAAATAAAATATAGCAAATATACGGGAAAGGTTTTATTAAAATTTAATGCCTTGCTGGTTAATTAAATTTTCGTTCTCGAAAATTAACTTATTTTCACCGAAATGTGCTGAATCGATTTGTAAAAAATTACTACAAAGTTTCAGATTGAGTAATGTAGGCACAGTAGCAAACAAAGGCTACATTTAGTATTAAGAAATCATAGCTTACGCATGTACATAATACATCATTTTTTAAGTTCTATTAAATACATTTTTGTAAGTTTTATCGGGTTTAAAATTCTATTTTCAGAGTAATATAACTTAACTATAAAAATAATGATAATATAACGCTACTTATAAAATATATTTCATTCTTGAGAGTAAGAGAAGATCTTAATTAAATATTACATAACTTTATAAAATTATTGGTATTTGTCATTGTAAATAATTATATTCAATTCCTTATCATATCATATTTTTTCTTTTTATTGGAAGAGATATTTTAATTTAATTTTAACAATTTAATTAGTCGTTTTAAACAAACTAACTATTTAAGATTTTTAATATTATATTGAGAATTCAATACATGCCCACTTAAATGGAAAAAATACATAATTAAAATAAATATATTTGTTTCGGGTAAACGCTTCAATATATATATATATATATATAATAGTACCTACCTCACGTGACTGTCAGTGAGGTGTCAGTAAATTGAGAAACTGAAAAGAAAAAATATTTAAGATTCTTTAATTGTCTCTAATTAGTAAAGGATAAGAATATGTATATATTTTAATTGAATATACTTGTAGAAGCAACATTTTCATATACCACATGAAGCGTGGTGTTAATTTGAAATAAACAATATAATGAGATATTATATTCCATTATAAACACGTAAAGTATATACGTAAATATGTTTTGAATATTATTAATTATTTTAAAATATGAAAATCATTCATTATAAGTCTTGATAATATTTATTTATCTAAATTATGTCATTATTAGCTGGATGTCTAACAATTCTTTTGTAATTTATAATTTGTTTGGTACTTATACTTTTACTTGGATGAATCTCACTACAAACCCCATTAACAACACAGTAATTAAACCACAGCCGAGTGATTGCAGCGTGTCGGGAACCATAAAGGCCGTCAGAAATAACCAACAGCGGCCGCCGCGGTGAGGAGCCGCGTTACTAAACTCGTACAGTGCCGACACGACGAATGAGAGCCTCGCTGATTTATTAATTTGTTTATTTAAACACGTTCTACTAATCGCAGTTTTGAAACGAGATCATTTGACAATAATTGTGACTGATATAGAAAAACCTTTCTATTTCTAGTCCCGAATAAGAACATCTAAATAATATTTGAAAAAATTTAAAAAGCTTTGGTCATACACTAGAGATAGATATGTTTTGTGAAGATTTTGTTTGTCATAAAATATATTTTCATAATAAATAAGTTTTAATATCTTGTGAGTAATTTAAATTTCTTCCTCTAATTCCCGCCTTCAATCTATTTTGCTGAATTTTACTTTTTATTTTTATAACCTACTATTTATCATCAATATAGACCCGACCCTCATCATACTCTAATGAAATAAAGTTTGACTAAGCTCCTAAATTAGTCTGATCTTTGATAGGCGACTTTGTACTTTGTTACATCTATAATAAACGCAAAAACATATATAGTGAGTGCTTCCTGAATGTAAAAAAGTTGTGTTGAAAAATAAAAATCAGTGTTTTATTAAATATTTTCGAAAAATATACAGAAATGTCTTGTCTTTTATATACTTAACGTAATGTGTACTTGTTTTTAAAATCTAGGAGATTTAATGATTATTTTATTTTTTTGTGCTTTAAATTACCTCAAATAAAATTGATCAGTACCAAGTTTTTTACATTCCTACTCCTTTTTAAAGAAAAAATAGATAATAAGTAATAATCAAAAAGATGATGAGTACTCTCGCAACTCGACAGTTCTTAAGTTAAAAAAAACTTCGAATAGGGTAATTATTTTTAAATTTTAAAGGGGCTATTTAAACTTTACTCTTACAGTGAAAGAATAAATCATCTTGAATTATCAAATTAATTTAAAAAATCAGAATGAATAACACTATGAGATATATGAACAATATTATCCAATTGCGTGAAGGTGAATCGTGCAAAGAGTTATTAAGCTTGATTCGAAAGATTTGCAGTGGCCGTTTAGAGCTGATTGCATTTTGTTAACACTTTTAAAAGACTTAAAATGACTTTATGTATGTTTCGGAAAAAAAAAAACGATTTAAAACCTTATAAGTTAACGTTACAAATAATTAATAATTTAGCAAAATAATTTTTAACGAGTAATAACTCGCATCCTTTATCATGAAAAGCTAAGCTATATTATACTGCGGTCAACGAGAGAATGCGATCCTGACAGCTCTCGGTCGAAAGGTGGACATAACTTTGAAATGACGGAGCATTAAAAGTTTAATTAAAAATATGATTTATTGGTTCTATGGCAAATTGTAACTGAAAATTGTTTCTAAAATATATTGTTACGTCGAATAATATAGTAATAAACTTAATAATATTATAATACATGGCACACAATCCAAACTTACTAAAGAAACGTATTATGAGTAAGTTAAAGTTACATTTTCGAATTCTTATGAATGAATAAATTGGTCGACGCCAAACTTCAAAGCTTTTAACACAGGCGTAGAATTGCCAGCCTCTCAGTATTTTATAGGATACATTTTGTAGAGTGTGCACAGGAATTACATGATGTAATTCCTGTGCACACTCATCTCCCTTCCACCAACGGACATCCCGACGCACGGCGAGTATCCATCCTTACGTTGTGGATATTTTTTCTGTCCGAACGAAGCGCTTTGCTTCGTCTTTCCTGATTCGCACGGCGAAGAGTGAATAGGTTACTAAGTTAATACGCCTTAGCACCTATCATCATATAGCAAAAGTAAAAAAAGCAAAGGAATGACAGCACTTCCTCAAGTGCTTCGGTAAATGTTGTGTTTGCCAGTCACAATCCATTTTATTATATTAAAGGAAGGCAAACGACGGTGCGTTTCTCCAGATTATAAGTAAACAATGCCCCACGTAAGCTTCTGAAATAATTTTGTAGAGGACGGGGAAAGAAGGGGGATTTACGACCCTGGAAATTGTCACCCACCAAACGAAATAGAACGAAAAAAAATTTATCTTTACGAAGTTCACAGAGTAGTCTTTCGGCTTTCAATCTCATTGCGAGTTGCAGTGAAGTGACTACACCTCGGCCATCTTTCCACAACCATTTTTATGAAATTACTAAATATTCTATAATAAAAATTGATACAAACAAGTAAGTAATGTAACTGAGGTTGATTTTTACTGGGTAGGTAAAGAAGGAAATAACAGAGTTCATTATTTCCCTCTACTAGTCGAGTCCAACTGACAGATGTCAGGATCGTAATCTGTCGTTGGTCCCAGTGTAATCTCCTTTATTTTTATTTACTTTTTGTAAGTATCGATGGACATCGGAACTGCCTTAGTTCATACTAGACTACATATAATTATAAGATTTGGTTGACGTCTATACATATCCAATGTATTCCTATAAAAACGAAAGATAAATAATGATTTATTCTTTTAAGTACCCACTTATTTTTTGCTCTATTTATAAGAGCGTGGAGAGACATTTTCTATTTAGATTTAGCTACGAAATTCATTTGTTTATTCACTATTTTTATTGTCAAATACTTTTTTGCTAATTTTATTGCAATGTAGCACAAACATATTCTTATTTTATTTATGGGAAGTAAAATAAAAGAAAAATCTCAGACAACTACGTAAAAAAGATTCCAATAAAGAAATAGACATAATTCAAAAATATTGCTTAGGGGCCTGCGGCTACGTATTTATGAAATGGCAATAACTTTCTTTTAATGTAAGGATTAAACTTCGTTACTACTTTAATCTATCTATTATGTAATGTGTAGTCCATCGTCCTCATTTGATTGAATACGAAATTTTAAAATTAACTTATTCTACTATAGTTCAAATCTCAGCGCTATATTTAAGCTCGATAGTAAATTTTAATCTTTTATATCCAATTACTCGGCTTGTACACGACACTGGCGAGTATGTCTTGTAAATTATTCACATGTTTGTTTTCACTGAGAGAGTTCGCGGTCTCTTGAGCGGCGACGCAGACACAGCGACGCGACGTGGGGAATCACTTAATGAGCTCCTACTATGGCATAGGTGCTTATTTCAGAAATACAGTTACAATATCAATATTATATTATTTAAAAGATAAATTATGTATACATATTTTTTGACGTAATATGTAAGTTTAAAATATTCAATGTTCATATAATACATAATTTAATAATTTAAAAATATTTTATTTTTAATGCTTCGACCAGTAAGCATGCAACAATATTGAAGCAGGCGGTGTTTCAACTTTCAGAATATCAAAAATCTTCGTAATTATTGCATTAAATTTCATACTTTACTACTTAATCCTAAAATGGATTTGTATAGAATTTTTAGATTAACTGACAAGTATAACAAATGATAATGTAAGAGGAACTATTAATATTAAATTAAAGACACTTTTCATGTATTTTTTATTAATAATATTTATTCTACATTATTTTAATTGTCAACTTTTTATAAAAATCGATTAATAATAATCGCACATCTTGATAAACGCTCTTGAAGTATATTTTGCAATTGTTGATGTTGCTGCATAACCTGTGGTAATTGTTAATGAATATTAATAATGGCATATATTAATATTCATAGAATAAATAAGTTACGCAAAAACATTATTTAAGCCCATATATTTAAAGTGCATGTTTTTTAAAAGCTGTCACAATTTTCAAGAAAATATATTATATATCTTTACAAATTAAAGATCTAAATTCAGTTGTTTGGAGGTATAAAAATGCTCAAATTATTTATAATCCATATAATATAAATTTATAAATTATTTTAAACATCTGTTTTATTCATAACAGGTTCAAGAAAACCGACCCACTGATAAAGTCCCTGCTTGTTTGTTTTCTAAATTTATTATCCTTAATTAAATTGGAGTTTGTGTCCTCAAGGTAATTTTGTTTAATTTCAAACTTTTAAATACTATTAACACTAAGATATATAAATAATTAATATTACAGATTGAGAAAGTTCTCTACTTTTCTATTTGTCCTTAGCATTGGCATAAGGATTGCTGAGAAGTGGTAAGAAGTGGCAAGTACTATGATTTGGCCTTGTACAAGATATGTTACGAGTACACTTGGTGTTACGATTGCAAGTACTTTTTGAAAACCCAAGCTTTTAATATTTTTTTAATTCATCTTACTTCATAACTTTTAGTATATGTTTTGTAAAATTGTATTTCTTTGCACTCGCACTAATCACTAAGTGATTATTGGTTATTCATAAACAGTAGCAATGCAATGCAATCTTTATTTCTTTATTTTAGTTTTACTGTCATTACCGAGGGCTACATATAGTATACATTTAAATGTGAAAAATGTTGTTATTTTGTAGCAGAAAAACAAAAAACAACTTAATGCCCTGCTGGTTGATTAAATATGTAAACGTAAAGTGCTTCTCGTTCAGGAAGATTTACAGATTTTCACAGAAAAAAAATCTTTTGTTAATAAAAAAAAACACATATTAATCAAAGCCTAGTGAATTGAGGCTGAATAGTTTTCTACCTTTTATGCAAAACTGAATGAAATACAAAACCAATTGTGTTTGATATTTGACATCTGACATAAAATTTTATTCAATATTTATTTTAATAAATATATAGTGAAGCCTCTTAACTCTCCCTGCACGGATGTCTTGAGGCAGCGTGCTCGTTTCCTAAATTTAAAATAGCTCGTCTGTTTAAATGCTCACCTGAATCTTCAGTCTTTACTGGAGAAGCTAATAGCTATTTTGGAAGCAATCTCTTTTGCTGACTCGTTAAGTTGTCTGAAGTTTATTAAGTAAAATCCTTTTAATAGTATTTTGAGATTTTCTGTTTTTTTAAAGATTCGGGAAGCTCTTCAAACAAGTAATAAAGTAGGGTCTGTCTGTCTTTGGTCTGGCTTTCTTTTCATTATGGGATCCCGGGTAACGAGACAGTGGATTCTTGTGCTTAATTTGCTATTATTTATGGTTCCCTATCCCACTAAAACAATACAACATACATCCCAAGACCTTTGGTCCTTTGCTGAATGGTATCAAGACAAGACTTGGAATCATTTATAGGTTTCATCAAAATCTGGTAAAGGTATGTTTTATATTAATTTACAATTAGATATTCCAAGCCGCGTCAGATTTTTTTCTCAAGAATATGCTGTGCGGAGTATTTGAATATGTTTAGATCCCACACTAGCTTGCTTTCTTTTTGAAAAAACTATTGCAGATACAGATGGTGGATTCGAGCTGATTACGCTGAATGCACTGTGTATAGTGTTTACTCTAGTAACCGGAGATACACGATGAATGGCACCGTCATTACCCATTAACATTATTATTTGGCTATTATTTGTCCAGCAATTTGTGATGCTAAAGTCTTTCCCAGACAGAAAAAATACGCCATGTCTTGGTTTAATAACAAACAGTGAAAGATTTATTCCAACACCTTTGGGAGATGTTTAAATAGATTAGCACTTGTGTCTGGACTTGGCATCGTAAAACCTAACAAGAATGGCTCTCGTTGTACTGCTAGTTGGAGATTTAAGGCGATGACAACTATTAATTTGAAATAAAACTATTTTTACGGATTAAAACTCGCGTATAATTTGGTTACATTTTGATTTTAACCCGACGTTTCGAATATTTTGCAGTAATCATTTTCACGGGTAGACGAGATGTAAGTGTCTGTGTTAATTTCACCCTGAGATATATCCTGTACCTTGAGTTTTTCAGAAAAAAATCTTAAAACTTTAGTAGCAGTATTCTCCTTCTTCTCAGTTATATCATGAATGAGAAGAATCTTTCTGGAGGGCATCATTTTAAGTACATCATGATGTCTAACGAGTACATCAATCTATATCTGGTATACCAGTGCGGAAACACAAATGTTCTAAAAGCGTGAAACTGAATTTATATTTGAAGTGGGACTTACTGCTGGCCTAGCTACTTTCAAATCTCATTGAAATTCATTCATTCGGGATTTTAAAACTAATGTAATAGTGGATATTTAGTTGCATTGTGCAAAATAATGAAAAGCATTTATAGTATTTAATTAAAGCTGGTAGGTTTTTCACTTTACATAGCCATGTTATATAATATGTTTGTTAGCTCTTATGTCTACTAATTATTTATTTATTTTATAAATTTAATTGAAGAATAAATGAAAACACTTCTAGTCACTTTGCACAATTTAATCAGTCGTTAAAAACAAAGTCACGATTTAAGAAACTTATTTTTGACTATTATTAAGTACTCATCATCTGCCCCCCAAAAAGAAAAAAATGTAATCAAAATAAATATATGCGTATGATTTTATGTCTCATAATATAAATCTTTAATTTATTCAATTGACATTATGATTCAATAATCAGAGAAATACGAAAAACATAATTTTAAGTTTTCAATATTAAAATATATGTTATTTGATTTTAATATTTAAAGATTAACAATTATTTAATCGTATTTATAAATTATTCACCGATATTTATTATTTATATCACATTTATAAATAAGACAATGCGTAACTAAACTTGAACCGAACCAACACGACAACTCTGAGCCTCGCTGATTTATACATTTGTTTATTGAACAACGTTCCAGTAATCGGGACTTTAGAATAAGATTACTTGACATTAATTGCGACCGATATAAATCAACCTTTGTAAGCTTAGTTCCAAACAAGAAAATCAAAATAATATTTATTACATTCTAAACAATTTTGCAGTAAGTAAAAATTTTTAAAAATCTTGTCTGCAAAAAAAATATTTTTACATAATGTTTTCTAAGATTTACACGAGTACTACACATTTCAATAAAACTCACGTTTATTATTACATTTTTTTATATTTAACCCGACGTTTCGGATGCTTTGCAGCAAACGTGTTCGCGGTAAGACGAGATGATGGTGTCTGTCAGTCAGTCAGTTTATTTGTCACCTACCTCCAACGGTTCCTGAGTTTACGGGCATAGAGTTCAGGATGAACACAAAACGCACTAACTGTGTCTATGGTCTACCATAATATTTTTTCAAATATTTTTACATTAAGTAATTTCCTACATCTTAGGAGTAATTAATATATATATATATATCTACTCTTTATCATCCAAATACTTTTGAATGTTTCTGTATGACATTAGTGTGGAGATACTACTGGAGATATTACATACTGACATTTTTATAATGTAATGTTAAATTGACGATTCAAAAGTGCGTGTAAATGCCTATTTGAATAAAGATATTTTGAATTTGAATTTGAATAAGTAATCCAGAAGTACTAAACTAATAAAAAAAATATATAAAACTTTTTTAACTCCAGTTCAAATTCACAATTTATGTTTTCGAATTTACTCGACTGTTCACAAAAATTCTTTTTGCAACTTGCATACCTTTCCTTGCAAAGCTAAACCTATTAATCTACTTCATTTTTATTTACGTCGTATAACTATCGGTGGACATCAAAATTTATTTAGTTCATATTTGTTAACAGATACATAAGTTTTGATTGATATCTATAGACAAATAGTAGCATTTATATAAAAACTACATTAGGATACATTGCAAATGTGACGGAAGTAATTAAGAGTAATCATTTATTTCGTACTTCCTTTATAAGGCAGTGGAAAGATATTATCTATTTAGCTTTTAGTAACGAAGTCTGTAATAAAGCATAATAGGTCATGATAATTGTATTTATTTTTTACTAGCTTTGCATTTGACGTTACATTTAATTACTCGGTAAATGAAAAACAAATTGCACGGCGAAATCACAACAAGAGCAAATACAATTTCCAACACGATAAATATAGTTATTAGTTCAAGGTTGAACTTATTAATTAATTAATAAATAGATCAAAGTAATCAAATCAAATACTAACGCGAATAGGGTGCGACAATAGGTCTCCGTCACTAAAACGGAGGCCATCCTGTTCCATGGCCCTCGGCGAGGTCCCCCTCGTCGGGCGTCCATCTCCGTCCAGGGTTCGGAGGTGGTGGTGAAGGCCCAGATGAAGTATCTGGGCCTCACCCTGGACGGAAAGTGGAACATCGGGGCGAACTTCTCCCATCTCTCCCTGAAGTTGGTTTCCACCGCAGCTGCCTTGGGAAGGCTTCTGCCCAACGTCGGTGGGCCGCAAGCTCCATGCCGGCGCCTATATGCCGGCATCGTGAGGAGCATAGCCCAAAACGGTGCTCCCATATGGTCGGGATCCCTCACCGCTGACTCAAGGACCCTGCTGCGAAGAACGCAAAGGGTCCTAGCGGTGAGGATGATCAGCGGGTACCGAACGGTGTCCTTCACGGCGGCTACACTCCTGGCGAGCGATCCGCCCTGGGAGCTACGGGCGGAGGTGCTCGCAGCCGTGTTTTGGCACCGGGCAGAAGCCTTGGCCACGGGGGTAAGGCCTGAGGCGGCGCGAATCAGGGCTCTAGCTCACCGAGCCCTGAGGCGACGGTGGAACAGGGACTTGGAATCCCCTGCCGCCGGTATGATCACAGTGGGGGCGATCTGCCCTCACTTCGACCACTGGATCAATCGGCGGCACGGAACGCTGACCGGGCATGGTTGCTTCGGTGAGTACCTGCACAGGATAGCACGAAGGGAGGCGATCCCCTCCTGCCATCACTGTGACGAGTCCGTCGACTCGGCTCGTCACACTTTGGCGGAGTGCGCCGCCTGGGACCACCAGCGCACTGAGCTGGTGGGCGTGATTGGCAGGGACCTCTCGCTGCCGCGCGTTATCAGCGCGATGGTCAGCAGCGAGAGGTGCTGGGTCGCAATGGCCTCCTTCTGCGAGCAAGTTATCGGCGCAAAGGAGGCCTCGGAGCGCGACAGGGAGTCAGCCTCGTCCGCTGACCCGCTCCGTAGGGGGAGACTGGGTAGAAGGAGGCGGGAATACGCCCGTCGCTTCCTTCCTCAGTTGTAGGCCTGGTGAGAGGGGATGGGTGACCCCTCTTACCTAACATAGGCCTACGATGGGAGGGTGCTCTACGTTGCTCGGGGCACCCTCATTCGGGGGTCTCGCTGGGGCGTCACGGTGTGTGCTAACGCGATCCCGTGGCGTCCCACTACGGCGAAGAGGGCAACCGTTGGTTTTTTAGTGGGTAGCCTTAAAAATGGCAGCATCCTCTATGCTGCCGGGTAGTCCCACATAACCCCCCGGGCCGACGGAGTACCCGTAACGGATTTTTTCAACGGAAAAAAAAGGGTGCGACAATAATGACAGTATCTATTTGAAATAAAAATTGATAACTGTTTGTTTTCTATTACAGGAATGTGCCTTAACTAGAAATAGGATTTTGACATTAAATGTGTATACTACAACCGCTTTACATAATAATTTGTAATGCAGTAAAAATCAGAAGAAAAAAATACTAGGAGCGTGAACTCACAAAATCTCAAAATCTAGCATATAGAAACAAGCGAGGTGCAAGCAGCACTTAAGTTGCATTTACAAAATGTCGACGTATTCTGTCTTCAACTATTTTTCAAAATGAGACATTATTACATTTTTTGTATTTTGTTTTTGAAAAAAACCACCACCAGACTGATGTCTATCGGTGTGCGAAACTTGGAAATTTTCGGATATACCGTTTTTGATTGACGCTTGCACAAAGAATGCAGAAAAGTCTCCCATAGAGAGCTTCGCTCAATTAATATTCACAGTTCTGGAATCTATTTAAGAGTCCTGGAGTATTTTTAGAACTAGAGAAATTTGGTCGTAACAGAACATATTAGATTATTATAAACAAGTTAATATAAAAAAGCAAGCATTAAAACCATTCGTTAGAAAATAATTCTATCAATTTATTTTTTAAAGAATTTATATAGGTTTTTTCATTCTATATTTTAACTGTCACATATAATTTTTTTCTCTAACTGTATTGTAATTGTAACACAAACAATTACGTATACCAGATTCTAATAACGAAATAGACATAATTCAAATGTAATGCTAAGGAGCCTGCGGGTATGTATTATGTAGTACAAGTTAATATTTTTCTTTTAATATGCAGATTTAGCTTCGATATTACTATAATGTACCTATTATGTAATATGTAGTGAAAGGTAGTTATGAAGGTTAGTTGATTAAATATAAAACGACAAAATTAACTTATGCTTCTGTAGTTCGAATCCCAGCATAATATTTATGCTCGAGAGCTAATTTTAACCCTTTGTATTAAATTACTCGGGTTAAACACGGTACTGCAAGATTTGTCTCATAATTTATTCATGTGTGTTTTCACTGAGAGAAGTCACGGTTTCTTGAGCGGTGACTCAGATCTGAGGAATCACTTATAGACGCCTCCTAGGGCACAATGAGATATGTATTTCACAATTGCAATTTCTATATTACTATTAAGGGTTAAGAGTAAACAAATATACTACACAGAGTGATTTATATTTAGTGCCTTGCTGATTTATTAAAAATGGCAAGATCAAGCGCTTCTCACCCCTCAAAATTCTTGAGTGTTCACCAGAAAACACTCGAAAAACATGATTTTGTGCTTTGGTTACGGTTATTAATTTATTATTATACTTTAAGTGATAATATTAACTAATTAAATTGTATCGTATATGTATATGCTTAATTCATAGATGCGAGCATCGATAGTTCAATTGGTAAAGCGACGGAATAGTATCCCAGTAGTTATGGGTTTGTTTCGTGCTAGTATCGAAACATTTTTCATCCTATTTTGTTTAAAAAAAGAATTTATATTTTTTCTGAATACAGAAGCACAATTTTCACATACCCATTATAAAATCGTTGAGCTCTATTGGAAAAATATATATGATAAGATAACCCTTGAAAAGAAAAACAGTCAGTAAAATTTACTGAAAAGTGTACTAATTATTTTAATAGATAAAACTCCATAAACATAAATCTTTATAATATTTATTAAATGAAATCGTTAGTTATCTAACTTCATGTAAGAATTCTTACTACAAATAAACCCATTAACAACACAGTAATTAAACCACAGCCGAGTTGCAGCGTGTCGGGAACCATAAAGCCCGTCAGAAATAACCAACAGCGGCCGCCGCGGTGAGGAGCCGCGTAACTAAACTCGTGCAGAGCCGACACGACGACTGAGAGCCTCGCTGATTTATGAATTTGTTTATTGAACTACGTTCTACTAATCGCAGTTTTGGACCAAGATCATTTGACAATAATTGTGACGGATATAAATCATATTTGTAATCAAGAACATTTAAATAATATATATCAAGTCTAAATAATTTGTTATAAATTAAGAATATCTAATAATTTTTGTGTGTGAAAAAACATATTTGTATAATAATTAAATATTCAATATAACTTCCTATAATACACGCCCTCAATTTCTTTTGTTGAATATTACTTTATACCTACTATTTATCATCAATTCAGTCCGACCCTCATAATATTTTAGCAAAATACATTCTGGTTAAACACCTAAATTAGTCTGATGTTTGATAAGCGACTTGATATATTTATAAAACATGCAAAAGCTAATATAGTGCTATAAGAACCTACATAATTTGAGTTAGAAAATGAAAAACAGTGTTTAATTCATTATTATATTAATAAGCTACAAAAAATCACATATGTCGTTCATACACCTTAAAATTATGTTATTTTAAATAAAGGTATATCTATTTTGTAACACATATTAAAAAGATATCATTAAATTAATTAAAGACTCATTAAAAGGATATAACACCTTCATTTTATCTTCTTTAAAGTTTATTCTTTTCTATGACAATGGGTTTGAGCATATTTTTTAAATCATAAGTACTAGAGATGGGCCGACTAATGGGCCGGCGTTGTAGTCGGCGATTCCCGTCGACTAGTCAGCAAGAGACGCCGACTAATCTTCTATTAATAAATACTTTTTTGAATAAAAGTTTAAAAAAAAACAAATAATTGCGTCGTGATAATTTATAACTAGTTTTAATAAAAATAGGTTGTTTTGATATAAAGCAATGTATCCTTTTCGTCTGCATTTAAATATGTTTTAATTCGTTTTATAATCTTTCCCTAGACAATTTGTGATCAGTAAAAATGTAATACATACATTTTTTTTATTTGCTTACTTATTTCAACAATATCAGCATGTTTAACTTTAACTTACACACCGTGCCTATTTACCTTCTAGTGATAGTGATAGTATATTAAGCCATCTCTGTTTTTGAATTTATAATATTTTTTCAGTTTGAAGAAATGACTCTTCGACATATGAAAATAAAGAATGAAGAGAAACTGTTATAATAATAGAAAAAATAAAGAAAAGAACAATGGTCACCTCAGCTGACTGCACGAACGATTAGTCGGCCATTTAACAACCGACTATTCGGAGAGTCGGCTAGTCGGCTAGTGAATTTGTACTAAAACATCTAATAAAGCTGATAATAATTTGATTTATGTTTATTATCTTCGCTTCCGACGTCGATATACCGGTACTGGTAAAACACAATTTATGTCTTATTACATTTTTCGTAAAACAAAAAACAAATAACCTGACGAAGCACAAAAAAATATATAAATAAATATAATTTCCAACGTAGTTCAAGATTGATCTTACGAAATAGTTAGTTGACCAAAAATAATCAAATCAAATACTTAAGCGACTAGGATGTGACAAGGACAGCACTATCACATGAGTAGCAACATTTTATTAAGTACTACATTTGATGTTCGCAGTGCGATTAATTTTACTGCTCAAGTGTTTGCTGTTTTCTATTCAGTGAACGTGCAGTAGGTACTAGATATAGTTTTTTAAATATTTTTTAACGTTTTCATTATTTACAGCCTAAGATCTTTTTCAAAACTCCTGCAGTTTTCCTCTAAATATGTGTTAAATGTAGACATCATATTTGTATTTTTTTGCAATTTAGTTAATTTTTTATCGTTCTTAGCACATACTGTTATAATAAAAATATTATAAAATTAAATAATTATAACTGAAAAAAGCATTTATATTAGTATTATATTATTATTATAAGCAATAATATTAATAATATAATACGTATGTGTAGTTAAGTTACAGCAATATCTTTCTTTTAATTTACAGATGTATTTCATTACTTCGTTAATGTACCTACTATGTAATGTATTGTAAAACGTACTCACTTCATTAAATACAAAATGACAAAATTAACTTATTCTACTGTATTTCGAATCTCAGTTAAATGTTTAATCTCAATAGTTAATGTTAACCTTTTGTATTAAATACCTTGGGTTGTACACGACTCATGCAAATCTATCTCGTAAATTATTCACATGTGTGTTTTCAGTGAGACAGGTCGCGGTCTCTTGAGCTGTGACACAGACGTGAGGAGTCACTTAATGAGCTCATACCGAGGCATAATGAGCTGTTTGTTTCACAATAACGAATAACAATTTTAATTTTATGTTTAGTGCTTCAAATATTAAGCATTCGACAATATGGATTAAATTCGATATCGATAAAATTCGAATTAATTATATTTAAAGTCTTCTTAGTTTCTGCTTTTAATTTCATACTCTAGACTTAATCCTAAAATATATATTGCACAGAACTTTTCAGATTAACTGACAGGCATAATGGATGATAATGTAGGAGGAACAATTAATATTACTAACAATGCAGCAGCTGAGTAAAACGACCTTGAATTGAGAAGTTCTTCGAAATAATAATCAAAGTCGTACTTATGTTACTTCACATAACTTGTTTATTATAATAAGTAAAGTGTAAGTTTCAGTTCAGAGTTTGAAATATTTGAAATATCAATACAAGTATATAGTTTATAGTTTGTATGGGTTTATAATGGCGTATTATTTTTGAAACCTAGATTTTTAATGACTGTTTGAAATAAAATGTATACTTAAAAAAGCTGTTTTATAAAAAACTGCTTAAATTTATCATCAATGTTAATTCTACAAAGTTTTTGTGTTTAAACTTATTTGAAGTATTACTAATCGCATATCGAAATACCTGTATATTTGGTAATGGTAGTTGGTTCTGGAAAAACGGATTTAATTATTAATAATTTCATATATCTATAATAAGTCAGTTACTTAAGAACCATTAGACGGATAACGTAATATGTATTTTCAGTAATGTGAAGAATTCCTTTCTGTAGTTTTTGAGTTTATTACGTTTGTATGAGACAAAAATGCGGCCAGAGTATTTTATTTTATATTCTGTATAGATACGAAACCGCCGTAACACCAAAAAACAATATAACATCCTTTTTTTTTCCAAATTATAAATTTCTAATATCAAAATAAAATCCGGGCTCAAAAAACAATCGATTCATTTTACAATTTCTGTAATATTATATTTTTGACTGGTTGAAAAAGCTTTTTTATTTATAAGGGGTCTGAACCGCTAACTGATAAAACGGACCCACTGAGAAAGCGTCTGCTTGTTTGTTTAATACATTTATTTTCGCTAATTAGATTTGAGTTTGAGTCCCTTAAACTAATTTAAAGTTATTTCTTTGCATAATTTAAATTAAAAACCATTTTTAATAAAGTAAATCAATAATAAATATGATAAGGATCGCTAAGGGCTTTTTAGTTGTCTATTTGTCATTTGTATTCGTTTGTATGTGTTGTAATTGTAGATAAGGGTTTTGGTGAAGAAATTTAAGAATTTTTAAAAAATATTTATTTATTATCGTAAGGAGTTGACATAAATTGAGTTACGACTGCAAGTTGATTTTTAAAAATAATGTTCTTATTCATATATTTTGTTTTATTTATTTACGTGAGGTATATTTGTAGTGATTGCATTTTCTCAAATATTAATCAATTAAGCTTCTGTGTCTAGGTAATTTAATCATTTATGATTATGTACCAACAGTAGCATTGTAAAAGCGGTTTTTCTTTATACATTGTAAAATAGACTGCGGGAGGGATTTTAATGAATTTCGGTAGGTTATTGCTGCGGGTTAAATATACGATAAATTCAATCTGAAAAATTATGTTATTTTTTACGAAAAAAAAAACTAATTTCGTTTTTAACTACAACACAACCAACAAACGAGAAAGGATTTATTTATATGTGTACCTTTCTTCTCACCTTTCAAAATTCACAGATATACATTCGAAAACACTTTGTGCTTTAATTACTATTATTTACATATTACTATATTTAAAGTTATAAAGTTATCTATTTGTGTTTGTGTGTGTAAGTCATCGATCACGCTTATTTGCCAATATTGAATCCCATGACAATAAAGAGGATGAGACTCACTGCAAACTGTTTACGATAACATATGTCTTAACATTTCTCTCTATGAAGTTTATTAAATAGACAGTTTATGTCATAAACATCATTTATTTTATAAACTATATTTATTTTAAGTATGTTAAATTCTATTAAGTAATTTATATTTAATTCTTCGATGTTTTTAGTTCTGTTTCTAGAGTTGATTCTATAAAAATAATGATAATATAACGCTATTCATTTATTATATTTAATTTTAGAGCAAAATATAAGAACGAAATTAATAATGCAATATTTCACGACTTACGTAATTGTGAAAATTGAGTTTTATTATTGAAATAATTTCAGAACACCAACGGCGGCCGGAGCGGCGAATATGTTATAAAATTTAAAGCCTTCCACTCTCTTACTTTGTATAAAATTATAACATTTTAATTATAAAAAAAAAAAAAAATGTGCTTTTGTCATTAATAATATAGTATATATGTAAGAAAATGCATTGAAATTGTACTAATATAACATATATGAAAAAAATCAATCTTGAAATAGTATTTAATCTCATATATAAAATAATAATTTAGAATTAATCGAAAAGGATAAACGTCATATACATTATCTGAGTGTAATTAGTGATAACATTAAATATACATTTTCATTGAATAGAAGCACAATTATAATATACCAATTAGAAAAAAAATATACCAATTTGCAAAATAGTTAGATTATACCGTATTTAATAAAAAAAATAAGGAAACGATTTCTAGAAAGTTATATTCATTTAAAAAAAATATGAAAACCTGTAACTGTCAGTCTTTTTAATATTTATTAATATCTAAGTTCCATTTCTAACTATCTCATATAGTTTATAATATTTTAGAGTTTGTCACTTATTATTTTTCTTAAACTTATTAAAAATAAACGTTTTAACACAGTAATTAAACCACAGACGAGTGATTGCAGCGTGTCGGGAACCATAAAGCCCGTCAGAAATAACCCAACAGCGGCCGCCGCGGTGAGGAGCCGCGTAACTAAACTCGTACAGAGCCGACACGACGACTGAGAGCCTCGCTGATTTATTAATTTGTTTTTTGAACTACGTTCTACTAATCGCAGTTTTGGAACAAGATCATTTGACATAATTGTGAAGGATATAAATCAACCTTTCTATTTCTAGTCCCGAATAAGAACATAATATTTTATCAAAATAAATTTTGGTTAAACTTTTAAATTAGTATGATGTTTGATAAGCGACTTTGCATCTTGATATATTTATAAAATACGCAAAAGCTTATGCTTTAAGAACGTACATAAGTTGAGTTAGAAAATAAAAAACAGAATTTAATTTATTATTATATTAATAAGCTACAATAAACACTTATATCTTTACCTTAAAACTATGTTATATTAAATAAAGATACTGTTATAAGTCTGTGCGTTTTTTAAAGTTTAAGGTACCAACTCTTTTAGATTACTCCTGTTACAATAATAATAAAATATCTCGCAACTCGACATTTCGTAAAATAAAAGTTATAGAAATGTTATTTTTCAGTTTCAATCAAAGATCTGAAATAAGAAAATAATTTAAATCAAAATTTAAATTCTTCGCCCTTTTAGTGGAAGAAATGATCTTGATATTTTACATTAAAATGGAATTAGCAAATTAATTTTAAGTCTTTATAATAATTAGCTTATCTTTGTTTACTCTTTTCTAGGTAAAATCACAATAAACAAAAAGTATAAAATATATAAACAATATTATTCAATAGCGCGGGGTTCAATAGTGCAGAGTCGTTTAAGCTTGATTGGAAAGTTTTGCAGCGAGCGTTCAGAGCTGACTGCATTGTGGTAACACATATTAAAAAGAAATATTATAGGTCTCCTTTAATTTTTTTCTAAAGTTTGTATTTCTCTATGACAATAGTGTGAAGCTTATTTATACATAAAAGTAATCAATAAGATAATAATAATTTAAACCGTTTAACTCCAGTTTGAAATTCACAAATAATTAGTTTGAGTTTATTCAACCGTTCAAAAAAAAAATCTTTTTACAATTTTTAGGTGGAAAGCCAAACCTATGAACATTTTTATTTTTTTTAAGGTCTTTTAAGGATCGGTACATATCGGTAAGTTTTGATTTTTGTATTCATATAAAAAACTAATGAAATGTGTAAGGTTTTATTAATTTTCTTATAAATTTAAATAAATAAATACTGCATAACTCGCAGACTGGCAACATTGGCGCTAGTGGTGCGCATAATTTAAGGTAGTTTTGGAACGTGGGACTGGCCACACTGTGAGAGTGGTGGAGTGATCTGGATTATTCGGAACGATTCATTGGGCGACAAGAGCGGATAGCGATAAGACGGTTTTAAGAAGTGCACTGATATTTGATAGTATAAAGTTTATAACAAAAAGGAATAAATAAGTTAAAGATATATTTGGTGTGTTATTTCTGAGACACCTTAAATCTCAGAAGTGGTATAGAAGAACATTTCATGTAAGTACACGCCTACAAATTATTTTTCATTACGGACATTGTAAACTTAGTTATAATTTATCATTACGTTAATTGCTAATAGCTTGTAAAGTAACGAGATATATGGTTACATATTTTGCTTTGCGATATAAAGAGTGTAAAGTATTTTTACTATAATGTTATCTACCTACATTATTAATTTTTTATTTCTTTACCTACATAATTAATGCTTTTATTTCTTTACCTGCATTATCAATATTTTTATTTCCCAACCTACATAATTAATAATTTTATTTATCTACCTACATTTTTAATTTTTTATTTCTTTACCTACATAATTAATGCTTTTATTTCTTTACCTGCATTATCAATATTTTTATTTCCCAACCTACATAATTAATAATTTTATTTATCTACCTACATTTTTAATTTTTTATTTCTTTACCTACATAATTAATGCTTTTATTTCTTTACCTGCATTATCAATATTTTTATTTCCCTACCTACATAATTAATGTTTTTATTTCCCTACCTACATTATTAATATTGTGTGCCGTCGACGTTAACTTTTAATTTTGTGAGTTCCAGAAAATGAGTAATAGAAATGGAAGTCCGAGGAACTTGGAATCTCCTCTGCGAGACCGCTCGCGCTCCAGGCGTAGCCAAGCTACAATGCATCAACGAAGTCGCAGCCGCAGCCGTAGTTACAGCATGTTGGAGCGGGAACATGCCTTGATGCGAGAGCGAGTTCGTCGAATGGAGGTGGATCTTCAGATGGAACGCGACAACAACCATCGCCTGCAGGATGGTCGCAGCGGTACACCAGAAGCTGGACCGAGCTACAAACGCCGCAGTCGCAGCAAGCAGCCGGGTGTTCACAATAGGAAAGATCAAGAACAAAGGAGCAGCGGTCATCATACTAAAAGGTCACGTAGCCCTACTTTTTCTTCTCGAGAATTGATTCAAATTATACAGTCTATTAAGGACGTCTTACCATCGCAGTCCTTAAACTCTCGCACAACGGCTATGACTAGAAGTATCGAACATCAAAATATTATTCCTGAATTTAATCCTTCAGAAAGGAATCAACGAATAGATATATGGCTTAAAAAGGTTAACGAATGTGCGACGGTTTACGGCTGGGATGAGAAGACAACGGTGCATTTTGCAATGCAAAAGTTAGCTGGTTTAGCTAAAACCTGGTATGAGAGTCTTAGTACGATATTGCTTACTTGGACGGAGTGGCAATCCAAATTGTTAAACGCTTTCCCTTCTGAACAAAATTATGGGCAGTCGTTGGAAGATATGTTGAAAAGGAAGAACAGACCTAACGAACCAATTGAAGTGTACTATTATGCAAAGTTGGCTCTGTTAAATCAATGTGAGATAGAGGGGCGACGGGCCGTCGATTGTATCATTCACGGTATCTGTGATAGAACTATTAGGTCTAGTGCTTTAGCGCTACGTTGCGAGCAACCTGATCAACTTCTAAGGTTTTTACTAAGCAATAATAAAGATCTTTCCGGACAATTTCAATCGTATAAAGATAGGAATATCAATTCTAATGTTGATGAAAGGCAAAGAAATAAGGCTAATTTGAGAGTAAACACCGGATTACATTGTTACAATTGTAAGGAGAAAGGACACCCATTTTTCAGATGTCCAAAGCCTCTAATTAAATGTAGCCATTGTAATAATGTGGGGCACAAAACTGAACTCTGTAGACTTAAACAAGATACAGGATCAACGAAGGCTGACGTAGTTGCAAAAACTATGCGCATCTCAAATTCTTGTCCAAATGCCAAGTTTATCAAAATAGTTAGTGTTAATGGTATTTCTCTAGAAGCATTCGTTGATCTTGGTAGTGAGGTTACCCTTATTAGGGAATCAAGTTTTTCAAATCTAGGTTTAAAACATGACCACACGCCATCTACTATGAAGGGTTTTGGCAACAATATAGTTCAGTCTGTGGGTTCAGCTAGACTGACTTTAACAATAGACGATGTAGCTGCTGAGGTATCATGTAGGGTGGTTGATGACAGTTTATTGGAGAAACCGATGTTGGTTGGACAGACATACTCTGAACAACCACATATTATAGTTTACAAGGACGTAAATCAACTACAATTTCTTCACTTAGGCATCGAGTTGCCCTCCATGGAGGAGGATAATGAAAATTTAGAAAGAGTAAGAATTGTTGGTAATATCAAAATTTATGGACCTGTAAATGTAAGGGCCGCAATAGAGTCATGTTATAGTGGTTGTATAGTAATAGACACTAAAATTATAGGGAAGCCAAATAAACAGTTTATAGTATGTGGTGGTATTTACAAGGTTAAGAATGGATCATTTTTTGCAACCGTAACACCACATTTGATTCCGTGTTGGTTAATGGATGGTTACATATTCTCTCGAGCTGAAAGGGTTCAGGTTGTAAACAGGTTGACTGACAAAGACATTCACATGTTACCCCAGCGACAAAATGATTCCGCCGCAGAGAGAACACTAGACGAGACACAAATTCGATTAGGCAAAGATGTATCGATCGTTGCCAAAACTAGACTTTTGGAAATCCTTCGTCGCCATGAAAGTTGTTTTGCATATGACTTGGCAGGTTTAGGCTGTTCCAATGCCGCTGAAATGAGAATAGAATTAAATAGTCAACGTCCAGTAGTTTATCGACCCTACCGGTTATCCCACTTTGAACGTGAAAGAGTTCAAACAATGGTTAATGACATGCTAAGCGCAGGCATCATTAGGGCATCAACGTCCAACTATGCCAGTCCAATTATACTTGTACGCAAGAAGGAAGGTGGGATACGTCTTTGTGTCGATTATAGACTCCTAAATTCGATTACTGTAAAGGAAAGATATCCCATACCTGTGATTGAGGATGAAATAGCTAGGCTGTCTGGACAAGCATGGTTCATCACACTTGATTTAATGTCCGGGTATTACCAAGTACCAATTTCGGAAGAAAGTAAACACTTGACAGCGTTTGTCACGCCGGATGGTCAATATGAGTACAATCGTATGCCGTTTGGCCTGGCTAATGCGCCCGCAGTGTTTCAACGTATGATGAATCAAGTTTTAGGGCCAGTCAGATGCAGTAAGGCCACGGTATACATAGATGATTTATTGATTTTTGGTAAAAATCCGACGGAATGCTTAGAGCGACTTGAGGAAGTTCTTATTTTATTAGAGAAGGCAAACCTTAAGCTAAATTTATCAAAATGTAGTTTTTTGCAAAATAGTATAGACTACTTGGGGTTTGAAATTAGTTCAACAGGAATGCGACCTGGCAAGACAAAAATTCAAAGCGTGACTGACTTTCCACGGCCGGTAAATTTACACGGAATAAGACAATTTTTAGGGCTCGTTAGTTATTTTCGGAAGTTCGTGCAAGGGTTCGCACAACTTGCCCATCCCCTCACAAAACTGCTTAAAAAGGATACGGTCTGGGAGTGGACGGATGATCAGGAAAAATCATTTAAGAACTTAAAAGCTAAGCTCTTAGATAGACCCATACTTGCCATATACGACCCTAAGGCAGAAACCGAGCTCCACACAGACGCTAGCAAAATAGGCCTCGGCGGCATACTTTTACAGCAGGCCCAAGGAAGCCAGGGTTCTTTTCGTCCGGTAGGATATTTTAGTCGCCAGACGACACCGGAGGAAAGAAATTTTCACTCCTATGAACTGGAGACGTTGGCAGTTATTTGCGCTCTTAAAAAGTTTAGGGTATACCTTTTGGGCAAACCCTTTAAAATAGTCACGGACTGTAGCGCGCTGCGTTCCACTTTTTCAAAGCGCGATCTCATTCCCAGGATCGCTAGATGGTGGTTAGCATTACAAGAGTTCGAATGTGTCATAGAATTTAGAGCCGGTTCGAAGATGGCACATGTTGACGCCTTATCTAGAAACCCCATAGTAGATATAGAGACATTAAATCCTGAGCAATATCCTGCTGTTATGGGTATAACTGATGAAGACTGGTTACTTACTCTGCAACTTGGGGATCCAGAACTGTGTAGGATTCGAAATATCGTTAGTAGTAATGTTGACCCTAAGGGTGTAGAACATATTAAAGAAAATTATGTTATAAGGGATAACAAACTGTTTAGGTGTATTGGAGGTGATAAGGAGTGTGTAAGATGGGTGGTTCCGAAGGGTGCAAGGTGGCAGTTGTGCAAACGAAACCACGACGATATCGGTCACGTCGGTTTCGAAAAAACCTATAACCGAATGAAAAAAAACTATTGGTTTGCAAAAATGAAGAGATTTGTAAAAAAATATGTAGGTGCCTGTATTGAGTGTGCATACGCTAAAAAGGTTACAAATAAACGCGAAGGGTTATTGCACCCTATAGAAAAGGTCGAAAAGCCCTTTCACACTTTGCACATCGACCATCTTGGGCCCTTCGTGAAGTCTAAAAGAGGACATACTCACATATTGAGCGCTGTAGATTCCTTCGCTAAGTTTTTATTCATTAAACCAGTCAGGAATACAAATACACAAAATGCAATTAGAGCTTTGCAGGACATTTTTGATATCTTTAGAGCCCCCGACCGACTGATAAGTGATAGGGGTTCTTGTTTTACATCCCATGCATTTAGGAAGTTTTGTCACGATCGAGGCATAAAACATGTATTAAATGCTGTCGCAAGCCCGAGGTCTAATGGGCAAGTTGAACGGTATAACAGGACTGTTTTGGACTCGTTAACGGCTCAGAACCTAAATTCAGATCAAAGAGAATGGGATAACACATTAGGCAGGATACAATGGGGATTAAATAACACCATACAAAAAACTATTGGTAGGTCTCCAGCAGAAGTCATGTTTGGTGCAGAAATTCACAGTGAATTCAATCCGTCCATTAATGAAATAACAGAGAAAACTCGAGAGGTCTCCTCGCTACATACGATTCGTAATGAAGTAAAGGCCAAAATTGATAAAGCACACGTTGCACAGAAACTGTATTATGATCAGGGTAGGCAACCAGCACGTATTTATAAAAAAGGTGAATTGGTAAAAATTACTAAAGTGTCTTTTCAGAATGATGGCAAGAGCACCAAACTTATGCCATCATATGAGGGTCCTTACAGGGTTGTAAAAATACTTGGTAATGATCGCTATAAAGTAGCCCCAATTGCGGGCTTTGAGGGAATGAAAAATAAAAAAAAGACTACTTTAGCAGCAGATCGAATGCGACCATGGATACATGTAACTTCCTTAGAAATTGATGATGACACTGATAATGATTCCGGGAATGATGCAAGCGATGAGGAAAATATGCCAGAGCACTTAAATAATGTTTGATGATTGTAGCGTTGGCGCTATTGTTTATTTTGTGATATTGTTATTTACATTACTATTTTTGTCTATATATATATATTTGGCTAACGTATGAATGTTGATGTTATTATATACATTTGTGTTATTATATTGTTTCAGGTCAAGTACAAGACAAGTTTTATGGACTGCATCTTGACCTGGAACAAAATGAATTATGATTGGATATGTTAAACCAGATGGATTAAACATATTGATTAAAAGTGATAATGGATAGATAAAGGTTATATAAAGTATGGATTAAATTGGATGGATTAAAGGATAGATAAAACTGGATGGATTAAAGGATAGATAAAACTGGATGGATTAAAGGATAGATTAATTTGGTTGGATTAAAGGATAGATTAATTTGGTTGGATAAAAGATGGAATAAAATATAAAATAAGGATACTTAAAATTGATGAGATAGAATTAAAATGTGGAATTTAGTGTCTTTTGATGATGTTTTATTTCTTATCGACTTTTGGATTATTATTGGATAAGAAATAAGTAAGAATAATGTATATAATTTATTGTTTAACAATTTATTTACTTAAATATGTTTAGTATTGTATATTCTCAAAAATATTTTTATTTCTTTTTATTTTTGAATTCGTCATTTATGTTTACTATTCAGAAATGAGGCATTTGTATAATAACTGTATTTGTTCAAAACAGTGTGTTATTGTAACAGTTATTCGAAAAAAATAAATGAAACAATAGTGGTAAAATAAGAATTGATGTCTAGATATAAATAATTGTTTATTTTTATTTGACAATATTGTAAGATGGAACTGATTTAACCATTAAACTTAGTAGTTTACTTCTAAATGAAATATTCTCATTTTTTTTCACTTCGCCGAGTGTAAGGTTTCACCTGATACGTGTATGGGGACATACACGCCGTCAGGACGGCCGAGTGTAAGGTTTTATTAATTTTCTTATAAATTTAAATAAATAAATACTGCATAACTCGCAGACTGGCAACATTGGCGCTAGTGGTGCGCATAATTTAAGGTAGTTTTGGAACGTGGGACTGGCCACACTGTGAGAGTGGTGGAGTGATCTGGATTATTCGGAACGATTCATTGGGCGACAAGAGCGGATAGCGATAAGACGGTTTTAAGAAGTGCACTGATATTTGATAGTATAAAGTTTATAACAAAAAGGAATAAATAAGTTAAAGATATATTTGGTGTGTTATTTCTGAGACACCTTAAAAATGTAATGATTCATTCCAATTATGACGGTATTACATTAAAGTAGGGTAGACTGTGAATATTTGAAACACTTTGTCGTTTATCGTATAGATTAGAGGGCTGTATATCTGTTTACTATTAGACAAAATTATTTCAGATTACTCTGTGTATTTTTATGTAAAATCAATTTTTAAAAAGTTTTTTTCTTTTAACCGTCCCATGCTCGGGTCGGTTGAAACATTGTTTAGGGTCATTTGAAACAATTCAAATAATACAAATTGATCATTTTTTACATCCTACAACTATTATGGCAAAATTGCACATGACAAATATAGCTTTACTAAAATTGAAGTACTTGAAGATACTTATAAAATTAAACCTCAGTAGAAATTAAACAGTATATATTTTTTGTACTATTCATATATTAGTTTACTACTTACTATTATATTTAATTATAAATAAAATTTTAACAAAAGATTATTTCACGTTCTACACAGTTATTGCTTTTGATAATTATTACGGTTAGTATCCTGCTTTTAAATCTTTACAGGCTGGTATATAAGTTGATAGATCGGTCCGACTTATCGTAGTCTTCCTTCGTGTACCCTTGGCATCTAAAACAGAAGAAAATGAAATATATATATATATTATTTCAATCATATTAGCAAAATATGTTTAAACTCTCGTCAACCTGCTACTTAAAAAACCACTAACAGTAAAAATAATAATAAATCTCAGTAAAAACTAATTATTCTGCCATATATTTCAAACTTCAATTAAAACGATATAAAACTCTGTATATTTCACTTTAATCAAAACAAAAGAATTTTAAAACTTATCGAACAAAAGTTCTTAATTTTCGGACAAAAAACAAAATGGGACCTCCTGCACATAAAAACATTGTGTCAGAACGACACTATCCTAAAGTTCGTACCTCTTATACCCCACATCGTATAACGCACCGTTTTTGTGATATTCGCTTTGTGTCAAGTGTCCAGTGTTTCAACTCCGTATGTAGTCTATCATAAATACTTATCTTTTGATCTATATATAAGAGAGTAGTAAGATACTCTATAATTAGATTTAAGACAAGAAGGTAATTTGTGATAACTCATTGTACACAACACAACACAACACACATTCCTAAACAGGGAATGGACCATAATATTCAAATCAAATACCTTTGAAAGTAGATAGTAGGGTGAAACAAAAAGCAATATCTACTTCCCCTAAACTAACAACCTTTAAAAAAATGCTTTTAAATTTTTTTAGTGAGTTCAATTTTATTGCTCAAGTGTCTTTTGATTTCTACTACGCGAATGTACTAAAACTACTAGCAATATTTTTCCGCTATATATTCTACCACCATTCGTAATATTAAATGTAACGTATATGCACGTAACGTATTGTAACGTATACATCAGTTTTAAATATTAATTTTTTAAATAATTAAAATGACAAAAGAAAGAAATCAGTTTAATAAATTGTATGATATTTCGAATATACTATATATAAGCTCTCAGACATATCTATTGATCCACCTTGCGTTTTCGTTTGCATTTTCACCTTGCCCCACATGCATTCGTTAGAATAATCGACACCGGCCTTATGAACGCTGGCATTATCATTTATAAAAATTAAATTTGGTCCTATAAGTCATGGTAGTCCAGGTCCTGTAATCTCCTCGAGTATGGTTTTACAATTTCATAAAAACTGTTCGTGACCCCCCGTCAAAAGTTACCTTATTTTCAATAAAACTCAACAAAACAAATGAGAATGAGCAAATTGAAGACGCGCTATCTCATAAGCTTGTGTTAGCCATAGGCTGGCTTTTGAGAAAACATATGGTGTTGTCTCAGCCTTCTCCTAATAGTTTCAGTCCTCTCAGATATTTCATGAAAGTCATCAAGTTGGTTTTGAACCTGAACTGAAGGAAGGTGACGAACTCTTAAGCTAGTTATATAGTTGAAATGGATTTGTCTGTCAGTTGTAACTCGAGGCCGTGGTCTTCCTCGACAACACACGGAGCTGTCAGTCTTCAAAAATCCTTGATACACTCTATGTACAGCGGACCGGCTGAAATTTAGCTGTAGACTTACATTACTTTGACTAAGCCCGGCCTCCAGAAGTGCAACAGACTGAGCAGATATTTCTGGCAAAATTTCCATTTATGACAGCATATTATAAACAGTTTTTTGAGCCTGTAGATGTGTCCAGAAAGGTTTAATGCATAATTAATAACTTAAAATTTTAAATATTTACGGTCTAACCCTAAATTTGACTCCTAGAGTATTTTTAAAATCAATATTATCTTGTTGCAGTTTAGTTAATTTTGTAGTACTGCAGCAAAGGTCTGATAATAGTAAACATTAAAAACTAAATATAAATAATAATAATTCTAAGATATGTCGAGAGAAATATAATAATACAACAACATTTGTTAGTAGTATATTAATCAATGTATTAAAAAATTTCAGTAGTTGATAATTTTTCCCATTAAAATTTTATATTATCACATATATAAAGGTAGCACAGCTCTTTTTTTAATTAACGGAAAGCAAAGTTAAATCTCACACAATTGTCTAAAAATTATTTCGATAAATAAAGAAGAAGGACATAATTCAAAAATATTTCTGAGTTGCCTGCGGGCATGTAGTTAAGATACTTTAATAACTTTCTCGTAATGTAAAGATTTAGCTTCGTTATTTCTTTAATATACCTATTATGTAATGTGTAATGAAAGGTACTTACTATATTAAAATGACGAAACTAACCTATTCTACAAATTTTAGTTTAATATTTAAGCTCGATAGCCAATTGTAACCTTTTGTATTCAATTATTCGGGTTGTAGACGACTCTGGAAAACCTGCCTCGTAAATTAATTCACATGTGTGTTTTCAGTGAGACAGGTCGCGGTCTCTTGAGCTGTGACACAGACGTGAGGAGTCACTTAATGAGCTCATACCGAGGCATAATGAGCTGTTTATTTCAAAATGACTTTTATTCTATTACTATTATATTGTTTGAAACATAAAACTATCAATAGTTATTTCTTAAGTAGTTATTTTTATAAAGATTTTGATTTAGATCTTTAGTGCTTAGAACACACAACATCGGCGCAAGGTTATTCAAACTTTCGAGTAGCTATATTTAAAGTTTTCATAGTTACTACTTTTAATTTCATACTTTACTACTTACTCTTAGCTTATATTTATGCATAGAACACTCTAGATTGATTGACGATCATCGCGAATGATAATATAGGAGGAACTATTACTATTAATATAACAGCTGAGTAACGCAACCTTGAATTTAGAAATTCTTCTCTTCTTCTGGAGTTATAATAATAATATTCTTTATTGTATAGCAGTTATACAGCACAAGAAAGAAAAAACGTGTCAGCAAAGATCTAAAAGACAAATGTACAAAAAATTGTTCTAAATGGTGTCCTCACTAAGTTATTCTAATAATTAATGTTCTCTAAATTTGAGTTTAGATATTGGATTTGTTAAAAAGGTTTTTAAAGTTGTCTGCAATCATAATGACGTATTATTTTCAAAACGTAAAGGGACAATGGCCATATTTCAAATAATTTGTTCGTAAACTACAACACTGCTTGTATGTTTTTAGTTATCTTCATTATTTATAACTTTCACTATTTGCGCTTCTCTTCCTACCAAAACAAAATTCGAAAAGAAACTACTAATATTTTAGGAATGAACTGATAATAGTTCTAGAAAAGCTAAGATCTTTAAGTAAGTTATAAATAAATTTCGTTTTACCTCTTGATCCCACTTCAATAGCCTATAAATTAATTATAAACTTAATGTCTTTAGAAAATTAAAACGAATTATAGCGGTAAGGCTTAATGTATATCTTTTTATATATATTCTTTCAAAAACTAAAGACTCCTGTAGTACATTTAACAAGTTACGAGAAAATTGTATGTAAAAAAAATATATGATCATTCATTTTACACTCTGAGGGACACGTAAAAATAATAACAGAAGAGTTTTTATAGATATATTATATATAGAGAGAGATATATTATAAAGAGTGAATATATATAACATCGATTAAGAGTGAAGCTTGGAGACGTTGGGTTAATTAGAACTCCCGACAAACTCTTAAGGAGACTGCTTATTAAGAAGAGCTTTTAATTTAACCTTAATTAGGTGCTCTTCAAAACTCATCTTAGTAGTTCAGAATTTTAGGTCATTCTACTGAAAACTTCTATGTGCATATTCTCACAGGAGAGAGAATATTCACATAGGATATTTAAAAACTTTTCAATGTCTTTACTTTGTCTATACACATATACATCGGCTGTGCATGTACATCGGTATTAGAGTTCTATACTTTAAAAAAATATTCAAAATGATTGACATTACAATGATAAGTATTAAATATTACAAATAAAACATTATTTTAATTTTTTTTTCTCTCTAAAAATATTAGAAAAAACATAATTATGTTAAACGAAAAATGATGAGAAATAGTTAAGTTCCTGATTAGACCGTACGAAGCTATTATATTATAATTACCCTGATTTTAAAATAATCTGTACGTTTCCAGGTGTCTTGATTAATTTTAGACCTTTTTTAAAAAACTGCATGTATGTGTTTATGTGAATGAGTTTTATATCCATATTCTAGTTATGATTTGATGTAGTTATGCCTTTGACGTCGTTTTAGTAGCAATCGATACATATTAGCGTAACTTAGATCTGATTAGCTTGTACACGACATTTACCGAACAGTTTTTAGATAAAAATAAACTCAAAACCAAAATAAGAATTGCGTATTCGCAATTTCCAAGCAACATATATCACGACCGGCATGGTTGGGATACAACCAAAAAAACTACTATTTTTTTTAAGAAAATAAAAATTATGGTATATTATATTTTATAAATTAATGTTACATTTATAAAATTGTAAAAAATGTTATATCAGGAATGAGTCAGTAAACGGCTCTCGACATATTATTTACTTAAAGGGTTTGAGTGACAATAAAAAAGAATACTTTAAAATTTATGGAATAAAATAACAACGAACGAACGACACACGAGTAGATTATTTTATTATTATCATACTGTTTATTTCTGTTCTTTTTTCTTTTAGTAACTCAGGTGTATTTGTGTATGTGTGTCAGTCATCAATCAGTTTTTTTCTCATAAACTAATTAGATGATCTGTTTACATACAGCGTCCACTTTATTTATTGGTGTAATGTAAACTAATTATTCATATTTTCCTAGATCAGGTAGTTACTGCGATGGGAATCGTTCTTATTGTCGCTTATGTTATTTAGTATTTTAATTCAATTTTTTAAAAGTATTATAGTTATTGTCTTTTTGCTACTTTTAATTTGTTTTTCCTAATTCCTAAGTGCAATGGTGGTACCATTCCTTTTTTTTATATATGATACTGTTAAGCACTCTTTTTTCAAATTATCGTAAATATAACACAAATACATTATATATTTACGTAAATATAGCACCAAAGAATCTATTAAATCATTGATGTGTAATTTATAAAACTTGTGACTTCCTTGAAGTCGCAGTTGCAGTTGAAGTTGCAGTCTTTTGTGAAGAATTACTTGATGAGATAATAAAATAATTTACAACGTTAAAATGCTAAAGCTTACTTTTTCATTTATGATAAATAAGAGCAAATCTATTTGGTGGTTTTGTTTTATTATAAAAACATACCAAATTAATGTTTGTGTTTTCACGTGAAAATGTGAATTTTATCTATAACGTATATGTTGATCGAAGCAGTGAACGGACACACAGGCTCTGTCTGTGGGGTCCTTTAACCTAATTCAGTTAGCAGGAGATATTTAAAAAATATGTTTTAATATGCATTTATTGATTGTCAGAAATATAAAATTTAGAATGGCAGTGCTATTGTAAATCCTACACTTGAACAACAGTCACTGTATGAGAAATAAAATAGGCCAAAACTTGTTTGACCGTACCACTATTAACTCCTAGCTTAAATGTAGAAAAAATATTTTTTATTCAATTTCATTGGATGGCCTGGTATTGAAGAATATTTCATGCAATATAAAATATAAAAGGTCTTTTCTGAAAAGCTCCTTTTCAGAAAAGAACTTTATTTTATTTTATCGTATTTTATTTTTATAACCAATTGTGTGATGTTCATTCTATATTGGCGTTTGTCATGTTCAGCAGTTTTGTATAATACAGTAAATTATAATTATAGCAATTATTTAAATATGGTCATCGACTTTTAAAGCTGTCTGTACAAATGTCATGGGGAAAACGATGCAAAACTGTTGCTTATTTTGTACAACGCCCATTTAACTAATAATATTTATGTTACTATTAATTTTTATATAAAACTAGAGAGAACTAGAGTATCCTTGGTTTCACAGTGCAGGTGCCTGGAATTCACGCTCAAGTTCACTGTATATGCTGACCTAGCTAACTGGTTACGAATGCCGTCTTAGAAATATGTTCTAGAAGTCATCTGATGTTTAATAAATAATATACTTATCGTTTTTAGGAAACAATATATAGTTTTTGTAAGTAGTAATTTATCTACATTTAATATTCTAAAGACTTAAATCAATCAGTCTTATGAAACACATTGAAAAAACAAAATGAAACAAATTGCAGGGATCTTTTACAAACGAACAAAAAATCAAAGATATCATTATTAAAACACACCCGAAGATCATTGTTCCGTGACGTTGATCTTTTTAAATTTTGACTTGTCGGTCTTTTCACGACAGAAAACATTTGTAAATAACAATAAATATTTGTAACAATAACTTTGTTTTTAACATGAATTTTGTTTTCAGAGTCATATATACGTATTCATTGTTTTTCGATGTTTTCACAAAAATAATTTCTATTTATGATTTTCGACCTTTTATTTGGGTGCTATATCCGGTTATATGAAAATAGTTTTTACATGTGTAAATTTGAAATTCTAAAAAAAATATGTAGTTATAAAGTAGTAATTTTCAACTCTACCAATATGTTTTATTATATCTAGGTCAATTGTAAATGTATGGGCCCAGTTTAATATAATATAAATATATAGATATATATTTCTAAAAGTTTTGTATATATAATATAATAACAAGTTCGATATTTATGCAATTACCCGGTGGTGTGTTAAATAAAGATATATTTTATTGTTTTATAAAAAAATATACTCAAAATTGCCAAGTAACCGTTTGTACCGGTATGGTACGTTTTTCCAAATCATGTGAATCTCTAAGTTTACAATAATAATTTTTGGAAAATATATCATTTAGGTTCATACTTTTAATTTTTTTTTTCATATTATTTATTCACTTAAGATATATTGAAGATTCTTATAAAATCACTGTTTAAATTATTTAAATTCTTCCGGGTGAGTAATAACAAACGAGAGGAAATACAAAGGAACACAAAAAAAAACAAAAGTCGAAAACGTTAAATATATATAAATAATATTAACATTCTGATTATAACAAGTCTTATCAATGTAACGTATAAAAATAGTTGATCTTGTTCATTACAATAGTGCTGACTCAACTTTCCTAACCTGATCGTATCAGATAAAATGTGATGGCGTTTATTTTATATTGCTTTTTTCATATTAAGATTAATATCACATTTGTAAATTGAAAACTAAATGGCTACTAAACTAAACTACGAAATTTAAAGTATAATAAGAAGGAAGATTTCAAGGATTAATATTATAATAAATCTTATAACTAATTTAATGTCTTATTTTCTTTACTTATATGTAATATTTTTTTAAAATATAAAGAATTTTATTATATTATATTCTTTATATGTGTGTGAGATTAAAGACACAAAGTTGTGACTATTACTACTTTTGCAGTAAAACATCCGAAAAATTTATTTCAATTCAGTTTTCAAGTACTTTTCATAAGTGCCTTATCATTTTTATTTTTACTCATTAAGCTACCGAGTCCTTACCTGTCTCCAAAAATCTATCATTCTATATATAATTTTCTCTGTAAGGACGATTGGAATATCTATTAGGATTATTTCTCAATCGAATGTTTATTTCTTCTGAATTAATCTTTGGCAATATAGAATTACATTGGAAAGACACTCATCCGTTTATATTTATTTTAATATGTAATCCTTTTCATTATAATTCTTTTTATGCTTAACATTTAAACTTAACATATTATAAATATTGAATAGCTTAGTGATCATTATAAAGTAATTATGAACTTTAGTTGTCTAGTTTTATCGCCTTATTGTTAATTTTTCTTTGTAGTGTTTTTCCTCGGGTCGGCTGGTAAAGAGGCATCTCTTTGCATTAAGTCGCGTTTGTTCTTTTTTATACAATAAAGATTAAATGAATAACTAACATTGCTAAACATGTTGAAAGACAATTTTAAAGATTAAATCTGCATTTACTAAATACACAGCTTTTATTTTATTCGAAGCATACAACTAATTGTGCGAAAATAATTTCGATATGGACCGTTTTCTTTATAGTAAACTTTTTATTCTATTATAAAAAAAAAAAATATGATTCATGACTATATTCCTTGTGAAGGTAAATGATAATGTACTCGTATGTTCTAAAACGCACTATATATGTAGCTATATTGTAACTTATTCATTCTTGTCTTTAAGACACCCACATTATAATAGTATAATAATTTAATACCCAAATATGTAAAACAAAACACTTGTGATATAGATTCAAAATAATATGTTTGAATTCAGTTATCTAAAATTTTACTATCATCATTTAAAATAATGTTAAAGGTAGTATTGGTCTTTCAGTAGACGAGTCTAAAATTATTTAAACGTCAAATCTGTGACATTCATGTAGAATTAAATTTATGAAGTGTAAGAGTAGTGATGGAAGACATATTGTATCTAATATAAATCATTCTTTAAAATTCTTATTCCTAATCAAAGGGAAAGTTTAGCAGATTTATGAAAAAAATCATTACTAAAAACTATAAAACGCAAGAAAGTTAATTATTTTTTATTTATTTTAATAAAATCATTGAGATGCTACATAGACGTTAGTTTTCCTTGACTTCCAATTCTTGAAAAACCAATTAGAGATTGGGATGGAACTCATTGGATAGCAAACATCTTCTCGTGAGACTTTTTTGAATCGCCTTATCAATTTTTCACTAAATATTGCAAAAACAACTTCATATAAAACAGATAAGTCTCTATGGATGCATGAGATGTAGGAACATCTTCTTGAAACCTCTTACTGCTTTTATAGGGTTCAAAATTTTCGTGTAACGATATAGTCAAAGAAATAGTTAACGATTGTTCCTTCGACCTCCTGAAACGAATCGAATAATCGCCATCTATGCCGCCTCCCATGTACGTCTCCAAAAAATAAATTATTGCCGCAAATTCAAATAGTAGCTGGACGTTTGAAGAAATGGATATATTATATGGTGTTGATATTGTTAATTAGTTTTTCATGAGTACAATTTTATTATTTCTTTTTTTGTTATTTTTTATTTACTTATAACTTAATTTTTTTTTCTAAGACTTTAATTAAATACATACATACATACATTAAAATTATTTTCCACCACCTCTATAAACCAGCTACCTAATAACACTTCCGATAACGGGATTTTGTTGTATTTTTATTCATATGCCTTGTTTATAATTTATAATTCAATGAAGGAACGACATCAATTTTAGTTAATGTAATCTAATTTCATTCTTAATGGATTCTGGGAACAGTTGCTCGGTATAATTTACGAAAGAAAGTAATGCTAATGTGAAGGACGATAGTTCTTGTGAAGCTTATAATATATATTAGTTCTACCTTCATATATCTTGCACTAAAAAAAAAACATTAATCATAGTAAATAGAGCAATTATAAGATTGAGTATAATCATAAGCATTCAAAAATAATAATATAATTTAAAATGTTTAATTTAATATGATTAATATAAATTGTTGTAGTGGTTCTTGAAACTATAACCATTTTATAGCAATGACTAAAAATTTAACTTATTTTTACCCCGATGCAGGAATAATTTTTGGAAAATGTATCACTTTACCAAATTTAGTAGGAATTACTTTAAGAAATTATTCTTTCTTAAAATTAAGCATACAATTAAATTATATTTTTAAATTAACACATTCACATATATTTTATCTTTAAAAAATAAATTAACTGTATATATTGTTCGCAAAAAAATTTACAATGGTCTTTAAAGAGAATAGCATTCTTAATAATATAATACTAATATGTAATTTTTTAAATTTTAATTTGCTCTTTAAACTATTGTAAATAATTAAAAGAAATATCATAACATTATTGTTATAGGAGATACCAATATTCTCATTAAAATTGATAAGCACGATTTTGTCTGAATCCATAGGAAACAATCGCCCTATTATTAAAATGACAAAAAGAAAATGCTGCATCCAGCAATACCCGAAATCTATGCTTATCTTCGAAATGGTGATAAAATTCATCATAAAGAAAAACTTAAATAACCAAATTTTAATACTAATAACTACTGTAATAATACTATCCGGAACCTTAAAAATACATTTGATATAAACAAATTAACTAGTCTCAATAAAAACCCGAAAACAGCTTGGGAAGTCATTAAGTCAATATGCCATAAACAATCAGATAAGTTTCATGGACATCAAGAATAGGCGTACATCGAAGTCTGCAGTGTGTGAAGATACCATTGATAAGTCCAACAATTATATTAGATTTGATAAACCACAAATCCTCGCTAGGGAACCCCGCTACTTACCAAGAATGATTCGCGAGGCTATTGAAATTAAAAAATATCCTACTTTCAATAGAGAAGATGGTTGGAGCCTTTCTAACACCTGGGACCCACTCAAATATTGTAAAGTCTCACGTCTGTGACCGCACTGTCAGACCTCAGGACACAGTTAGTGCGTTTTGTCTACATCCGGAACTCTATGCCCACAAACTAAGGAACCGTTGGAGGTAGATGATTAATTAACTGACTTTCTGACAGACACATCTCGTCTACCCGTGAACACGATTACTGCAAAGTAATCGAAACGTCGGGTTAAAATCATAATGTAACCAAATTATACGCGAGTTTTAATCTGTAAAAATAGTTTTATTTCATAAATTAAAATCGCTTACATCTGGGGCGGCTTAGAAGGTGACTGAGGTAGTTGGGACAAAATCTTAAGGTGTTGGGCAAGTTTTGACTTCAGATTCGTATTAAGCACTTTTATTATTAAATTATGCACAATTTAAAATATTCGATCTCTGGGACAGCTTAAAGCTTTTTTTGTGTACTTCTGTTATCTTTCAAATCAACATGCCTTCAGGAATGGTTATCTACAAAGGATCTTATATTGGCCTTAACGAAAACTATTAGAAACCATCTTGATTTTGATACCAAGGTTGTAGGAGTCTTTTAAAATCTTACAAAGGCGTTTGAAATTTTTTGGTAGGCATCCCTCAAGAACTATTGTCAGATTATCTTACCGATCGCTATCATATATTGGCACATCATATATTGCGTCCTCCAGGGTAGTCTCCTCGATTTAAATATATGTAAATGATCTTTGCAAACCTTATTGCAATAGATATGATATACTTACGCTTACGACATTGTTCTTACTTTAAACGAAAGTCCTGTAAAATTCTTATACTTAGAGCTGATAACGGAATCTGCTAAAATTTTTTGTTTAAAGCAGAATCTTCTAAGTTTAAATATAAAAAAATATATACCTTTCCATATTCGGAGATCCACCTTACTACTCCAATTTGAGTTTTAATCTAATGGATCATTCTTGATTTGATAATCACATTTATAAGGCTTGAAAAATAAATATCTTGGTATTATGATGGATGAGCATCTTTAGTGAAACCAACATGTTTAGAGCATTAAGAATAGAAATGCTAGTTTTTGTATATCTCCCAATAATATACACATCAAACAATTAAAAAACTCCTAATCTCAGGCTCTAACTCTATCTCTTAATCTTTATCACAATCTGTAGTTGGCTACTGTATTTCAATTAAGCTGTTACAATCCATATCATAACTCTTGAAAGAGGTAAGGTACTGTTTCTTTAAATGGGCTTTATAACATATTCGACTTAAATTACTTAACATTCGTCAAATGTATATGTTAAATATTATACTAAAAAACAGTAAACCTAATATTTCATACCATAAACGCGAATTAGACGATCATATTCTCTTTGTTATCTTTTACTTCGTTGCAACACTAAGTTTTACAAAACGCAATATCATGTCGAATCATTCAAATTTTATAATTAACTAAACCACTAAGGTTAAAAATATAATATCCGATTTTCTAATTACGACGATACGAAATAATTATTCATAATATAACTTATCTCATATACGTCCTTCTCTATAACGTCGGATACACATACACGTACATACATAACAGTTAAACACATCCATAATTTCTCTCACACAGTGTATTTTCACACCACACGAAACATATCTTTTAAATGTTTTTACTATATTAAACGGAAATAAATAAAATGAAATTTAGAAATGTGGTTATTCAAGGACGACTGAAAGCTTTAGTTACTTATTTAATAGTTTTTATCACTTTTTCACTTTTATCACGATTCTAAAACAAATCTCGAAAGGTTTTATATTGGCTCATCGAAAAATAAGATCATCATCATCATCATCATTTCAGCCTACGGTTGTCCACTGCTGAACATAGGCCTCCCCCTTCGACCTCCAGAGAGACCGATCCATGGCGGTCTGCATCCAGCGGCTTCCTGCCACTTTTCCAATGTCGTCCGCCCACCTTGTGGGTGGTCGACCAATACTGCGTTTACTTGTACGTGGCCTCCACTCGAGAACCTTTCTGCTCCAACGGCCATCAGTTACTCGAACTATGTGCCCAGCCCATTGCCACTTCAGCTTGCTAATGCGATGAGCTATGTCGGTCACTTTGGTTCGTCTACGAATCTCATCGTTTTGTAAACGATCTCGCAGAGAGACACCAAGCATAGCTTTCTCCATAGCTCGCTGAGTGACGGCGAGCCTTCTTATGAGACCCTTAGTTAGAGGCCACGTCTCCGTTCCGTATGTCATCACTGGTAACACACACTTATTAAATACCTTTGTCTTCAGGCACTGAGGTATTTTGGACGAAAAGATGTCTCTTAGTTTCCGAAACATTGCCCAACCCAATTGGATGCGCCGATTGACCTCGCTGTCGTAGTTGGATCTACCTACTCGGACTTTTTGTCCCAGGTAATTATATTCATCGACAACTTCGAGAGTCGAGCTTCCCACTAGCACTGAGGTGGACCTAACCTGGGCATTGGACATGACTTTTGTCTTGTCCATATTCATCCTAAGGCCAACCTGACTGGAAACTCGATTAAGGTCATTCAACATTGAGCTGAGGTCCTCCATGGATTCTGCCACGACTACAATATCATCAGCAAAACGAAGGTGAGTGATGTATTCGCCGTTTATGTTGATGCCAAATCCTTCCCATTCCAGGAGTTTGAAAGCATCTTCCAGTGCAGCGGTAAACAGCTTCGGAGACATGACATCTCCCTGTCTCACACCTCGCTGCACCGGAATCGCCCTCGTGCACTGCTCCTGTACTCGAACCGACATCGTGGTGTTTTTATATAGGCACTCCAACACTTCAACGTATCGATAATCGATATGGCACCGTTGGAGGGACTGTAGCGCAGCCCAAGTTTCGATGGAGTCGAAGGCTTTCTCATAGTCCACAAACGCTAAGCATAATGGCAGATTATACTCCTCGGTCTTCTGTATAATCTGCCGCAGCGTATGGATGTGGTCTATGGTGCTGAAGCCTTTTCGAAAACCGGCTTGTTCAGGAGGCTGGAAGTCATCAAGCTTGCTCGTGAGACGGTTCGTGATGATCCTCGAGAACAACTTGTAAACATGTGTCAGAAGCGAGATGGGTCTGTAATTCTTCAATAAGGTGTTATCCCCTTTTTTGAAGAATAAGGCCACCTCGCTTCTGCTCCATGCCTTTGGCGTTGTTCCTTCTAGCAGGACGGCATTAAAGAGCCTCTTAAGGACTAAAAGTACCGGTTCACCACCGGCTTTCAGAACCTCTGAAGTGATGCCATCCTCGCCCGGTGCCTTGTTGTTTTTAAGCTGTCTGAGGGCCACGCTAATCTCGTGCAAACTGATGTCCGGGATATCTTCGGAGTAGTGTCGAGTAAGCATGGCTCTAGGATCTTGGGCCATGCTGACAGGTTTGGCGACCGAGGTGTATAATTTCTCGTAGAAACTCTCGACCTCCTTCAATATCTCAGCTCTGGTCGATACTATGCTCCCATTATCCGTTCTGAGCTTTGATAAACGGTTTTGCCCAATAGACAAGTCCCTCGCGAACACTTTGGAGCCTTGGTTCCGCTCTATCGTATCCTTAATACGGTTTGTGTTAAAAACACGTATGTCGTGCCGCAGGGACCTCCACACCTTTCTATTGAGCTGCCTATATGCCTCACTGTCAACGGAAGACTGGAGCCCTAATGAGCGTCTTTCTGCCATGAGTTTAAGAGTTTGGTCTGAGAGCTTACGTGGTTTGTTTTCACGGCCGTGTCTGTAAAACTTTTGTCCGACCGTATGCACAATATTCACCAACCTGTTATTTAACTCGTCCACATCCATGCTGTTCGCTAGACAAGCAAAGCGATTCGACAGCTCGAGTTGAAAGCTCTCGGGGTTTTGGATGTGCGCTCTAGTGGGTCGGAGAGTGGACTTCATTAAGCGGGACCGTTCCAATCGGACATTAATATTCAATGTTCCTCTTACCATTCGGTGATCACTTCCGGTTTTCACCCTGTGGATCACGGAAACATCATTGAATATTTGTCGTCTTGTGGTCATGATGAAATCGATCTCATTTCTAGTGGAACCGTTGGGGCTCATCCAGGTCCACTTACTGTGAGGTGGCTTCTGGAAGAAAGAGTTCATCATGAAGAGTCCCTCTTTCTCCAGAAATTCGGCCAGCCTTTGTCCTCTCTGGTTCCGTTGCCCATATCCAAATTGCCCCACTCTCAGCTCACCATCGCCCCTCTTGCCCAGCTTCGCATTGAAGTCCCCCATAACAATGTTAAAGTAAGTCTTAGTAGTATGTATGGCTCTACTGATGTCTTCATACATAGCGTCCACTTCGTCATCAGGGTGTGCAGAGGTCGGTGCGTAGACTTGTATGATTTTCAGCGAGTACCTCTTGGATACTTTAAGTATCAAGTACGCAACCCTGTTCGACACACTTTCGATGGTCACAACGTTGTTAATGAGGGATTTGTGGACGAGAAACCCGACACCACCTTGGGATTGATTTTCGCCCTCCCGGTAGTAGAGTAAGTTCCCGGATTTTAGGGTTATCGTATCCTCACCCTCTCTTCGGACTTCAGATAGCCCTACTACACTCCAGTGGAACCTACACATCTCTTCTTCCAGCTCGACGATCTTTTCGTCAGTCCTCAAAGTGCGTATATTGTGTGTTACCAGGGCCAGTGGTCGTTTTAATGAATGGTAGCCGATTCGCTTCCGGGGATTCTTAGCACCCCCTGCCCCACCGCCACCCCGACCGCTACCATGGTCAGGAACAGTGGGGCCGCCGGGTACTGGGGGCCTGGTCCATACTTTGTACTTCATAGGGGGGGGGGGGGTTTGCCTATACTCGCCACGCTTGGCAGACGGGTTGGCGAGCGCAGGGCCTAACTTCTTCGCACTGGTGATGCTGCTGCCCATCACCAGCCAATCTCATTTGGAAGTTATGCGTATTTTGTATGGTTATACCGCCATGGATCGGTTGACATGTATCATTTTTTGGTGGTATGACATGTCTTCATCACCTTAGTCGCCTTTTACGACACCTCAGTGAGTGTGTTGAGGTCGGGGCTATTCTACTCTGCCGGTCCCCGCGCGGCTTATAAGATATTTTTTAAATATTAGTATGCGATGCTATGAAAAAGCTTATAAAAACTGTCGCCAATACAATTTTGAATGAATATTTTCACGACATGCTTTTAGTGTCTTATATTATTACTTTCAAAATTTGACAATTTGAACGGTATATTATGTGAACATTTTTCAAATATGTTCACATATTACCTGTACATTATAATTTTTACTTAATTTATATATCTTAAAATGTAGTAGTCAATTATGAGCATCCAGCAACTATGAAATTCCTAAGTCCATAGACAAACAAATTTATTCCAAAAATAAAAGATTCAATCTTTTTTAAAAAAGTCCTCGCAGTGATGAGTCATTTATATTCACAGCCAATTTAATTGGTTTTCCTTTATGACAACGCATTTTAAATGCTCATGATATCTGTTCTTTAGTATTGTCCATATTTTTATGAAAGCAAAAATGTTTTTAATTAATCTTAATACAGCTTTAGCTTTTCAATATCATTGTTAAGGTAAATAAACAATACGGCATTTATTTTTTTACATTTAATATTCACAATAATAATTGAGAGTTTTAAAAACGTAAAGTCACTCCGGGGTCTTAACATCTATCTTAGCCTATGGTTTTGTAGACGAACAGTTTTACAATGCGAGAAATTGTATGTTGCACGAATTTTTAAGAATTTTTTGAGAGTAAAGTATGTTTGTGAGTAAATTAAAAAAAGTATGACGTATATGATATTTATTTTATATGACACTAAATGGAAATAATATAATTTATTCTTAAATTCTCCTCAGTACTAGAAATATATTTATATATTTTTTTATTTATATTAGTTAGATGGATAAAGACGTATTATAATTAAATCTATTTTCACTTGTTTTGTAATATAAATTTTTTTAAAGAATTTGTAGACAAACTGTATAATATGTTAAATTAAATATAAAATCTGTTAGGAACACAACATGTGTTTGATGAATTTGACAACTTGATATATAGGTAATTTTGAACTCTAATGATGTTCATTCAATATTGACGTTTGTCATGTTCAGCAGTTTTGGTATAATATTGTGTATAGCTATTTTAGAACGTTTATTATGGTAAGCGAATTTGGAAGCTGACTGTACGTGTTTGAGCTAAATATTACAATTTCCTATACTTTCAAGTTGCTCAATTTTCATTTCAAGTTTATGTAATTGCTCTTTTCTTTAATTCTTTATTAGTTGCTTCAAAATTCTACACATTTTAAGTAAAAAGTATGTATATCGCAGACTTTACTAAAGAAACTAAAAATACAAAACATAAGTCAAATGCTATACTGCAAGCGACAAGTCTTTAATTACAAAAGTTGACTTGATGCAATTTGTTGTTTTTTCAATTTTGTCTTTGTAGTCTTTTCTAACAATAGAGGACTGTAAACAGTGAACCAAAATATATGAAATGAAATTTGGAGACTTTATTTACATTGATCTCGATCAATATGTTTAAAACAAGCTGTTGAGGTCACCGGCTCGGCCTCAGTTCTGAGAAGACCCGGTGACCGAAACTCAGCGAACGATAAACGCACGAGGAGTTTAATATTATGGTGCTCGCACACATTCACGCTTGATTATATATTTCAGTCGATTTGTTGTCATTAAAAATTCAAAGGAATTTTTTAAAAAGAACACACTAATTTGAAGAAGTACTTTTACTTAAATTTGTATAAGTTATAGTGTTACAAATTAACAAAGAGCTAGAAATCAGGTCACTATAAAGAGAAGAGCTAATTAAGTCTCTAGTCACTGAACTGCTGTCGCGGGATCTTGAGACCACATGCTTTGTTTCCTCAAACACGGGAACATTGGTGTCTAATAAATTATTATCAAAGGGTGTGTGGTTTTGGCTCGAGTAATTGGATACGAAGGGTTAAATTAACGTGTGAGATCCTCTTGCGAACATCAAAGTAGTTTATTTTAAATTCCTCATTTCCATACTGAAAATATCTTCATCATCTTAAAAAGACTGAAAAAAATCGCGCTTATATTTTATGTATAACCCATTTTACTTTCACGTAGTTTATTATAAAAACATTTCTGTAGGACTGTTTGTATTTAAATAAATTTAAAGTTTTCTACCAAAATATTTATTTTTTTTGAAATTATCTATAAACATTATTTATATTTGGCTCGTTCAAACTTTTAATGTTAAAAATTGTCATATATATATATTTGTAGACGAAATTGATTCTACTGCCGGTTTTAAGTAATGCATAGTAGATTGATGATTTAATACTTCAAAAGTAAGCTTATATTTTATTTGAGTCAGTAACAACCAATTAAATTTTTATTTTTTTTACATCATTTACCAGTAAAAATTGTTTGTTATTCCATACTAAAATAGAACTTGTTTCTCGTATACAACGTCTTAAATATTGCGATAGAGACACAGTGTGACCTAATTTCAGAAAAGTGGTTATGTTGCCACACTCGAAGACTTTTGTGAGCATAGCGATCAATTTTATTTCTCGGTTTCATTCAACGCAATTGACTGTTAACATTGTATAGTTGCACTCCTACTTGCTGTATTGTAAAATATGTTTTCTTTTTATTATAATAAGATCTTAAAAAATAAAAACAACACTGACTTGTGTCCATGCAACGGTACGAAAACTTTTTGATTTATTATCTAGTTTAGAGAGATTTCACATTTGATAATTTATTGTCTGTAATGGGTAGAGTAAATGCATGTTAATCATTCGTAATCTTCGGTTTGTCTTAATCTTGTCGTATGAAGCTGCTTACATATTTAACTAACATAAATTTCAGCTACATCGGCCAGTTAGTTGTCCAGAGTTAGTAGGTGAAACGCGAAATCCAACAAATAAAACATTTAAATAAGTGTAATCAAATTCATTATTTATTTTTCGTATATATATATATATATATATATATATATATACGAAAAATAAATATATATAATATATATATATATATATATATATATATATATATATATATATATATATATATATATATATATATATATATATCATTAGTTTTTTGTTTTAAATTTGTTGTATAATATTTTCGTAAGTTATATATTTGATATGACTTTTTAACGTAAATCTTCTTGAAATCAGATAGGATAGAATTTTTTTTTATACGATATTATATAAAAGTTGTAATGTTTAAAGTATTTTGAAGGTCAAAGGTGCTCGTAATATTTTTATTAATAACACTGCTCCTCTTTAAATTAGGCACTACCTGTGGTCTGCAAATGTGTGTTTAGTTGTTTATTTAGTGTTAGTCAGCGCAATATGATGTTGTCATGATCAATACCACTTTAACGCTATTTTGCATGGAATCTGTAGGACCTCCTGGTACCATAACTACATACCTACACACTTACAAAGAAGCTTTTCGTGTATTCGGCTACATTAGAAATATATATATTTTTCGCTTTGTGGTTATTATAAAAAAATAGCGCCCATATTAACTCTAAGCAGTGTATTGTGTACCTTCCTACACTGATATTACTGTTTTTAAACTGACGCAAAAAAAAGTCTTATGTATGTTTCAAATATATATATGTAAGTTACAGATAAATCGTTAAACAAATTTCAAAGGTAAACTCAAATGTATCCATTGTAATAAAAAGAAATAAAGATTGACTTGATTAAAGAACTTATGTTTATGGTTCTAAAAATATTATGTAATTTTTATGCAACAGCTAAATTTAAAACATTTGAAGGTAACCTTATGATAGGGCTGTTTAAGAAATGAAGTAACATTATTAATTTCTTTATATATATGGGTAATGCTTTTGATGTAGGTTGTAATACTGTAGACGGGGGCGATGTTCAACGAAGCAGGAAGTTTTCGTTTTTAAAGCTTAATATTTTACGCAGTGCTACTTATAAGAAAATATAAAATAATTAAAAATAGTGAAATTTTAATAGTTAAAGCTACGTTAATCTTTTACAGTATAAACATTTTTTTTTAAATTCTTTTTTAATACATAAATAATTAGATTTTTATTTAAAAACCAGCCTTCTCTATTTTAAGTTTATCTTTCACAAGGTTTGGTAAGTTATTTACGATAATTGAGAAAAAAAAAGCTCTAATATAGAGTCTTGGAGCTATTTTGATAAATGAACCATTTTCCATTCAGAACACTTTCACATTCTGTATTATTTCATTAAAATATTCATTAATCAAATAAAGGGCCTTTTTATAATTCCGTATTGTAAGTTTTAGATAATTTTTCTTTCTGTGAGCAGTTGAATGCCTTCAAAATGATTGCTCAATTTGCAGATTTAAAAAAAATATTAATAACCCACACCTGCAACTTTGGTTGAGCAACCAAGCATAAAAGTGAAGAGGTTTTCGTGTAATAAAATTTTTATAAAGTTTCAATTAGTCAATTAACTGTAATTTTTAAAAGATGTTACTAAATGTTAGTAATAATATATAATACATTAAGTTGAATCAAATGTACCGCTAGATTTAAATATTGGTGTTCCTATTATGTTTCCTGAGATAAGAAAATATAACACTATCTAAACAGTTATTGAATACTTGTTAAGTCCGATCCAAAAATGTCTATTAGTAGCCTATGTACGTTATTGGATATTTTTTATTGAGCTAAGCGAAGCGAAGATCTTTACTACTCAAATTTTCAACTCTTTGTTACCCTACTCCTCCTTCAATTTACGAGCTACACGTACGAAATTTTGCACACATGCGCATAATAAGCAAAACTCGTTCTGGATTGAAAATGAGCCGAATCGTAATTGTAGTTTTCGAGATAATTGATAAAATGTGTCCCATAGAGTTAACATAGAACATTTTTGTTTCGCGCGCGCTGCGTCGCGAGGCTAGCCCCGCTTTCGTGGACTTAGTTTATTAGGAATTGACTTCTTCAAATTTGAAAAAAGCTATGAAGTGATTGATTAAAAATGCATGCAAATGCATCCTCTAAAATATCAAAACTAGTTTGAATTAAAAATTAGAATTGGGAAATTTGTGATTTTGCATAGTTAAAGTCATGGGTGCAGATAGTTAAATTATGAATATAATATCTATTAAAAATACAATTAATGCCACATTATATTATCCTTAGATCTTAATTTTATATTATTATTGTATTAATGTTAATGTTTACTCTTAATATTAATTCGATGTTGAATATAATAACAAAGACGTAACATAATAAAATTCTTAAAAATATATGCAATCTTTTTGTGCTAAACATCATATATATTCAAATTATTATATATTATTTTATATTACAGGCAGATTTAGTTGACTTGACGAGCAATTTAAAATTAATACACACATAAAGAAACGGCATAGAAATATCTCCATACACATAAGCAACTGGAGTCAGCGCTGAGCGATTGCGGTCGAATGAGATATTAATGTGATACACTACACGGCATGATCATGACACAACAAGCAGATTAAGAAGAAAAATGATGTAACTAAAATGTTTAGTATTATGCTTACTCTGCAGTAAGTATCTAGATATTTGTTTATATGACAAAATATGACGTTTAATTCGAGAAAGATCTGCAATTATATATGGTTAAAAAAATTTATTACTTCGTTTTTATTTATAATAGTCTGTCTCCATTATAAATAAACTTAACTTTGTAGAATATAATAAAACTATAAGAAAAAAGAAATAAAATAAAAGTAACTTTATTTAAATAAAAATAAATAAAACTCTTTTATTTCGACCTCAAAGATCATATTTTGTTAGTAATACAATATATAAGAAATCACTACTCTAATGTTAGTAAACTTAATAACTACCTTAATCTAAGCCTTATATCTAAGACAGCCCTGATTTGTCAGTACGTGCACCATACGGCAGTGGTTCAGGTACTGACAATCCAGCCTGTCAGCAAATGCCCTCAGGACGCCACTGGGACTATCTCTAACCCTGCGCACCAGAGATGTGCACCGCTTGCGCATAATTGAGTAAAAACAATCAACATGTGCATCGGCGAACATACCTGACGCACTGCAGCATCGAGGCAGTCCCATTAACATCCTGAAAGCATTATTGTATTGTATACGCAGGGCATTGTATTGTTTCTGCGTGAAATCAATCCACAGGCTGCTTGTGTAAAATGAAGTACAGTAAGCTCTAAAGAGCGTTACTTTAACCGGGGTGGAACAACGAGCAAACCTGCGAGCGATCATGTTGGCCCTAATGGACAATGCCCTACGCTCTCTCTCGATATCAGCATCGTCTTTCAGGTCAAAGGTTACCACATGACCTAGATATTTAAAATGCGACACCCTTTTTAATGGAGTACCATATAATTTAATGGGTGGTACAGTTGATGGCAATGCTTTTCCCTTGGCCTGAAAGACCATACATTCGCTTTTTTTAACATTGTACACTAAGCCGTGACTGTGAGCATAGTTTTCACATATGCTCAACAGTTTCGCTAAGCCACAGACAGAAGCACTCAGCAACACCATGTCATCAGCGTAACTAATATTGCTAAGACATACTCCGTCAATGTGACAACCGACATGTGTGCCACTGAGGGCCTCTACGAGGGCATTGACATACAGGTTGAAGAGCTTAGGGGAGGTTAAGCCTCCCTGTCTAACTCCGCACTCCAACCTATATGGCTGCGAATAGGTTTCGGACCATCGCACAACATTGACCTGATTACGGTACCAGTATTTGAAGATGCTGGTTACTTCTTCAGGCAGTCCAGTATTTTTCAATTTCTGCCATAGGATATCGTAACTAACCAGGTCAAACGCCTTACTAAGGTCGAGGAAACAGGCATATACAGGTGTACTTCTAACCGAATAGTACTTAACAGTTTGCTTTAGACATAATATGGCCGACTCAGTTGACAAACCTGGCCTGAAACCAAACTGATTATCATGTAAAGTTATATGTTTATCAAGATGGATGCCAAGCAAACTGTCAAGAACCTTCGCAACAATCGTGGCCAGTGAAATAGGCCTGTAATTGAACCTATCAGACACATCCCCAGTTTTATTCTTCACAATTGGCACCACCACAGTTTTCATCAGCGCTGAAGGCAAATACGAGTGTGACATACACAAGTTATAAAACATTGCAAGCACCCCGGGCAAATGAGGACCTGCATACTTCAGGTGTTCAATACTCAGACCGTCGTGGCCGGGAGACTTGCCGCGGGACATAGAGGCTATAGCATTATTGACATCCCTTGCTGTAAATCGGATTCTAATCTCCTGACCACCCCTACATTCATCTATTCCAAACTGTGATGGTCCCAATGGCGAAGTCACCGCAAAATGATCCCTGAACATGTCCGCTATGCGACTCTGATCGTTAAAACCGTCAACGCTCACTGGTAAGCCAGGTCTACCATTTAATTTATTAGTAGATTTCCAAAAGTTCTTAAAGTCATTGTTTGAATGCTGCGTAGCCGCGATGTCCATTCTAATTTGCTCGCTGCGGTTTTGACACCAGCGTAAACATGATTTAAATAAGTTGCGACTACGCCGCATGTCCTCATACACTTTACCGCGTTCTGGCTTACCCCACCACACCCACATTAAAAATTTAGATCTGGCCTCCCCGTGAGCATCGCGCACGTATTTGTTCCACCCAACCACTGGCCGCTTCCTATCACGTAATCTTACAGTGTTGGATTCCGTTGCAGCCACCGTCAAAATGTCTATAATTTCGCTATATAGTTTATCGATAAGTAATTTGTGATCGGTAGACTCGCAAGCAAAATCACCACAGGAACGAAATTCTTTAGGGAAATTGATTGTTCTTAATTTTTCATGACATAATTTCGTAAATAAAGATATCTCTTCCGATTTTCTATTTCCCCATAGAATCCCGCTAACAACATTACCTGTACAAGTATACTTCGGTTTAACAATATCCAAATTGCATTCAATTATTAAAGGGTAATGGTCAGACCACAACACATCGTACTGTACATAAAAATTTAATATTGACGATACCGCAGATTCCGTGGTTATACAGTGATCTAGCCACCTTCTCGACCCGTGGGCTTCACTAACAAATGTATATGTGCCAGCGTTTACCCCTAAAAACTGTACATCTATACATGACCAGTTTTGTTCGTCACAGAAACATGTCAACTCTTCATAAAAGCGTTCGCTAGGATGCGCATTAAAGTCACCGAGGATATAGACACATTCTATGTTCATATTGTCAATAATAGCACTCACCGAGCTGAGGCAGTCCGTAAACTCCGTTAGGTTTAACATTGTATCCGTCGGCATATACACACTAAACACTAATATAGACCTATAATATAGACCCAGCACTATTTTTATCGCACATATACGAGGATTATCATAGTTTATTACTGACACGTTTTGAAACACACTTTTATTCCACAATAACGCTACACCTCCATATGGTCGGACGCAGACCATGCCCGACGCCGTATCTATCGCAGAGGTGCCCGCACTGCCGAAACGGTCATCAATCTCGCCAAGATACTGAATATCATGTGGGAATAACCACGTTTCTTGAAGCGCAATAACATCCGATGACTAACACAACTGCCTCACATAGTCAGCTGATCGTTTAATACTTTTGCAATTGAAGCTGACAAAACGATATGGGAGACCTTTATCCATTAACAACATGGGTAGTGCCGTTCACGGTATTCACTACACCGTTCGTGCTAGAACTACGGTTCCGCTTAAAGTTGACGAATCGTCTGAAGATCACACCCTGGGGCCAGAGCGTTTTATTTAAAAATATTTCTATTTTTCGCTCTGATACAAAAAATTTGTAAGCGTTGTAGTCCTTGTTTTGTCTACTAAAGAAAATCTTTTCAAGTGTTATCTTTTCTTGCGTTTTATTGTAAACATATTCCATAATATCGTTTTCCGTCGTGTCCCTATGAACCATCGTTATAAACATGGGTACTTTTCGGTCTGCCGCTTTAAAATCACTCTCTTCATTGGAGACACCGGCGGCTCCCATATAACGGTATCTCTTCGGTTTCTGTCCTCGTCGCACCATTCTCCATTCCCCTCCGCGATCGCCACCTCGGCCGATGACTGTGCAGTTGCACCCGCTGCCTGATTCGAAGCTGCCCCCGAACTGGCTGGCGGGCTGGCTCGCGGCTCAGTCAGCGCGGGCATTTAGACAACTCAACTTTTAAGGACACGAAAACTAGGAAACAATAAAAATTAAAAATATTAAATATCCATCATAGTCATAAAGAAAATTGTAAATCAGCTTGATAAAAATCCAAATAAGTTGAAGACCCTTTCCTGATGGTCGTGGATGCTTCGACAGGGGACGTACAAGAACAAGTACCCTGTACCAAATGGGCTTTTTGTTGGTAAATTATTCTTGTTGGTGTGGAAAGCTTTTTAGTTTTAAAGCAGATTCGAAAAATTTGCAATAAAAGTTGTAGTGTTGCATCGATAACATGAAAACTGAATACATTTTCAGCGTATTTGACTGCAGATCAATGCTCAATTACCAGTTTACTAAAATTTAATTTTCTTTATTCAGTAAGATGGTGACAAAATAGATCAAAATATGAAATACAAGAATACCACTGCGTGAATAACATGGTGAAAAGTCATGGAAATATATCAATAATTGGAACATTCAAAATTGACCATCAAAAACACGTACAATTTTAAAAGAACTTCGTATTCCATTATTCTGATATGTTGAGGAATGCAAACGGAGTAGTTGAAGTAGTTGTCCTTGTTTCTTAGTCCGTTGTTACTATAAAATTTGTATAACCCATTTGATTTAATTTTTTACTGAATATTTTTTTTTATTGAATATAAGTGCTTATGTTTACCAAATGATTCAATCATTAACAGAGAAATTAAATAGATAGATAAAATAATACGCTGTCTATTTTTTTATATGCTTCCTACCAATACTCAGCAACCAGTACTATCAAATTATTATTACTTAGCAGTACGGCTAACCAGAGAAAGCGATCTGACGTCTGACGTCAGTTGGACTTTACTGGTAATGGGAAATGATGTACGCCGTTACTGTCCCATAAAAAGTAACCTCAGTTACATAACTTAATTATTTGTGGAATTTTTATTACAAAATCTAACTAAAGTAATAAAGAAAATACAATAGCAATAAAAATATATAAAAATAGTTATTATAAAATGAAACAATTTGATAAATTTACGATGGTAGGTCTTAGCAAAAAATTCCTTGAATGCAGCTCAATGGACTGGCTCGATCGAGAAAGATCACAGAGTATGTAACAGAATATATTTGTGAAGTAACCAAAGATTAGACATAAAAATGGTCACCTGACAAATTATTTCTGTTTTATTTTATTTGTTTATTTTAAATATTTACAAAAAATTTATATCACGTTACTAACACTTCACACTTTGATTTGGCCGCCATTTTTAAATATATAACTTTGTTTTTACATTCTTTAATAAATATATAATTTGAAAAGGGAACGCATTATTACTCGTATAAAGTATAACAACAAATGACATTACTTTTATCTGATATTTTCAAAGAACTACAAAATAAATAAATGATTCTTGTAACAGTTGATATATTCTTGTAGTATGCTTTTAAAAATGACATTTTAAAATTTATTTAATATTAAATATATAGCAAAAAGAAATCATTTCTTTTAATTGACGTTATGATATATATTAAAAGATAATGAATAGTTAGCATGACGAGGAAATAATTACCTTTTATAAACTTCCTGATTAAGGAAGCTATTGGAATTACATGATGCCATTAAATTTTTAAATTAATGTCACTTTAAAATTCTTTAAAATATGTTTAAATTAATTCTCTTCAATGTCATTTACAAGGGTACAAAATTACGTATGGATACGATGGAACATATAACTCAATATTATTTATATAACAAAGAAATACAGCCAAGTATTTGCAGATTTTAACATTTACCTATAAATTAAGGATAACTATATAACATTATATTAGTCATTATGGATCATGAAAGTTTAAATATAAGAGATGTTAATATAGTCTGAGACAAATACTTGTTAACGAGGCGAGACACATTTTTATTACAAAATTCCCAAAACTTTTTAGACACTTGTGATGTTCTTCGAAAAAATACACGTAAAGAATCCAAGACCAAAATATTTATGTTATTATTATATTTTTATTACGTTAATAAGTATTTTTTTATTACGGAAGTTACTGCTGGAACATCGAAAATATAATGATTTTATCTCAAAAACATATTTTATTACATAAAAATATAGTTTAAAATTACTAATATTAGTCGAAAGATTGTTATTCGTGTTCGATGTAAGAATAAGACGTCCGATGTTTAGAGGCTGCAATTGGTTGCTATGTAATGAGAATCAGATTTTATGATGAAATAATTATTTCTCAACTCTACATCAATTATTTTATTATTGTTATCATTGTAATAGATTTCATTATAAAAATATATAATTTTTTTTTTCAACAAGGAAGTTAAGATAATGGGGCACCCAATTTAACGCTTTTAATAATTGAGTTAATATATTATATTTAAAATTATATAATATGTAGGTATATAATTTAATAATTATACAATTCTTGTTCCTAATTATTATCAATCATCTTTCAGTAAATTTAAAAACTCTGGCAGAGTAAAATTGTTAATAAATCGTTTTGTGATTTTTCTCACAAATACCTACGTATATAAGGCGATAACCTAATAACAACGAGCAATAGTGTTCGGTAATATTCCATGATGTAAGTTTTGTTTAATTACTTACAGTTTTATTTTATATGCTTTTATTATATTAAATCAGTCAGTTGACGCCGCGGTCCCGCCCTGCTTGGAGCTCATGAATATGAACGGACCTTGAATTGGTAAAAACTAGTTCGGCAAACCCCGACAGTATTTACGTGAGTACAGCCGGATTTTTATATTTGAATCTTAACGCTTTATGCATTTTTTTTTCTGTAATATCAGGTCCTTTCTTAATCCCGGTAATAAAATGGTTCATTTCTTTAAATGGTTTATTGGGCCAGAAAACTACCTTTTTTCTTTAAGATAATAAAAATATTATATTTATAAGATCTTCAATCAACTTCAGAATATAAAACACTTAGATAAATTTAATTTAAATATTTATTTAATTATCAAATATTTATCATCAGTTAATATAGTTCGCTTTAGGAAGTTGATTTAAATTTATACATTATAATTATAGCACAAACTTCTTAACATTGTTTTGATGGAAATTTTGAAAGTATTTTTTTTTCCAAATGGGAGATAAGGGGTACAGCTTTTGATTTATCGCAAAATGTTTGGTTTAGCTAGATTATTGCCAAAAAAAGAAAAACATTAATTTATTCATTTACATATTGCTCTCGAGCGTAATCCAACAAGCACTCTATTCATCCCTTCCATTCGGAACAGTGTCGCGTTGTTCCATTATAAGGGGGCTGAAATGAGATTTGAGTTTGGATAATAATTATTTCATTTATCAAAATTTAACGCAAAAAGTAAATTGTATGAATTACTGGCTAGTTATCTACACAGGGACCCACACTTACTTAAAAAAAAAGAAACGAAATATGCTTTTGTACAATATCCATCCAAAAACACGAAAAAAAAGATAATGTTTTCGCTTATAATTAAACAGGTTAGTGTTTTTCTAAATCGAAGTTTTCTAACATTTGGCTATCACAAATGTCGTGGCCGTTTTGGTAAATTTATTACTCTAAAGATTACAAAGATTTATTTGGTAGAAGAATTATTATATAATATAACACTTTCCTTTAGTATATATACTTTTTATAAAATCTTTTTATGATAAAAAGCAGCGAGTCACTCATAATGGTATTCTTTTTTTTTTTTTTTTTTTTTTTTTTATGGAAAAGGAGGGCAAACGAGCATGCGGGTCTCTGATAAAATGTGATCACCGCCGCCCATGAACTCTTGCAACATCCGAAGACTCACAAGAGCGTTGCCGGCCTTGGAGATATGAATAGACGCCTTTTTTGAAGGTACCCATGTCGTATCGATCTGGAAACACCGCCGAAGGAAGTTCATTCCACATCTTAGTGGTACGTGGAAGAAAAGTCCTTGAAAACCGCACAGTAGAAGATCGCCACGCATCCAGGTGGTGTGGATGGAAATGCAGGCGGTGACGTGCTGTGCGGTGATGGAATTCGGCGGCAGGCATCAGATCAAATAGCTCTTCGGAACACTCCCCGTTGTAAATGCGATAGAAGACGCACAAAGAAGCCACGTCTCTACGCAATGCCAAAGAGTCCAGCCGTTCACAGAGCACCGGGTCCCCGACAATCCGTACGGCTCTCCGTTGTACGCGGTCAAAAGGTAGAAGCTGATATTGGGGTGATCCGGACCAGAGATGAGAGCAGTACTCCATATGTGGCCGAACCTGCGCCTTATAAAGCGCAAGTCTATGGCCAGGATTGAAATACTGTCTCGCTCTATTGATCACACCCAATTTCATCGAGGCCAACTTGGCCTTGCTCTCCAAGTGACCACGAAACTGACAGTCGCTCGAAATGTCGAGTCCCAGTACTTTGATACTTGGCGAGGCATCGAGAGGTGTGCTATCGAAGAGCGGCGATACGACAAATGGGGTTTTCTTAGTGGTAAACGCGCAAACCTGTGTCTTTTGGGGATTAAACTGAACGAGGTTCAGTTTACCCCATTCTGAGACCGTCCTCAGGGAGGTCTCTATAGAAGACACAAGTTTCTTACGGCACTCGTCGACGTTTTCCCGAGAGAGACCTGCACGGCCGGAATATACCGCATCCCCAGTGCTGTCATCCGCATAACAATGTATGTTGGAAATGTCCAACATATCATTGATGTGCAAGAGGAACAGGGTTGGGGATAGCACGCAGCCTTGGGGTACACCAGCATTCACGGGCTTGGGGTCCGAGCAAAAACCGTCGAGAACGACCTGTATGCTCCGCCCAGTGAGGAAGCTGGTGATCCACTTGCATAAACTCTCGGGAAGCCCATAGGAAGGAAGCTTCGAAAGAAGCCCCTTGTGCCATACACGATCGAAGGCTTTCGCTATATCCAGACTAACTGCCAGACCTTCTCCCTTGCTTTCAATAACCGCAGCCCAACGGTGTGTAAGATATAACAGGAGGTCACCAGCCGATCGACCATGGCGAAAGCCATATTGTCGGTCATTGATCAACTGGTGATCCTCAAGGTACGCGAGGAGCTGTCGGTTTATGATGTTCTCCATTATTTTGGAGAGAAGAGAGGTGATGGCGATAGGTCTGTAGTTAGCTGGGTCCGAGCTATCACCTTTTTTAGGGATCGGATGGACAAAAGCACACTTCCATGAGACCGGGACTACGCCTTTGAAATAGGAGTACCGAAATAGACGCGTTAGCACTGGAGTCAACTCAGGGGCACATGTTCGTAGCACGATTGGGGAAATGCCATCCGGCCCACTCGACTTATGAACATCCAAGGAAAGTAGAGACTGTCGAATGGTTTTTTGCCGGAAAATTATTTCCGGCATTGAACTCTGACACCGCTGGATGGTAGGCGGTGTTTTCCCTTGGTCGTTCAAGGTCGAGTTTGAGGCAAAAAGAGTGCCCAAGAGATCGGCTTTCTCTTTTGCCGTATGGGCCAGAGAATCATTCCCCGAGTGCAGTGGCGGTAGGGATGGCTGGCAAAAGTTACCCAAAGTGGCTTTAGAAAGCGCCCAGAACTTGCGCGTGCCTGGTGGGTACCTTGTCAACTGATCCCCAATTTTGACGACATGCCTAAACCTTGCTCTAGCAATTTGCCGTTTGAAGAATCTGGAGGCACGATTGTATTTCCTCTTCAGAACTCTAGAGTTCGGATCCCTGATGACTAACGCATTAACCCAAGCCTGATACGCCTGACGTTTTCCGGCTGCTGCAGCCCTGACAGACGCATCAAACCAAGGCCGCGATCTGCCACCAAGTGGTACCACAGAGCTAGGTACAAATAGTTCCATGCCCTGTAGTATCACATCAGCAACAGCCGCAGCGCAGTCACTGGGATCATCGGAAGAGAAACAAATCGGCCCCCATGGGTAGGATGCAAAGAAAGACCGCATTCCATCCCAATCCGCTGACTTGTAGTGCCAAACGCGTCGGGTCGCAGGTCTTGTGCGAGCCGGACGTTGAATGGGCACTACACTCCGTACCAAGCAATGATCGGAGGACCCAAGGGGAGCCTCTACAATGACCTGGTACTTTCCGGGATGTGTAGTCAGCAGAAGATCCAACAAAGAGGGCATGTGGCTGTCCACGTCCGGTAGACGAGTGTGCGTCTGAACCAACTGGGACAGACCATTTGCCAGAGCAAAGTCAAACACAGATCTCCCCGCGAAGTCAGTGGAACGCGACCCTAGCCACTCGGCATTGTGCGCGTTGAAGTCCCCAAGAACTATGACCTCAGCGGAGGGAATCTGTGATAGCAGGTCGTCAATCTTCGCCTGTACATGGCCCAAGAGTTGTTCCGTTTCTGCATTACCACTATGGGATCTGTATAGGCACGCGTAGACTCTGACATGATCATCCATGTCCACGCGCAGCCAGAGGAGAGACAGATCCCGACCTTCAAAAATCTCGAGGCGACGGTAGCAGATATCCTCCCTTACGAACACAGATACCCCGGCGTGGGGTATAAAATGATGCTCTAATTTATACCCGGGGTATGAAAGGTACGCTGTGTCGCTAGGTTTGGATATCTGCGTCTCCGTCAAAAACAACAAGGCCGGCTGCGCCGTCTCAAGATGATAATGGACGGCGTTTAGGTTGGAGTGAAGTCCCCGGATGTTGCAAAAGTCCACATTCAGGGTGGATCGGGGTGCCGCTGTGTTACCTCGTCGTTTGCCCTCAAAAAACATGAAGTGCGATTCTTTGCCCGCCCCAGATACGACGGGCGGCCCGAGCAAAATCGGAGAATCGTTTCCCCGATTTTGCTCGGGGAGGGATTCTCCGACTTCATTAAAGCCGGTACCCTCCTGGGGTATATTTATTGAAGTAACCGCATTCATGTTTGGCAGGGAGGAGGGGGGAGGGGGGGTTGGGCTTCCGGAAACTCTCACTCACCGACGGAACATAACCAAATGAATTTGGTTACTATACGTCGATCTTCTGTGAGAGGGTGGTCCTTCCCCGGTCGAGCCAGCCCAATACAAGCTGCAGTCAAATGACAACAGCTAGGCTCTACCACCTAAAAAAGATTATTCGTTAAGATGCTGCATGCGTGAGCTGTTAGGTATTGAATGTTAGAAATATGAAAAGTTTATTCATTCGAAAACGGTTCGGAAAATACATAAAATTGCGTACGTGTCACATTATCACTCTTGTGTTTATATTTTTGAAATGCTTTTCATATTTCATACAACAAAATTATTAGTTCGAAATGGAAAGTATGATAAGATACGAAACAAAACTGTTATATTCATATGAATATATATTTATTGATATTTTTTCCTTTTTATAAATGATTCTGAGATCTCTTGTGTACATTAAAAAGAAATATCAGAACATTCTTTTGTGATACCATTCGTATGGAAAAAGAAATAAAGAAAGATTTTTCTGGTAAAATATTCTCCAACTTAAAGTTATAGCTATGAGGGGATTGCAACGCTATGATCTAGAACAACACAAGTACTTAACCGAATATGCCTTTTAGTGATCGTTGTTTCACAAACATTAAAATTTAGTGAGCTATTAGAGAGTAACTACAACTATCGCTATGAATTCAATATGAGAAACGCAATGCGATATGACTTACTCATTTTAATTAATATGCATACTCGGCTAGCAAGATAACAAGTGACCGCAAGTAGAACGAGTTCACGAGCATAATGCAAGGGGATGATGCTTGACCATCATCCTTTTTGATTTGATTTGATTTAAGGTAAGAAGCCAATTCCATCCCCAACGATACCACAATTCCCTTGGTTAGTTACCATCCACTCAATCTCCGTTCTGGAAAGGGAAGATATTAGCATTGCCCGTCAGCTATTGGCAAAGTTATGGGGACACCTTTTCTGTTAGCTGTAATTTTGTTTAATTTCCTATTTCAGGCTATTCGATACTCTGAGGCAATATATGTATTTTGGTAAAACTTGTAAAAATACTATCTAATTTTCCAGTAAATTATCTAAATAGTTTTCCTTCTGTATCCTATTTTTTATATTCGGTGTATGTAAATTATTGTATGTATACCATCTAACTATTTTTAAAAAGTTTCTTCACGTCAGAGTATATAATATATGTATATATGTATATTATATATAACAATTTACAAATTAAAATGTGTTAGAAATATCACTTTCCTAGACACTTTTCCTTTTATAAGATAGAAGTTGAATAGGAGAGATTAATGTTGATAAGGCCGCCTTGACTTATTTTTTATAGTCAAAAACAATTTTTATTTGCTTATAAAACGAACATTTTAAACAAATCTTTTATCAGAAAAATAATTAAAATTAAAAGAATTACTTAGGGTTAATTTGTAAGGCGTAGGTATGTGACGACACCATCGCCCACCGGCAATCCGGTGCAATCAGTCGAAAAGCCGCGAGGCACAATTCATACCGTAACCCGGCCATTGCACTACGGCCGGGACCGGGGGCACACTTGATGTGCTGCGAGGAAGGAAACCTCTATAAAAAACCACCCCGAAACCGTAGTCTAGCGTGCTGTGGCGTAGGGTTAACTGGCAAGCGCTGAGAAGGCGGGGGAGCTCACCCGAAAATGAGCCAAATGAACCATGAAAACAAGTAATTTGGAAAAGACTACCCAGGAGGGTGCCAGCCAAGCTGGGCAATCCCTCCCGACGTCTTCGGACGTCGGCTGCCCCACGTACTCTGGGGGGGGCACAAATTGCTTCGTAGGTCGGCAGTCCGCCGGCCTTCGTGAACACGACCAAAGCTTACGTACAACGGACCTTGATTTAGCTTACGGAATGGATTTTGTTGATGTGGATGCGGAGGAGTCGACCCCGTTGGTCGGCTCTTCTGCCAAGGACCCTGGCATGTCTAAGGGATCTAGAGTTGCTTTTGATACGGCGTCGGTGTCCAAAGGAAGCAGTGGCATTCGCACCCGCGGTGGCGAACAGTTGTCTGACCGCGAGGGCAATAGTCGGCGTAAGAGGCCTCTCTCCGAGGTCGCTCCGACTCTTAGTGACGCGTCCGGTAGCGACTCTGAGCGTGGCACTGCATCAGTTAAATGCAGCGCCGCTCGTCGTGGACGCGCCACTACTGGTCTCAGAGGGAGTGGGCTCGCTCGGGCGAAGGCCGAGCTGCGAGCCCTCAGAATGGAAGCGGAGGAGGCCGAGTTCGAGCGCAAACTGAGCGCTCGGGCCCTCCGCAAACAGCCTGCTGCGGTTGAGAGTGTGCCGGGATCCGAGGAAGACCTTTCCTTGGGGTCGCAACCGGCATACTCTCCCGCATGCATGGGGGTGGAGGAGTTGAGGGCGGTCGCTGGGCGATATGCTGCCTCTATAGTAGAAGTCAGCAAAAAGTCCCTCAATTTAAAGGGGACAATGGTCAAGGCCCTGAGAGAGGCTTCGAGCAGAATACTCGAAGTCGTGCAAGCCTTGGCCAGTCGCAGCGAGCCGGAGGAAACGCGCCGCATCCGCGCGGACAATGCGCGTCTCCACAAGGAGGTGGAGGCCCTCAAGGGTGAGCTGAAGGCTCATCGGAAGGAGTTCTCCGAGATGAGGGCATCTGCAGCCAAAGCCGCGGCTCCTGAGGTGCCCTCCCTCAACTCGGAGACCCTTGAGGAGTTGAGGCGCTCTCTTATTACCTCGGTGGGCGTTATGCTAAACGCCCGCCTAGCAGGTATCGAAGATCGCCTCCTCCCAGCGAAGAACCTTCGGCCGCCTCTAGCGGCAGACCGCAGGAGAGAGGCAGCTGCAGCATCTGCAGCGGCTGCCCGGAAGCCCGCTGCAAGTGGGCGATCAGGCTCGCCTATCGTAGGGGCGAGGCCTGTGGTGTATCAGCCTCCTCCAGCTCCTTTACAGAGGGCAGCCGTTACAGAGGAGGCCTGGACCACGGTCGTCCGGCGGGGCAGGCGCAAAAAGAGTGCTCCCCGCCCGCTAGCCCCGGCTCCTGTGGTTGGACCTGCAGCCCGCCAGGCAGCTCCTGAGCCTTCGCAGGCGACGAAAAAAAGCGGAGGCCGCAGAAGGCGTAAGGCCAGGGCGAGGAGGCGCAAGGCCCGTTCCCGGCCGAAGCCTAAGTTGCCGCCGCCTCAGTCACCTGCGGTGATCATTAGGCTGCATGACGAGGCGGCCTCTAAAGGCGTGACCTATGCCCACGTCCTTGAGCGCGCCGCCGAGAAAATTGATCTCGGCGAGATCGGGCTCGAGGGCGGGCTTGTGATCCGGCGTTCGGCCACGGGAGCCAGGCTTCTGGAGCTGCCGAAGGTGGCGGCCGACAAGGCGGGGGCTTTGGAGGCGAGGCTCCGCTCCGCCTTGGATGGAGTTGCAGACGTCGCCCGGGCCCAGAAGAGGGTTGGCCTCAGGATTAAGGGCTTGGACGACGCTGCAACGAAAGAGAAGGTGGCAGCCGCGATCTGCCGCATGACCGGGTGCTCCAGGGAGTCTCTCCACGTTGGGGAGATTCGCTGGGGCTCAATGCACAGGGGCGTCACCTTTGCCCGGTGCACGGTTGATGCGGCGAGGATCCTGCTGGAGGCGGAGCGGCTGCTCGTCGGGTGGAGTCCAGCCAAAGTGGAGCTCCTGGAGGAACGACCGCTGCGGTGCTTCGGGTGCATGGAGCTCGGACACACGCATGCGGTTTGCCCCTCCAGCGTCGACCGCAGCAAGATCTGATTCCGTTGCGATCGTGCCAGCTGCACCGGAGTCCTGCGGTGCGCGGTCTGTGCAGACCGAGGCTTGCCAGCGGGTCATGAGCTGGGGAGTCGAGCATGCAAGGCGCCGTCCAAAGGACGGAAAACAGCCTGCTCCTCCCCGCCGGCTCCCAAGGACGTGGCGCCTGTTGAAGCCATGTCGCAATGAACAGTCTGCGACGTGGCTTCCTTCAGGCGAACCTCAACCACTCCGCCGGGGCTCAGGACCTTTTCCTGCAGGCCATGGCGGAGTGGAATGTAGATATCGCGGTGGCTTGTGAGCCCTACTATGTCCCCCCAATTTCCAATTGGTCGGGGGACATAAACGGCTCCGTGGCGGTGGTTGTGGGATCTACTTCCGGTCCCCCTCTCTCCACCCTGGAGACTGGCCCGGGTTTAGTAGTGGCGCGGTGGGGGGAGTACGTGGTTGTCGGCACGTACTTCTCTCCCAATCGTAGCCTGGCGGAGTTCGAGATCTTCCTGGACTCCGTCAGGGAGGCGATCAGCAGACAGGCGTCGGGGAAAACAATCGTCCTCGGCGACCTGAACGCTAAATCCGCGGCCTGGGGGAACCACGTCACGGACGCTAGGGGCAGGGCTGTCCAGATCTGGTCGCTCCTCTCCGGTCTGTCCCTCCTCAATAGGGGGACCGAACCGACCTGCGTGCGGCCGCAAGGGAGTTCCGTGGTGGACGTCACGTTCGCCACCCCAGCTGTCGCACGTTTGGTCCACGACTGGAGAGTCGAGAAGGAGGTGGAGACTCTATCGGATCACCAATACATCCGATTTGAGATCTCCGCCACCCGACCGGGTCTGGCCGGGCCATCGCGGGGAGGAAGTCGATTTCCTCGCTGGGCAGTCCAGCGGCTGGATCGGGAAATAGCTGCGGAGGCAGCCATCGTACAGGGCTGGGCTTTTCCCGATCCTCCCAGCGAGGAAACCGACGTGGAGGTGTTGGCGGGCCGCATGCGCGAAGCCCTCTCTCGGGTTTGCGATGCGGCCATGCCAAGGGTGGGGTCTAGGCCCCGGCGGCGTAGAGGTGTCTATTGGTGGTCGCTCGAAATAGCCGAACTTCGGGCGGCCTGCTGCAGGGCTCGTAGGGCCTTTGTCCGGTGTCGCCGACGTCACGGCTTTGACCCGGATCTGGAGGCCCAGCTGCGGAGCTGTTACCGTGATGCGAGAACAGCTCTGCGCTTGGCGATTCGAAAGGCGAAGGACCTGGCTCGGGAGGAAATCCTGGCAGGTCTCGACAGGGACCCATGGGGGCGAACGTACCGCGCGGCTCGGAACAAACTTCGCACCGCGTGCGCCCCGGTCATGGAGTCCCTGGAGCCGGATTTCCTCGAAAGGCTGGTGGGGGAACTTTTCCCGGAGTCCACCGGCCACTCGCCTCCTGTGATGGCTCCCCCTTTTCATAGTGGGGGGGTTGGCTCTGTCCCAGACATCACGGAGGCCGAGCTGGAGGTCGCATCGAATCGCCTACGAGCCCGCAGCACTGCGCCGGGGCCAGACGGTATTCCAGGGCGAGTGCTGTTCATCGCTCTGGAATACTTGGGTGGCAGGCTTCGGGAACTGTTCAACCTCTGCTTGCGCACTGGACAGTTCCCGAAAGCCTGGAAGGAGGGCAGGTTGTGCCTGTTGCGGAAGGGGGGTCGTTCTGCCGTCTCTGCTTCCGCATACAGGCCGATCGTGCTGCTGGATGAGACGGGCAAACTCTTCGAGAGAATCCTCTCTGCCCGTCTCATCCGTCACCTCGAGGAGGTGGGTCCGGATCTCTCAGAGGCTCAGTTCGGCTTCAGGGCGGGTCGTTCTACGATAGACGCCCTGAGAGCTCTGAGAGATGTGACCCAAGAGGCTTTTCGCGAGGGGGATGTCGTTTTGGCGGTTTCGCTGGACGTCGCTAACGCCTTCAACAGTCTTCCGTTCGAGACATTGGTCGAGGCGCTCCGGTTCCATGGAGTGCCTCCCTATCTCCGGAGACTGTTGGGGGCCTACCTGCAGGATAGAGAGGTCCTGTGGGAGCGCGGCGACCAGTGAATGTACCGACGTGCCGTGAGCCGAGGGGTTCCACAGGGGTCCGTTCTGGGACCGGTCCTGTGGAACCTGGGCTACGACTGGCTGCTCCGCTATACTCTCCTTCCCCGGATGAGGGTGTTTTGTTACGCTGATGACACCCTCGTCACAGCACGGGGAGGGAGCTTTGCGGAAGCGGCCCGTCTTGCTACCGTCGGTGCAACGCTCGTTGCGGACCGCATAGGGCTGCTGGGTTTGGAAGTCTCCGTCACTAAAACGGAGGCCATCCTATTCCACGGCTCTCGGCGAGGTCCCCCTCGTCGGGCGTCCATCTCCGTCCAGGGTTCGGAGGTGGTGGTGAAGGCCCAGATGAAGTATCTGGGCCTCACCCTGGACGGAAGGTGGAACTTCGGGGCGCACTTCTCCCTTCTCGCCCCGAAGTTGGTTTCCACCGCAGCTGCCTTGGGAAGGCTTCTGCCCAACATCGGTGGGCCGCAGGCTCCATGCCGGCGCCTATATGCCGGCATCGTGCGGAGCATGGCCCTATACGGTGCTCCCATATGGTCGGGGTCCCTCACCGCTGACTCAAGGACCCTGTTGCGAAGAACGCAAAGGGTCCTAGCGGTGAGGATGATCAGGGGGTACCGTACGGTGTCCTTCACGGCGGCTACACTCCTGGCGAGCGATCCGCCCTGGGAGCTACAGGCGGAGGTGCTCGCAGCCGTGTACTGGCACCGGGCAGAAGCCTTGGCCACGGGGGTAAGGCCCGAGGCGGCGCGAATCAGGGCTCTAGCTCACCGAGCCCTGATGCGACGGTGGAATAGGGACTTGGAGTCCCCTGCCGCCGGTATGATCACAGTGGGGGCGGTCCGCCCTCACTTCGACCACTGGATCAATCGGCGGCACGGAACGCTTACGTTCCGTCTTGTGCAGGTGCTGACCGGGCATGGTTGCTTCGGTGAGTACCTGCACAGGATAGCACGAAGGGAGGCGACCCCCTCCTGCCACCACTGTGACGAGTCCGTCGACTCGGCTCGTCACACCTTGGCGGAGTGCGCCGCCTGGAACCACCAACGCACTGAACTGGTGGGCGTGATTGGCAGGGACCTCTCGCTGCCGCGCGTTATCAGCGCGATGGTCAGCAGCGAGAGGTGCTGGGTCGCAATGGCCTCCTTCTGCGAGCAAGTCATCGCCGCAAAGGAGGCCTCGGAGCGGGACAGGGAGTTTGCCTCGTCCGCTGACCCGCTCCGTAGGGGGAGACTGGGTAGAAGGAGGCGGGAATACGCCCGTCGCTTCCTTCCCCAGTTGTAGGCCTGGTGAGGGGGGAGGGTGACCCCCCCTTACCTAACATAGGCCTACGATGAGAGGGTGCTCTACGTTGCTCGGGGCACCCTCATTTGGGGGGTCTCGCCGGGGCGTCACGGTGTGTGCTAACGCGATCCCGTGACGTCCCATTACGGCGCAGAGGGCAACCGTAGGTTTTTTAGTGGGTAGCCTTAAAAATGGCAGCATCCTCTATGCTGCCGGGTAGTCCCACATCACCCCCCGGCCGTCACCCCCATGGGCCGACGGGGTACCCGTAACGGGTTTTTCCAACGGAAAAAAAAAAAAAAAAAAAAAAAAAAAGGGTTAATTTGTAATGAAACAATTTTTAAAAAATAGTAATGAAAAATTTTTTAAAATTTTAAACTATGACAGTATTCAAGTTTTTACATTCAATTTATCCAACACTTTCAGTGTTTGATCAAAGAATCGGAAGAACAGAAGTAGCTGGAGGACAAAATTTATATTTAGCTGATCAATTCTTTCTCAAATTGATAAAATTATTCTAAAGCTTAAACAAAAGCGCTATGCTATGGCAGTATTTATTAGGGTATTTTTAAATTATTTTAAAGGAATATTGGTAAAGCCGTCTTATGACTTTATTTGTTAATTAATGAATGAGTTAGTTATACATGACTTCGCAATCCATTTCCTTAACTCTTCCTTAAAAACCATGAACACCAGCGTCTCCGGCGTACCCGCATTCACCAGTCAAGCATCGTATATAGCTCTGATCGCATCGGCAGAAGACGCAGCCCTACAACCCCCTCTTCATCTCAAGCTACCGATATTTGAATATTGCACTTCGGGATCGTGAAGAGACATTGTTATAGTATTTTCTTAGATTTTCACGAGTACACATTTGAAATAAAACTATTGTTACGGATTAAAAATCGCGTATAATTTGGTTACATTTTAATTTTAACCCGACGTTTCGATTTCTTTGCAGCAATCGTGTTCACAAGTTAAAATTAAAATGTAACCAAATTATACGCGAGTTTTAATCCGTAAAAATAGTTTTATTTCATGGTTATAGTCTCCCTAAAAATACATAAACAAATTAATTATCAACATGAACACTCGGACGAGACTAATATAATATTAAAATTTTATCAGAAACTCATTTTAATCCATTCATATATTCTTATCGCAACATACTTCACGTTGATGGATTGCTATGTGCAGCGATGCGCTGTTGTAAACAATCGAGCATAAAATTCAATAATATTTATAAAATTTCTTAAAATTTTTACATGTTGTAGATAAACGAATACAATATAAATATATTTCAACTTCTAATGTATGCAGGTGTGTGTAACCTGTTACTTCAGAATGCTTTCCAAAAGTCGGTTTACTTTTCGTTGACAAAGATATCTTTTAGCACCAAAACTTATTACTTAGTTCAAGAATCTTTGTATAGAAAAACCATGAATGAACTAGTTTAAAACAACAGTGAGGAAACATTACGTCAAAATACGAAAGCAAGAAGTTGTTAAACACTTTTTTAATTACAATCTTTGCCAGTTCTATATTGTTATTCTCATTAGTTTTAAAATAATATAACATTTCATAAAAATAGAATTATTTTTAGAGTTTAGAAGATATATTTAACTTGAAATTTAAATCTTGTATATTATATTTCAAGTTTTGAATGAGAGAAAAAATAATGATTCATTTCGTTTTTTTTAAGACGTGTAGTTAACACATCTTTTTTCCTACATATAATATTCATATTTTTTATTATTTTTTTGCATTATCTTCCAGGTAAAGTAAAATTTAGTATTCTCTTATTGCATGCTTTTAAATACAGGTTTCTAAATAAAAACAACAATTTAAAGTGCTACGTGGGTTCATATGTTATTTTACTCTTTAAAATTTAAGTATTCAAGCAAAATTTGACTGAACGAAATTATATAAAAAGAATATAATTCACATTATTGATGTAAAATAAAAAAAAACGAACTTTCGTATATGTATAAATGCTAAGGACTGGGAGTCAGTTACATTTAAATATACCAAAAATATATAGTATAGTTAATTTTGATACGTTTATAATATAAATAATCAACTTTATTGAGATTAAATCTACATCCATAAGGTTAATAAATTTTAAAAGTACATCCTTTAATCTTAATAAAGTCGATTATTTGTTCTAGAAATCTTGTTTAAAATATGATTCTTGAGTTCACATACCTAAAAAGGTACAGAACATAAAACCATACGGACATCATATGCGACAGACAGACAGACATATCAGTCAGACACATGTTATATTAATATTAATATGAGGGTCACATACGTGGTGCTGTGAGAAAATCGATTGAATTGACATTCAGTTCGTTACTCTCCTGTAAATTCAAATTAATAAATGTCTTAACAATCCCTTTTCTACTAACTTCATGTAAGTTTTCATTTATACGCTACGTTTTAAAGTTTATTTACATTTATTTATTCGATGCAAAAACAAATGAATTAAGTTTTTTATTGCCTTCAATAATTTTCTAAAAGTAAATTGCTTTCTTACACTTAGTCTTGATAGATAATAAAACATGTTATAGTAAAATAATGTTATTGTAGGAAGAAAAGGATTGTCTGAAAAGGTTTAGTTTTATTTGTAAAAGTATATAGGTTTAGTTTTATTTGTAAGAGTATATATACTTTTACAGGATACAAAGATTAACCAAAATCTATCTTTTAAGAATAAAAATATTTTAAATTTATTGAAAAGCAGTTATTATCTTAATACAAGGCGAAGTTTTGTGTGTCATAGATTCGTAAAAATAGTGATTGATTTTGACACCACTTATATAATGTGCGCTCGCTATTGTCATCTTTTATATTATATACCTTTATGTTGATGCCAAAGCTTCATTTTAATAAACAATCTCAACAGTACCTAAAATAAAATATTTTGTATTAAGTTCTCTATTTAATAAAATATATCTTTTTCAACGACATGTATATATTCTAATGCTTTGAAAAATTGGGTCGACCCTCTATTGTATTTTTATTTTGAGGATCGACATCTTTTTATTGAAAATTGTTTTGCAAATTGAAAATGAAAATGTTGTTAATGGTTTTTTAATGTCAATTAAAAACTCTCATTAGTCTATTATGAAACGCATATAATGGAGCTTTCGGCGAAATAAAAGGTTTTAATATGTTATCATATTTAACAAACATTTCATTATACTTTTATAGTTTTACTATATAAAAATTATGAACCACATTATTTAAAATCCCCAAAAACAAACTAAAACGTCAAAAAAATACACATATTTAAGTTTTTTTTTATTCTGACTGTATTTGATATTGTGTATTTGATCAAATATATTTCAAGATATTAAAAAATAATCTATTTCGTGGATTTGGAGTTCGGTTGACTTCGGGATGTCATTTACGATTACAAAGTTACTACCTAACTTTGAAAAGTTGAACATTGTTTTACTATTAAATATTGCTTGATAAAAAATATTTCTGAAGTTGGGAAAAGATGGGAATCTTTATAATGTAATGAATTGTCCCATTAATGATAGATATGTAATATAATAAATATTAATTGGTGAAAATCATTAAACCTTAAATTGAGTTAATTGCAATTGTTTTAGTTATTTGAAAATTAGTTCCATACCTAACTGTTTATTAACAGTACAGAATATCTCAGTTGAATTTGTTTTGTTGTTAATTTTAAAAAATGGCATGTTTGGGAACCTCATAATTACAATTTTAAATTTGAGAGTGTCGTTTTAGAAGGGCTTATTTTGATGAGACTGTTGTCAATGGACTCATCTTACATTTGACATACACAAATGATCATTAATATCAAAACGGCAAAGAAAATAAATAAATACAAACACGATACGGAAAAGGGGAAATGACAGTTAATGTCGCTGGCATTAGCTAGTTTATAGTATAGTGGAGCATATAGTTTTATGTCACGAAGTAAAACTTAAGAATCTAGGGCACAATATCACTCACTGTGCATTTGTATTGTTTATAAAATATTGGTACTAATTACCTTCTATAGTGTTTAATTTTTTTCTTTTATTAAAACAACATTTGTAATTTTAAAAAATAACTTTTTGTAATAACCATATTAATATTATTTGGAATACATTGTAATAATTCAATACAACATATGAACTCGAATATATAACGATTTATCAAATTTGTTGAAATGATGTATCATGTAAGCTCTTATGTTCTCAAAATGAAATTTTGATCGTCGGAAATTTATTAGAATAATGAATCCTTAAATGTTCTTTTATAATATTTCATGTTAAAATGTTGTTTTAGGCTTTTAACACTGAGATAACATTAAAGGTTATATAGGGTTATTATAAGATTAAGAATTGGTTACTGTAACCGTAAAGGGTACGAAAAGGTTATTTTAGTGATAAGCCTTCAATATTTATGAAGTGAAATAAAATGGCAAATAAGAGATAGATAAAATAATGAAGCTGTCTTAAAACTCTTTCATTGTACTTTCGTCTGAAGTTTATGGGAAATATTATAATTAATTATAACTTCAGCAGCAACCTTCTCAAGGTGATAAGTAAAAGTTTTCAATTAAAGCCTTATTACTTTCTTCGAAAGTCGTTCTAAAATCTTACAACTTTAATTCACGTTTTAACATTTGAGAGCCCACCCCGCAACTACCATTAAACAGAAATTACATTTAAATATATTTTTTTCGATATCTAAAAATTTGGTGTTTTACTTAATTTCATTAACGATACAGTTTATTTTTTAACTCTAACCTAACCAAACAATTAACGGCTTAACTCTTCTCCAATAAGTTTTAGGAACATATTAATCAGTTTTTCATATTCTGAGTAAAAGCTCCTGTAAGTTCGGAAACATATTTGCTACACTTATACTTTTATCTTTTATTTGTTTCGAGATTTTTTATTTGCTATATATAAAAGTTTAAAATCCTTAATATGTACGGCGATAAAAATATCTTAAGATTAAAATATCTTATAAAAATGTTGATTGCTATCTTGCTATACTCGTACTAAACTTGCACAAGCGATTATTTGCTGTACGAGCAGGAGCTGTATTGTTCAATTCAGCATTATAATGATGATTTTTTATTATTTTTGTTAAATAATATTTATTTCTATAAACTAGTAAAATCTATTACCTGAATAGATATATATTTTTTAAATTCTATTCCATTTGTAGCAGTACACAATTACAATATTACTTGAGTCCTAATTAATTAGGATTGTGCGTGAGCACAATCGACATAATCAAATATTTAGATTTACATTTAAAATACTTGTATATACTGATTAAATTTGTAAAAATAATTGTTTTCTCTCTTGAAACATACCAAACACGAATTTTTTTACAAAAGTTATTCGTATGTTTTTCTTTATACTGAAGTTTTCGGTTCTCCTTCCATAGAGGAAGATGATCGAATCTAAAAGACTTACAATATAAATATATTTTTATTCCAAAAAAACCTTCAAATAACTATTTTCTTTATATATCTTAATATAACATTGAGTTCGTGTTGGCCGTTAACATTCAGAAAACGATTTACAATATCACTCAATAGTTATAACCATTTTAACGCTAACGGTAACTTTAACGCTAGATGCACTTATTTTAATTGTACCAGATATGGGATGCTGTGGAATGGGTTAAATACTTCCACTTACACCTTTTTATCATTTGTTTGTTGATGTTTCTATTAGTTATTCATTTTAATATATTTATTACAAATAGTTGTTTTCGATATATTTATTATAAAGTTAGCAAGAGTTTGAGAGGAAGACATATTTTAATGATTTAAAATATCGATTTATTTTGATTAAATCTAAGTTCATTGTATATTATATACACTGCTCCACTCTTATGATTAAATTCGAAACGTCATAAAAATAAAAATGATATATATTTATTATAACTTTGCTCCGCTACAAAGTCCGAGTTTTGTACCAGATATACAAATCTTTTTGAATCGATATGTGATGAAGAGAATAAATACGACACTAGTGCACATGCTAGTTACAAACAACTTCCAATATGTTTCGAATTATTATTTATTAATTTTACCATAATTTATTATTTTGTTACAATATTTAAAATATTTATTTTTACGTAAATTTTTAATGTTTTCTTATTAAATCAAACCTGAATATGAATTATTTTCTATTTAATATTTTTTTCACAAAGTCAATCATATAACGAAAATAATAAAATTTTTGTATCGGTTTTATGGCTGTATGATTGAGATAAACCTATGGAAAGTATTTCTGGTGTGGATCCCACTACCACGCTGTTTTTCTATTGTAGTTTTATATTTATGTTCTTAAAATAATAAATATTTTTTGTTGGAGAGCCTTTATGTGAACGTGCAAAGCACTTAAAAAATTATCCTTATAGGTTTATTTTTAATACAAGTAATAGTTATAACAATTTATAAATATGACATATTATGTAAGTATGACAGAAATATAAACTAATTTAATTCTAGTAAAATTGCAACATAAATCTTTGTAAATTAGAATATTTTGATTTTAATGTTTTAAGTTAAAAACTTATAACATTTTGTAAAGAATAAACACTTTTTTATTTTCTAAATATGAAATGTTTTGTGTTTTGAAACATTCCAAGACATAAAATAAAGTCATCTTTATAAATAATCTTTGTACCAAAAAGACAAAGACATATTTAAATCCGTATATGTACGAAATATGTAATTTTGTTTGTAAGTACGTATGTAAACAAAGACAAATACTTATGGTACGGAATTTAATTTCTATTGTGTTCTTTTTATTATTTTCAACCGTAAAGTTAATATTTGGTTCGAAACTTTTCAATGAAAAAAGTTTTAAGTTCAATTTTGCGACACAACAAATTTAAACTTAAACCCGATTCCGATAATAGAAAAAACTACAAAGTGAAAGAGAGTCTTTTGAATTTTTAAAGTAGAGTAGAATCTTAATCCTCATGAGTGTTTCATATGTATAGTATGACACGACATGTAGGCACAAGTAGACCTATATTTTTTTTTACAATCTATCAATACCCGTTTTTTATTTAATAATATAGCAAAGGTTTTAGAACAGCTGATCCAGTCTAATTATCACGTTGCAGATTTCATTCTGAGTAGTTCGTTAAAAGTTCAGTTGTAAATTATTTCCATGACTGATGACAATATGCCTTTAGCCTAAATTTAGTTATTGTTGTTACAGCTGTCGAAGCTTTTAAAGGGATTTAAAAATGACTGATGGTTTAACGTCCAGTTTATGAAACCTGCCCTCCTGCTTTCTTTAAATGCCGTTGGTAATTTAACAAAAGTACAGGAAAAATAAAGTGTATTGCTGGAAAAACGATAGAAGTTTTAACAAATTAAATGCGATCTAGATTATAATTAAGAGAAAATAAAGAAGTTATTAAATTGTAACAATATTTAAGATCTAGAGAGTCACAAAATCTCAACAACTTTATATTTTAAGTTAACAAAAATATGTAACAAAATTAAATTATTGAGATATACTTTTTCTTTTTAAAATAAAAATTATTTTACGGATATAAATTGCGTTTATTATTAATTTTTTAAATTAAAACCCGACACTTCAAGTGTTTTGCAGCAAACGTTCGCCGTAAGTCGAGATGTTGGTGTCTGTCACTCAGTTTATTTGTCACCTACCTCCTACGGTTCTTGAATTTAAGGCCACAGAGTTCGGGATGTACACCCAACGCTCTATTAACTATGTTTATGGGTCTGACATTGTGTGTATAGACGTGGGATTAATACTTTTCATAAAAGGAACACCTGGGGGTGTTCTATAGATTCCAACCATTTTCTCTATCAAAATTAGGATGTTTTTTAATTTCGATATCCTCGTGAATCATTCTTAGTCTATTGTATATTCATATTGCCGACTTCGACGTAGACCTGTTTTTGAAATCTGAGATGTGCTGGTTTGAGATGTGAAACCAGACACAATTTTGTACGTAACTAACTAAAATTAAATTTTCGTCCAGAAAAGTGTTATCTACATGAGTACCGCAATTACCATTGGTGAAGCAGATAACTAAAGTGGTCAATGGATGTCTGCTGCCCTCCTCACTATCTCTTCTGCACAAATGTGATCGATAACTATCGCACACCACTGAAGAGAAAGAAAACTTGTTTCTGTGTTTGCGAAGTAAGATGAACTGGATTCTGAAAACATTTTGTGGACGTGGTGCTCAATCGTGTAACTTACTTTGGTAATTGGTATTACTAACAGAATAATAAATAATTAATTTGATATATGTTTGAACAGAAACTTATTTCATAACCATCTTACTTAGGCTTTTTAAAAAAATATATTTTAATATTTTTTAATATTTAAGAACAGGTATTTTCGAAAGGAGTATATATTTAAGATTCACAAATCTTAAATCCTAAAACTTGTAAATTGCAGAAACACATTTTACTTGGAACAAACTAGTTACTAGTTGAGTTTACTCAGTTAATTTCTTACCGACAATTGTATGTATAATTACATTATAAGCTCTAAACCGAACGTTTAATTACTTTATTGAGAAACAAAACTCAACTAACAATGACAATTTTTTATAAAACAAGATTGACAAAAACAAAGATTGATAAAAAAAATGTAGACCTCTGGTTTTTGAAGATAGCAACCAACACCACTTGCGCAAGTACGCAGGTACTTTGAAACGGAGACAGTATGGTATCTAAAAACTTTAAAATATACTTAAAGCGGAATAAGATCAATATAACTCGTTTTGCGTATCAATTATATACTAATAATTATTAGGAAAAAAGTAATATTTTTAAACAAGACTACATTCATTGTTGGAGTGTGTGCTAAGATTATACTTTTTTTTTCACAACAATTCACAAAACAAAAGAATAAATACTCAATATTTCCAAACTCGTCAAAACGTGTGAAAATTTTTCATATGAAGTTTAATAATAATATGATTTATCGAATTGAAACCAGTTATATCGACAACGATATCATTTCCCAAACATTCCCGCCATGCCACATTCACTGATTAATACTGCATTTCCGAGGCGAGTACCGTGATGCGGTTTAAATAATGTTGCGATATAGGATTACAATATATCAATAACTGCTCCGTAGACTGTAGAAATGGTAATCATTTTTAAAATTACATTTTCTTGTAAACTAAAACAATCAAATATACGAAACAAATGAAGCGATTGGTTCCTCTTCAATTAAAAAATATACACAATTTGGATTCACTGCCTTGGTAGAAGTAAACTTATATCCAACAAGATTTTTATGTTAAAAAAATAATTAACATTTAAATAAATTCTTTTATTGAAAAGAAAAGATTATCGTTAAGAATATTACTAAAACATTTTATATTCTTATTTTTTTTGATAATAAAGAAAATTTGAATTAAGATAATTTTTTTATATGTATTACTGATGTCAAACATACAACTCTACTTTCACTTAATAAAAGTAATGTCTCTTTTTAAATGTAATGATATATTGGCAATATTCACAAAAAGCTTTAAATGAAAGGTTAGTATTTTTTTGCATTCATCATATAACCTCACAAAGTTAAGTAGACTTTATGCTAATTACTCTGATAATGTGTTTCATGTAAGATGGCCGTCTAACGATTTCCAAGATTTTGCCTATCAAAGTCTCTAATAATTAAATAATATTTAAATTTAGATTAAAAATTTCATGTTTCGAATTATAAGACAATATTATAAGAGAAATTTTAATCACAAATGTAAAACGGTTTTTTATTCATTTTGTAAAAGTGAATTTATTCTGATTGACTTGATTCAAATTGAACTCTGCTTGTATGTGAAAAAGCCGATTGCTGCAGGTATTGATGGATTCCGATATTGTTTTTGGTTATTCAGTTTATTTTTAATGTTATAAAACTCACCAAGACGTATAATAGTACCATACAGGCAAAATATTAACATTCTATACATATACTGTAGAAAAAGTCGTATAATTAAGAACATTTTATTGGCATACATCATATATTCTTAAGTTTTATTTATAAATAAATATAGAATTTAAAATAAAATAACAGAAGGGATCCCATAAAGATTTGTTACCTGTCTTGATTCAGTTACGTATACACATGTATAAACGACATGACGAGGGCCGTGTTTTGATCTTAAACTTAACAACAATAATAATAATAATATATCTTTTAAATATAAGCTTTTGTAATTCATTATTACTATTATAAATATCACGCTGTACTCACGTAAATACTGTCAGATAATTTGTCATAAATATATACTCTGTAAACTGTGTTGTTCTGATCGACCGTAATGTGATAAAACTAGCTACTTTAGAAATTCATTATACGAGTTGGTAATGTATCTTACAAATATATCATATCACATTAATATGATCAATATTAAAAGTTAGGCAATTCTTTTCTTTGGATTGAGCAGAAAAATCTATACATTTTAATTTGTTATAGTTATATAATTTACATACTTATATATATACTTTTAAATACATATGTCTGTTATTACTTTGAAAGCAACAGATTTTATTTTCTTACTGTTTGCGATTATATTTCATTTTAGTTAATTTTTTGTTGGTATAAGTTCTTATTTTACATAACTTTTTGTATGATAATGTTAACTGTTTGCTTCCAACGAATAAATAAATAAAAAATACTAATGTAATCAGATCGTACATTCCCCCGCGTTCATATTTGCCTGAATGACTAAGCGAGAGTTCAAAAATTAGTTTAATCCACTTCGCTAAATATACCCATAAAATTATATATCTCATAATGTTGTTTAAATTAAAGTTATATATCTACTTGTCGGAAATAGGGATAGGCGGAGCGATATTGATAGTATCATTCACACTCAGGGGTACGAGGTCCAAATTGTCAGTGGATCAAATCAACGACACCGGCACTATGTTTCTATATTGTACATAACCACAATCTCACCCCAATAACACTCACTAAAAACACCAATCAAACCAAGTGACCAAATCCACGCCATTGACCTAATCATTGACCTAAAATTACTTGCAAAGACGACTCTTACAACTTGCCGACACTAAAAATCAGGCGAAATTAAGGGTTTACCCTACTACTAAGTAATTAATTTTTAATTTTTTTAAAAAATATTATTGCTATTTGCGACACGGCCAACCCGACTTGTCACACGTACTTGTGTGTACCTTTGTAGAAATAGATGCTGTTCTATTGACTGGTGGAAGCAACCTCCTCACTAATCTCTATCTCTTTCTATTTTATCTCTACAATCTCAACGGGCACATTTCTTAGAGGCATCTTTTGCAGACGATTATAAGCGTACGTATAACTTCTATTACTAGTTGTCGATTTATAAACCATCAACAAAATATCAAATTTTAATGGTTCCCTTACAATTAGGGACCATTTTAGTCTAATTTTAATTCATTTTTAATTAAATCGAAAATACCATCACTTATGCTGTAATTACAAAAAACGATAAAACACTTTCAATTCACTCACTCGGCTAGCCCTCTCGATACTTTCTATTTCGATCGTCGAACATTTCACCGAAACCAGAAGTGTACGTTAAAATAAATTCTTGAACAAATTTTTACCATAGAGGTCTGTTTTCAATAATGCATCGAGCCATGATATTCGTTGGTCACCCTGACAGATTATTGGTCAATTAGAAGTTATTGAAATAGGCCTAGATATCTGAATACACCATTGCAACAATATTATCATCACCTTGCATCATTGCAACAAAATTATCATCATCAATATTGTAACCTAATGGTTCTATAATTTTACTGTGACTAATGCAAAAGGACTTGCACATATCCCGTCCAAATTATCGTCCATCGTATCGTCCATCATTATATCATTAGAGAACTGTTCAGTGCACAGGAGCATTCCTTGAAACACACGGTCATTAGATGCATATATCTTAAAAGATAGTCCAATAATTCTCACACTGATCAATCATGAGTGAGGCACTTAATCAAAGATTCGATAATCGATATAAGCCACTCGGAAATCGAACCTGCATTTTTGATATGCTTCATAGCCGCCGCATCAATAACAAGCTGTTATTGATCCTTGCATCCTTGTGACCACCTTACATGTACTCTTTGCTCTACTGCGAACAAGATGTGTATATATTTTCGCATACATTTTGTCATATGTAGGTGAGCCATAAGCAATTTATAAAAATTGCAAAGACATGTTGTATGTTATGTTGATATTGTTGGATCTTATGTGCTTCCAGCTTTGGTAACATTCTGGTCTGTAACGATCACTGACCCATTGATGGGGTACTAATACGACACTCCTATTTTTTACCCATTAAGCATTCTCGTTATGACTCAAGTTATCAGACCAGATATTTCGCCACAAATTCTCGACATCCGCCACTGATGATTTTACTGTTCATACTGTTTTCTGCATCATCTTGGGGCTGACGGTAAAATATATTCTTACTAGTCGAAAAGATGCGGTTGTCCATCCTTCTCTTATTTGAAGACCATACCGAAGCAATCTGTTTTTAAGTGCTAGCTTTTGTTTACGGGTATCGAGTATCTCATGTGGAGTCCTAGTTCAAGTTACGTAACTCATTTTATTAAATTAGTTAGTGATTTTTTATTTATATAAAAATTTTGTAATATATTTTTTTATAAAACAAGTTATCGTTTAAAACTGTGATTTTCTGACTTTAACTCTTTAACTTTTGTTTCATTACTACCCATTTTAATCTATTTTATTTTATTCTATTTTATTTTATTTTATTTTACTTTTCTTCATTATTATTTTTAGAATATTCTTTGCTAAATAATATTATTTAACGACAAAATTATAATTCCATAACAAAAGAATTAAACTTATTTTTAATTCTTTTGTCGTAGACTAATGAAATTCCATTCGGTATTTTCAACTGTCGTCGATGAAGCGAGAAATCGGTACCCTACACTTGATTGCTTGCTGTCCACTTAAAACCTTTCTTTGAAAAGGAAAGAATTTGGCTCTAATCTGTCCACCGCTGTATTCTATTAAAACATGACTTAATTTATTATTGTGAAAATCGGTTCTGATTAGATCTTTATTATAAATGTTTAAATTTAATCTTTTATTCTCTTATTTTATTCTCTCTATCTTTATGAATGTAAAGTTCCTGTGCTTTATTCATAAAAGCACAGTAATTTCATAAGGTTTTATGTTTCTATGCTATAAGTCTAATTTGTAAGTACAGATTGTTGTTGATCATTTATAGTGACCATCAATAATACATATGTTTTTAGAAATAAATGTGACCTTTAGTCTATCGTAGTCGTATCGTGTAGTCTATCGTAATTGTTTTCTCCTTAGACGATACGATATGAAATTTAAATAATATTATTTAATATTTTGAACTTTAAATTACTGAAAATTTTATGAGAATTTGTATAACTTAAATATTCTAATATAAAAAGTATTAGATATTCTTGTTTTTAACTTAGGAGCATCGAGCAAGTTTGATTTAAATTAAATTGATCAGAGGCAAAATATTGGCTGTCAGTTCGAAGAGAAAATTTTAGACTTTAATCCTACTTAAAGTTTTGGCAGTGTTTTTATTTTATAAATATGTAAAAAAAATAACATATCAATTATTATCTCTTAGCTCAGGATGTGAACGTCTAATATATAAATTAGGATTGATATTATTTTTAATAACTTTATTTGTGATTACATTGTGGAAAAAAAATTCCAAAATTGAACTTTCTGAAGATTACTGTTTCAGATTTCTGATTTTGATTATGGATAAATAAATACTGAATTTTAAATGATGAGGAAGATACAAAGAGGATAGAAATATATGAAAATTTAATTTAATAAAGAAAATTATTGAAAATAGAAACATATATATATATATATATATATATATATATATATATATATATATATATATATATAAACTTGAGAGTATCATTTTAAAACTTCACAAGTATAAATAAAAATATTTATTATCCATCACTTTACAATCGTTGAGTAAGTTTCAAATATACTATTCCTATTTAAACCCATAGACAGCATTAACGACACCAAACAAGTACTGAGTCAGCATTATAATGAGAGAATGGCAGACTTCACTGGAAGTGTGCCATTCTCTCATTATAATGCTGACTCAATCTAAATTAAATCTTAGCTCAATTTAGTTCTTTTAGAATGTTCCTTCTTAGCATTTGAGGGTTTTCAACAAAATGTATAAACATCATCACTCACCTCAGTAACATGTTGCAATAGCAGACTTTTGATTAGTTTTTCATTTTTGTGAAGTGATGTTATCGGCACAAGCATTAAAATCCCACAAATTCTGTGCTATTCCAATTCTATAAATCGAAACTATAAATTAAATAATTTGATACTATATTTATCGAAATAATTCTTCCTTTTGAGACACTCTTCAACTTAAAGTTAAGGTTGCTAGAATTCCAAATGCGCTTTTTTCTAAGGACAAACACATCACAAACTCAGCCGGGTATTTTTTACCGCGTATTATTACTACGCTTTTCTGTACCGCGAAAAATGCGTGAAACTATTGAGATTAGCAATCTAGACAATTTCAACAGGGATAGCGGTTCAGAATTCTTATCGGCATGAAAACTGATAAAAAATACTTTTAATCTAAAAAACTCTCTACGATATTTCAAAAGTAAATCTTTTAATTCAGTGTGTACTCAATTCATTACTACGGCGAGTGCCGACCACCTGCATGGGACCTCCGAAGACGATACTTTATTCTCCTTTTCTCCCGCACCACCGCCACTACGAACGGCGAACGGAAAGCTGATGCATACATCACATCACGATTCCATGCTCCAGATTCATAAATAAGAGTCCAGGGCGGGTTTGAAACTAGTTGGACAAATTCCGATAAATTTAACGTGAGTACAGCCGAATAGTCTATAAATAGATTCTTAATCATGATCACGATCACGATCGGATCACGAGTCTTCATACAAAGAATACTGTAAATCTAACTAATAGAGACTAACTTAAAATTCAAAGGTGTTAGGTAATTGTAATATGAGTGATTCGATGCCTCGGAAGACATATATATACTTTATATACTATTTACACATTCAAATATTTAAATGAAAGTCAATGTCATAGTTAAGCATGTAAGGAGCTTAGAGACTATAAGTTATTAAAATTATTGCAATTAAACTTTACAAAATGAAATAAATGTACTTACATCATATTTTCAAATCTCACACACATAATTAATTAATATATAAATAATGTCTAAATATGAAAAAAATATCACTGAAGGTATCTCGTTGTCACGGTACGTGCGGTACACTGATATATTCAAGCTAAAAAAGCAAAAGCTAAGGATAGTGACAAAAATAAAGATATATGGTAATGTTTATGCCGTACTCCAGAAGACAAAACCTTACGTATTTTATAGCTGCTAAGAATTTACTTATTTGGTTATTGTGATTTTTACTACTTTTACTGCACTTACTACTGCTAATATACTTTACATAATTTTTTGTTAAAGAGAAACTGTAAAAATATGAAGTTATTATGTTATGAAGGAACTAAATGTTTATAATATAATATTGTAAAAAATACTTATGTTACCTGAAAATATAACTAATCAATAAGAAAAGAAATGTTTACAAACTAGCTTTAAAGCTCTTTTAGAACTAATATTGCTAAATGTACATTTTACGGGTATTTTAAAATTATAATTTTGTAACACTATTGGATTACCAAAGAAAATAAATAAATAAATAAATAAGTAAATAAATATCAAATTACGAACCATTAATTCATTGATTAATATGAAAATTTTTTCTTTTTTATTTCATCAGCTTAAAATAAGATTATATATGATATTATGACAAGATGAACCGTCCACGTAGACCGACATAAAATATTATGTAATTAATAATAAGAAATAATAGTACAAATTAATTTTTTTATCACTTTTTACTTATCATAATTTTCATTCATTTAGTCTTACCATCTCCAGTTGACAATTGAGAAATAAATGAAAGTAAATATTCTTATATTCATTTACATTAGTCATAAACAATTTCATAATTAAACATCCTTTAGGGGTAGATCCTATTTTGTTGTCATAATCCTAAGTGTCACTTTGTTATCTCCCATTTATTCTATAGTGGTTGTCAGAATTGCTCTCACAAGTATTCAAATATGTTTTTATAGTTGAAATGATAATATACATACGCACATAAATACATAGTGTACAAGTACATATGAAAAGTGTCTAGAATTATTCAAGAAACTTCAAAATATAAGGATATTATAAAAAACCGATTTCAAAAATCGGGCTAATAACAATGACTTCCTTAATCAGAAAGTGAATAATTATTATTCCAGAACATGTTACACAGGGCAATAAACAAAATAAGCTGGAGCTGGTCTATGAGTACTTGACAAATATTCTACTTACTTAAATACTTTTTTTTGTAAATATATATCTATTCCACATAAGATAAACAGACATACTTAGTGGTATTTCTATCAAATATTTCTAAAAACTCCATACTTCATACATTATGATAAATTAGATTTTATCAAATAATTTTGCACACTTTGTAGGTTCACTATAAAATGATTCACTTGCAGTGAATTATTACAAATTTTCATTAATTTTGTCATTTGTTGTATTTACAGTGAAGCTAGAAGAACCTATGTGCTAATATAAAACTTATTTATTATATAAAATTGCTAGAATTTAGATGTTCATCTTGAAATTAAGCATTTTGTTCTAAAGTATTTAAAAGTGTTAGTAAAATAAATCACCTCGATATCATCAGTACCAACAAAGTTACAGATTTATGAAATAAAAACGAGTTAAAGTTCCCATAATGCGTTGTGCAGCGAACCCGCAAGTTATATTAAACCGATTATTACACATGCGCTTAATTAGAAAAAAAAATTGTTGGCCACTTAAACACAATTATTATAATAGAGTATATATATATAGTAAACCTTTTGTTGCAATGAATAATAAATAGGCGATGTGCCAGCGAGACTCAGCGGAGGGTCACTTGCAGCAAAATACGTAAGTATTTTGCTGCATATTATGAAACCTTATAGTGCGCATGAACAGACAAGGCTACGTATTTCTATTTATAAACAATACTTGAGTGGTAAACAGCACTATGCTCTCACTTAAACGGACGCATAGCCAAGATACTCTCTGAGCTATTTTACGCACGGATAGTGAAAATGGTCATGCCTAGCTCAAATTAAGAGTTATAATAAGGTTATATATGGGTAGTGGTTTATTTAGTGTTTTTATTTTATTCAATACTAAGAAATATATACCATGGATTATAGTAAAGAGGAAGAATATGATATATTAATATATATATATCAATGAAAAGATAGACGTAAGATAAGTGATACCAGATTTCGAAAATTAGATCCGATGAATTTAGGAGGCGGTACAAGTTTATAAAAAATATAAATCTATTCCTATTTTTGCCACTGATAAATGAAAATCTAAATAAATAATTTTGACATGCATGCACAGAATTTACCATAATGGTCACATTAACAAATCGTTAAAATACCAGAGTACATATTGTTGCTCACAATTGAGACCAATATTTTATTGTATAAACTGAATCAAAATTAAAATGTCGAAACGCATCAGTGAAGTTATTCACACCTAAACAACCAATCACAGGGCGGCGTTAAGTAATATGCTTCCGCACAGCAAAGTATCGCTCGAGTATTGTTTGTGAATTTAAAGATCGGCCTTAAGGAACGCATGGACAAAATCATTACTTTGTATACTACTACTACTAGTACATACATACATACATACTACTACATACTAGTACATACTAGTACTACTTCCTCACTTAGCCCCTGATGATGGATAAGTGAAGATATTTTCACCGCCTCCTTATTACAAGTGAACTGTAGAAACTTTCTTTTTAAATATTAAATATATTATTTATTAATGTATCCTTAAATGAAAACAGAAAAAATAAAGGTAAAATAGTGTGTAACAGTAGTTTTAAGAGATATCTGCCAGTTACCCTTTCGCGAAACAAAATTTTATATATAATTAAAATGCGGTCTGATATTCTAACTACAAGAAAAAAAAAGTGAAACCAGAAAAAAGTTCTGTAAAACAATTTTTCTCTAAATATTATAAAACCAGAACTTGAAGTATATAGTTTGCAGATTAACACACATTTAGACATTTTCACATTAATTACAATTAAAAATTAAATAAATACTTACGTATGTGCCGTGTTCTTCAGTTCACCTATCAATCCTCTTAAGGTCATTATTAAGGGTCTCGATGGCACTACCCAGATCGTTATTTGTCGAGTGACGATAAATCTTCAAATTATCTGCATAGAGATGGTACGGAAATGTCATTTCTTTTATAAATAAAGAAAAAAGAAAAGAAGAGCGAGACCACTACCTTGCGGTATACCAGAAGCAGTACGGATTTACACAAATTTATTATTGCATTTCGTACAGATGTTTTTGTAACGCGATTTATATAAAAATATTTTTTTTCTAGATTTATTAGGTTGGATCATATTCATCATTTAGTTAGATCATAAATGTACATGATTAAAGGATATTTCAAAATATGAGGTTATGTTGTAGTTAATTCTTTGACGTTTGAAACCTTCTTATAATCCAATATAATTGGAAATGTCGAAGAATTTAAAATTTATATTTAGTGGATTTTTTTGTTTATTTAATAACTATATACACATTGTTTTAAGCTGTGCGTGTTGATGAGAATTAGTGAAATCAATAAAATAAAGTATGTAGGAAACGATAACTTGGTTTGAGTTATGAAGTCATCGCAATAAGGAAATAACGAAATTCTAATGTAGAAGTTAGTGTTTCTAAAGTATCAACACTAACTCAGTTAGTCAACTTTACTTGAGAGTGCCGGACTGCACCAAGGGACAGTTTCTAACATTTTAATTAAGTTACCGTTGTGGAGAAAATTTCCAGTAAGAAGCAGCCTGCTGAACATTTCCATTGGCTTTCTTTTTACACAGCATGTTATAAGAAAGGACGTATTACAAATATCTACATTAAAATTGTTTTAAAAATTTAAACATATTTTTTAAATATTGATTATATTTTTCTTCTTTTCATAGGGGAACTTGATATTACTAATTAACTCCTCGAATTGTGCTGATATAACTAATAAGATTCGTTGTAGTACTATCGAGTATAGAACAAGACTGTACGATTTAAAGTCCTTTTTATTGTGGCTATAGTTTCTAATTCTGACAATCTTGTTTTTTTTTACTGCAAGTACCACTGGTAAGTGACAATCAATAAGATACGGGTCATTAACAAAAAAATAATAATTTTCGTATTTATGAATATATCCGGTCTTTATTCTTTAAATTTTAATATGTGCTTAGAAAAGAGTTTAGCTCCATTTGTTGATGTATGGAAAATCTTTGATCGAGTACCAAAATAACATCTCCATATTCCTAAAGCTCAATCTCAAACAATATCTTTCGGCGTTAGTATAATAAATTTAATGGATGGCAATGTCTAAAACTTATATCAAGCCGAGAGTCAAGTGACGAGTGCTCTGTAGGTAAAAAACATTCGCTCCAATTAACATGAAAACATAATGTCACAACACCGCTTTCTCGAGAGTGATATGACAAAAAAAAAAAAGAATACTGGGGTCATCCTGGCTTTAGATGAGACGTATAATCCATAGGTGACCAAACCTGAACTATATAAAAAGTCAGCCTTTGTTCCAGCTTAACGTATTGCTTAACTCTATTGTTCACTGTCATTTTCATCTAGGCTATCATACGACCATCTTGATTTTCATAAAAGTACAGGATTACAATTACATTTACAAATATTTAATGTATTCATCGATTAATATCAACAAGTTACCATAAAAGTTTTGTTATCATTTTTGCTTCTAATTAAATTTCTTATCTAATAAGAATTATTGAAATAAACGATTTCTATTAATTATTTCAATAATATAGTTTATTTTTTTCTAATTTTTGTTAAAAACATATAGTAACACTAACACCGACAGTAGAGAGGTATAAACATGAAGCTATACAAAACAATTAATATAATTGATACCATTAACGAGACGAGAACAAGTAAAAGCAGTTTTTTCTTATTCTTTATTAGAGGTCATTTAATAAACATTAATATTTATAGGTATACATAATAGGTATGTTCATATTACATGATTAAATTTACTTAAATATTTAAATTGAACATGTTAATTTACAAAATGATTTATTATGTATTTTAGTTATACTATTATTTATCTATCTTATACATAAAAACGAAAAGTACATAAAATCTACATAGATAGTTAAAGGATATTTGATACTTAATCTGACTATTTTAAAATACTCGATCTTTGAGTTAGTTCGTAGAATTGCCGGTCATTAACGTTAACAACAGTAGTAGATACGTTCAGATTACCAGATGTACATAATTTGAGTGGATATGGAAACTTAGTATTGGAATGGATAACTAGAATTTCTTCCAGATCCTTTGATCTGGTTCCGATTATTATATACTCGTATAAGTTGTACCGAATAGTTAATCTGAGTTTTCTGTAAAGTGCTAATGTTATACCATGCAAGAAAACACCAATAGAGAGAGATAATATAAAAAATATTGGCTTACTATTAGAAAATTGACCTGATATATTTCATTTAATAATTGTTTATATTTTCAAATACCTATATATTTAAAATGTTGAGAATAACTAGCAATATCAAAAAAATATTTATAACATTAACAGAGTTCGAGAAAATAATTAGTTGTAGCATTCTGTTTCTCTTCTTTTTCCTTTTTTACATGAAAATACCATAACGTAAAAAATAAATAAATTTATATATCTAAAATTCCAAAACATTTTAACAGAGCAAGTTCTATTAAAGCATAACATGCTTATATTGCATATGCGTGTGGTATTTTATGATATAGAATTGTAATATGGGGAAAATTACTTTAACCACGATATTTGTAGCGCAAAATGCATCTGTACCAAAAAAGTGTACTGTAAAAAAGTGAAACGAGCTATGAGTCTTTTCTAAGGAATAAAAATTACTTACTCTACTATGTATATATAAGAAGTATCTGTTTTGTTAATAGTGCTAATCAAAACGGTCTTTCAATTCAGGTCTTGGTATAAAATTGTAACTGTATTAAAAAAAATCTACCAAAAACATTAAAAAATTACATCTATCATAATTTTAATCACAGTTACGTCGATTGCTTACACAAAAAAGTTATTACGAATACAATATGAAATAATTTTTTTAATAATCAGAAATTAATCTTAATATACTAACGTAAATTTCGTTCCATGGTTTGACATTATAGTAATAAATAGCGAAATCTAATAATGATGTAATTTTTCGTTAATTGTTTGAAATATTGACATCTAGTTTTATTAACGTTCTTATTAAGGATTATTTTAATTACGTTGAGTTTTGAAATCGTTTTATTGAAATATCTTTATGTTTTGAGGTGTTCTGAGTAATTATAGATACTTTGTTAAACTATGTTTGTGTGTGTATGAATTCGTTTTGATATTTGAATTCGTTTTGATATTTGTGGTACCAATCGATACGTATTTTCGTAACTGCTTAATTTTCCAGCAAAATCAAGTCAAGTGGTTGTTTATTCTTTTTAAACTGAATACTTTTATTCAAGATTTTTTCAGTAATTGGTAACCTGGCAAATAATATGATGTTAAAGAAAGAGAGGACTTAAGCCAGGATTTTGACAACAAAATGACTGACACTGTGATTTTCTATTAATATTTTTTTTATTCTTGGACAGAGTGCCATAAATGTTGTAATTATCTTCTTTATACATACTCCGACTCACATCTAGACGATTGTCGAGTTACCGTGATGCCCCCTTTTTTTTTTAGGCCTAAATTGTTAATGCGGAACTAAATATTTCTATTTTTAAAAAGAAGAAAGAAGAAGAAAGTAAAGAATTGGTCATCAACATCAAAACTACGGATTTCTCCTTTAGGATTGATTATGTTTCTTATTCAATAATAATAATGTGAACTTATTTTGATTTCATTTTATAGTAAATCGCTGATATTTCAATTTCTACATTCGCTATTTCGGGTTACCAAAGTTGTTACCATTCCAAAACCAGGATAAACTCTTCAAAACTGATGAAACAAAAAAAATATAAATTAGTAGAGGCTTAAGGAAATACTTCCCAGCGAGGAAACCGACGTGGAGGTGATGGCAGACCGCATGCGCGAAGCCCTGTCTCGGGTTTGCGATGCGGCCATGCCGAGGGTGGGGTCTAGGCCCCGGCGCCGTAGAGGTGTCTACTGGTGGTCGCCCGAAATAGCCGAACTTCGGACGGCCTGCTGCAGGGCTCGTAGGGGCTTCGTCTGGTGTCGCCGACGTCACGGCTTTGACCTGGACCTGGAGGCCCAGCTGCGGAGCTGTTATCGTGATGCGAGAACAGCTCTGCGTTTGGCGATTCGAAGGGCGAAGGACCTGGCTCGGGAAGAAATCCTGGCTGGTCTCGACAGGGACCCATGGGGCGTACGTATCGTGCAGCACGGAATAAACTCCGAACCGCGTGCTCCCCGGTCATGGAGTCGATGGAGCCGGATTTCCTCGAAAGGCTGGTGGGGGACCTTTTCCCGGAGTCCACCGGCCACTCGCCTCTCGTGATGGCTCCCCCTTTTTATAGTGGGGAGTTGGCTCTGTCCCAGACATCACGGAGGCCGAGCTGGAGGTCACGTCGAATCGTCTACGAGCCCGCAACATTGCGCCGGGTCCAGACGGTATTCCAGGGCGAGTGCTGTTCATCGCTCTGGAATACTTGGGTGGCAGGCTTCGGGAACTGTTCAACCTCTGCTTGCGCATTGGACAGTTCCCGAAAGCCTGGAAAGAGGGCAGGTTATGCCTGTTGCGGAAGGAGGGTCGTTCTGCCATCTCTGCTTCCGCATACAGGCCGATCGTGCTGCTAGATGAGATGGGTAAACACTTCGAGAGTATCCTCTCTGCCCGTCTCATCCGTCACCTCGAGGAGGTGGGTCCGGATCTCTCAGAGGCTCAGTTCGGCTTCAGGGCGGGTCGTTCTACGATAGACGCCCTGAGAGCTCTGAGAGATGTGACCCAAGAGGCTTTTCGCGAGGGGGACGTCGTTTTGGCGGTTTCGCTGGACGTCGCCAACGCCTTCAACAGTCTTCCGTTCGAAACATTGGTCGAGGCGATCCGGTTCCATGGAGTGCCTCCCTATCTCCGGAGACTGTTGGGGGCCTACCTGCAGGATAGAGAGGTCCTGTGGGAGCGCGGCCACCAGCGAATGTACCGACGTGCCGTGAGCCGAGGGGTTCCACAGGTGTCCGTTCTGGGACCGGTCCTGTGGAACCTGATCTACGACTGGCTGCTCCGCTGTCCTCTCCTTCCCCGGATGAGAGTGTTTTGTTACGCCGATGACACCCTCGTCACAGCACGGGGAGGGAGCTTTTCGGAAGCGGCCCGTCTTGCTACCGTCGGTGCAACGCTCGTTGCGGACTGCATAGGGCTGCTGGGTTTGGAAGTCTCCGTCACTAAAACGGAGGCTATCCTGTTCCACGGCCTTCGGCGAGGCTCCCCTCGTCGGGCATCCATCTCCGTCCAGGGTTCGGAGGTGGTGGTGAAGGCCCAGATGAAGTATCTGGGTCTCACCCTGGACGGAAGGTGGAACTTCGGGGCGCACTTCTCCCTTCTCGCCCCGAAATTGGTTTCCACCGCAGCTGCCTTGGGAAGGCTTCTGCCCAACGTCAGTGGGCCGCAGGCTCAATGCCGGCGCTTATATGCCGGCATCGTGAAGAGCATGGCCCTCTCATTTGGCCGGGGTTCCTCACCGCTGACTCAAGGGCTCTGTTGCGTAGAACACAAAGGGTCCTAGCGGTGAGGATGATCAGGGGGTATCGTACGGTGTCCTTCACGACAGCTACACTACTGGCGAGCGATCCGCCCTGGGAGCTACAGGCGGAGGTGCTCGCAGCCGTGTACTGGCACCGGGCAGAAGCTTTAGCCACGGGGGTAAGGCCCGAGGCGACGCGAATCAGGGCTCTAGCTCACCGAGCCCTGATGCGACGGTGGAACGGGGACTTGGAGTCCCCTACCGCCGGTATGATCACAGTGAAGGCGGTCCGCCCTCACTTCGACTACTGGATCAATCGGCGGCACGGAACGCTTACGTTCCGTCTTGTGCAGGTGCTGACCGGGCATGGTTGCTTCGGTGAGTACCTGCACAGGATAGCACGAAGGGAAACGACCCCGACCTGCCATCACTGTGACGAGTCCTTCGACTCGGCTCGTCACACCCTGACGGAGTGCGCCGCCTGGGACCACCAGCGCATTGAGCTGGTGGGCGTGATTGGCAGGGACCTGTCGCTGCCGTGCGTCATCAGCGCGATGGTCAGCAGCGAGAGGTGCTGGGTCGCAATGGCCTTCTGCGAGCAAGTCATCGCCGCAAAGGAGGCCTCGAAGCGGGACAGGGAGTCAGCCTCGTCCGCTGACCCGCTCCGTAGGGGGAAACTGGGTTGAAGGAGGCGGGAATACGCCCGTCGCTTCCTTCCCCAGTTGTAGGCCTGGTGAGGGGGGAGGGTGACTCCTCTTACCTAACATAGGCCTACGATGGGAGGGTGCTCTATGTTGCTCGGGGCACCCTCATTGGGGGGGTCCCGCCGGGGCGTCACGGTGTGTGCTAACGCGATCCCGTGACGTCCCATTACGGCGAAGAGAGCAACCGTTGGTTTTTTAGTGGGTAGCCTTAAAAATGGCAGCAACCTCTATGCTGCCGGTTGGTCCCACATAACCCCCCGGCCGTCACCCCCTGGGCCGACGGGGTACCCGTAACGGGTTTTTCCAACGGAAAAAAAAATTGATATTATAAGAAAAGGGTAATAAGGTTAAAATTATTTTTAAAAAATAATGCAACCAAACAATTTAATTTTCTTGGCATTTATCTTATATATGTGCTTTAAAACATTGCTTCTTGCCAAATTTCAAGATTCTAGGTCGACTGGGTCTTTTTTGGTTTTGACTCCCTAGCGAGTATGAATATATGCGACTTAAATTACTATCTCTTTTGATTGCATTTAGCTAGAAGTTTGATTTTGTTACAGCTTAAAGGTGTTATAGACTTGAGTATTTGATATGAATTTAAATTTGATACCTCTACGCGTTCATGAGGAAAGGAGTAGTAACTTTAAAATTATTAAAAATATTTTTATTCTATGATGTAACTAAATATTTACGGTTTCCGCAATTTTTCCTTTATCTATTTAATGCGTTGCTTCGTACCAAATTTCAAGATGCTGAGTTGACGGGAAGTATCTTGTAGGTTTTGATTCTCTTGCGAGTTTCAAAAACTTGCTGAAATTTACAGCATAAACGGCCGTATCTTTTGATTGCGTTGTCTTAGAAGTTTGATTTTTCACCGCTTCAAGAGTCAGTAGACCTGAATATTTAATATAAATTTTAGTTTAATATCTCCACGCGTTCCTAAAAAAGAATAACACAAAAAAAGACGGTTCCCAAATAAATTAAAAATCTATGGAATAAACACTTTGAACACTTTTTTGTGAGGAATAAAGGCATATGATATTTGCCATGGGCCAACTTAGCATACATCGGGTTAATAGTATGTACACTCAAGTCACAAATTTATAGATCCTAATTAATAATAATTCATCGATTTCCTTTTCACACATTTTTTTGAACACTTTTGCGTATCTCTTAAAGAAAAGCGATACTCCAAATTGCCGCGATTACGAAAAAAAATATAATTAATTTAATCTTTTAATGGCGTATCTTCCGATAGATTGTCATGCTGGTGTGTGTCATGATTTTAAAATCTTTTTCTAATTATCAGATGCAGGAAAAAAGTTCTGTGAGTAACAGTTCTCAATATATATTTATTTTATATTTTGAAATGTGCTAATAATTAAATGGGCTACATTTGATACCCACTACAGCATTACTAATAAATTAAATTTATGACTTTATATTATTTAGCAAAATTTAGAAACATCAGATCGCAATATTTTTATTGCTGTTCCAAACTGTCTTAAAAATAACCTAGACATTTCTAAAATTGGAAACCATATCTAAGAGAGTGGATTACTCGCTGTCCTTCTTCTACACTTCCTTTAGAAATTTGTATTTGAACGGTTAAGCTTATACCTTATAGAAAATCGCTTTCTAATTTCCAGATAGTCTAGATTTTCATCTGGTCATAGAAAGTTTACAACGATAGTTAACGCCACTTACGACATTTAGTACATAATGGACGGCGTAAAATTACTAAAAATATTCAAAATACCTTTTACCTAAAAACTTTATCGAACATGAAATAAATTTAGATTATTTATCTAAAACAACTTCTCTCTCTTGACCAGACTTGACCAACTCCGAAAGTTTATTAAACTTCTTTTGCTAGTGAGGCTAAAATTTTAAGTTGTGCAGATTAAACTCAAAAAGAAAGCATTACGTCGGTCATTTTAACCTTTCTAACTTTAAGTTCGACAACCATATACGTGTGGCTGGATGGTGGAACTACAAAGTTAAATTTTTAAAAGTAAAACTGTATGAGTGATGTTAGAGATTGATTGATTTTAAATTTAAGATATATTTTTTGTACTAAATCAATCACTTCTATACTTTTTATATTTCTATATTATTGGGAAGTTAGTCTAATAGTCTAATAGTCTAATATTCCTGATTTTAATACCAAGAGAAACCTACAGATACACTTAGTTTTAAGATCTCCAACGTTTATTCTAAAGTACATTCGATTAAAAATCCGCTTCGAACCGTTTTACAATTGCAATCTTATACACTAAACATTTTGCAACTGTCTTTAAGGAACCAATGAAAAGTATCTTTGTGTTGTCTACTCTATCCTTCTATATACACGGTTAAAAGTTCTGGGCAGTTTAAGCGTATCCGGATACAAACAATACTGGCTATGTTACTGAACCTCGATAGAAGGAAATGGTTACAAATACTTGTATATAATTTACTAAACACTTCAACAACCTGCATCACATATTGGCTATAATGGTATGCTTGATATTTTCTTAAAATTTTATATGAAAGTAGTTTTTACATAGTATGAACTCTGTACGTATTGGTACTTAAAAATAATAATATGCAGTGCATTTATAAATTATAATTTGTGTTCTATAATGTACCAACATTTCTAATAAAAACAACTTTTTAAGTTTAGTCCAATATATTAAAGCTGATGTGTAACTTAATCCGTTTATATGCACTATTGTAACAATTGTATAAGTAAACTGAAAAAGACACATGTCAAATGCTTAAAACAAAGATTGTCATTATTCATTAAAAAATCTTGATCATTTTGCGAGATTTAGTAACGTGATCATATTACTGAAAGTCAAATATTTTATTGACATTGAAAAAAATATTGGCTGTACAGAAATGTGCAAATATTAAATGTTAAAAGTGACTTACATAATATAAATAATAAATATAATCACAAAACAACAGTTTCTTAATTTAGACTTACTAAAAATAAAACTAAAAATAATTTATTGATAAACATTAAAGACTGTGACGAAAGATAATACATTACGCCGTGATCGTTATAACATTCGAGGATGTAAATAAAACAACAGGAAGTATATGTGGCAATTGTAATAATACATAAATTGACATATTTGATTTATATTCAATATTACTTTAATGATTTTCTTATAAATGTGGTAATACAACTAGGATTAAAAGAAGAATAGCTAACTTAGGATTTTTTTAGTTTATTTATATTAAAAATAGATAAAATAAGCTGGGTTCAAACTAAATAAATTTTAATATTGTTCAAAAACATAACTATATGTGGATTTTATTTTCCATTTAATTGCTCAAGTAAAATCGATGTTGAAAGTTCAATTGTTCTCCTAATACAGAAATAAGCTAATATAGGATTTCTGTGCTTAAATGATGTAGAATGCCGATGAAGTAAAGCCTTTGAATCAGATTGAGAGTGTACCAAAAACTGTGAAACAAGTATTCAAAAGTCTTGTATAGTAATGCACTAGGTGCAAAGATTTCTGTAACTCCTTATGAAACTCTGTCATTTTACCAATTGTATCATATGTCAGCTGTATATTCTATTTAAGGAATGCAAATCAATTTTAAAATGATCTTCACTCACTTCACACTTACCTAAAAAACTTGAGCTATATCAAATAATCAGAGTTTATATATCATCAGCCACCAGGACCATATTAGCCAGCAGTTGTTTATTTCTGCAATTTTGTGTGATATTTGTCAACACCTCTCACTGACAGCCTCTTTTCCTCTTAAAGAGTTTTTAAGTTGCTTCAAGATTACGTCTAAAAAGTCATTGCGTTTTGAAAATTATTATTAGAGTTTAACAGACATAAATATTTGTAAAGGACAGTTTTATAACATTTAAACCCATATAGTGTCGATTATTTATTAAAATCTCAAAAAAACACAAAAATATACATTTTTTTATATAAAGGGAAAAAATATATATTTTTACTGCTTCCAAAATACACAATTCATATTTAAGATTTAGTATTTGTAAAAAAAAAAAAAACATTTAAAATATGTCACATATATATAATCCTAATATAAGCCAACAGAAGTGAAAGATGTCTTTAATAATTCCATACGTCTCAGCTGCAGTTATGTTTGCACTCGCTCTAGATTGTGGCATGTGAATGCAAAAATGTATTTTTATATAAAATTTAACACACGTTTGTTGAGATTCAATATTTGAGAATGTTAAAAAAATAGCGAAATCGCTTGTTGAAGTATGATCACTTATATGATAAAACTTTAAGTAACAATACAATTTTGAAATGTACAATAAAAATACATTAATTGTTACGCCTTAAATAAATTATATAGGAAAGACATTATCCACGCAGGATTTTTTCAAGTAAAGGTTTTCTTAAATATAGTATCATAAGCTTTTGTGAAGTGCCATTAAAGAGCTAATCTTTTAAACATCATATCAAATTGCTATTAAATTTAATCACAGGTTAGTATTTTTCTATAATTTTTTTTTAGAAAGGGCTTTATTTAAACAAATGTTATTTATGTTGGTATGTGGAATTAATAGCCATGAATTTGCGAATTGCAGCCAAACTTCAGGTTATTCCTGGAAATTTACTTTGAATCTGAAAGTGAAGGTAAAAGGAAAAAGAATAAGACAGGTCATTTTCTTTAAAGACGCTTGATCGGTGTTACTTTGAACTAAATTTTTTCACAATATTTCAATAAAATTTTAAAAGAATTTAATGATTAAATAATCCTTAAAGGGACTACAATTGTTATGTCTTTTATTATTTCTATAACAAAATATATTTAGCAATTTTACATATAGGTCCTAATATCTGAAATAGTTTTTATAATGAAGATAAACTAAATTAAAAATAATTTGAAAATATACCTATTTCAAAAGTTACCCATGTAAATTCTCATCGAGGATCAGGAACCGTTATATAAATTAATAATTAATTTAGGCCGTATATGTTAATTACAGTGTCCAATTATTTATTATTTTGAAATATACAATGTAAATGAGCCTTGTAATAAATGCATTTATTCGACTGCGCGTGTAACGTTGTTATTAATATATTAGGTCATAATTTACATAAAGTTAACGAGTTTGGAGTAGAATATTATTAAAAAAATAAAAACTTATTTGAAAACATATAAGACAAAAACAGTAGCAATATTGTTAATAAATATCTAGAATGTCGAATATGAGACTCAAATAACCATAATAAAGTAATGTGTATATTTATTCCAAATTACAGCTCTTTTTGAACTAATTGTTGAACATTATATATTACGTTGGTCTGCGATACTTATGAAAGAAAGAGAACATGAAAGTTTATTCTCGCTTAAAATTTAACTTTTATTTTTTATGATACGTTGAAACACTATAATATCAAAGACTACTACGTCATTATGGATATTTTCTATTGTTTACGTACAACAGGCTCGCAATTGACTACAACATGCCTGATGTCAAACATCTCTCAAGTCTAGTTTGTCCACACGATTACTTATTAAGAACCTGTAAACTCTTGATTTGAATAACTCTATATTGTGATTTCCAATAAACCCACACTCCGCTAAAAAGTTCCAAAACTTTGCTATCCTTACTATCAAAGTTGAAACAGAAACGCTTTGTATGAGAAATTGCATTGTGACGTGAGTGACATTGTCATGTCAGACTTTAAAGGTAAATTATAATTTAAATATCCATATATTGGTATTTTGCCTACTTTCATTTTAAAACCATAAACACCGAGTTTTTAAATTTCAACTTCCCCATAAAACTGTCTTTTAAAACTCAACAAGACCACAATCCATAGCACACTTAACAAATATTTGGTGCTCCGAAATAATTTGTATTTAATTAAACGCTCTTACATTATGAGTAATTTTAAAATGTATACGAGAACAAAATATTCTGTAGTTTCGCAAAGCTAATCATATTACCAATCAATATTCACATGGGTGAAATTTTAATCATAAAATTACCGATATCGCTATGCATTATAACAGTCTTTAACACAGTCAACATATAACCAATTTGTCAACGTTGTGAGAATGTTTTTTAATTAGAAGGAGATTAAGTTGCATGTTTAAGGTTTTACTAAAACACAAATGGAATACTGGTATAGATAAGGATTAGAGGATAGAGAACAAATCTAAAAAATACAAAATGTATCACTAGACTCGGATTCCGCCTGGAAGTCTCCGAAGTGTGCAGTTCCAAAAAAAGGTGACGTCTTAAAAAAACGATATAAATAGATATAAGTCTATGCTGTAGAACTATACATTTAGCAATTTCAAAAATTTAAATTCAATTATTTTTGGGATTATTTTTTTATGGAAGTGGAGGGCAAACGAGCGTGCGTATCACAGATGGAATGTGATCACTGCCACCCACAATCTTTTGTAACATCCGAAGACTCGGAAAAGTGTTGCCGGCCTTGGAGGTAGGTATACACCTTTTTTAAAGGTAACCATGTATTTTTTTTTAATATTCAACAAGACCTTTTTTGGATTTACAAAACATTTCATACAAAAATAGTTTATATGTTTCAAAACTGACTAGTAGGAAGAATTCATTCCACTTTATTCAAATATTTGAGTATTTTAATATTGAGCCAATGTTGAGAATCTGTCATTAATCTCATCTCCGTTACTCTTCTATCGTATTATAAATTAATTAAATTCTTAAATTAATTAATAAATAATAAATATCATAATAGTTTTATCCCCTTTAACTTATACACATGGATTTAAAAGATCAGCTATTTCAATAGTACATACAAAAGTATCTAAAAACCAGATAATATTAAAACAGAATCGAATGAGTTATTTCAATTACAAAATTTCCTCGCTTGTTTTCGTACTCTACTGTTAAAGTTCATAAAAATAATGACCTCAGAATAAGAAGCTCAGCAATCAAAACATTAATATTCGGTTGAAGTTCCAAAACCTCGTACAAAGCATTTCGCTTCCGTTTTTTGAATGAACGGCGAAACTTTGATATTCTATGCCGGTGGCGGTCTTCAAATTCATAGCAAATAGGTTTTTACTAAGAAAGCACGCAACTTCTTTAAGTCACGCTTAATATTCAGATTGTTATTAAACGTGAACTATCGTAAGATAAAAAAAAAAATAGTGTCGATTGTTCAATAAATATTACAAATAATAAGTGGCTTACTTTTGTTAGCAAAAAAAATATTTTTTCACAAACCTTATTATATTTTAGGAACTCGCTTCGGACGCAGTAATTACTTTTCTAATACGGTAATTTGTTATATAAAAGTTTATAAAATGCTGAAAACGACGTTTTCGGCCAACCTTCATGAATTTGACAAAAAAGTTTTGTCTAAGAAATCGTGTCATCTGTAATTTTGCTTCAGGCTCTTCTTACACTATCACGGTCACTTTTGCGGCCGCTAATAAACTGAAATAAACAAAGAACGGCAATTAATATTTAGTTAAAACGTATTAAAATATATCAATATAAAAGATTTAGTACACTTATCTTATAAGTGGTGTTGCTTTATTCATTCTTTTTCAAGCAATGATTTCAATAAATTTACTTGGTGTTAAAAAGAATATTGTTTAAAATGCTGTGACTCGTCACAATTGAATATAAAAATATTCTTAATTTTTTATATCTTAACAGCTTCTTCGTAAAATCTGAGGTAGTCTGTTTGCTTATATGAGAGTGTGCTTTTATTAACTATGTGCTTTCCTAAGCTTTTCTAATTTGTTGTGCTCAATCATTTATTTATTAAATCGAAAGAGTTTTAGTATATAAAAAATATAGCTGTTCTGTTAAATTGTTTAAAAAAATGGAACATGTAACTTATATATAATTTAAACATAAGAAGTTTAGCGAACATAGAGAGAGAGTGACAGTTACAAATTGAAATGGAATTAGTATATAAGTACTTGGTTGTACCCACTTAAATACTATCGGAATTTTTCCGAATAGATTCGATTCCATTCAGGGTTCTTATTCGTGAGTTTGGATTATGGCAGAATTGTGTGAATTGCCTAATACTGTTAATTATATATGATAGTAATCATCATTTACGAAAGTTACACCAATATAAAAATTAATATCGAATAATATAATAATATATTTTACACTTAAATTCTTGTAAGTACATAAAAATTTAAAATACTGTGTGCTTATAATGTTAGTAAAATGTTATAAAATTTTAACTAAATACCGGCTCGACTTCTCAAAATGATATTTTCGGTGGTTATAAAAATCTCAATAAAAAACTGACATTGCAGAGTCGACACCACAGGTGATCTTACCTTGACCTGTTACAAATTTTTAGCGATTCGATATAGCAAGATTCTAATATTACTCCTTGCAGACATCAGATTGAGTATGGAAATTCAGCTTGTCTTTCCTGTCCTGTTTGACTTGTGATTGAAGTAGTTGTCGTCAATATTTCTAGTGCATCAGCTAATGAGAGGTCGTTTGAATACTGCAACGTGATTGCTGGCATCCCTTAAGGCAGCATTTTAATTTCTTGTTTGTTTTTTTTATTTTTAGTAACTCTATTACTTCTCCCTTTAATTGTCAATTCGGCCAGGACTTCGTTGCATTAATAGTTTGGTCCTTAATTTTGTATGAAGTAATCAATTTAAATTTAAGTTCCGCTAGCTGGCGGAAATTCGTAACAACTCTTAAATGAACATGATTTTTTTATAATAGTTAGATTGGTACTGCTATCTGATCCCTAACTTGAAAGGAAGTGACATCATTTAACGTCAAAAATCAAAACAGTTCAGATTGATTGGTTGTGGTATACTTGACACATACAGAATAAAAACATATGCACAAATTCTGAAAGCAATTTAATTTATTTAATATCTCCTGCGTGTCTTTTTGTAGTTGACGTCAGCGTAGTCGAAAAGGGTAAAAATGAGATCGAACTGCCAGAAGTTTCTATTGCAAAAGTAGGAAGTTCTGAAAATGCCTTAATATTGAAAAAAATTCAAACTTTTATTCCTTTACGTTAACATGTGAAGTTCAGATTAGATTACAATCAATTAATAAGCTTAAATTAGACTTTTATATATTAAATGTTAAAAAAGTTTTGATTAGAATTTTTGTTCCGTAGATGCCTTGTTTGTTCGATTTATTAGGGATTACTGACAGACCATATTACCCTGTTGGGTCTAATCTGAAATAGCCTGATTTAAATGAATAAAAATGTAGCACGTCTACCCACACCCAAAGTTCAAAAAAACAACCACATTTGGGAAAAAAATTAACTGTTAATAAAAAAACTAACCAATGCTCCGACACTCACATTGCAAATATCTTGCCCATTTTTAATGAAATATTTGCTTATTAATAGTAGATATCTATCTTAATATCATAAAAGTATTTGAAATATCATGTTATTATTATTAATTAATATGGCTGATATATTATGTGTATTGGGAATACGTGACGTGACGTGGGTAGGCGTGACTTTGTAACTGGGAGAAGTAAAACAGTGTGGTTTTATCATTTTAATTGAGCGGATGTACTGATAGAGATAAACAAGTCTGCTTAAATATTAATGAAACGTTTGAAATGATGTTTTACTATAATTAAGTTACGTAATATAATTCGAGAAATGCAATAAATCTTTTCCCTAAAAAATGATATACCACATTTGTTGTTAATATGCAGTCGATGGTAATTAAATCCTCAAAATTTATACAAAAATATAATCATTTCCTTTATAAAATTAGAAAGCCCTTTATACATAACCCTTTATATATAACAAACGCAAAAGAAAGCTTTTGCATTTCATAAAAAAAATGTATATTGTTTAGAATTAATATATTTTTATAATAAGTGAACCATTATAACATTTCAGGAAATGCTATTTTGGTACATTAAATTCTTGTTTAAACTCTCTGTTTAAACTCTGTTATTTAAATCTTGAAACTTGATACAAGTTTGACAACATACCTACTTCTTAAGGGAACTCCGAGCAGTTAAACGGGCTACTGAAACACAACCACTGATTATTTATCCATAAAACTTGTTCAGCTCTCGTGTTTCAAATGAACGTAATTAGATCTAACAAACAGGTAAAGGAGATAAAAAATATTAAGATAAAATAATAAAATATATCAAAATAATTTTTTGATGTTAGCCAAAAACTGTTGCCTATATCTTATTATCAGGGTAAATAACTTATATCGACTCTTACTCCTCACAATTTAGACATTTTCCGTATTATTTTGTAGTTACAAAAGTCTAATATTTTTTTTTCGAAAATTGTTTTATAAATAATGTAGGGCGTTGAACATAGATTTGCATAGAACTTACTTAAACTTTAACCTAAATATTAAATTCGTAATCTAAAAATGAAATCAACCTGCACAGGTAGTGTGCAGATGTATAAAATTTTTGGGCTGTATGAGATTCCTTATGAGGTTATAAAGTTTCAAGTTTTTAAAATGGCCGCCATTATTTAATAATATTTCATACTAACTAATGGCCGGAAAGTAACACTTGACATTGAATTTATGTACTAACACCAAAGATTCTCAAAACACTTTTTTTATACTTACCTAATTACAATTTTTTTAATTGTATTTAATAATAATTATTTATAACACTCAATAAATAAACATATCATTCATTAAATAATTGTATGTTAATTAATATATTTCGCTAAATTTTGATTACAAAATAATGTCAAATTTACACAATTAACAAAGCGTATAATTTTTAAATTGGTATGTATTTTGTTTTAAATAGTAAAACAATTTACAATACGTTTTTAAATTACTATAGTTGTTTTTGTATAAAATAGTTTGATTTGTAACAGACGAGGGCGGGGATTTTTTTTTAAAGTCCCTTACTTTACCGCCTCGATAGGTAAAAATATAAAATAGTGAAGCAGTATATAATACAAAATTTATTTTGTAATCATCGCGTCGCTAAGTTTAATTATAATTTTATTTTTATTACCGGTGTAATCAATATTTGGTTAGGTTTATTGAGTTTAATCTTTATCAATAATCAAAATTGTATTATAATCATATAGTTATGACTTTTTACACTTTAATATATATTAAATTATACTATTATTAATTAATTTGTTGTCACTTAGCACTGCTGGTCATTACTGATTTTTATAATTGACAGATTTAAATCGCAATGGGAATAAAAAACCTTTTTTAAAAAATTTTTAACTTTCATCAAAGAACGTATTTAGTAAGGGCCCATACACATACGTAATGTTTTTCTTAGTTAGTTGTGTCGGTTTTTTAAGATCGGAGCGGTTTGGGATCCCTCGTAGCCTTAACTCTTATGTTGCAGAGTGTCCTTAAAGGCAGGCTTATTTCAATAACTATGGTATCAAAATAGACCTTCCTGATACTTCTTATTGACGTACAAAAGTGATTATATTACTTGAGTCAAAGTGGAAAGATATAAATAAATAATAATAATGTCTTGGTAGATACTGTGTAGTCATGACTATTAAAATATATCTAATACTCAACGGAGTGGATAGCAACACGGTAGTCTAATGAAAAACCGATGGCTAAATATGTTTGTAGGCAATTTCAACAGTCCTCATTTATTTTTATTTCTTGAATGAACTTCTCTATATAAATACCTAAAATACGTAACTGTAAATTTTTATAACATTAAAAGACTTTCTAATTTTTTTAAAAATTTTAAGCAACAAGCAGGCTAGACTAAGTCATTGCTTGCCCTAAATAATATTTTTAAATTATATAAATTATATAAAACGTAAAATCTAACAAGTAGCAGATGTATAGATTACAACTCGATTAGGAATGAACATGTGTTCCGTGTCAGCCGTGGTCAACTTTTAGCTCTCTACTTTGCCGACTTAAAGTTTGTCGTAGACATGTTAGATAACTTGAACCGAGTTTCTAAGTACAAGACTCGGTAAGCTCTTGAAATTTCAAATATTTAAGACACTTTTTTGAAGAAGCATACATTTATTTTCAACGATCGAAAGTTAACTTTTTGTATATTAAAATTATATATCTTACTAGTATTATTATTTATTAAATTATAATCTTAAGTCTTGTTTAATAAATTTATTTACATAGCTTACATAATTTTCTAAATCATATCGGAACCGAACTAATAAGTAAGTAGGCACTTTTATTTCTCATTATTGGTTATAATAAGTATATCAATATATGCACAGCCTAATCTAGGATAGGATCCTATTAATATTATAAATGGGAAAGTTTTTTTTTATTCTTTCACGCAAAACTATTGAACGAATTAAGAGAAAACTTTACCGTTATTTAGGAAATAGATTAGAAAAACACATTATTATTGATATAGATTTTGTGTTATTTACATTTAATCAAACGATAAGTATCAAATTATCCGGAAAGTATTGGAAGAGTCTATAAACTATAAAAACTACATGAAGATTGTCACGTAATATTCAGCGATCCCTACAGGCACAGGGTGATAAGGATACTGCCAGAAAAAGTTAAGTCACCAGATATTTGAAGGTTGGTAATTGAGGAAGTTGGTGAGAGGAAGAGGAGGCAAATAAAAAGGTTAAGGCACTTAAATTTCACTATATTGTAGGTATTGTATTCGAAGGTAGGAAAACTTGAAGTTCCGGGCAAACCGTAGACGACAATCTAGCTTCTGTCACAAGACACTAGAGTAGCACTAGTAGGGCAGACTTCCTGGGCAGCTGCAACAGTCGGATTCGGTACCAAGTGGTTTAACCACAAGGCGACCCAGTCCCGATCACTGGTTAAGAAAATTATATTTATAAACTGAACTCTGGAGTCTCCTCGCTCATTTTATCTAACTTATCACTAGAAGAATGCGAAAATAATAAAGTATATACAGGAATTATTATAAACATTTCTGTACATTTTTTTTTATTAGAAACTAGTAGAAATATTATAAGATATCATACCGTAGGATTTATTGTCTAAAATAGTCTAAATAAAAGAAGGCGACACCTTTTATGTGAAACACATAATTATATAGATATTTGCATTAACAACGCATATTTCGAGAACTTATCAAATTCTCAATAAAAGTATCTCAATACTTATTGAATTTATATAAATTTTGCCTATTACATTAAGTAATTTGAATGACTAATTGCAAAGTTATCATGATAACATTAAATCTGTTTTGTCTCCTTGTGCGTCTATATGAAAAAAGGAACCGTTGTTTTAAGTATTAGATTTTTTAATAAATTCAATAATATGCATATTAGTCCATAAGTAACGTTTTAAAAAAAAAAGAAAGACTGCTTTTTATCAACGCACTACGCACTGTTATATAATAAATGCTATGTATACCATCTAAAAGAAGAATAATACCTTATTGTAGAGTAAAAGAAATAAAATGCAAAAACATTAATTCTATAGATGGGTATACAATTCTGTTATATTATCTAAAATACATAATTTTCTTCAAAACCTGGTACTGGTAGGGCATTAACCAATGAGACTGGACCTTTCCTGTTCTAAAACAAAGCATATCTGTGTGACTGTGTGTATGTGTGCGTGCGTCCGTATATGTGGGTGAGTGAATATATGTATGTGAGAGTGAATATGTTTAAATACATATATTCGTTGTATCGTGTTAAGTTGCATTCGGAGATGTTGGAGCAGAGTAGTCAATGACGGGAAGGATCAGTGATTGCACTAGCAGAATTTTAGTTCTAATGTGAAGAAATCTTTTGTGGCGATATAATGATCGATGTGAACTACTTATTTTCGATAAAATATCCATGATTTCAATTTAATGTGGTGTCAATTTTAGTCGAGATTTATAACAGCAGATGAAAAAGGAATGACATTGTTGTCACAAGACAGTGACATTAAATTGATTCCAATTTAAGTAGCTGCTGCTGATTACCTAATGTTATCGCCTTTTTTTGGTCATTGGAAAAATTCGTTACAAATACCCTGTCGGCTAAGAAGGTGATGCCGGAGGGGTGTGCATAGAGGACGTTAGAATTTGCAAGTTAGAATTCAGCGTGGCGCATCGAACCTAATGTTATTGCCTGACATTTCAAAGGATTTACATTAATTCCGAATTATGAGCACCAATCGTTTATATATATCAGGTCTTTATTTGGCGTGGCAATTGGTTTATTAATGTTGTCAGGCTTGACATATGCGTAAATTTGTAAGTCGTCTGCATACTGATGGTAAGAGGATTTTAAATCTATGGATTACCATAGATTCAGTTTCATCTTCATTACAGCTTTATTAGAAGCTGATAAATAGGGAAAATAAAAGAGGGGAAAGTATACCGCCTTGTAAAAGTTCAACGCGTAGGTCATACAATTCTGAAATATTATTTATTCCCTATGCGTAATGCTTGCTGACGACCACGAAGATAGCTTCAGAACCAATTTAGTCCGTTCGAAAAGACATTAAGGTGAGAAAAGAGAACAAGAAAAATGTCATGATGAACTGCGTTAAAAGCGTTGGAGAAGTCAATAAGAACTAACACGGTTAACCGACCACCCATCCTTGCATCTCTGACATCTTCAACAATATTTAGTGAGTTTCTTACGTTTGGATGGAAGAATGGTAGTATATGGAAGATGTCTAATGCCTCACATAGCTCATTAAGTAAAATTGACGTACGTTAAGTATGTTTTTGGAGATATACAATTCAATTATTTGATATCATACATGTTTCTTAAAACAGACTTAAGCATTGCTGTTTCGACCTCTTTGAGCTCTTTATATGTATAGAAATGGGTCTTGGTAACTCCACCACATACAGTGACAAAGTAGCTAAGGACAGATCGTACAAGAGGCTTATGTGATTAAAAGAATTCTATTATTATACATATTTTGTCAGCCACGGCGTTAATATGGAAACTCCATGTACAAAGATGTTGGACAGAAATAATAATTTTTTTAAATTTGTATAAACATAAATTTAAATAGGTTTGTTGCAGGTGTGTACGTGTGTGTCATTGAATTAAATAATTGTATACATTCCTGTATTGCGGTCTTGTGCTTTGAATCAAATCGTCAAACCTTTCAAGTAATGGTCCTAGGGTGTGCATACGAAAACCTCAACCGCTCCGCCGGATGTGGAGTTATGCATGACGTGACTCGGCGACCGACACTACCACATCCCTTATTACACAAAGCACGCCGTGTCCGTGTCCGTGTACCGTGATATCTTAAAATATCAATCTATTTGTAATACAGTTCCAATCATATATATCAATTTTAAACGCTACTCGGATTTTTAAACATTATTAAAATTACATATAACATTATTAATATACACAGAAAATAAACTTATACTTAGAGAAAATGTTATATAACGGTGTATTTAATTTAAAAAATTAATTTATAGACTAGAACAAAATTACTTATATTATTATAATGTTTTTTGCATGCTTTTTATAATCAACGCTACAAATCCGGAGTAATCTTCGGTGTTAACGATCCAATTTTTAATTGTTTTTATTGATAGAAAGGTATATTATTTCAGAGAGTTAAGGGCTACTTTTGAATTATGTAAATATTAGTTATTAATTAAAATAAATTAATAGAAGGCTGAAAATATTGTACAATATCACTTGCGCTGCCTGAACGTTTTGAAATAAAGAAAAATATCTATAACAGAAATATTAATTACTTTTAGCTTTAACTTTATGAATAAAGTTTAGTGTAAGTGGTTAAAAGAAGATGCGAAATAAATCCAAAATCTGGTACCATTGTTGCGTTGTCGCTACTTCTGGACGTGCAACAGGAGCGTCATATCAAATTTTGTGGGGGGAGGCAAACACAAAAAGTGTGTTAAGGCCCTCATTTAAAAACAACAAAAAATGCAAATACTCATTGCTATACTAACAAGATATTGAAATTGACTATAGTTATTTAGTATTACAAATATATCGTTATAGTATCTTGCATTTGCATACTTTTTGTATATATTTTTGATATTGCTACTAATATTATAATGTCATTTATTAATATAGCATTTGCTGCAATACTTATTCATCTATAAGTATATAGATATGAAAAACACTTAATGACTCATTACAGAATTTTGAAAGCTACTCAGCCAATAAAAATGAAATTTGGACATTGTAAGTGACGTCCGTTAAGAAAAGATGTTTAGAAATTCCATTCATAAAGAAGTGAACTAAGGGTTGCAAATTGGTATAAAACTTCGTAATTTTTTTTTTGGACACATGAAAGTTTTAGATTTAAATTAGTAAAAAAACAATAATGTATTAAAGATATTTAAAAAATTGTATTACTTTCTATAAGGGCAAAATAGAGGCTGGAAATTGATATGAAATGTGTGGTCTTTTTTTTGTGATGGGCAAGCCGTCAATAGATGGCGCTAGCAATCATTTCAAAAGTATGAAGTATCTAATTGTGATATAAAATTAAAAAAACTTTTTATCCACACACCACGCGGCTGACGTCGCGAGCAAAACCTAGTGTAGTATTTTAGCTGTATGTAATTAGCGTTATTTAGTATATAAACGTGGTGTAGTATATAATCACATTGTGAAGTCATTTTGATTTCAAAATTTAAAAAAAGTTTACTATGCGGGGAAGTGGCGGGTGAAGTCGCGGGCGAAAGCTAGGTGTTAATTATGTAACTAACTATACATGAATAATAAATAGAACATAAATATTTACATATTCCGATGCGAATCGTTTTAATTTTGAACAAATAACATTTTGTTGTTACTCGTTTTAAAGTAAACAGCTTCACTCATTTATGATAGTGTCAATATTTACGATAATTGACATTTGTACTTATAATTTTAATAATATAAAATAATATAAATGTCTTCAAACGGTGTATTACATATTATATGTATGAATATATTTTATTTTTATTTATATCATAATTCTTTCTTCTCTTATATTTATGCATATACTTGTACTTATAATGTTTTAATTACAATTTTTTGTCACTCTCAGATCAATTCTTTTGTATTATTAGTGGAATCATCTTTCTCAATAAATATTTCATAATTTTGTATTCATATACATATAAACGTTTTTGTACATTTATCGTTAATATATAACGGCCTATTCTCTACGACATTGAAACTAAGTAGCTTGAGGCTCACTCACGGTTTCGTAATTTAACAACTAAACTAATTGTAACTACATTGGATCCATCCACATCCAGTGGATATTCGATCCACCTGCAATTGCCTATCTCGTTTTCAATTAGAGAATTAGAATAGTAAGTTTATTTTTTTTATTATTATAGAAAATCTTCATCTTGACTTTTGATGTCATAATTGTAACGCCGCATTCTCAATTTAGTACTCTCAAGCACTTCAAATGGATATCAAGGAGTTTCAACCACTTACATGTACCCAAGTTGCATATCAACAATCCATGCGACACCCATAGAGTCACTACTGCAAAAGGCTAAAATTCCTCTGTTTATTCATGTCTATGAACATTTAAAGGTATGGTATTTATTATTTCACTATAATATGATGAATACGAACGATATTGAAATTGACTACAAAAAAACATCGCAACGTACTCGATGTATACAGGAAGATCTCTTAATTAAACCTTAATTACTTTTTTCAAAAGTCGTTAATTTTTATTCAACTTTATGATAATTGGTAATGTAAACAATTACTAATTACAACAAACACTAAAGAACCTATAAATCAAATCATATCATTTTTTAAAATGTCATTCGTTTGTTTTGCTTTAGTACCCTTAGCTTTTATTACATTTTTTAAGCTAGTTTTTCATACGCAGAGAACACAAAATTCAAACAATTCCTTAATCACTATTTTGCATATATTAGTTACATGCAGTCTTTATTTTCTGATGAAAATTAAACCATTTTTTAAGAGCTAGCATTTTTTATTGTGATATGATATTTTACTATATTTTATATACTTTTTAAACATCACATTAAATATTACAAATATTAATAAATAACTTAGCTTAAGTATTTATAGTTCATGTAACTTATTATCTTCGTCTATAGAACAATGTCTATCGAACAAGAATTAAAAAAAAAAAACAAAAAATGCATTCCCGCTAAATAAAAATATGATTGTTTAGTTATTTTTTTGCATATAGACAGACGGACACCATACTTAAATAAATTGTTTAATAGGTTTATGAGAAAGTGGTAATTATTTTATGAGAAAACGGTAAAACAGTAATTATTAAATACGCATGTTACTAAAAAAATTAAAAGAAATAAATAATGGCATAGGAAAACAAAGAAACATTTTTTTATACCCTTTTTTCTTTTTTTCATAAAAGATTATTCCTTAAAAAATATTATTTAAATTATTTTCGATGTTTACTACAACAAAATCATTAACGCAACACAACGCGGACTTGTTTTTTATAACTACCTGTGTAAACTTAAGAATAAATTATATTCTACTTATTTTTAATTGTTTCTAAAAGAACAAAGAAACTAATTGATTCATTTTGTTTCAAATATGATCATCTTTTTCAGTAATCAGTTCCAACTTACGCAAAAATTAATCGATTTGTACCAAAACAGGTAGTGGGGAGAGGGAACTGAAAAATATTGCTTTGTTACACACACACACACTTACACCCACACCCACATATTATTTGAAAAGTATCGATGTTTAATTAGGATACGTATTGGTATTAAAACGTTTAAAGAATTGGATCTCACAATTATAACATTAAAATATGTTTTTTTTTTAAATTTAAGCCAAATTCTTAAATATTCTATCCAATAATAGTATGTCGGCCAAACTGATTTTTGATGTTTTCTGTCTTTAAAGTCAGAAATAAAATGGTAGTGGTCATTCTAGCAGAAAGTCATATACAGGGTACTGAGATGGCACACATATTACTTGTGAAGCATCAGACGCCAGCACACCTTACGTTCACATACGTACGTACCGTACGTACGTTTACGCTTGCGTTAAATCTTTACTTACTATTTTGTGGTTCTGATTTACGATTGTTCCATTAATAGCCGTTGTTAAACTTTTAGTTGAAGTAACCACATATGAGAAATATAAAGAATTCTGATATAGACCCTTCCGATTGTATATATATATATATATATATATATATATATATATATATATATTATAATGTTTTGCAGTATAAAATATTACTGGTAACAAAATAAAGCTACGTATCATAGAAATGTTTGTTATTTAAAGATATATGAAACAAAGTTCCTAAGAGTATGAAATTTTACTTTTATTTTATTACGTTCCATTATAAATTGAATAATAAGTTTTAAGAGTTTTATATGAATAAAAGTTTAAAATGCGATTTTGCGATACAAGGAATTTATTCAGAAAATACAAAACTACTAAGAGAAAAGAAGTTTATGCAGATTGAAAAGCAGTGTATAGTAGCGTAGAAACATAATCCTTACTGTTTGAGATACAGGGATTTATTTCGTGTGCATAAGATGACACCACATGTGGGAAAAGGAAATTGATTGCAAGCGAGTTTCCTAACAAGCTGTTTACGATAAAAATTTAAACTTTGTTCCACTTCCGCGAAAAAATACATAACATAGTATTTCAGCTGTATTTTTGGGAAAAGTTAATTATATAACAATTTTGTATCTGAAAACATAAATAAGATGAGTCTGAGACTCTTAGAATTGTAATTTTTTTCATACATTTAAGAATTATTTTTTATTATATAAAGTTTGTAAGACAAAATATAGGAGGTCTAAATATAAAATGTGTTAGATAATGCAGAGGTCTCATGACAGAAGCTCGAATGGGCGGACCGACAAATAAGCTGATCGATGAATATAGTATCAATGTGAGTTTAGTTTAATTCAAAATGACGTAAAATGTTTAGCTACACCTTATTGTGGCATATCATATTCTGAAAATTTACGAAAATCCTTAGATTATCACAAACGAAAATAAAAAATAAAATTTTTTTTCATCAATAGGTCTAAAACGTAACGCTTATTTTTAAATACAATATAGTATGCATTGTACTAGCGGGTAAACAGATCTAATTAAGTTGAACATGTCATGAAAATTTTAAAATTCATCTTATTATTAACTTATAAATACAATATTCCAAATACAATAAAATTGCATATTAAAAATAATTCTTTAAAATACTAGTACAATTACAAACTCTACTCCCTACTTTATATCACTATGTATTTTTAAGACTTGTTTTAAATGATACGCAGTACTTGCAACACCATCCTTAGCGTCCGACGACTTGTAACAGAGTCGTCCAACTACAGCACTTACAATTTATTTTATACTATCCACCGCTACAACATTTAGGCAAGGGGACAATACAATATCAATTAATAGATGACGGCTACCTTCATATTATAAGAATTTCTAATAATTAATAAAATATTAAACATTTTTGTCATTTAAATTATAATAAACAAATATTACTAACAGTAATTAAGTTTATTTTCTTACCGAAAAAAATATCCTTACATTTTTTTCGGTAACTAAATTATTAATAATACAAAATTTTTTCATATATAGAGGTTAAACCTAAGGGCTTGTAAAATTCAATGCGGCCTACACCAGATGGTCATATTTTATTATTCTTTCAGCATGTTCGTTTTCATTAGAATGGAGAGCGCGCTCTCCGCATACAGAGTTATACACACTCGTTTGTTTCGTGTCGATTTCATCGTGTATTGATGATACAATAAACTCCGATAAGGGTCATATAGCTTATAGTGCTTTCTAACAGATGTATTGTATTTTTATTCTTTTTAATAATATCATTTTGTTTTCCTCACTAATTGAAGCGTTTTAAATTATAGCCATGGAACACTTTTAAAATATGTCGTTTTAAATAACCGACAACACTGATGACTTAATTGAAATTCTACTTTATAGTATTACAATACCAATACTCCGGAAATCACTATATTTCAAATTTGAGGTGTACGTTGCAATTACACATTAATTTAAAATTACAATAAAATTATTTATTAAAAGCTTCTGTTATAATTTGAGGAAATTACGATCATTAGTATTAATCTAGGAGCAGACGTGCAGGTATTATATGGTCTGGCCTTGTATGGAGATGTATAGCTTAAATGTAGATCATCTATATAAAAAAATAAAATAAATAAAACTCATTTATTTCGACCTCAAAGATCATATTTTGTTAGTAATACAATATATAAGAAATCACTACTCTAATGTTAGTAAACTTAATAACTACCTTAATCTAAGCCTTATACCTAAGACAGCCCTGATTTGTCAGTACGTGCACCATACGGCAGTGGTTCAGGTACTGACAATCCAGCCTGTCAGCAAATGCCCTCAGGACGCCACTGGGACTATCTCTAACCCTGCGCACCAGAGATGTGCACCGCTTGCGCATAATTGAGTAAAAACAATCAACATGTGCACCGGCGAACATACCCGACGCACTGCAGTATCGAGGCAGTCCCATTAACATCCTGAAAGCATTATTGTATTGTATGCGCAGGGAATTGTATTGTTTCTGCGTGAAATCAATCCACAGGCTGCTTGTTTAAAATGAAGTACAGTAAGCTCTAAAGAGCGTTACTTTAACCGGGGTGGAACAACGAGCAAACCTGCGAGCGATCATGTTGGCCCTAATGGACAATGCCCTGCGCTCTCTCTCGATATCAGCATCGTCTTTCAGGTCAAAGGTTACCACATGACCTAGATATTTAAAATGCGACACCCTTTTTAATGGAATACCATATAATTTAATGGGTGGTACAGTTGATGGCAATGCTTTTCCCTTGGCCTGAAAGACCATACATTCGCTTTTTTTAACATTGTACACTAAGCCGTGACTGTGAGCATAGTTTTCACATATGCTCAACAGTTTCGCTAAGCCACAGACAGAAGACTCAGCAACACCATGTCATCAGCGTAACTAATATTGCTAAGACATACTCCGTCAATGTGACAACCGACATGTGTGCCACTGAGGGCCTCTACGAGGGCATTGACATACAGGTTGAAGAGCTTAGCGGAGGTTAAGCCTCCCTGTCTAACTCCACACTCCAACCTATATGGCTGCGAATAGGTTTCGGACCATCGCACAACATTGACCTGATTACGGTACCAGTATTTGAAGATGCTGGTTACTTCTTCAGGCAGTCCAGTATTTTTCAATTTCTGCCATAGGATATCGTAACTAACCAGGTCAAACGCCTTACTAAGGTCGAGGAAACAGGCATATAAAGGTGTACTTCTAACCGAATAGTACTTAAAAGTTTGCTTTAGACGTAATATGGCCGACTCAGTTGACAAACCCGGCCTGAAACCAAACTGATTATCATGTAAAGTTATATGTTTATCAAGATGGATGCCAAGCAAACTGTCAAGAACCTTCGCAACGGTAAAAAGAAGCCAAAGGCTAAAAAGATCACGTCTTGCACTGAGGATGCTCAGCGCGAATTGAGGGAGTCTCTCATGCGTACAAAGCGTGACGAAGCCCAATCGGACCTCGAGGAGGTGGTGGCAGCCAAGGAGCAACGGGCCCGCACCACCCGTGCCAAGGCCGGCTACGGAGCGTCCTGCGTGCTGTACGCGGACCACTCCGTGGTGGAACTGCTCCGGATGGCACAGGAGGACAAGGAAGAGATCGCAGAGGTCGCCTCCAAGTCCTCCAATTTGAAAGGGACCTTTCAAAAGTCCCTGAAGTGCGTGTTTGGCGTGTGAGAGGTTCTCGGAGGCCTGGAAGGAGGGCCAACTGTGCCTTCTGAGGAAGGAAGGGCGGCCAATGAACTCCCCGTCGGCATACCGACCGATCGTCCTTCTGGACGAGGTCGGTAAATTGTTCGAGGGGATTCTCGCCGCCCGTATCAAGGGGCACTTGGGCACAGTTGGCCCGGACCTGTCGGAAGCCCAGTTCGGCTTCCGAGCTGGGCGCTCGACGGTGGACGCCCTATTCCGCCTAAAGAGCCAGGTGAGGGAGGCTATGGACGCGGGGGATGGACTGTTGGCGGTGTCTTTCGACATCGACAACGCATTCAACTCCATTCCCCACTCCACCATACTGGAGGCGCTCCGCTTTCATGGAGCGCCTCCGTATTTGCGTGGTCAGGTGGCGGACTACCTGAGGGGCCGCTCGGTACTGGTCGTGGACAGGTCGGGGCGGCTCCTTAGATACGGCGTCGAGTCCGGTGTTCCACAGGGTTCTGTCCTTGGACCGCTGCTGTGGGACATCGGGTTCGACTGGCTTTTGCGGGGCAATCTCCCCCGTGGCACATCCGTCGTCTGCTATGCAGACGACACCTTGCTAACAGCCCGGGGTAGAAATTTCGAGGAGGCGGCCAGCTTGGCCTCGGCGGGTGGTTCGCGAGTGGTGGACCGAATCACCCGCCTAGGGCTGAAGGTGGCGCTGCACAAAACCGAGGCCGTGTTTTTCCACGGGCCTCGGCAACGCCAACCGCCCGACGCCCACGTACACGTGGAGGGTGTCCGCATAGAGGTTCAAGCCCAGATGAAATATCTGGGCCTAGTGCTCGACAGCAGGTGGCGCTTTAGTGCCCACTTCTCCTTGCTGTCGGCACGCCTCATGAGGACTGCGGGCGCCCTCTCGTGGCTCCTCCCGAACGTCGGGAGGCCTGGGGACAAATGCCGGCGTCTATACGCCGGCATACTCAAGAGTATGGCCCTCTATGGGGCTCCAATCTTGGCGGACTCATTGGGCAGGCGGGAAAACACCACTGCCCTCCGCAGGCCACAGAGGGCCATCGCGCAGCGGGTGGCGAGGGCGTACAGCACCATTAGTTTTGCGGTTGCGTGCGTCCTCGCAGGCACCCCGCCGTGGAAGCTCGAGGCCTGGACGCTCGCCAGGGCCTACGAATGGAAGGCGGGGCAGAGGGCGCTTAACGGGCCACCGGATCCGGGGGAGCGTAAGGAGCTCCGCGAGGAGGCGAGGGGTGCCGTCATCCGGCACTGGACGGAGGACCTCGCGTCCGCAGCCTACGGCCGCCGGACGCTGGATGCCATCGGGCCGGTCCTCAGAGGCTGGCTCGATCGGCGGCACGGCCATCTCTCCCTACGTCTGGTGCAGGTGCTGTCCGGGCATGGATGCTTCGGATCGTACCTGCACCGTATAGGGAGGGAGGAGACTCCAGCGTGCCACCACTGCGGTGCAGCGGTGGATACGGCGGCGCACACCCTGGAGGTGTGCTCATCGTGGGCTGAACCCCGCCGCACCCTTGCGACGGTGGTTGGGGACGACCTCTCGCTCCCCGGGGTGATTGCCGCCATGCTGAGTGGCGACGAGGCATGGCAGGCGGTGGCCACCTTCTGCGAGGATGTCATGTCGCAGAAGGAGGCGGCGGAGCGCTCGCGGGAGGATGACCCTCTCGCGGCGCCGCTCCGCAGACGTAGAAGGGGCGGAACTCGGCGGCTAACACAAAGGCCGCCACCATCCGCCCCGAGGGGTGATCAGCGGGCGATAGGCGCGGGGGCGCCTCCGCCTGCATTGCACAGATCACCCCACCTGCGCTCTGGCCAGGAACCCTCCCCAGCCGGGGGGGGGATTGTTTGAGGGGCCTGCCGTAAGGCGGCCAATCGCCGGAGGGGGACTGGTCGCCACATATTCCCAGACCCCCTCCATTAAGGCGAAGCCGGAGCGCCGCTGGGTTATTTTTAGTGGGTATACCGGGAGCACCGGGGAGTCCCACATACCCCTCTCGTCCCCCGACGGGAGGGGATGCATAAGCACGCATCTTTTTACCAGCGACAAAAAAAAAAAAAATAAATAAATAAAAAAAAGGTCCTCACTGTCTAACTCCGCACTCCAACCTATATAGCTGCGAATAGGTTTCGGACCATCGCACAACATTGACCTGATTACGATACCAGTATTTGAAGATGCTGGTTACTTCTTCAGGCAGTCCAGTATTTTTCAATTTCTGCCATAGGATATCGTAACTAACCAGGTCAAACGCCTTACTAAGGTCGAGGAAACAGGCATATACAGGTGTACTTCTAACCGAATAGTACTTAACAGTTTGCTTTAGCCATAATATGGCCGACTCAGTTGACAAACACGGCCTGAAACCAAACTGATTATCATGTAAAGTTATATGTTTATCAAGATGGATGCCAAGCAAACTGTCAAGAACCTTCGCAACAATCGTGGCCAGTGAAAAAGTCCTGTAACTGAACCTATCAGACACATCCCCAGTTTTATTCTTCACAATTGGCACCACCACAGTTTTCATCAGCGCTGAAGGCAAATACGAGTGTGACATACACAAGTTATAAAACATTGCAAGCACTCCGGGCAAATGAGGACCTGCATACTTCAGGTGTTCAATACTCAGACCGTCGTGGCCGGGAGACTTGCCGCGGGACATAGAGGCTATAGCATTATTGACATCCCTTGCTGTGAATCGGATTCTAATCTCCCGACCACCCCTACATTCATCTATTCCAAGCTGTGATGGTCCCAATGGCGAAGTCACCGCAAAATGATCCCTGAACATGTCCGCTATGCGACTCTGATCGTTAAAACCGTCAACGCTCACTGGTAAGCCTGGTCTACCATTTAATTTATTAGTAGATTTCCAAAAGTTCTTAAAGTCATTGTTTGAATGCTGTGTAGCGTAGTATATAAATATAGATCTCAGAGATAGGGAACAGACGGGTTAGGAGTCATATACTAGATAGACATCTGAATGAATGTGGACTTTCAACAACCACAACAAAAGTTTTAAAGTCTATCTACAACATCTGAAAAAAGTAGAAAGTGCGAATAATGCACCAAAATTTTTAAGAACACGTAACAAATAAGCAATAGTTTGCAAACCCAAAGGAAACAACTTTACCTTTTTTGAATAGAGGGTTTATAAAGCCCGCAAATCGAACAAATCTGAGCCTTTATCTGGAACTAGCGAAAATTCTTTGATCACAATAAACCTTTTAAATATTGTATCGTGATATTGTTTTTCTAAAAGGTTGCTTGTCTTAAGTCTTAAATGGTTATGAGACGTAAATGTTATGTTTGTCATCTTGTTTTTGTTTATTTATTCTTTTTATTCTTAAAAGGTTCGAAGAATATTATTAATTAAGTAGGTTTTTACCATCTTAGGAGTCAATTTATATTAATAAATTGCACACGTATGATCAATCCCATATGTACGTATACTATAATATAATAGAGAGTGACAGAGGTTATTTGTAATTAACAGAGCTTCTCTCTGTCGCTGACATAATACTATTTATTATACTATTTCCAATCGTTTCATTAAGTATCGACATACACATGTAATAAGTCTAAGACGTTCCACAATTATTCATAAGCAAACTTAGATAAATAAATATAAAGATAAATACTTCATGGGCACAGTCTTTTTATACAATGGTACATTTATCAAGAACACACATACTTTTATTCACGTAAAAGATTACATTAATAAAGTGGTATCAAAGCAATCGTAATTTAAAAAAATATATTACTGAAAATAATATTTCAAAAACTTTCTTTGTAATACCGTTTGAGAGATTGTTAAATTGTCAAATAGTCAAATAAATCAAATGATTACTAAATAGTACAAAATTGAATAATTAAGAGATATTGAAGTTTGTCATTGTACTGAAATTACTATTTCTATGCCCTGATCATTCTGTTATACGAAAAATTTAAACAAAATAATGCCTCAAAATTTCAAGACGATTTGAGCAAAAGTATAATTGTATCCTACAATAATTACAACATACGAGACGAGGTCGCATCCTATTGAATTTGGATGTACGTTCGATAACCTATACATTTTTGGAATTACTATTACCTGCTGGACGCGGGGAGACAGGTCAGTGATAACATTTAATTGCATAAATTAATAATTTCAATTTATAATTATATAGGTAATTAAACTATGTGAATAAAATATTTTTCTGAAGGTATTTGTAAAATATTAGTGTAAAAAAGTAGTTGACACACGTAAGAGTTTTGGATGAGTATTTTTAGTCGTATATCTTGAAATTTCTTATATATAGAAATAGATATGTATTACTAGGAAATAATATAATTAACCGGGAGTACTAAAGTCTATCAGTTCAAATTTCAATAAAGTCTGCATATAATTTGATATAATCTGACTGACTTAAAAAAATATTTACGTATTACTCTAACAAACTTCTGTTTTAGTAAAACATTAGATAAATACACAATATATTTACATTATTTTTATTTTGGAAAGAAATCATGAGGTTGTTTAAAATATGACTTATATGTACACAATTCAGAGTATTAAATGCACATTTTCATATTTTTCATCTTCATTCTTCAAAATGCTTCGAATTATTATTATACACAAAATCACGGAGTTGTGCAGAACAGATCAGTGCGCATTTTATTTAGATCCGTCTTTGTGCAAGGGCCACTATCTCGTACGGTATCCAGCTCCAGCGTTTTTCTTTCCCTTTCATATACAAGCAAAGAGATTTTACGGATTGTAATAGTTACAATTGTCTTCCATTGGCTCTCTGTTGTAAAACAAAGAAAAGAATTTTAAACTTATCACTGTTCTTTAACAGATTAATTAAATTAAAAAGTTAATTATATAACAATTTTGTATCTGAAAACATAAATAAGATGAATCTGAGACTCTTAGAATTGTAAATTTTTTCATATATTTCAGAATTATTTTTTATTAAATAAAGTTTGTAAGACAAAATATAGGAGGTCTAAATATAAAATGTGTTAGATAATGCAGAGGTCTCATGACAGAAGCTTGAATGGGCGGACCGACAAATAAGCTGATCAATGAATATAGTATCAATGTGAGTTTAGTTTAATTCAATATGACGTAAAATGTTTAGCTACACCTTATTGTGGCATATCATATTCTGAAAATTTACGAAAATAATTAGATTATCACAAACCAAAATAAAAAATAAAATTTTTTTTCATCAATAGGTCTAAAACTGTAATGAAAAACTGTAATGTAAAATTGTACTAGCGGGTAAACAGATCTAATTAAGTTGAACATGTCATGAAAATTTTAAAATTCATCTTATTATTAACTTATAAATACAATATTCCAAATACAATAAAATTGCATATTAAAAATAATTCTTTAAAATACTAGTACAATTACAAACTCTACTCCTTACTTTATATCACTATGTATTGTTAAGGCTTGTTTTAAATGATACGCAGTACTTGCAACGCCATCCTTAGTTTCCGACAACTTGTAACAGAATCGCCCAGACTACAGCACTTACAATTTATTTAATACTATCCACCGCTACAACATTTAGGCGAGGGGACAATACAATATCAATTAATAGATGACGGCTACCTTCATATTATAAGAATTTCCAATAATTAATAAAATATTAAACATTTTTGTCCTTCAAATTATAATAAACAAATATTACTAACAGTAATTAAGTTTATTTTCTTACCGAAAAAAATATCCTTACATTTTTTTCGGTAACTAAATTATTAATAATACAAATTTTTTTCATATATAGAGGTTAAGCCAAAGGGCTTGTAAAATTCAATACGGCAGATGGTCATATTTTATTATTCTATCAGCCTGTTCGTTTTCATTAGAATGCAGAGCGCGCTCTCCGCATACAGAGTTATACACACTCGTTTGTTTCGTGTCGATTTCATCGTGTATTGATGATACAATAAACTCCGATAAGGGTCATATAGCTTATAGTGCTTTCTAACAGATGTATTGTATTTTTATTCTTTTTAATAATATCATTTTGTTTTCCTCACTAATTGAAGCGTTTTAAATTATAGCCATGGAACACTTTTAAAATATGTCGTTTTAAATAACCGACAACACTGATGACTTAATTGAAATTCTACTTTATAGTATTACAATACCAATACTCCGGAAATCACTATATTTCAAATTTGAGGTGTACGTTGCAATTACACATTAATTTAAAATTACAATAAAATTATTTATTAAAAGCTTCTGTTATAATTTGAGGAAATTACGATCATTAGTATTAATCTAGGAGCAGACGTGCAGGTATTATATGGTCTGGCCTTGTATGGAGATGTATAGCTTAAATGTAGATATAAATATAGATCTCAGAGATAGGGAACAGATAGGTAGGGAGTCATATACTAGATAGACATCTGTCGCAGTTTGTCAGAGTGAGCCAGCATCCATAAATGAATGTGGACTTTCAACAACCACAACAAAAGTATTAAAGTCCACAACATCTGAAAAAGTTAGAAAGTGCGAATAATGCACTAATTTCAAATACTTCGTTTGTCATCTTTTAGTTCAAAATAAAACAAACTCACTAAAAATTTTAAAGCTATTGTTTAGCTCTTTGTATCGCAGCGAACACATAGCAATAAAATTTTTATGAACACGTAACAAATAAGCAATAGTTTACAAACCCAAAGGAAACAAATTTACCTTTTTTGAATAGAGGGTTTATAAAGCTCGCAAATAGAACAAATCTGAGGCTTTATCTGGAACTAGCGAAAATTCTTTGATCACAATAAACCTTTTAAATATTGTAACGTGATATTGTTTTTCTAAAAAGTTGCTTGTCTTAAATGGTTATGAGACGTAAATGTTATTTTTGTCATCTTGTTTTTGTTTGTTTATTCTTTTTATTCTTAAAAGGTTCGTAGAATATTATTAATTAAGTAGGTTAATATTAATATTAATAAATTGCACACGTATGATCAATCCCATATGTACGTATACTATAATATAATAGAGAGTGACAGAGGTTATTTGTAATTAACAGAGCTTCTCTCTGTCGCTGACATAATACTATTTATTACACTCTTTCCAATCGTTTAACTAAGTATCGACATACACTCGTAATAAGCCTAAGACGTTCCACAATTATTCATAAGCAAACTTAGATAAATAAATATAAAGATAAATACTTCATGGGCACAGTTTTTTTATACAATGGTACATTTATCAAGAACACACATACTTTTATTCACGTAAAAGATTACATTAATAAAGTGGTATCAAAGCAATCGTAATTAAAAAAAAAATATTGCTGAAAATAATATTTGAAAAACTTTCTTTGTAATACCGTTTGAGAGATTGTTAAATTGTCAAATATTCAAATAAATCAAATGATTACTAAATAGTACAATATTGAATAATTAAGAGATATTGAAGTTTGTCATTGTACTGAAATTACTATTTCTATGCCCTGATCATTCTGTTATACGACAAATTTAAACAAAATAATGCCTCAAAATTTCAAGACGATTTGAGCAAAAGTATAATTGTATCCTACAACAATTACAACATACGAGACGAGGTCGCATCCTATTGAATTTGGATGTACGTTCGATAACATATACATTTTTGGAATTACTATTACCTGCTGGACGCGGGGAGACAGGTCAGTGATAACATTTAATTGCGTAAATTAATAATTTCAATTTATAATTATATAGGTAATTAAACTATGTGAATAAAATATTTTTCTGAAGGTATTTGTAAAATATTAGTGTAAAAAAGTGGTTGACACACGTAAGAGTTTTGGATGAGTATTTTTAGTCGTATATCTTGAAATTTCTTATATATAGAAATAGATATGTATTACTAGGAAATAATATAATTTACCGGGAGTACTAAAGTCTATTAGTTGTCAATTTGGCCAAATTTCAATAAAGTCTGCATATAATTTGATATAATCTGACTGACTTAAAAAAATATTTACGTATTACTCTAAAAAACTTCTGTTTTAGTAAAACATTAGATAAATACACAATATATTTACATTATTTTTATTTTGGAAAGAAATCATGAGGTTGCTTAAAATATGACTTATTTGTACACAATTCAGAATATTAAATGCACATTTTCATATTTTTCATCTTCATTCTTCAAAATGCTTCGAATTATTATTATACACAAAATCACGGAGCTGTGCAGAACAGATCAGTGCGCATTTTATTTAGATCCGTCTTTGTGCAAGGGCCACTATCTCGTACGGTATCCAGCTCCAGCGTTTTTCTTTCCCTTTCATATACAAGCAAAGAGATTTTACGGATTGTAATAGTTACAATTGTCTTCCATTGGCTCTCTGTTGTAAAACAAAGAAAAGAATTTTAAACTTATCGCTGTTCTTTAACAGATTAATTAACTTTTCAATCAGAGTACAAAACAATTAAGCCTTGTACTCTCATTGAAAAGTTAATTAATCTGTTACTGATTTTATTAGATAATAGCTCGATAGAAACTATCAATAATTATTGAATAAATTTAAAAAAATATCTCCTATTCAATTATATTGTATATAAATCATAAAAGTACTTCTTGACTTTTTGCTTATGATGTCTTTACCTTAATTTTCCGACACATTTTTTGTTTATTATTTCATTTGTTTACGTCATTATTCGTTAATTACCTCATTTATTTATTGATTATAAATTTATCACTGATCAGTTCGTTACTCATTTCGTAATAATACTGTTTTTGAAATGTGTGATGTTTAGGAGTAGTTTTCCCAGGGAATAGTAAGCTTTACAAATATTACTTGCTTTAGAATTTTGAGTACTGCAATATGTCTGAATAACGAAATACTAACATCCTCGGGGATTTTGCATTGCTTTTCCAATTTGTCTACCACGAGTGCAGAATAAAGAATTATATAATCATATTTATTGGCACATTTACGTTAAAATACTTTTAGTTCATGTAAATTTTGAAGTATCATAGAACTTGTAGTGACCTGGTTAGTTAGTAATTTTTTATATTCTTAATTTTAATTTTACACAAAAATACGTATATTTTTGTGTAAAATTATATTTATATCAAGGTAAAGCAAATATAAACAGTATAAGTGGAACCTTGTCACCTTAGGCGATTTTTTATAGACACCAATACAAAACCCGACATTACTATTTGCAGGTAGGCGTTCCAAAATTATAATATAAAGCTAAAGACATCAAAATGATTACACACTAACATGTATACATATACATGTAGCTAATATAATATATATAAACTAAAAGTCTAATCAATATTTGAAATAAAACTATATTTAGGGATTAAAACTCGCGTATAATTTGGTTTCATTTAACCCAACGTTTCGATTACTTTGAAGTAATCGTGTTCACCCGTTAACATGTAAATTTATTTCAAATGTGTACTCTTGAAAATCTAAGAAAATACTACTGTCTAAATAATATTTTAAAATTAACATTATGTATATAATCAATTTAAATATCGTATTTATTAATAATAAAGAGCCCTATTTATTTAAAAAGAAATAATCTTCGACGGATTTCTTACATATGTTAATCAATTTGGACTTGCGTATATCAAGACGTAATTTTTACTATAATTTAATGACGGTGACAGTAAAGAATTGTATTTAAAATTTCGAGCTATAGCCGGCTAACTCGATAGTAAAAGTTCGTCATGGAAACAAGTCAGAAGTGACCCCAGAAACTTAAATCTTTCAGATATTAAAGTGATTTTGTAGAAATAACACAGTTCAAAAGAGAAAGAAAGTGTAAATACTGGCATGTTGACAAAGATTAGAAATATGGTCATATTTGGTTTTAAATTTAGATTTCGTAGTCAAATATGAAGTAAAGATTGCAATTATATATTTTTTTTATTTATCTTTTTAATAAAAACAGACCCAGACAATGTTTGGTCCTTTCAAAATCTTTAAGTATAGCCATAGATTTGACTCATACAAGATTGCCCACACGATGTCAGGCTCATTTAGATGGCTGAATAAGTTAGTTGATAAGTTCTAGTATTAGATTTTGTACTGAGCTATACTTAAATTTATATTCAGTCTCATATATTAATTATGACCATTATTCAATAGTAAATACCATAAAAAAATTTAGTGTTTGAAATAGAAAACTAGCCTTGATCTAGACTTTGACTTTTTATAATAAACATCTCTTAAGCACATATAAAAAATGTTTTTACATTTAAAAATTCTATGATGATATATAATGATGAAAATTATAAAATTTAACATATGTGGATACGAATAATGAGTTTGAATGAAGTTAGCGCCCCAGAGTATACACAACACAAATACAGGTCGCGTGTAACAGGGACGAGCGAGCTCAGTCAGCCTGCGGCGTTTAGTTACTTTGTTTAACTTAACTGACGTAAATATTGTCTCGTTTATTCTAAAGTATAAATAACTGTTTTAGAATATGACAACTTTCTGCTTTAAACCATCAAAAATTTTGAAAGAATAGAGGGTATGTTTTTAACCGAGAATATAATATAATAATTTCGAATTGAAATGTTTTAGAGATACACTCAGCATATGTTGTATTTTCCTTTTTGATTAAATTTGTATTCACTATCACATATTCACATCTGAATTAATAAATAATTCCCATCGAAAAAAATTGAATATTATCATGGTTCAGGTTGTAGGAAGTTCTAGTATTTTTTTATTTTTATGTCATTACATCCAAATGCACAAAACAATAATCATAATACGATAAATGCTCATCAACTTAACATGAAGACTGGAAATGGTATCGTTTGATAGAGAGTATTTGGATTCAGTTTCTATAGTTGAAAAGAGGTTTCTTTAATTAATTTATCTTGAACACCATAGAGTTCTTATAATTTTATTGAGTTTAGGTTGAGGTGAGTAGTAAACTCGATGAGATTTGCTGCGCTGAGTGGTATTTGATTTAATTTTAGAATATGACCCTTTATGTCGTCACTGTCATTTAGAACGGTAAACTTGGCGGTTTTTATATAGTATTTTTTTACCAACAATTCTTATCTTTTAAAGACTGTACGTATTTTGGTGATATGAAGAGAGATAAACATAGTGTTGATCATCTAGTTTAGCCATTGCGACTTTGCAGGTTTCTTCTAGGACTTTAAGGTATTGAACATGGTAAACCATGTTCAATAGCTTTTTGTACATGGTAAACCATGTTCAATAGCTTTCGTACTAAAGTACGAATACGTTGGTTTACTTCCTTTTCACAGAAGTATCAGTATATAAGTTTCGGACATTTTGTCTTTTGTCATATACAGGTAAGGATACAAGTGTAAAAAGGCATATTGAATTTTGTATGGGACAATAAAGAGATAGATATCATAGACATTTGCATATATTGATGGAAATTTAAAAACTTATTACTTTTTGCTTTTCTATATACTAAGCATTTGGGTTCTATAATATCGTAGTATTGCCTCAATTGTAAATTTATAAATTAAAATTTCTTATCTTTTAACTTATCTATTATTGTTTTCTAAATACTTATTTCATACAAGGGTGCGAACTTGAAGTATGAACGAAAACTAATATATTTTCTATCCTGACTAACTTAGTCAAGCCTCATCAGGTCTTTTATATTAATAAAAGATGTTCAAATTTTGTATATTTAAGTAAAATATTTTCGTTATGAGACATTGAATTTAGAAAAGCCTATAATGTATTGTTAATTTTAATTTGATTTTAAACCAATCGAATAAAACATAACGGGTATTTTTTTATTATGAAGTGTAAAAATAAGTAGAATAGCACAGTAAGTTTTTTGCCGTTACAGTTAATTTTATATTTATTTCAAAAGTTTTTTTTATTTATATCCCAGCTAGCAATATCTTTATCATATACAGCTCTTAAAAAATACTAGCACCTTTTACTTGAACTGAAACTTCAACTTACTATAAAGTCAAAGAAAGAGTCATTATCAGCTTTAAATGATTTATTCACCAAGACTATGAACGAGTTCGAGCTTAACCTGCAAAAGCATGTGTGTCGACTCAGTGTCGACGTCTTTATTTTCAATCGAGTTTGCTACCTTCCAGACTTTTATAGTATCAGCATTTGGAATCTACGATGCGGTGGCAGATTAAGATTCTTGCCCGAGAAGTCGATCTTCAAAAGATGCGAACTGTCGTAGAATGCTTAGTAATAATATTATAAATAAAAGTAAAAAGGATACATATGAAGTTTTATTCTATTTTTTTCAAGAGTTCAAGAAATATATACCCTTTATTTGTAACCCACATAAAATAACATAATTGACGTCTGGGTGAATTAATGAAGTCTTGTTATGTGCTAACTAAATGTTGTTGATTTATTTATTCAATAGGAAGCCAACGTGATATACAATGATAAAATCATATTATAACATTTGGTTGAATGAAAAAGTTACAAAGTATATCCCATTTAAAGGCTAACTTAGCATGCAAAAAGAGGGTGGTTGCTCACTTGTATGTAAAAATATGTAAAAAAACAAACAAAAAACAATAAAAATACTAAAAAGAAAAAAAAAACAGAGAAACATAAATTTAAAACTTAATTATTTTTAGTTTAATCATACAAAAATAATAACAACAAAAACTGAATAAAAGTTTTAAAAAAAGAAATCCAAAATAAAACTAAACGAAACTAAAACTCATGTCAATTGTAAGAGGTATCATAATATACATAAAAAAAAAAAATTAAAAAATTTTATTTATATAAGTTGATTATTGAGGTATGATCTAATTTTAACTTTAAAAGTTCTTAAAGAGTCATTGAAAATATCAATATCCGCATTCCTACATATGCAATTATATAATTTGACAATTCTATTTAACGGGGCTGTTAAACCCAAATTGGTTCTAGAGAATTTACATTTAAAAGTTGGCATGTTTAAAAGTCTAGCATTTGGCCGCCTTATAAAAAGATCAATCTCTTGAAGTATTCTTGAAGAATCTACATCCCCAGACAATATTCTATGTAAAAAGCACAAGTCAATGATATCTCTACGATGCGAGAGTGAGAGCGTTTTATAAAACTTTAATAACGAGTCATAACTATTATTGTGATTAAATAAACCGTCTTTAAATGACAAAAACTTCAGAATTTTTTTTTTGAATTCTTTCCAATCTATCTATGTGGACCTGGTAAAATGGATTCCAAGCAATTGAGCAATATTCAAGTTTACTTCTTTTCATATAATTAAATAATAACAATTTTGTGCTTGATTTTTTAAAATTTTTCGTACATCTAATAATGAAGCCTAGTGATTTAAGAGAAGACGATACTATATCATCAACATGAGGAATAAAACTCAACGTTGAGTCGACAGTTATTCCTAAGCCACGAATTTGATTAATTTTTTTAATCGAGTGGCCATTTATGCTATACCTAAATTTTATTTCAGATGTTTTCTGTTTTGTCATAAACGACACTATATAGTAGTTTTGATAAACATGTTCCGTCACGTAGATTATTTTACTTTATTACTCTAAATTACGTGTATGATAAATGGAAGAATAATATTATTTATTCAATTTTATTATATTCAACAGAATTGTTTACATTTCCTCAATATTTAAAACGTAAAACTTAAGGACTTAATTAAAAAAAATCAGAATCTAATTCTCGAAACCGACAGAGTCATAACTTGAACAAATACGAGTAAAATAAGTGCAAACGAATAATATCTGTAAAAAACAGGAGATAGATCCTTTTTTTATTGTTCGTTGGAAAAATCCGTTAAGGATACCTCGTCGGTCAAGAAGGTAATAACCGGGGGGTTATGTGGGGCTAACAGGCAGCATAGAGGACGCTGCCATCTTTAAGTCTACCCACTAAATAACCAACGGTTGCCTTCATCGTCTTAGTGGGACGCCACGGGATCGCGTTTGCTCTCTCACCGTGACATCTCGGCAGTACCCCTTATTTGAGGTTTGTCCGTGCACCCTCACGATACAGGCCCATATAACATGAGGGAGATCTATCTATTCTAAAAGTATCTAAAAATATCTATTTTTTAATTTTAACTTCAAATGAAAATAAGAAATATTTTACAAAGAAGGTTTTTTTTTATATAAAATAATATAATAATAAAAAAATATATAATAATAAAGAACTTTTCTCTAAATCATTGTAATACTGCTATATCTTTCATTGAACCCTTTAAATATTTAAAAAAGAAGTAGTCTACATTTTATAATAAAATTTCATAAACAAAAATGTTTAAAGATCATATGTTTGAAACTGATATTCGAGAAAAGAGCTTCTTTGTCTCAATTTTCATTCCACTTACCCAGTTCACACAATGACAAAATTATAGAGGTGTTCAATTTTATAATATAGAGTTGGAACATTCTAAACTAGTCTGACGTTTAAAAAGTGCAATATATGTAATTCTAATCTTGACATATTAAAATTCTCACAATTTATATAAATAATGAGTAAGATTTGATAAACCTGTGTATTGATGAAAATTATAAAATTTAACATATGTGGATACGACTAATGAGTTTGAATGAAGTTAGCGCCCCAGAGTATACACAACACAAATACAGGTCGCGTGTAACAGGGACGAGCGAGCTCAGTCAGCCTGCGGCGTTTAGTTACTTTGTTTAACTTAACTGACGTAAATATTGTCTCGTTTATTCTAAAGTATAAATAACTGTTTCAGAATATGACAACTTTCTGCTTTAAACCATCAAAAACTATAAAAGAATTAGCTAATTTGTTTTAGCCTCTATTACAAATTAATATTTTAAGATTAGAATAGTTTATTGTAATAGTGGTCTTTATATCTCCGAAGAGAGATAACCATCCAAAGTAGCATTTTCTTTCCTAATGTAATTTTATTTTCACTTAATCTGATAATATTTAACTTTTAACCCACATTAAAGTCTTAAATAAATATTAAGATTAAAAGAATTGAATTATGGTTTTAAAATTAACTTTAAAAATCGGATAAAGCTGCAGTTGAACAGCTAGTTGAATATATAGGTACGGCGATTGTACAAATGTTTATCTAAAGCATTCTGCAGCTGAGCACTGTACAAATAGAGAACGAAAACCAGACTGAAATACCAGTTACTTTGAAGTAACATTTTTACTAAATATTTACTCACCAATAAATTCTGGGGCTTATTACTGCAATTCAATTTATGAAAAGCACTTCGCAATTTTAAATTACATTTAATTTTGTTAATTGTTTGCAAGAATACTAGACTTGCAGACATTCCACTATAAATAATTATCCAGCAGTTTTATAAAAGAAAAAATCCAATTTGAGTGGCTTTGTATTTTCAATTCTCGCAGTCGCCGTACAAAATGTTCAGTGTTTAGTTAATTTACGCCAATTTTCTATTGAGTCACTCGATTGACGCAATAAAATAATACACCCAGGCTCTATAATAATAAATTATAAAGCAACTAGTCTTAGGTAAAATCCTCTGAAATTATCGTCATTATGAAAAAATGAAAAAATAATTAACGATAAACATTTCTATACAAGAGCAATAACAATATAAAAATATTTATGCAAAGAAGAAATTTAAATGAAATTTTATAGATATGCTTTAATTATATACGACGTTGATATATATATATATCTATTCAGCGTAAAAAGCAATAATTTATATATTTATAAACATCATTTTTATATATGTTATACATATTTTCTGTTTATATGTATTTAGTAACAACATTTTTCTGTATAAACATAAATATGTTTATGTTTATGTTTTGGGTGGTAGAGAAAAATTATGTCGCCCAAAAAATGTACATGCTATTAAAGAGGAAAAAAAACTCAAGGCACGGATGAGGCTTTAGACAAAATACACGAAAAAATAATAGTTAAGACAAGTGATTCATCGGATGTTAGTGAGGATAAGAGTAAGTGCGGAAAGGTTTTTAGTTGTAGAAGATTAGAATAAGGTATATTTTTTTAACGTTTGTGGTAACGCTTGAAGGTGTGGTACGCTTACCTAGTATGTACCTATTTACTCTAGATTTGAAGATCCTTAGATTGTATCTAGCGGGAAACACCGACTCCGGCAGAGAGTTCCAAACTTTCGTCGTCCGCGCAAGGAAAGTAAAAGCGCTTTGTACTGGACTGGAACTGGTGTTTTCCGGCCGAGCTTCTGGTTGTTTGGTAATTAATAGAAACTTGATATATCAGGTTGTGTAGCTCCAAAAGCTCCAAAATGTTAAGTGAAACTTGGCTAAAAATAATAATTCGTTTTTTAACTAGTTAGGGTATAGTAGTCAGAGTGTACAATAAATATAATAAAGGATAAAATACTATAATTTACTTTAGGTAATAATAGTTTTAAATACACAGAAAAAAAAATCACTCTGTTGATCATCTATGTAAGGTATCGTATGCAACAATAGAAGAAAATATTATTCTTTGCATAAATAGAATTCATCTAAGTTATTACATTTTAGGGTTTCGTACCAAAAGAAAAAAAGCTATGCCCTTATAGGAAATCATTTGTCATCCGTTTGTCTATCCGTCTGTCTGTCAAGATCCTTAATTACATGAACGTGTGGAGATATCAAGTTGAAGTTAATACCATGTACCAAGGTTCATAGGATCTTGAAATTGTTATAAAATAAAATTTCCAAATCTATATATAAAAAAAGGGTGCAGTCGTCTATGTCGCAAAAACACGTATATCGATACTTTCAAGGAAAGCAAAATTTATGTTATTTATTATTTTTTTTTTTCCGTTGACTTAGAACTGAAATTTAACAATAACATCCTTATACGCTACACGTTTAAAATATATAAATGTGTGTGGATAGAGTGTTATAAATAGCTAATAATATATTAATTTTAATAAAAAAAAAACTTAATATATATACATGGCCTGAAATATTTTTATCAAATTAATTTGCTAAATTCTTTTTAACATGCATTCTGTTTTTTTTTCTGATTCTCTATAAAGGGAGCTGACCCTGCTAGTCTTATAATGGTCCCATAATTGACAAGGGGGGCATTAGTTCTAATAATAAGTCACATTTTCAATTACATATTCTCAAAAAAGTATTGTATACGCGATTTTTATTCACATATATAATAATAATAATAATAATAATAATATCCTTTATTGCACATCCTCAAAGAGTATTATAACATAAAAAAGAAAGAAGTAAAAACAAAACACAAATATAAATGTACAATAGGCGACCTTATCGCTTATAAGCGATCTCTTCCAGGTAACCCATTTATAGGAGATTACAAAAATTGGCGGAAGAGGTGTACAGCTTTAGATGATATATTACATAAATATAATACAACATAAATATGTATATAAAATATATATACATTAAATAATAATATATGAATATATTAGTATCACAATAATATTAAATGAAAACACAAATGAGTACAATGTAAAAAAGACCTAGTTGCAAGGAAAAGCAAGTGCAAGAAAATGTTTTTTTTTAATAGATTTTTGAAAATATTTAGAGATTGAACTTGTCGAATAGACAAAGGCAAGGAACTCCAAAGACGAGAAGCATGAACAGTGAAGGAACTTGTATAGAAAATAGTAAAGTGAGAAGGAATTTGAATATTTGTTACTTATTTATTCTTTTTTATTCGAGATATTGATATGATATTAGCTATTAGATAGAACGTATTGTCAGTTGCATTGCACTAATCATATCACGAATGTATCGGATTTCAATTAGATTAATATGATGGTTGAAGTGCGTGCCAGTGACATACGTCATTTTCTCATAATAAATAAATTTGTTTTACAAAATATTTAAAACTCTCTAATATTCCTTCGAATAAATATGTAATGAAACTCTAAACATTTAAAAATAGACGTAAATTTATCCTTACTACTACGTTTTTATATAAATAAAATAACGCGCTAATTTTATTCATTAACATTTTTGATTTATTGTATATGTTGTTAGAGCGATTTTTCCTATAATTGCAATAGTAATTATGTTCGCAAAGAGTACCGTACCCTTTTTTTTTTAATATTTTTTTTCCGTTGGAAAAATCCGTTACGGGTACCCCGTCGGCCCATGGGGGTGACGGCCGGGGGTTGATGTGGGACTACCCGGCAGCATAATGGATTCTGCCATTTTTAAGGCTACCCACTAAAAAACCAACGGTTGCCCTCTGCGCCGTAATGAGGTGTCACCCTCTCATTGTAGGCCTATGTTAGGTAAGGAGGGTCACGCTCACCCGTCACCAGGCCTACAATTGGGGAAGGAAGCGACGGGCGTATTCCCGCCTCCTTCTACCCAGTTTCCCCCTACGGAGCGGGTCTGCGGACGAGGCAAACTCCCTGTCCCGCTCCGAGGCCTCCTTTGCGGCGATGACTTGCTCGCAGAAGGAGGCCATTGCGACCCAGCACCTCTCGCTGCTGACCATCGCGCTGATAACGCGCGGCAGCGAGAGGACCCTGCCAATCACGCCCACCAGCTCGGTGCGCTGGTGGTTCCAGGCGGCGCACTCCGCCAAGGTGTGATGAGCCGAGTCGACGGACTCGTCACAGTGGTGGCAGGAAGGGGTCGCCTCCCTTCGTGCTATCCTGTGCAGGTACTCACCGAAGCAACCATGCCCGGTCAGCACCTGCACAAGACGGAACGTAAGCGTTCCGTGCGGCCGATTGATCCAGTGGTCGAAGTGAGGGCGGACCGCCCCCACTGTGATCATACCGGCGGCAGGGGACTCCAAGTCTCTATTCCACCATTGCATCAGGGCTCGGTGAGCTACAGCCCTAATTCACGCCGCCTCGGGCCTTACCCCCGTGGCCAAAGCTTCTGCCCGGTGCCAGTACACGGCTGCGAGCACCTCCGCCTGTAGCTCCCAGGGCGGATCGCTCGCCAGGAGTGTAGCCGCCGTGAAGGACATCGTACTGTACCCCCTGATCATCCTCACCGCTAGGACCCTTTGTGTTGTACGCAACAGGGTCCTTGAGTCAGCGGTGAGAGACCCCGACCATATGGGAGCACCGTATAGGGCCATGCTCTTCACGATGCCGGCATATAGGCGCCGGCATGGAGCCTGCGGCCCACCGATGTTGGGCAGAAGCCTTCCCAAGGCAGCTGCAGTGGAAACCAACTTCGGGGCGAGAAGGTAGAAGTGCGCCCCGAAGTTCCACCTTCCGTCCAGCGTGAGGCCCAGATACTTCATCTGGGCCTTCACCACCACCTCCGAACCCTGGACGGAGATGGACGCCCGACGAGGGGGACCTCGCCGAGGGCCGTGGAACAGGATGGCCTCAGTTTTAGTGACGGAGACTTCCAAACCCAGCAGCCCTATGCGGTCCGCAACGAGCGTTGCACCGACGGTAGCAAGACGGGCCGCTTCCGCAAAGCTCCTTCCCCGTGCTGTGACGAGGGTGTCATCAGCGTAACAAAACACGCTCATCCGGGGAAGGAGAGGACAGCGGAGCAGCCACTTGTAGCCCAGGTTCCACAGGGCCGGTCCCAGAACGGACCCCTGTGGAACCCCTCGGCTCACGGCACGTCAGTACATTCGCTGGTCGCCGCGCTCCCACAGGACCTCTCTATCCTGCAGGTAGGCCCCCAACAGTCTCCGGAGATAGGGAGGCACTCCATGGGACCGGAGCGCGTCGACCAATGTCTCGAACAGAAGACTGTTGAAGGCGTTAGCGACGTCCAGCCAAACCGCCAAAACGACGTCCCCCTCGCGAAAAGCCTCTTGGGTCACATCTCTCAAAGCTCTCAGGGCATCTATCGTAGAACGACCCGCCCTGAAGCCGAACTGAGCCTCTGAGAGATCCGGACCCACCTCCTCGAGGTGACGGATGAGACGGGCAGAGAGGATTCTCTCGAAAAGTTTGCCCGTCTCATCCAGCAGCACGATCGGCCTGTATGCGGAAGCAGAGATGGCAGAACGACCCCCCTTCCGCAACATGCACAACCTGCCCCCCTTCCAGGCTTTCGGGAACTGTCCAGTGCGCAAGCAGAGGTTGAACAGTTCCCGAAGCCTGCCACCCAAGTATTCCAGAGCGATGAACAGCACTCGCCCTGGAATACCGTCTGGCCCCGGCGCAGTGCTGCGAGCTCGTAGGCGACTCGACGCGACCTCCAGCTCAGCCTCCGTGATGTCTGAGACAGAGCCAACTCCCCCACGATGAAAAGGGGAAGCCATCACGGCCGGTTGACTCCGGGAAAAGTTCCCCCACCAGCCTATCGAGGAAATCCGGATCCAGGGACTCCATGACCGGGGCGCACGTGTCGCTGAGTTTGTTCCGCGCCATGCGATGCGCCCCCATGGGTCCCTGTCGAGACCTACCAGGATTTCCTCCCGAGCCAAGTCCTTCGCCTTTCGAACCGCCAAACGCAGAGCTGTTCTCGTATCACGGTAACAGCTCCGCAGGTTGGCCTCCCAATCCCGGTCAAAGCCGTGACGTCGGCGACACCGGACGAAGGCCCTACGAGCCCTGCAGCAGGCCGCCCGAAGTTCGGCTGTTTCGGGCGACCACCAGTAGACACCTCTACGCCGCCGGGGCTTAGACTCCACTCTCGACATGGCTGCATCACAAACCCGAGAGAGGGCTTCGCGCATGCGGCTCGCATTCGCCTCCACCTCGGTTTCCTCGCTGGGAGGATCAGGAAAAGCCCAGCCCTGTACGATGGCTGCATCCGCAGCCATTTACCGATCCAGCCGCTGGACTGCCCAGCGAGGAAATCGACTTCAAAGAGAACCGTACCCTATTGAGATACACTAACCAAAACCATAGTTCCATACATCTCTCTCGACTCAGAGTTAACACACTCAATGAACAGTTAATTAAGAATTGCACTTGAAAGTGTTCTTAATTATTACGCTCAAATTATTTTTTTTCAAATTATTACTCCAAGACACATTGACAATTTCCCAAGCAAAATTAGTTTTTTTTTATTATAAAATTGTTAAAAATTGTTCAAAGTGAGGTTAATATTGTAATCATATGTAATGTTATTGATGGCATTTCCCCAATCGTGCTACGAACATGTACCCCTGAGTTGACTCCAGTGCTAACGCGTCTATTTTAATACTCCTATCGCAAAGGCGTAGTCCCGGTCTCCTGGAAGTGTGCCCTTGTCCATCCGATCCCTAAAAAAGGTGATAGTTCGGACCCAGCTAACTACAGACCTTTCGCCATCACCTCTCTTCTCTCCAAAATAATAGAGAACATCATAAACCGACAGCTTTTAGTATGCCTCAAGAATCGCCAGTTGATCGATGATCGGCAATATGGCTTCCGCCATGGTCGATCGGCTGGTGATCTTCTCTTGTATCTTATACATCGTTGGGATGCGGTTATTGAAAGCAAGGAAGAGGATTTGGCAGTTAGTCTGGATATAGCGAAAGCCTTCGATCGTGTTTGGCACAAGGGGCTTCTTTCGAAGCTTCCTTCCTATGGGCTTCCTGAGAATCTCTGGCGCCGAAACGGTAAATGGCTCGGATGGCTCTTTTCTGTAATATAAAATAGTATTTATTTCAGCGGTATTGACCGAAAGTAAAACACTATAAGACATTATGACAAAAAATTGTAATAGAATACCTTGCCAGTAACTTCGTCCTTTAGAGATCTATTTTTTTTGTAGTATAAACTAAGTTTAATAAGGTTATCAAAATGAGTTTCAATGTAATACCTGTAGGATTTTGTCAGAATTTTGTAAGAATTATTATTACAATATTAAAATTTATTTAATTGTTAACTAAATAATAAGAACATTAGAGTTCCATAAGCTCGCGCTAGAGTCACTATTGTGAAATTATAACAACGTTTATATTACCTTAGGCGACACGTATCGGAAATACTAGCCAGGAAGTCTAGCGTCAAATGCTCAAAAAAACTATCTACTGCCGCATAAAATCAACGAGTATCTTCCATAAGCAATCGAAGTGCTTCCACTGACCTAATAGATCTGCTTTTAGTTACAATCCAATTATTTACTAAGCTCACCAGAGTACAGTTATAAAAGAAGCAATGAGTAGAATCTTTCCTTAATGCTTTAGAGCGTTTAACCAAATGGCATGTACTATCTTGCAAATAAAGTGTTTTTCCTTGATATTGAAGAGCCTCTAAATGAAAAATGGCACGGTCAAAAAATTTAAATCCTCTTGTTAGGTGTTTATACATTATCTGAGCGTATTAAAACAATGTATGCGGGTATAATGTATTGTTACAGAAGACGTCTTTCGGTGCCGAAGAAAGTCGTTAAGGAAACTATATTCAAAGTTGTTAAAACATCGACTGACAATTTATTATTTCTTACTTTCATGATGTTACAGTGTCGGGTCATCTAATAAAAAACAACACTTTAATTTCTATTTTTAATTTTAAAAATTCTCAGATGAATGAACGTAAGGTTTTACCGCAATGTGTACGTGAAAAAAAAATATTGCCATAGCGCAAACTATAAAGTTAACAAAGTAATTTTTTTTAGTAATAGATTTTTCAATTTTAACACAATAATCAAGTGCAAAGACAAATAACACAATCAAATGTTTTTCCGATTAAAGACAAAACGTCAGAAAATCTCGTATAGATTGTTAATCGCAAATAGCTTCTATAGCTCTAAAAGAACTAGTTGCAGAACTGCCGCTGGATCTGGCACCTCTAATTTAATTTCTAACTATATACTCATTGAAAAATAATTTATATTCGAAACTATAAGGTAAAGAAATTTTCTCAAAACATTCTAACATAACCCGGCGACAGTGACACGAGGTCACTCGTTAGCCTGAAACCGAATTGTTTTTGTATTGCGTTTTACTAAGCTATCTATATTGTACAGTTATAGAACAAAAAAAAAACCATTTACTTGCATATACACCTGGACAACAAATAAGATTGAAATATGCAATATCCTTACCACAAGATATATGGACTGCCAAAAACTTAAGAGGTCTTTTCATTATTAGATCATTAATTTTATCTTGTTCCATCCTTGTAATTTATTAACTGGGATGTGAATGTTAATTATTCTAAGGAAGGTATAGAAAATATCATACAAGGACAATTTTGGCAATTTACTATCATTAAGAAATTTAAGTTAGAGCAAACGATAATAATTAATATGTTAAGTCCAATTACTTTAAAGACAATAAAACCTTTAAAAGGCCGTTTTGACTGCCTTTTTTATGAGAGTAAAAAATAATAAAGAACAATTAGGATCTATAAAAACAATTGTGATGGAGTATATAGAGTATATTGAATTTTCATATTTACGGGAACAATTTTTACAAATTTATAAATAAGTAGGTACTTTTTAAACGGACGGACACGGGACGGGACGGGACGTTACACTAATTAAAAAATAATTTATAGTTTTTAATATAAACAATATATATTCTTATTAGGTATTATTTGAAACCAATTTAATACTTAATGTTTTGAATAATGAATTTCAAATAAGAAAATGTTAGTTTTTCCACCTAAAAATCTGATCAAGATATGTTGATATTGCGTTTTCGTAAATTTAATGTTAGAACGGCGTATTAATAACCAAAAAATGTTCGATCTTCTGAAAATGATCTTTATTTTGTATAAACTTCGTGAATGAAGAATTAATTAAACAGTATACGTCAAACACGGTTATATAAATTAAAATACACTTCAGTCACTACTCACACTTGTAGAGCCTCCTCAAGCCAACAAGTTAACCAAAAAGCCGCCAACTTACACTAATATTAAAATTTATAATAATAGATCTCAAAATTTACTTGGAAATACCCTAATTTTTAATAATACAATATTAAAATAACATGATGGTGATATTGAAAAGAAAATAAGTTAATTAAAAAGCCATTATGTAAAGCAGGACCTCACGCCAGTCATTTCAGAGGCCATTAGAGTAACAAAGAACCCGTGAGAATGAAGTTTTAATCCCGACTGGGTTTGGTATTCCTGATTCTCGCAAATTGCCTTTTTATAATATTTATGGAAATATTTATATTAACATAGACATTTTTACTCATATTTTTCTAATGTTTTCTTAGCTCCTTTTTATTGAATTCACATTTGAAGTAAAATTCATAGTAGATTTTAGTAAATAATTTAAAAATATTTAGAACACATAGAAAATATATTTTGGTATGTTCTTAATGTTAATAAAACTTAATATTTAAGACAAAAATTTAAAAAAATCCAGCTTTAACTGCTTTACGAATTTAATGTTGTTATGAGTGAAAATGTTTTTGTTAAATCTTTTTTTTGTAGTTTATATATTCTGAAAAGGGGTCACGTAAACTAAAGATTGGAAGTTTCTTTTTATATTATAAGAACGCAATTTAGTATATGAAATTTAACTTCTCTTTGAGAAGTTTACGTTCTACTTTAACGAATCTGACAATTTGACTTTGAATCTTTCATGCGAAACTTCTACAAAGACAACTTTAAAATTTCCTTCCTTCCTCATTGACATTTGACCTCTATTGATATTCTATAAGTATTTATTAATAATTTTAATTACAGGAAATGAACATTTATAAAGACGAATAGACACTGTACAAGTTGTTGCATTAAATGCGAGTATTAATAAGAATATATCTATATGGAACCAATTTACACATGATTTTATAAAACGTCAAATGTCTATCGATAACAAAATGTCACTCGATAAATGGCGCTCGCTGCGAACTCGAGGGGCGAACTATTAATTACTTTTTGTTTTGTGATGTTTCAATTGCAATAACCATTTTAAATTGCGTTTTTTATGGACATTTAATTTTGAAATAGTTAATAATATTCTCCTACTTACTTAATTATATTGTACCGTGATATTTCTTATGAACCGACGTGATGATGTCCAATAATGACATGTGACGATACAAAAAAGAATTTTTTATCGTCATCACTACATCATTGAACTACTGTGTTAAAAGGTGATTGACCTTTTTTTACAAAGAGGGTATGATGGTCGAAGGGTTGTAAAACTATTTCTTCAATTGTTTCTAGTTATTCTATCGCAGCCCAATTTTTATATAAGATGCATCCAATGCAATTGCATGTTTGTCGATATCGTTTTTATTACGAAACTGAAGACTCTTTTCCTTTTACTAAATGCGTTCTAGCTGGTTATGAGGAAAAATCATGTTATGAGGAAAAAATGTAGTAGGAAATATACAAGAACTATGTAGCATTAATTTGACAAGGTGTTGCTCCTTCGAGAGTATATTGTAGAATTACTGCCGTGAAAACGGCCATTGAGTTAGTTGATTTGACTTCGAGTTTTGTCAAATCAAACAAGTATCAAAGTCATCCATGACTATAGGTTATGTTGGCGGTGGAATAGATAAGCCACTGACTACTTTCTTTTCAATATTAACTCAATAAAAAGATACTCAGGCAAATCATCGACAGAAGAAAGACATTGTGAATGAATTTTGTACCCTTTGCCTTTTGATATTTTTTTATCTAAAGGCATTCGATTAGTTTTTTTATATGAATGAATATGTTTCAAATATACTTCTATATCTTTCTTTTATCACTTATAAGATTTTTATTAATATGATCCAATTATATTATAAATTATTATTATATAAAATTTGTACTAAATTATTCGTTAACTGAATTAGTTCTAAAGTGTTTGCAGTCACTAATTTTAAATTAAATACGCCAATGTTAGTGTGAACATTAAATATTATATTTTTTTATAAACAGAGGCTTATAATATTATAATTACGGAAATTATGTAACACAACTGTAACACAACTGGAAAACATAGTGGAAATAAGTATAAAAAATACAAGACTATTTTAGAATGTTGGCTGGAAGTATTCCCTATTTTCTATAAAAGTTTAAGAGAACTATGTGGTTGTATTTACCTTCTACTGCTTCGACTCCACTTTCAAATATAAATAAATCCATCAAAACTCGCGTTTTCAAATGGGTGGAGACTAGTGAAGTTTTGAATTCATAATAATATCTCAGTATAAGGTAAACACAGGTATCCTAACATATTGAAGAACCAAGTAGCCTGGTAGCTAGATCAAAAACAGGATAATGTGAAATATAAAAAAAAATAGTTACACAGTACTAAAACAGGTAATTATAAATAGGCCAGTGCTTGACCAGAGATGGCCTGATGGTAAGCAAATCAGTGGTCTAAGATGGAACGCGCTTGCCTAGAAGAAACCGATTCACTCTTAATTTAAAGGGACCCAGGTCGTAATTCTCTGGAAACGGAGATTCCGAAAGCGAATTCCACATCTCAGCAGTAACTAACTTAACATTATTCCTTATATTTAACATGTTTCAGTTGAAACAGAAAGTTTTTATATGAAGGAAAAGGACGAAATTCGTACATTCAGTCATCTCCTGAATATAAAAAATTAATAATAATGAAGGTACATACATCTGTAATTACTGCTGCCTTCCTAAATGACGTATATATGTGAAATGGTAGACTGTCGTGTTATTGTGAATCGTTAAGGCAAAAGCGGTGGAATTTATACATTTACTTTTTTTTTTGTAAATTATATGTAAAATAATAAAAAAAATATATCAATATTATTCTCTAATCACATAAATTATATTTATGCCCATTGAAATCCTACAGCATATAAATATTATATGATGCCATTCCAAGGGCATATATAGGAGGAGATAATAGTAAATACTTTAGCCTTGCGTGAGGCAAAGTATGGCGCAGCCACGACAGTCGCCTCGTCAACGCGGGACGCCGTCGACGTCGCAGGCAGGAAACGTTTATCTGGCTATTCACTTGTCTTTAAAATTGTATCCATTAATTTAATTTTTATTTATTATTTAACATGAATGAAAATCTTATTTTAAGACTTTTGATCTTTCATCATTTGAAACGTCGGGTTAAATATAAAAATGTAATAATAAACGCGAGTTATATCCGAAAAATAGTTTTATTGAAATGTGTAGTAATCCTGTAAATCTTAGAAAACATTACTTTTGATCTTATTACAAAAAAAATGTTATGCATAATTTATTTAGAACAAGTATTTAAAGTATACATTAAATTAAATATAAAATATGTTTTTGAGTTAATTTGAGTCAGTTAATTAACTGACTTTCTGACAGACACTTACATCTCGTCTACCCGTGAACACGATTACTGCAAAGTATTCGAAACGTCGGGTTAAAATAAAAAATATAACCAAATATACGCAAGTTTTAATCCGTAAAAATAGTTTTATTTGAAATTTATATTTGTCTATATTTTTCTAAGACTGTTTGCTAAATTGACATTAAAAATTGTAATAATATTAATAATGCAAAGATTATTTATTAGCAGGGCTGACATAATTTTTTTCAATATATTAAAACTAGAATGCGGGTCATTTGATAGACAGTCACAGCCGCGTATGGTCTCTTGTTTATCAAGGAATCCACAAGTTATTTTGGCAACATCTAAAATATTATTGTATGCAGCAGGAGTAGTCTAACGGAGAGCACGCAACCTTAGAGTATACTGGCTTTCAAGGGCTAAGGGCCAAAGCAAAAAACTATCGAGAACGACTTATATGCTCCACAAAGTTAGTAGTAAGCTTCTAAACCACTCTCGGAAACCTCATAATAAGGTAACTTTGAGAGAAGCGCCTATATATAATCTAAAGCTTTTATAATTATGAGACTAAATAGCAGGTCTTCTCTATTGGTATTTATGGTAGCCGCCTATCGCTGTGGTCGACACACAAGAATGCGTTTTGTTTGATGCAGTTAATTATTAACATAAGCGCATGATATCTATAGATATCTGTCAATTATATTTAAAGTTATCACAAAGTACCTAGGTAAAAGACAAAATAAAATTGTTGGGTAAATACATTGGGCGGCAAAAAATACATTAGCTTATTTTATATATCTCTTTAACCTACTCCTACCTTAAAATATTTTTATATATAAAATATTAATACTATAGTGTTCACAACCCTAAATTGATGGTCTAAAGTGTGCCCTTTAATATATATTTATAAAAGAAGATATTTAATTCGGCGACCATCTCATTATTTGAAAGCAAACAATTTAAGAGTCACTCCATGCTTTTTTAGGGTCAGATTTTTTAAACTCTTATTATTATAAATCACGTTGTGATGAGTCTAACTTATATTTTCGTATAAGATAATCTATATTTTATTAAATGCGATACATAATCTTAAATACACAATACTGAAGTAATACTGGACGATTTATGTTACGATTAACAACAAACTAGCTGTTACTAAAATGAAAAATTCTTGATATCTTTTTATTTAAAATCTGTCTATTTATTTCCTGTTCCTGGAAGTCTTGATTTGAAAACTTTGCAACAAAACTTCTGCAAAAGGCTGAAATGACTTAAAGATGTAAATCTCAAAGAGGAAGAAATTTTCGTCTTGGGATTGATTTGTATCACAAGCTATGTAGCGTTCGACATAATTCAGCCTTTAATAAAATATAATATTGTATAAATAATAGCTTTAGTTAAAAAATGTAAATGATTATAATACTTTTTAACTCTGAGTCTTAAATCAAAACTGCAAAGGCTTTTTTTTTTGTTAATTTTTTATAAAGCGTTTCTTTAACAAATAAATTGTAAAGTATATAATAATTAAATAATACTCGTATGGTCTGACATTCTGTATATTCTGTCTAATCTGAGATTGTTTATGTAATTATTAAGTTATAATAAATCATGGCGTTACAGTCCTTTTTTATTGTACAAAATAAAATAATAATAATGATCTATAAAAATATATAAATCCGTTTTACGACCATGAAACTTTAAATAAATAAAGAAAAAAAACATTAACATCACTCTATCACGTGAGATATATTATCGCTTCCCACTTTTATGTATGTAACATTCTATATACGCTCAAATCCTACACTATCTATAAATTTTCGTTATATATTTATTAAAAATATTCATTTCAATAAGGTAGGTTTCAATTGTATAATACAATGTTCTTTCAAAAATTCGGTTGAAATTAATTATTTAATCTTAAATTAATCTTAATATTAAATTAATTAATTAATCTGGAATTAAATTATACAATTTTTGAACAAATATTCAAACTAGAAAACCTAATAAATATTTATAAACAAGACATTTTAATGCGCGTTTCGATTCTCCGCTCTTGTTGTGATTAGGAAAAGCAAGTATATGTGGTCTGTTTATTTATATAAAATTATTCTTCATATTGTTAAATTTAGCATGCTTATAAGCGGATCACAAACAAAAAATATTCCAACTTTTTATTATTATTATACATACAAAAATACCAACATTAAGCTATTTGAGCTATTAGTTATGATTAAATTTTTTACGTATTTCGTTCTATGATACACTTAAAACTCTTCTCGTTACATCTTTTTTATTCTTCAGCATTACGTAATCACAGCAAGATAAACGATTATTATAAATAAGTCATATTAAAATAACCTGCATTAAAAAATTTTAATGCAGGTTATTTTAATATGAATAAAATTATTGTTGTGTTATTCCGACAACATAAAAATTTAATTTTCAAAAATTTAATTAGCGAACACAATTTACATACGGACTCGGAAAAATACCTCTGAGGACTGAGTCACTCTTCTAACGATCTAAGGGATATTCTCCGATGGACGCGGGGTATCGACCCCACATGTGTTCCTCGAGTGGTGCTAGTGAGGCGACAAACAAACCACCTGACTAAGCCATGCAATCAAGCGATCTAGCCGCGTGTTTAATGAAACGAATTTAACTGAAGCGAAGTAAGATTTCAACAATATGAGCAGCTTCATTATCTCATTGGTAACAATAAGGTGGTAGGTTGATTGATGATAGACAACTGTTGTTATCGTAAATTGAATTTCACCTACACCCGGTTCAGGTTTTTTAAGTTTTTTGGATTTCTGTCTTTTTCGTTTTTTTTACGCAAATCGCGTAAATCGCGTAAAAATCGCGTGCGTGCAATAACGTAAAAAAAACGTGCGATGTGCGACACTGAGTGAGATCATATTTAAAGGTGAGCCATAATATTGCTATCAAGAAAAATAAATAAATAAAAAAAGGGTGTATAAAAACCTTAAATATAACTTAAAAGAATATATAAATGCGCCTGTCCTACGGATAGCAACGACATTCATTTCGATTTAATTCTCATAAACTTTGACATACATGACTCCTCTTATATTGATCAAGGTGAACATTATGAACAAAATGCTCATGCGATACAGACACAAAAAAACGTATAGAAATGTAAAATATTAAAATACCTGTATGTAGAATATAAGGAATACAAAATAACGATAAATTATAAGCGATTAAACTGACAGTCAATTGTTACTTAATACATTGCCTAATCTTATCAATACTTCCAATATATTACGCAATAATGTATTATGTAATTTGCTTTTAAGTGTATTTGTGACAGCAAGCATCGAGTCACGTTGTGACGCCCGCGCCGTCCTAATAGTATTCGTTAAAATGCTCTCCGTGCGTGAGTTACGTACTGAATTCCTGAAATAGGAAAACTGATTGTAAATAATATTTTATACTCTATTTCGATTTTATATTGTTTATGTTTTAATGCTTCTTTATAAATTATAAAAAGCGCTATATGAAACTATGATATTAATTAACTATTTGTATCGAAATTAAACATGAAACGGAACGGAAACACTAAACGGTTATTATTGTTCATAAAAAAAACAACTCTTCAGACTCAGTAACTTAACAGCAACGCAATAGATTGACTCCAAAATCATATTAATTTTTTTGAGAACTCATTTACATCACAAAGAAAGGGCTTGCTAGCGATTTTCATATTTACTTATAACTTTTAACCATTTAAATCAACTTCTTAGAATTTATTGAAATTTAATTTATTTTGTAAAATACCGAAACATTCTCGATTATATTTAATAAATGAAGAATAGAGCGTCTTTAAAATTTTATTAGACTAAATATTTTATTTGCATTCAAAATTGTTAAGAGATATATAGTGTCTATAACCTTTACTTGAGCACATACAAAGACAACGCAACATCAATAATGAAAGAATCAGAGCATCTGACGAAATCCTACATGCTGCATTAAAATCGTGGGAGCAAGAATCAGTATCAGTGTTGTTCTAAAATGATCAGACAATTGATAATCTATTACCGCTCCGTGATGAGCGTTTACTGTACATATACCTTTGTATCACAAGTAACAATACGAACTTCTGGCAAACTTCCTAAACCTAAAGAGTTAGAAGCGCTGTTTAATCCGGAGTTCTTATATATTAAATGAGATCGTGACGACTTAAGGTATTATGAGAGTTATTATATTTTGCAGAAATTTATTAATCACGGGATGAAGTTACGCTAAATTTTTTTTTATGAATGTACATTGTTTGGTTAAATTAAATCGCGTTATAAATTTTTGTTGAGGACCTCGTCACCATAAGTTGCCTTTCGCAAACGGCGCTTTTCGGACTACGGGTGTCTTTTATAATGCATTAGCACAATACACATACTCGCGGCTGTCCTGGGAAAATCTGATATTTATTAGGAAGTTGACCAAAGTTTAACATTTGGGTTATGTGATTTTGTTAAATAAAAAACATTTACTTAAGATACCATTAACTCTGGTGTTAGTAACATTGTGTATTCTTATAAAACGTTGTATATGTATACCTTGTCCTTTAATTCTCAATTAAAGATAATTTTCATTATTAAATTACAAATATAAAATAAATTTCTTATTAGGTCTTATTGATAAGAGTAGCTTTAAACTATAGGCAATAAAAGAACCAAATTTATTTTCAAAAAATATTACAGAATACGGTTGGAATAGTTAAAACTAGGTTTAGAAGTAAAACCGATTTGATTCTTAATACAAAATATTAACCAATTTCACGATATTGAGGGAACATGTTTGATGAGAGATACAATAGCGAGGTAATCCATACAGCATTCTGAAACTTAGTCCTTGTCCTTCTATATCCTTTGGGTTTTCTGTCATGTAATCATAGGATTTTACTCTCAAAAGTGACTTCTTTATATTTATTAACGAGGTCAAAAGTAACATATCTTTCTATCATATCAGGGAGTTAAGTTCATAAAAACACGTTTTATAATTATATATATCATCGGGGTTATTATTATACATGTCCATAACTTATCAATAGATCTCTAATGGAATCTGTAGTTTAAAGCAGCAGCACGGTATCTTCGGCATGACTGATATTATTGTTATGTATATTGTCAACAACAACTAATTCGTTTTGCTGATGAGTTAAATGATTTAAATTCAGAAGATACGTTTATGTTATTGTTGAAGAACTTGGGCAGGGTCAGGATGCCCTGCCCCATCCAGCATCCCAGCCATGCTCATGATGATGGTGATGGTGAGATGATGGCGTCTGTGGTCGATCTCGTTTTACCGCTAATACGTTTGCCGGAAAGCACTCGAAACATCGGGTTTAAATTGGAAAATGTAATAATAAACACGAGTGATATCAGTAAAATAGTTTTATTGTAATTTGTAGTACTCGTGTAAATCTTAGAAAACATTAGGGATATCTATATTTTTGCCACATCACTAGGTAAAAAACTATTTGTGTAATAACTTATTTCCCCATCAAAAATCGTGTCAGCCGACTAAATATTGTAATATGGAGGAATTACTCTTTAAAGAGTTATCTATTTAATGCGGGATACAATTAGCCAGTGATACAATAGATGAGCAGGTCAATATCTTAATTTCTCTATTAGCACAGCTTTATGATGTCCATGCACCAATTCGGCGTGTACGTTTAAAACATCTGCCTGCCCTTTGGCTCACTAAATATATAAAACAATTGCAAAATAAAAAAAAACTCTGCCAAGACTAAATATAAATCCAAACCCAATGACAAAAATCATGAGCGCTATAAAAATGCTAGGAATCACTGCAATAAATTGTGTAGAGATAAACAACGTCGCCATATTCATAAATCTATTATCAAAGAAGAAGATTCCGGCAGGGTTTGGAATTTTCTTCAATCAATTGGAGTTGGAAAAGCGCGTCAAGAAACAAATCCTAATAATATAGACTTAAATCAACTTAATCTACATTTCGCTACTTCTAGTACAATTGACAGTACAACCAAAACTTAAACTCAAAATCAAATTCTAGCTTCATTCACTCCAAACTCTCCCGCTTTCACTTTTAGTCATTTCACCGAAAGTGATGTTAAGAAGAATATCATTCATATCAGTTCGGATGCAGTTGGCTCTGATTGCATTAGTCGTAAAATGATCATGCCCGTTATTGACTCAATAATTCCTGTTATCACGGCTATTTTTAATTATTCCATTCTGTCTTGCATGTTTCCCTCATCCTGGAAAGACGCTCAAATCATACCCTTACCGAAGAAACCTAATCCTTCTAGTTTTTCAGATTATCGCCCAATCTCTATTCTTCCTTTTCTGTCTAAAGTACTTGAGCGTCTGGTTTATGAACAATTGTCCCAACACCTCTTTCAATATAACCTTATCAATCAATTTCAGTCGGGTTTTCGACATGGTCATAGTACGACTAATGCCTTAGTCAAGATTGCTGATGACATTCGTGGTGGTATGTATAAACAGAAGTTAACTGTACTTACCTTACTAGATTTTAGTAATGCGTTTGGTATAGTTAACTTTGATTTATTGCTAACCATATTAAGTTCTCTTAACATATCTCCTACGGTAATTGACTGGTTTCGTTGTTACTTGTATGGCCGCCGGCAACGTATTCGCGTTGATAGCCAATACTCTAATTGGTGTATGGTACAATCCGGTGTCCTGCAAGGTGGCGTGTTGTCCCCTCTTATATTTTCAATCTTTATTATTTCTATTACTAATCATTCTATTACATATATCTTCTCTCTACCACTTATATTCAGACGATCTTCAGCTATACTCACAAACTGATTTAATGGATTTGCCTTCATGTATAGGCTGTATGAATAATGATTTAAAATGTATTTCCAAGTGGAGTTATTCATATGGTTTAAAGGTAAATCCATTTAAAACTCAGGTTATAGTCATTGGGAGTAAAAAGTTAATCGACCGCATTATCTGGTCTCAAGTTCCATCTGTAGTCTTTGATCAAGTTACAATCCCGTTTAGTAAAGTAGTTAAAAATTGAGGAGTTATGTTTGATAACTACTTATCTTGGACACCTCAGATTAACGACCTGAGTAGAAAGATTTTTATTGGTATTGGTTCGTAACGAAGGCTCTCCAATTTTTTACCTATACCAACTAAGATTGCGTTAACTCAAGCCCTTCTATTACTGATCCTTGACTATGCCGACGTGTCGTATGTTAATATCAACGAGGAGCAATTAAATAGACTTGAGCGCTTCAAAATATGTGCATACGCTTTATATTTAGTTTGCGTAAATATGACCACATCTCCGAATTTCGCCGAAGGCTCAAGTGGCTTCCCATCCGCCTTCGCAGGAATTTTCACATCCTTTCCCTTCTTTACTCCATCCTGTTCAACCCAAAAACTCCTAAATATCTCAAAGAAAAATTTACGTTTCTTGGTGATAGTCATTTTAAGTCTCTTCGCTCATCTGATAACCTAACCCTTCATATTCCCTCTCATTCCTCTACCTTTTATAGTAAATCCTTTACTGTTGTAGCTGTCCGCTTATGGAACCCACTACCAGTTTCAATTCAGCGAGCGAAATCCCTAAATGCTTTTAAAACACAATTAAAAAACTTGTATTTATCGCAGTGATGAATCACGATGTCTGTTAATATACTGTTCATGTTGGGGTGGGGCGCTATATCGAAAAATACTGGCGCCGCCCTCGGGGGACGGACCTTATGGTGCCGCTGAGATAGCAAGTTGAAACAAGAAAGTCGTGAAACAGTATGGCTATCTCAGACGGGCGCTGGTAGGTCCGTCTCTTAGGATCCTGGGTTCGGTGAAGGGGGTCGTGATTGAAAACACTGGAATACGATGTGTAGACGCGATAGCGAACCAGCCACAATCATATTTTCAATTCTTCAGAGTTCCCTTTTTTTTCTTGAGAGTTCTTGTTTTTCTTAGCCGTCGGAAGTAATATTGGTAGTGGTGCCACACTGCCGGGTGTAGCACGCCACGTATACCGTAAAGAGAGCCGCGGTTTACAGACTCATTTTACTAACATTTTTCACTATGGCTGGTCCGCTTTTTCGCTAATATTTATTTTTCTAGATCTTATACTTAAACATTTTGTACATCAAAATAAGCGTCTTAATAAAATCTATCTTAAGGTAATTTATATAAACATTTATTATTTTAAAACCTTTTTTTAATTCTCGAAGATTTTTATTTCCTCATAATAAATTATATGATACTTTAAAAAAATAAGACTAAATTTTCATTTTCAATTAAAAAAACATACAAATTTAGAATATGACTTATCTGATTACGTTTGTTTTAAATAAACGGCTCTGCTTGAAAATTCATTATTAATAATACATTTTAATTATTCAAACTCAACGTTTTGTTGCAATTCTACCATTGTTTTCACAGAGAGACATATTGACATTTTCAAATTGACCGTTTAAAAGAGCTATGAGCAATTCACCTTCTGATGAACTGAACTTTATGTTAAAATATTTACCTGAAGTGTTAATTATTCGGCATTGACCATAATTAATCTTACAACTTTAGAATTTGCTCCTGTACCATAGTTCATAAAAAAGAGTATCACTAACACATAACTACCAAAGTATTTATTGTTGAAATCAATTAGTGCTTGCAATACTATAAGAGAAAAATAGAACTGTGGTTATAATTACAATATGAGCTAACTAATTTATATAAGTAAAGTTACTAAGCCGATAAGTAAGTAAGTTAATTATATATAAGTATATTCACACATATATATTAAAGTTAATATACTTTTCAATTTTCTTCTTTGACATTTCCTCATCTAAGAAAGAATAACCATGATAAAATCCAAAGACACCTTTCTGCGTTTGGCTTACTACGGCTTTGTGTACATTTAAAACTTTCTCACTGTATCAGGAAAATAGACAATTAAATTTATTGTTAATTTGTTTATTGATTACAATTTAGCATCAATACAGTTATCAAGATACGTTTAAATATTCTTATAATTATAATCACAAAATATATCAAATAGCTGTTTCTTTGATACTCAATTTGCATCTGGTAAGAATTATTTATGTGAATCATTATTATACAATACAATGTTATACTTAACCATAAATGGACTGTTTATTAATATATTTGTTTGTCTTGTCTTATACCCATCTGAAACATAAAATTTCAACGGACATAACATTCTCGTTAATATGAACAAATACTTTGTAGAAATTCGTTGTTTTGATCAAAGATCTCGAAGTCATGAGACTGTCTTGTCTTGTCAATTTTTTTTTATTGAGCTAACAATTTGAGCACATTGAATCAAATCATTAAAATTTATACATATGTGTATATATGTCCTAAAGTAGTTTGAATATACTGTAATCATCCATACCTAATAAGTATTCCAGTTTAAATTTGTCAATAAATGAAATAATTATGTGGGAAGTCTCTCAATATTAAAATATAAAAAAAAAATAGAAAATATCTTATTAATTTGTATTATAAATTTTATGTTACACTTTTTCATATTCTCCTCGATGGTGAGCCTACTAAAAATTTTATTTGATTTAGATATCTGACTCTAAATTTGATTTTGATTAATAACTATGCCTTTGGTCACAACACATCAATTTCTTAAAATATACATTAAATCAGAAAAGTTTATTAGAAAAACGCTTCGAACTTGTATATCAACCCACTAATGAAGTCGTCTTACATGGTAGGTAAATACAGACATGAGTACTATATTCAATAATATATATAATAAAATGTCTCTATTTTAAAACAGAATTTAGATAAAAGTAGACAAGTATAATATATTCTAACAAACGTACAAAATATAAGTATGATAAGGGACGTCCTAACTGGTAACATATACGATATAACAACTCGATTAGCATGGAACACATGTTCCGGCACAGCGGTGGTCAAGTTTCAGCTTTTTACTTCGCTGGCTTATAGTTGGTGTTAGACGTGTTTTAAATAACTTGTACAGTTTTGCCAAGAACTGGATTTCGTTTCGCTCGTTTAGAATTTAAAGTAGATAACACAAATATTATAAAAGTATACGCTTAATTGCGTTTTGTTTCAAGAAAGTATATTATTTATAGATTTTTAGGTTTTTTTGGACTATATGGTGGTGGTGACTTCTGAGAGCTCTATCGTTCTCATCTTAAATCTTCAATGAGTGCTGTGCATACTCATTTCACTCGATTGCATCTCGGTGCACGAATCACTGTCTCATATGGAATCCCACACCTTCCTTATGCTCTCCCTGTCACATGGTGACAAATAGATTTTTATTTCTTTTATTGTAACGTTTATTGTCTGCCATTCACACGCTGTTGCAACAAAGTGACTATAATACACCTTTATCATCGTAGTAAATTATAAAAGTGACTTTCTCGGTTTTACTTCCTATTCGACGTAACATATTGACTATAATATAGTAAAATAAAGTGACATCCCTCACAAAGTTATAACTTTTTTATCTTTTTAAGTCTACATATATTTATCGCATACCTTAGTGATGTCCTTAAGAGGACACAACTTGTCCAACGCGCTTTGAGTCATATGTTAATACTACATAAGATTTTTTAAATAAGAAACTTTTCTTATTTCTGGTTATCCCGGTCATTTGTTTGAATAGGCAGTAGACAAGCATCGAATACAATACGTTGTGTTCAATGATATTGACTCTCTACCGAACAACGTTTAGACTATATTTTATCATATGACGTGTAAAATAGACTAATAGTAATAAAATATTGTCTCCGCCTGTGTGTTTGATGAACGAAATGATTAAGGGAGCTTTCATTTTGTGTAACTGTCAGTTAAGTTATTTTATGAACGTCTTATTGTAATTTTATCGGTTATCTCAAGTGAACTAATTAAGATTTATAAAGTTATATAACTGTTTTGCTAAAAATTCTTCCAAATACACCGAGAGCATTTATTGTATCATTTCTGACGGACGTACATAAAACAGTTCGAATATTTTTATTCAAATGTTTAGTCTAGGAAAAGATTTGTATAACATTAACATCAATTCAAATATTTTTGTAAACCCACGAAGGGTTTTTTATTTTTTTTTTTTGTTCTAGAAAAATAATTCAGAATTCTAATTATACAATATGGATTATATTTTTTCAAATGGCAAGGAAACTTAATTCGCAGAGCGAGATCACAGATTCCCGTCCTGCCTGTTTATAGGTGATTTTCAATAATATTTTATTATAATTTTATATGTTATAAAAATTAAAAAACTTTTAAATTAGTTAAAGATAGTTTTCTTTTACCAGAAAATATAAAGAAAATGAGATTAGTCCAAAAATAAATTTTGATATCAAGACAGAAAAAAAAATAAATTAACAGATGCTTATGGAGCAAAATTCCGCACTTCGCGCTTTACTGCGCACAAAAATTTGATCAGCAGTGTGGCGCGGAATGCAGCGAGGAACGTGAGAGACAAGAAAAGGGGATCAAAGGATAGTAAAGTATAGTGCCAAAGATAGCTTAGGTCGAAATTAACTAAAATAGTACCTTTCAATATTTTACTATTTTACGGATATAACTCGCGTATATTATTATATTTTTAGTTCTTTGCAAACGTATTCGCAGTAAGACGAGATATTGGTGTCTGTCGGTCAGTCAGCTTATTTGTCATCTAACTCCAACAGTTCCTGAGTTTAAAGAGAGAGTAAAAAAACATTATAATAAACACGAGCTATATCCGTAGAATAGTTTTATAGAAAGTATGTGCATTTGAGTCGAAACAGATAGTATACTATTTAATTTAATACAATACTAGTTATTTTTAAATTAATACTATTGTAGTAAAAATTAAATCAATCAATGGATCTTCGCCTGAGAGCCCTTTATTTGTAGCTTATTAAGTACGTTTTTGTGACAGACAATGTGCTTTTTTTATAATTTATACCATGAATCAGTTTTAGACATTTAAAAAAGGAAGCCAATAAAGATGCCACTTTAGTAATTATTTTACTTTCGTTTTTTAGTGAATACTATTGTAAATAAAGTTAGAATACAAAAAACTTATCTCTTCTTATACCAATTTGTTGTTTTTTTCCTTTATTTTTATGGGACTTTTATTCGATTCAGATATGTCAACCCCATCATATCCTAAATTACAATTAAAAAGACATTTAATTATCATCAAAACAAAAAATACAAATAACTAAAATTCAACATAATTTGTTGTTATAAAATTATATTTTATGATGATTTAAATTTTCTACCTTCAATAACTTATTTTTTTTTTGTTTTATGTTTTGAAACATGTCGTTCGTGTGTTCGACTCTCGGTCAAAGTCTATTTTTATTAAATATTATCCTATTTAATTTCATATATATAACTTATTAGAAATGATTATTTTAAATAAAAATACAATCACTTGTATAGAATATATTATAGAAGAAGAAGAAGCAAATTGAATAAAACACATCTCATATTATTTTTCATGAAGCATCTCAAAATTGTATATATTACATTAATCAATAAATATTTGAATAAAACTATTTTAAAGCCTTGACTTGTGTTTATTTTTAGATTTAGGCTTGGATATAAGTGTTTACCTAAATCTTATTTCCCGCGAAAACGCTTACTGCTAAGCATTCGAAACGTCGAGTTATAATTAAAAATGTAAAAATAAACGCAATAGTCTAGTTATCAAATGTGTAGTACTCATGAAAATGTTAGTAAACATTGATTTATTAATTTTTAGGACTGAAAAATATATAAATACTTTCTTTAGTAAAATGAATATAAGTTTAAAAATTCTAAAAAAAAATAATAATTTGTTATGGTCTAAAACCGAATTAATATCCACTGTAAAAAAATCTCCATAGATTTGTTAAAAATATTTTGTTCTTAAATTTATACGCAATTTTTTTGGGAATTATTTGTTTCTTCAGAACCGAATATTTTCACGTAATCCATATTTAATAATATCCAAAAGAATCCATATTTATTACTCGTATATTAAATACATATTATAGAAAAAATTCTAGAAAAATAAATTATAATTTAAATAATTTACAGTTGTTTTCATAAAAAAAGTCCATTGTTATAAATAATCGCATCGTAATGGGCCGTTATAAATTGATTAATTCTCGAGTAATTAATTGTAAATAGTATAGTGATTCAACATCACTTTATCTCCAGATGAAATCTAATGTCAAAATGAATCATCTAAATAAATTAGCATGAGTATTTTACGATAGAGGTTGCTTATTTAACCGCAACTATAGTTTTTATTGTTAAAATTGTAAATTAAATCATTTAAATAACACAGATATTATAATTTGTTATGATGTAAGATAATATGTCTGTAATAAAAAGTTATACAAAAAAGTTAATATCACTAATATAACGGGGCTACGAGTAAATTAAGCGAGAAAAGCTGAAATGAAATATTAAAAGCTAGCAGTCAACAACGGCTGCACTAGATGGAATTCAATTTCTTGTACGGTCAAAAAGAGAGCAGCTTTACATAGTATATACATTTAGAATAAAACACGTTATATTATGGTTTTAGCATTCATTCAAAGAATGCTTTAATATGAAACAAAGCATTCCCATATATTTTTATTATATTATTCACATTACCTTTATATATACATATTACCAGTAGGTTATTATTATGACATATATTTTTGGTTCTTGACAGTTAATAAAATGAAATAACTACTTAAGTGGTATCTTTATTGGATTCCTTTTTTTTCCTATAATTTAGACTATAAATATAAAAAAATATATATACATAAACTTATAGACAGCAGCTTAGTCTGTCGTCACAAAAAAAGGTACTTAATACGAAAAAAATGGAGGACTCCCCAGTGAAAATACAATCATATAGTATTTTCTTAGATTTTCACGAGTACACATTTGAAATAAAACTATTTTTATGGATTAAAACTCACGTATAATTTGGTTACATTTTAATTTTAAGCCGATGTGTCCGCGGATAGACGACACTTACATCTCGTCTACCCGCGAACACGATTGTGGCAAAGCATTCGAAACGTAAATATATAATTTTTGGCTCAAATATTAAATTAACAATTAAGGCCTGTGAATGTTAACATTCATAAAACAACAAAAAATACACACGACTACTATATTTATAATAACTACTGACTTACCTGCCTGCCTCTTATATTATAGAAAAAAGTCAGTTAGTCCTTACCACTCAAGGAATTGGGGCTCCCTAGGGTGTTGAATAAATTGTATTAGACGATGTATAAGGATATAATAAAGGGAAATAAGGTTTGATACTTAGATGTGCCGTTGCGTGACTTAAGTTCCATGCATACTCCGAGTGAAATGCGGCCACCAGTTCTTAAAACAATACCTATACTCGACACGTACACGAGATTTAATATTTTAGAAAACTAAAAATGCCAATGCTACAAATCCGCCAATAGTTAAGAACATTTCAGTCACTGAAATATAACTTCGACCTACCCTCGTGCATTCATCTTACTCACGAGGTAAAAGATAAGAAAAATACCAAATAAATATGCGTGTACCCTGTATATTAAACGTCTCGTGGTTTATATAAGCAATTGCACAATTATTATTAAAGTAACTATTTTAAACATATATCAATTGTATTTTCAATATCTTTATAAATTAAGGTATCAGAACCCAGCGGAATAAATACTGATGCGGTATAATATAACCGTATAATTAACTCTCGATCGTATTTACCTGTAATCCCAAGCGAGAATATAGAGTTTCATGCAGTTGTGTAAATAAGCCCGTCAAAATGTTTGTTAAATTTTGTAAAGAAGTTAATATTTTAAAATGCTTAACTAAAAAAAACCGTAATTATATAATAAACACTTGTAATATGGGAAAATAATTGGTGTTTTTTTCATGATAGTCCATGGTCGACTGGAAGATGATAGTAAGCCTGGCAGAAGCACCCACGCATACTTTGCATTTTTGTAATATTTTGTATCTATTGTATAAATTATTTATGTAATATTTTTAGTTGTTAGTACTGTGTTGTCGTCTGAAATGTTTTCAAAGGGATCAAAATATATTTATATGAAAATAGAATAATGAAAAATAAATATCCGCCTAATCCGCTATTACATACTTCTGTTAGACATTATCGAGTTGAATTAAGACACATAAACACTATGAACACTTCACTATATTTTACTCGTAATCAGCACTTCTTCTTCGCTTGAATACAATAGATTCACTGTCTAATAGCTCCTGAAAATTATGTTTATATACCCTCACTTACTCCCATTCTCAAATAATTTTAACAATCTTAGTCAAATCATCAACTTTAAACACAAAATACAAAACACCGATTACTTTAAGGATTGAAGAATCTGATATATTAATATTAAAATGATAATAAATAATATTAAATAAAAAGTATACCTTACACTTCTATCAGCTCTTTCACATTCTAACAGTGTCCAATTGAAAGGAACTCATTCAGAATTTACTCACTTTTAAGGGATGAATGAGATAAACCATTTTACTTTTGGCATATTTTTTTTTATTTTATTTATATAACATATGAAAACAAAACGTTAAATGTAAACCTTATAACATTTATAACATTTTCATTTGGATCTTTTGATAAGCAAATGCCTCCCAGGTTATTAAACAGTTCTCTCACCTGTTAAGAATTTGTCGGAAAATTTACATTAAGTAAAGAAGAGTTCACATGACTGTAATGATAACTTAGTTTTTGAATTCATCACAGCTGGTTTAATATAACGACACAAGTTGCATTAAATAACATAAAACATATTGTAATGATTTTGAATTTTCGAAAGAATTCATTATGTAAAGACGATTTTATATATGGAATGCATAATTTTTTGAAACGGGTAGCGATACAGAGACAAAATGCTAACTATATTGTTAACTTTTCATAGGTTTCTACTACGGTTGCCCGCGTGCGGCATCATGACACCCTTTTGGTATAGAACTATATAATTAAAATATTGTAGGCACATTTATGCACACGCGGTTAAAGAAGTTTTTAGTTTTAGTGGATTCTAAAGTTTTACAGTCAAACACTACCCAGCAAGTAGTGTCTGAAATGATTTAATGCTTAAAGTGCTGTAAGAGTTTTGAGTGCTTAAGAATTATATTTTTGGTTCAGTACCTTTTGTGACCCATCTGTAATAGGCCACAACACATTGACTACCATCCTACTGAACCTGTCGTGATCTTGCACCAAATCCAGGTTTGCCTGCATCGGTGTCCATTTTGTAGGTACACTAATATATTGCAATACCAGAGCGGATCACTAATTTAACTCCTGCCCCCTTAGATATCACTCGCTCCAAGTACCTCTTCAGTTTTTCACCGTATGACATCTCGAAAACCGACCAAACTCCATGACCAACCAATAAGTCGCCGTCAGATTTAACGTAGATGATTCACTTACCCACTCCATTTACATGGTTGACTGAAGAGTTTTTGGTAGTGGAAAGCCGATTTACTACTGCTGATGAGATAAGCGACACATATGGCACCACTATCTATAAGGATGTCAACCGGAATTCTATTGATGACACCAACAATGACATTACTTTGTTTTGTGAGATGGAATAGAGTGATTGTCCCTAGCAGCGATCGGGTGCCGAGCCGGTGGTTCTCGGCTTTTTATAACATTATAACTATTTGTATCTTAGTTCAAAACACGAATAACATTTGCACTATTCCCAGAGCCCTGATTCGATCTCTTTGATAATTGACGTTTTGCCGATGTTGTTTTACGCGACTGAAAGCGCATTACACGAGCACCTACATTTTCTTTTCTGTGTGGGGCACTAAAACTGTAATATAGGTGTATGTGTGTAGTGTTGAGTTTGCCCGCGCGACAAAAACAAAAATCTCAAAATAGTGCAGTTTGGGGAGTGTCTACTACTAGTAAACAAATACTAATCTCGAGTATAAAATATAATTTATTTTGTAGTCGTCGCTAAATTAATTTTTATTTATTTTTTTACTTATAATTTCATTCAAATTACCGGTTAAATATATATTTTATGTGTTGTTTAAGTTTAATAATTATTAATTAACAAAATTGTTTTGCGTTGATGGTTCAGTTATGATATATTATCCTTTAATATCTATTAAATTATAAATTATTATATACATATTAAGTCCTTGTTAGTACAGCACGGCTGCTCATCTCTGATTTTTATCATCGATAGTCGCGACACGTGCAATATGTCAGTAGAGAGCTCTCGATGCGAGAAGATGAGTTGTAACAATTTGAAACCTTTTTTATAAAGGAATCTGATAAAACTGATGGAGCGGTCTTGAAATACATTCATCTTATCGTCTCCCGGTAACCAGAAGTGGGTGTTTTAGAACTCCTAAATAACAGATTTTTTTTTTAAATAAGCTTACGTAATAGAACTTAAAAATAGAATTTGAAATACATTTATTATATCATTGCCCGGTAACCGGATGTGGACTTTTTGGGTCTCCATAAGCAAAAGAGCTGACGGGGTTTTAAAATAAGGGTTTAGGGGTTGGTTTAAGAGGCTAACGTGGGTGGCTTTAAGGGTTGCACACGGGTGTAAGGGGCGGACGTGGGTTTAGAATAAAACTCTATCTAGAATCCCAATTGTGTAGAATCGGACGAAAAAGCTAGTTACTAATATTTTTGGATGCATTTAAAAAACCGCCATAGAAATAAAAACCTATTGTTATCTTTTTTAAACTAAGTTTCTATTCAGATGATCGCGTAAGGGGTATGTTATTTGCTTTATCTTAAATAATAGTTATGAAGACACGTTTTGTGTTTGCTGATGCTAAGTGATCAGATTTTAGATAGCATTATTTTCTGATTTTTCTGTGATAATTTTATATAAAATAATTATTTCGTTTTGGAATATCATTTTGTGACGGAGCTTTTGAATACTTAGCGATGAAAAATGGGGCACGTTAAACGTCTTTTTTTTAGTAAAATAAATTTTCAAGCGTTCATTTAAGTAAAACTATGTTATGAATTAACTTGCCTTTATTGTTACATTTTTAATGTCTTTCGGCTCTCACCTACATCTAGTATTACCACGAACACACTAGCTGCATAGCATTTGAAACGTCGGGTTATAATTAAAAATGTAATAATAAAAGCGAGATAACTATTTTACGATTTTATTTTTAATAACTTCTTTCTCATAGTTTTATATTTTATTACTCATTTTGAACCTGCAAGTATTACGTATGAGAAATACTTTATTTTAGTTCCTGTATAAAATAGTTTTTCATCCAATGTTCTCACGAGTATATGCAAACCTATTTTTGTTCCGGCCATTTACGAAATTGAATTCTATGCGGAGTGCAACAATGGCTTGATAGCGGTTTCAATACTTTATTTTACTTCATTTTTAATATAATACACCTCTGTTTGCTTTCGATACTACTGATTCCTATTTTTATTGACAAATTCTTAAGATTAATTAATTTAATTTTAAAGTTTCGACCTATATGGAGAAGTACTGTTATTAAATAACTAAGCTCTCTTCGAAAGTTCTCAAATACACACGTTAAAAGTGTCTAGGAATCAAGTGAATGTTTGTGCATTTTAAATATTTTTACTTTAATTTCTGTTTTAGTTAACTACTTACCCCCGTTTCTTTACCGTCCAAAACCATCGTACAAACACAACATTCATGTCCAATGCTATGACTGCAATTCAGTTGTCTTTATAACCCCATTCCATTCATTCATTCATACTCTGAAGTCGAATGTCATAATATGTTATTTTTTCTTTTCTTCATTGTAACAAACAATATTTATGGCCAGACTAATTATTTATATATTTTGTTTCTTTATATGGGGTATTCAATTTATTTATTTTTTTTAAATATTATTTATGTCTATTGATCTTTATAGTTATTTGGCTTGTTGTAAAAATATATATGTATGTTGTTTTATTAAATTCAATTGAATGTTCTTCCTTAATTCCTAAATTACTAATTGTTTTATATTTTAACCATCCCATTGCCTTATATTGTACTATATTCACTAGTTGAATAGCAGACAATGTTCTTTAGCATTAAATCTGTCAATTATTTCTGTTTTTAGGTAATAAAGACTAAATGAATAAACAAGCTGCAAGACAATACATTTGAATAATTTATCAACCCAATGAACTATATACAGTTTTGGTAAAAAACATTTTACTAAATGAGTAATATTTTATTGTTATTTGGAGTGCAACATTTAAAATATAATATTTCACGCATTTACCAACAAATTTACATCAGTTTAGGTTGGGCGCCCATTGTTAAGCTATAAAGTTACTACGGTGGACTGCGAAACTCAGTTTCTGTGTATCAAGTTGAAACAAAAGGCAGGTAACTGAATAGCGTTGATCAAAAGATACCGGTTTATAGTATGAATCCTTTAATGGTGTACCATCTCATAATTGTATATTTTATTTTACAATATTTATTAGTAAAACATGTCAAAAATACTAACTGACCTTCAGTTAGTATTTTTGAAAACAATAAGAAATATAAGTTGAGTAATATATAAAAACCACGCCGCCGTAACTGAACAGCTGTCAGAATTGCATTACTGCTGCTACGCACCGTCTCATTAATAAATGAACCGAATTCTTTATGCGAAATCGTATTACAAATTTTTACTTATTTTAATATATGCTTTGTTGACACAGTATAGAATTATGACAGACGTTTTTATTCCTTAAAGGATTATTAAATCAAATTTGAAGAAACGTTTCTGAGTATGTTATTAAATGTACACAATATGTGAATTAGAAGTCTTTTAAATTCTCTATATAATCTTTTAGATTGCAATATAAATATCTATCTGTCTCGCTGTCTGTCTGTATATCTTCCGTCCGTCCTTCAATCTATCTGTCCTTCTGTCTATATGTCTGTCTATAGTAATTACTTTAATTACAAATTTCTAGTTGCGCTAGCATCTATAACGTTAACTACTCATATGTTCTTGGGTATAATACTGATGATCTCGAAATTCTAATAATTATACGTCAGATTCAAGTCTTATTTCTATTTTCTTTATTACGTTCTAAATTCAAATTTAAAAAATATTTTACTAAGTAGTAAAATATTTATTCTTTTTAATTTTTGATTTTTTAAAGGTTTTTTTATTTTATTAGGTACTTTGTTATTGCTAATACTTTTAAAAACCTTTAATAGTGTGTTCTCTTTTTCAACCTTTTCGTTGATGAATCGGATAAACAAGTCCTTGCTCGCTTTTAATACATATAGCACCAATTAATGTTTTATACATTTGTAATAAAATAAAGAACTTCTAAGATACATTAAATGAGGTTTTTATATTTTTGTATTAGCAATAACTAAAGTTAAAACGAGTTAACAGAAAATTTGCAATCACGAATATCTTCAAAACTGTGTTAGACAGTTGTATTTAATAACAACAAGTCTAATACACAAGTAATTATGATATCTATTTAAAAAAAAATGTTGTTCTTTTTTATAACCTGCCCCTTTTTTCTCTTACTTACTTTATTATCATAAAACAACTTAATCCATATACGTATTACAATGGATAAGAGCCCCATCAGATTAACTTTCACTATTCACCATTACTAGCGTAATGGTGAAGTCTTGTTCGCGTGCAGAAGCTTTGCAAGGGTGATAAGTAATTGACGATGTGATCTATGAATTCGTAATTGCCTTAAATTGTTACTTTTTATCATAAATCCATCTGATTCCTAAAAATATCTATCCACTTATGGTACTTTACGCTAACCAGGAAAATTACATTACATATTGTATAATAGTATAGATGTAATACCTGAATTTTATTTTGGCGTTTATAAATCGATCGATAAAAAGTTAATTATCAGGAAGTTATCATTAATCATACTTATGTCTAATATAATTAAAATATATAAACTATTTAAACAGACTAGATAATATTCTCAAGAGAGGTATTATTTTTATAACAAAAACAATTATCTTTACTTTTTTAATTTTAAATAATATTTATACAATCTTTAAACAAGAAATAATAAAAGGTGAAACCCAATTCGACCCTAGCCCAGTTAGATATCCTTGGAAATTCTTTGTTTCAGATTCTCTTTTTATTAGTATCGCGGTACATATTAAAATGATTTACGACGCCGTTGAAACTAAAAAAATACCCTAATGTTAATACAGAAGTTGGTTGGAGTTTAACTAAATCCCATAAACAATATAAAATCTCATGTTTATGGTCGTATATAGAGGCAGATGACTAATTAAATGACTTGTTAATAGACACTCACATCTCGCCTTCCCGTGAACAAAATTGCTACAAATCATTCAACACGCCTCGCCGAGTCAAAATTAGGTTAAAATATTACCACGGATAATCCATTAAAAAGTTTCATTTTAAGAAAAAATAAGGGGTACTATTATTATATAGCATTATATATTTTTTAATAACTTATTAGCTCTCAGAACTCTCAGACCAACGAAATTACTTAAAAAATACATTGAAAACTTTATATCTTTCATTATTCAATAAGATAGAGTAGCCTTTTAAACAGAAAAATAAAAATACTATACTATACTACCATAACATAAGAAATACTTCAGATTCGGTTAACATACAGTAAATGACCCTGTAGCCTTATAAACATATATTGATACAGAAATGTTGCCTTGTTCGCGACAAGGTCAAATTTGATAAACTCTAATTATACAAGGTTAATAAAATAACAAAGAGAGCAAGATACAAACAACTTTAGGTGGCGTAAAATATAAGTATAGTATTATCGTTTTCGATTTTATAAAATATGAATAATATTTAATTCTAGTTTAGTTTATTATTTAATTCTAGTAATCTTTTTTTCTGAGCATATTGCATGGTTTTAATTTAAATCGTCATTGCCTTGGTCAAAATCAAGAAAATTATACAAAATCTGTTTACACTTTTATCTACATCACAAGGATACTAGGCTACATAATATTAATTCATTATATTTCCAGCTGTTACGACTCAGTCTGCCTGCATCTATCCTTTATCTCCTCCAAGAATAATTTATAGACCATTTAGTACATGAATATACATTAAATATTTTACGTTTATTAATATGAATTTTATAGTTTTCCTTAAAAATATTATCGAAAAAAAAAAAAATGTAGTGAAAAGTATCGTATATTATATATCTTATATTGTTTAAGTAACAAACTAACTCAACAAATTTAATTAAAAATTTTATTAATTTTATACAATGTAATTATAATTGAAAACCATTTTTATTGTTCTACAAGAACTATAATATAATTATCGAAAAAAATTATGTTAATATATAATGTTTTCTAAGATTTAGAATATGTTGACATAGTTTAGTATAGTATTAAGAAATGTCATCAAAATCTTTCAGGCAGATTTGCCAAATGAGAAACCGACTTATATAAAGTACTCAATAGATTACAAAATCTAGCTTCGTTCCTATTTAACTTATTTTATTTTAACTTATCTCATCATATCGCTTTATTGAATAAAACGTTATTTTAGTTTGTGTGTTTTTTATACGCCTATTTTTTATTCCAAGTATTTTCGATCAATGATTCCATCAAATAACTTTATCTATTCTAACTACCTCTCGCGGACCACAAAGGCCGAAGAAGAACGATAACTTTAAATCTTCGGCTTCGGGAACAGAGGCTGGAGTCGCATTGAGAAAACTTTCAGAAATTTGGAATATAGGTTTAATGACCGGACGATGTCAGGAACTGACTGAGACCCTCTATAGACGACAAATCACTATATTCTTTATCCCATAAATTTAAGTGAACCTGATGCAATCGTTTTGGATTCTCTCAAGTTTATTTAGTTGTTTTTTAGAAATGTGAAAATAACTTATGTCGGCGTCGGGAGAATAAGATTTTTTGAAAGTATAATTTGAAAATAATGAGCGTAGATATCTCAAAGAGCTCATTGCAGTAAAAGTGTTTCGACTTGCTTCCTTAATTTGTCAAGATCAGGATAAGAAAGTTTCCATAAAATCCAAGATTTTTGGTCTAGCTGTGAGGAATTACATGAAAATTAAATAATACAGGTGGTAAATTAATCCAGCCACACTAGATATAAAATTGGAACCACCAATAATTATCATTTTTTTTTCATTCAAATCCAGATTTCGTTTGTTTTTTCTAGTGAAGTTTTAATGTATATCCGCTCCACTCCGTTCCGATAAATATTTTGCTTATCTATCAAATATAAAGCATTGCCAGTTCCTTATTATGACTTAGGAATGAAATCTAAACTATTTCTATTTACAGAAATTTTAATTTTATTTCTAGAATACGCCTTGAGTTTTCGTTAAATCAGGACGACGCCGTTCATGAGGACTAAATAAATAGTTACTTTAAAACCTTTCAAATCATTTCGTTATAATCTTTGGCGGCTGCGCCTTCGCTAGAACTACAGAATACCACCAGACTGTTTGGTACTATTTGACGAGACGCAACAAAAAAAATCCTTTATGCGACCTAATTCACATTAAAACACTGTACACTTTTCATTCAGGCATTCAATATTGTTTACAGTTACCAATTATTTAAAACACTGAAAATTGCGGGGTAAATGAGACTCATTATAAATGCATTTATACAACTGCGAGTGTAATGGTGTCATTAATATATGAAGTCATAAATTACTTAAATTAACAATTTCAGAATTAAACAGCTTTTTCACAAATTTAATTTATTTTATTGCAATTATATACTACAATTTTATTTTTGAAAACAAGTTACCCCTGTTATTGTATTATTAGAGAGCATTGTATAGAATTAACAAAAATGAATGTAATAAAATGTTTTTGTATTTGAAAATCTGAAATGAAATAAACAGCCCTAATTAGGTTAATTTATTAGAAAATTATCTTAATATTTACATTTTTAACTCTGGATCCAGTTTGCTAGCAATATTTATCTTAAATATTATAGATTACGATGTATATTGGAGGTGGTGAAAATGTGGCTTTTTCACGTTATATCAGAGGTCAAAACAGAGAACAAACACAAATGAAAGACAAAAAAAGGGTACGAAGAGAAAATTAAAGTTGACACACACATTAAAATTTACTTTTATATGCAAAATTAAAGTAATAAAAGGTGTATGTGTGTAATTTCTTTCCATAATACGTAGATTGTTAGAAGATTTTAGGATAATATTTAGGTTGTTCTTTATCAAATAATTTATCAATTTCCTTTTTCCACGGTTTGAGACATGTGTATGATGACGACTGTCAAGTTTGACAAAGACATCGCTAGCGCTCCGCCTTTTAATTCCCTCTGAGCTATAATTTTTTAAGCAATATAACACGTTACAAACAGACGTCAGCACGCATTTCACTCGGTTGCATCTCGGTTGTACGGATTACTGTCTCGACGGTGCCCAACTTTAATTATAACTATTGTTATCTGACATTCACTCCCTGTTGCAAAGCGAAAATGTGATCGATGACGATTGTAAGTGATAATTGTAATAAAAGGTGCCTTCTGCGTTTGTACTTCTGATGTCTTGACCATTTTCTCACCTATTATTCGTTAATCTAGTATGACAATATTGCGGTGTAGGCATATATTTAAGACTGTTCCAATTTCCAAAGTCGTGAGTGTGAACAATTTTAAAATTACATAATCACACAATAGTTATGTTAACAACGCTTGATATGTAACAAGTGAATTAAGATTATTCTGTGTATATTCGTCAAAGCTATTCAATAATAAATACCAAAGTTACTCAAAGGTCCGTAGTTTCTAGAACTCTTATTCTGCTGCATATCAACGATCTGCTTAAACCGGGTATCTACGTTTATGCAGGCGAAAACAACAATTGTAAAAAGTCTGCCTTGTATTTGGACTAACAGTTAAAAGTACTACGGACTGAAAGAGAAATCATCGTATAAGGTTTGAGTGACATACTTCAGGTATACTCAATTTAAATTAGTTCATTCATCGGCAAGATCGGCAACATTTTTTTTGAAAGAATCTGACAGTAATTCACACCGGAAACCAACAAACGATAACTTCCTTATAACACAATTGAACAAAATTATATAAAGCACAGATCCGGTTGTATATCCTTGGACTTCTATATATGTATATTCTTCTCTACTCACTTTGGGACTGTGCAACTTTGCTCGTATTATGACGTTTCATAAGTGTCTATTCAATGTCAAATTAAAATTTTTATCTTTTAACTTTTCGACGTTTGTGTAAATATTGCAGTCAGTACAATTATTAACTAGTGATGCAAAATGTCGTCATGAATTATGTTCAAAAAACTTTTTTGAGGTTATAACAAAAATAATGAGAGGAAATGAACAAAGCATTGTGGATGTGGATTACTTACATTAACGGGTTATATTTTGATGAGTGTACAATGTGTGTGTTAAATGTAATATTGTGCTGTAATAATTAAACTAAATTGTTACAGTGCAATAATGATATGGCAGTTTGGATATATATTTAACATAGATTACGTAATGTTGAAACAACTATTTAAACTTGTTGTAGCGTAATAAATTAAAAATACAATATTTTTTTACGACTAGATATAAAAAAGTTATTAAAGATATGAGAAAATAACAAAAAAATAGCAATTTTTTTTAATATTTCATAACACCAGAAGCGTTAAAAAGTTCTCAGGTCAAAAATGGGCATGCTTCTTTACTAGTGAGGTTATTTGAACAGCAGCATATTTTAAACGACCTCGAAATGCAGCTGCTTTATGCGGAGAAATATAAAGCATGTTAATAGAAGCTCTTTTTTGTGATGGTTTAAGTCACGCAATCATTGTAGCTCATTAAATAAATATAATCGGATCTAATGTTTTATAATACTACAAAGCAGGTACGAAGGAAGCGATCACATACTTTATTGCATGAGGTTGTATTAGCTTCAGTTTAATCGCTTTATGACGCGTTCTAAAGTCTACGAGTTTTGGTACATTTTAAAAGAAGTGTAAACAAAAAAAAAGGAAATTTGAAAAAAACAGTACACAAACATATGTTCCTCATTTTATTTAGTGATTAAATATTTTATCAGAAAATCTGCTATTATTTTACACGTCGGAGGTGAACTTACGACGCGGTAATTGTTTTTATGACAGGGTAATTTCTTTTATAAAAGTTTGTAAAAAGCTTAATGCGGCGTGTCGTAGCAACGTTCCTAAACTTGACAAAGGAGTTTTTTATTTAAAAAATTCGAGTCATCCCAAGTTTGCTTCAGGCGCTCTTCACACTAACAGTGTCTTTTACAAACCACAATTAGATTGGATCCACAGAGAACTGTTTGCCTTGCTATTACTATTATAGTTCTCATAAGGGAGAAATGCAAGACAAAACATAGTTTAACTATATTTCTTCTTTAGTAAATGCCGTATTTATTAAAAAAACACTTTGTTTAAACAATGAGTCCAATGTAATAAAAGCAGAGTCACTATACAATTGTATTGAATTCCAGAATTAAATTCAGTGTTTCAGGGTGAAGCGTCTCAATGGCAATGACTCGTCAATCTTAAAGTATTGTTTTAGAAAATTTATCAAGTAGGTTTGTTAAAAATTAGTAATTTTTCTGATATATTTTACTTCTACTGACCTAAATATTTTATTTTTACTACTCTTACTTACTTCTTATTTACTCTAGAAACCAAAGTGTTTTAATTAATTATATTAAATTTATTAAATTGAACAACTATATTAAATTGAAAAGTAAATTAAATATAAATTTAATGAAACAGTTAATACAATGTCTTGCGGTTGCATTCATCACTGGTCCATTTTGGTAGCCAATGGCCCTAGTTTTATTTCTGCACTTAAATCCACATAGAACACACTATTTCTTTGAAGATATTGTTAACTGTTAAAACTATTACAATGTTTAATTTTAAAGAACCAGAAGTAAGTTTTGAGGACTGAGTCGCTCCCGTCCGTGGAATAATATGCTGCAGTGTTACCAATCATGAGCTTGCCACTCACGAAAGGCTGTCCTGCCAACCGTGTAAAGATCCCGGAAGGGTGTCATCGCGCAGGTTGGCTACCCGATAAGAGAGTGCGATGGACACTTTCAGGGGGGCTCGAGAGTCCCCATAGATAGTCCCCAATTTAGTCCCCAATTTAGTCCCCCATCGGTTTACGTAGTTATTATTCGGTTATGACACGAGAGTGGTTCACTCGTCGTAAACGCTTCGCTCTACTATCGACTTTCTACCTTTTTAATCTTCTTATCATGTAATGACAAAAAAGAGAAAAAGGAACGATTTTAAATAGCTGTTTCACACCCGCTCCCCAAAAGTGCACCACATAAACATGAAAGGCCTGTACTCAAATCTCATCCCTGTATTTCTTGATTATTCGCTCCTGTAAAAAGTGGCCAAGTCAAAAAGTCTGCGATCGCTGAGCATTTTTTAGAGTCAGGGCCAAATTACTGGGTAGAATTGCATGCTTCAAAGGTACTTTTCACCGATAATCAATATTACTCAAGGTTAGTGCGCGATGCGGTTGAAATAAAAAATATAAAAATTTCAACCGTGAAGATAGATACCGACTCTCATTATCTTGGAATTCTGTCATCAAAAAATGCAATTATCACCGAAGGGATACCGCGCGCCAATATAAGGATAGTGCGAGTATAGTATCACAAAATTATAAAGATGAGGATATTTGATAAAACCCGCGCCTCAAAAAGACGCCGCTAAGTTACCATCAGTCGACCGGTTACCACGATCGGTGCAATTCGATCGAGACGTCGGGTAAATGAAAGGTATCGCACCTTAAAAATATTCACGCGATTAAGTCCCCATATTTTTCTATTAAATATTGTTATTTTTTTATGTTTCTTTTTGTAATTATTTTGGTTTACTTATATAATAAATAAAGATTTTGTGTATTACTCTTAAATAAAAAAAGCAAAAAATTATACAATAAAAACAAAATGATTTAAGAAGGGTTTTAAAGGCACGAGAACAAATGCTTATTAAAATATTATACAAAATTCTCTAAGAAAAAGATGGCATATTTGATTAGTGCCCTCGTGAAAGACAGGTTCTGAAAAATTTAAAGAGAATCTTTTAGTTAATTTGAATATCTTTAAAATATAAATCAAATTTCTTCTTTGCAATTTTTTTATCCTAAAATGTTTCAATATACAAATATAAATATTGTCTGTTTATATAAAAGTGAAAGTTTGTTTATATAGAAGTGAATGAATAGTCATTAATGTAAGCTAAGAGGGTTACCTCAAGGTATTTTTCTTCACCTCATCAAATACGTTCAAGTCTAAGCATTCATTACAAAATATTTTTGAATCGATCAAGGCTATTGTGTATCTTTTTTGACAATTTCAATAATAATCAGTATTGGAAAGTGAATCACTATTGTATTATGTAACCAGAGTGTTAAACTACAATGAGGTTATAAACACCGATTGCCTTTATTGCGTACGTAAAACATATTGAGAGATGTTCTCCTAACGACATTCTTAAATTTATTTTCTTCTTTTTCTCATGGCCTTTATTTGTGCCTCTTCGCCAAAAAATATTTTGCAAATGTTAAGTAAGGGAAAAGAATACCAAGATCAGTACAATTTTTGGAATAAAAAAAATATATACGAATATTTATTTTCAGCATTACAGAAGACGTGCAATTACTAGTACTTACCTTTAATCATATCTTTAAGCATAAAGCAACATGTTGTACTGTAATCGCCGAAGCTAGATCGTGTCGCCTCTCCATCGTGTCAGCTACTAAAACGGCTACGAGAATCGACTTCGGCGCACCCGCATCAAATACTAGTCGAGACACCTTTTCTGCACTGCACCGTAGGAGGTTTACCTTGCACACTGGATTTGACTACTTTATTTGTAAGCCGCCGGCTTACGATAAATACCATAAATTACGATTTTTCGCAACACTATGTTTAAGTGGGTTTGTAACCTAATATTGCAGATATTTTGTTTATTATTATTTAATATTATTATATATTTCGTGAGTTGGAGTAAATTAATGTGTTTTTTTTTTTATTTTGTAATTATTTAATATATCATTAACGGACAAACATTAGCATACTTATACTTATAGACAATATTGGGACTAACACATGAAAAAAAGCATAATTACTATTTGGGTTCAAGTGAATACTTTAGAATAATTACTATCTTCAAACTATTTTATAGACATTAAAGCTCTTGGTAAATATTTACTGACAGGGGCTAAATTTATTTAGCGCGACCATCGCAGCGTCCCTCGAATTTAAAAGTCAAACAACAAAGCTCTAACTTATTTTAGTCCCTGACTTCAGCTTCCTGTCCTATACATATTAATGTTATAGTAGAACTTCCTTAATGAAAATGTAACTTTTAAAAAGGTTTTCATACTGAGTTTAACTTTTTATCTTGTTGTTTTTAATGTCAATTATTTTTATTTTATCTAGATAATATATAAAAAAGTTATATAAAAATATTGATAAAATTTAAAGGACAACGTGTGTTATCTTGCAATGATGACCATTTGGTTTGAAAACATAATTAACTAATTAAATTATTTTATTTTTGTTACTAATAACAAGTAATATTGGACAATATTAGTTATTCCATTTAGATGTTTGAAAAATATATAATTCTTTGAAAAAAAAACATTACTCATAAAATAAAATAAAAAAAGTTAAATTGGTGAGAGCCCTATTACATTAACTTTTTAAAGTAAAATTCATTGCATAATGGGAAAATGGAGTCGAAAAAAATACACTTACATACAAAACAACGTACCCTCACATATATTTATTTTTTGACAGGTCAAAACGTAAGAATATTACAAAAAATCTGATTATTAAAATAGTTACCTTTATCAGGAAGTTAATAATTCCTAACTTAATAATTATATGTGTTTAATTTATTTTCCATTATTTCTATTCAAAAAGTGTCGCTTTGTTTCTACATAAGTGTTTAAAGTTATAACTAATGAATAGTTTTCAGTCAAAGATATTCATGAGAGTTATATTTTTAACCAACTTCAAAAAAAGGAGTAGCTTGTTACTTTGACTGTATTATTTTTGTTTGTTATTTTAGAACCTTCGACTAGGAAAATCTATTTTAATTTTTCTTTAATTTTAATTTGAAATGTGGTTATTCCCGTGTAGTCCTATTTTAATTTGGTGATGATCTGTTTATTTATTTCGGACACTTACAACGGAAATCTTCAAAAAAAGTTCAAAAAACAGCAGAAGTCTTACGCTTGTGAAAATCGCTTGTGTTGTATACATAAGCGTTGTTGTTTTTGTTTATACCATGTTAGAAAATAACATCACACTTCAACAGCATAATGAAAGAAACCACTAAAAAAAAAATACACAAAAGTAAAACCACCTTCATAAAAATAAATTAATTTGATATGGGAAGTTTCATTATTTTTTTATAAAATATAGTAATTAAAATAGTTTAAGAATAAAAAAAAAACAAGTCTTCATATTAAATCTAATGTTTTTATTCGGCCCCTTAGGAAGAGCTTTCTAAAGCTTTATATTATGTACTGCAAAAAAGATAGGAAATCAGTGCGAAACGAATAAACACGTACAGTGTAAATTTTAAATAAAACAAAGTTGGTGACTGTATATCAGATTAAAGCAATAGAAGCGAGATTAAAAAATAACCTATTTCATGGATCGTATAGGAGGGTAAGTAAGTTACACAAAATTCTTAAATTTCTACGGTGTGTAATAGGAAACGAAGGCAAAAGATTTTTCCATATTCAAGAAGCAGACATAAATGGCATACAGTTATAAAAGCTATTCAATTTATTGAGAATCTACATAGATAATAATAACTCTATAATATTAAAAAAATAACTTCATTTACTTAAGGCGCCCAGGAATACACTTTCATTGTCAATATCCTAAAAGTCCTATAACTCCTAAATCATTTAGTACAGATTGTAAAAATATTTTTACAACATCAATAACTAGTGGATGATGTGTTTCAAAGTTATTTACACTTCTTAGACAGTTATTTAGAATAAAATAGTATGGGATAACATAATTGAAGAAGAACTCATAAAATCCAGAATAACATCAACATTAAGTAATAATCTTCTTTCAAATTGATAGTTTTCCGTTCTCAATAAATATACTATCTACATATAATGTACTTAAAAATTTACATTATTTTAATATAGAATAGAAATAGTAACTCTAATATAAATATCTCAACAGGCTAAAACCTAAAATATATTTTTAAAATATCTATTACGATAAAAAGATATCAATGTTCTACAATATCCATTTTATATAATAGGATCGTCTGATATCTATAATATTCCATATGTATTTGAATTATGGTAACTTGGCTCTTTTACGATATTATTATGATAATATTATCTCAAATGGTACTATGGTTTTTTCCAATGAAAAGTATTTATTTTTACAGAAATATTATGATGTTGGTATTTTAAAAAAATAATGAGGATTACATTGTCAAGTGGTTTTATTAGTTTTAAGGATTTTTGTAAACAGCTAAAGAACAATGCCCATTTGCAGATGCCTGATCAAAATATTTACCTAAAAATGATTTTTTTCCCATAACATTTGTTGTATATATATTAATTGCATTTTTTTTCAAAAATCCGACGGTAGAAGGTTATCCTACACACATATATGTACATGTGTATAGGTTTTATTACTAAATTGCAAATTACATATAATAGTGATCTAAAAGCTGTTTAAGTTTAATATTAACATATAATAGAATAACCAAACAAAGCAAGGACAATTAATGGACAAGTGATAAAAAGAAATTTTATTCGTACCGTATACAACATACAAGAGAGAAATAATCTCTCTCTGTGTGTGTGTCTTGTACTCTGCCCTTCGCAAGTCTAATTGTAGGAAGCATAGGATAGGCTTCGTTCAACTGGTGCAATGACTGCCTATGCTCTTGCAAATAAACGTGGTTCATGTCGTTGGCATCAGGGCATCAGAAGCTTCAGTAATATCAATATTTTTATGTGCTTTGAGGTAATCCTCAATAAAAATAGTATCAATATTCGTGCTTTTTCTGTATTTTATACGATTAGTTAAACCTAAAATATAATAATAACTTACATAATACATTTTTCACTATAAATCTCGTAATTAAATAATTAAAGTTTACCAAAGACACGTCTGACCACCAAGAAGGACAGCGATTAAACAAAAGCGATTAAACTCTCGCCAAGAGCCGTGAAGAGCGCCATTACGGGGGTCCTCGTGATGATGAGGATGAGTCGTAACAAACCCTGAGATATGATACAGTAATTTTTTTTTTGTCGTAGTTTAATTTATTTATTAATTATTTTGTTTTGTTTTTTTAACTTACCTTTTTGACTCAGTATTTCTATCAATGCCACCTAAATGTGTCCAGGATCCGTTTTACCATTTCATCAGGTCTTTAAATTTACGGACTCTCCGAAAACATATGTCATTGGTCACTGGCAACAGTTAATAATAAATAAAATATTAATTTTATAATTATTAAGAAATAAAAGGTCACCACTTTAACAATGAAAAACATTATTTAATTTTATTATACTTTTTATTTTCTTAAATAATTAAATTAATAAAAATATTTTTTGCTGGCACTGTTTTTTCTAGGTTTGTAGAAAGGAAAATTTATAAAAAAATATTTATTGGCTGCATTTATGATATAACTATAAAAGAAATTATGATAAAAGAAATTAAGCAATACTCTTGCAATTTAATGTATGAATTTAACATTGAACGAGCTCTGAAAATTATATTAACAGTTTAATGGGTAGTGGGTAAGTATAAATACGTATATATAAAACATACCCATAAATAAGGTATATATAATAACATATGAAGATAATTATGTATCGTGATCGCACATTTTGTAAATTTCAATTAAACGATGTACTTATATAGACATGTACCTACTTGACTAAGTATATAAAGTGATTTAGATATTTTTTTTGTAAACTATAATATTCATTAATTAAATAGCAGAAGAACTACACAAATATATACAGTAGGAAAAAGATGGAAGGGAATTATGACAAATAACAAGGGAAAAACAAAACACTAACTATCTAGAGGGCTACATAACCTGTAAGTCCATATTTTAAGAGAGTAATTATATGTTTTGTGTCTATTATATAAATACAGGTTGGTCAAATATATTCTATATGTAAATCCATACAACGTGAAACGCCCTCTCTTAGGAAGGGTGTGAATTATAAATTCGGATCAACGTCGAAGAGGCTTTAGAGTGCCAATAAATTTGTTACAAACGCTACAGCTTTATATCGTTCAGGGTTGAAGAGTTTGTACGAAAATAAAATACACAAGAAAAAAATATTCAATCTAAGACCCTTAATAATAATTAAAAAACATTAAATGGATTAATTCAAGTAGAAATAAGATGTGAAGAGGTACAATATTAAAATGCAAATTATAAGGAATTCTAATTTATGTATCGTTACTTGCAACATTGTATCGTTACTTGCGACTTCAACAACCAGTTCTTACTCTTAAATAACAATTTCGGTTTGTTATATTCGCTAGATTACCTTCCAGCCATAATAATAACGTGATGTTTTCTACGCAACAAAGGTAGTATTGAATATTGAAATATTTTGTAGATTAAAACCGTACTAATCCTATAATGGATTAATAATAATTTTAATATTTTTAACCTTTAACTTAATTTGTAATCAAAGAATTAAGTTTTAAATAACACTAAAATTTTTAATCAAAAATAAAACCACAATTTAAAAAAAAAATAAAATCATTTATTTTAATAGTATATTACTGCAGCGGCTAGCAAAAAAGTCATTGATGGACGACGTTATAAATGTGGGCCAAGGAACCCGTAAGTGAGTTCATCAATGGCCAGTTGTGGTCAAGGCTTGTAAAGCGCTTTTCACAAATAATGTGCAGAAATTAATTAAAACTAAGTAAAATTAAAAATATTAATATATTTTCCTACATTTTTCTTGTAATTTTGGTGTCTCTTGATTTTAATGTGGCGTTAAACTAAGCTCATCATATCCAATCTTTTCACATGAACTCATTTTTGAACATTATATAATAATTAGTTTTCAAAAACAATTATGAATAACGAACAATAGTAATTTTTCATGCGCCATAATATACGTTATCATTTGTTTTTTTTTTCAATAATTCTTAGACAGAGCACTAAGCAGCTTCATTTGCAAGCCGGCTCGACATCTAAATAAAACCATTATTGATAATTTATTTTCTTTTCAATACGGATTTAATATTTATTTTACGGATATAACTTGCGTTTATTATTGCATTTTTTATTGACATCTGATTTTTCGAATGACGAGATGTACGACGAGATGTCTCTATCAGTCAGTTTGTTTATTGGTTACTTACCCCCAACGGTTCCTGAGTTTACCTATAGACACAGTTAGTGCTTTTTGTGTAAATCCTAAATTCTATACCCGTTAACAAGGTACACGAGTTAGTAGAATTCATAAACAACAATTACAAAAAACCATAACAAATTAACGCTTAACACTCTCATCAGAAATCATACTATCAATGGTTAAAAATCAAAAAGTAGATCTTGAGTGTAGCGCTTTGATGAAATGGATTAATTCAAGTAGTGAGAAAATTAAATCATGAAATTACAGTATTCCAATTCAAACAATATTGAATCCTGATTTATGTATCGTTTATTGAAATGTATAGAAAAGTAAAAAAAACTAGCAATATTTTTATATTTCAGAACAGTGTTTTTAGTGCAGTACGTTTTTTCTGATGTACTCATGAGTGATGGATTCGTTTATTGGATGGCTAAGGCAATAGCGCGGCACACGAACATGCGACTACTACCAAGATGATCGAGACTTTCAAAAATTTAATTTGTCTCCATGCCTACTTTATGTTAACAGAATGAATATTCAGATAAAAATGATAGATTCTATATTCATATCTTATATTACGTTCAATTGTAACAGTATTTATGGCCAGACTTAGTATATAAATATTTTAAACAAGATATATAGCCAAACAACTACTAATTATCTTATAGAGTTAATATTATTAGTACTACTAGTTACTACGTATTCTAATGTATAAAATTATACTTAATCATAAATAAAAATAATTATGGAATAATAGACAAGTTGTATAGAGATTTTGTATACATTTTCGGGTGTTTCATGTATTTCACCATCTTCTTAGCAGCAACTCTGGGTGGACGAAATGTAAGTGTCTTTTATGTAAGTTGAGACACTTACATCTCGTCCACCCGTGAACACGATTGCTGCAAAGCATTCGAAACGTCGGGATAAAATGAAAATGTAATTATACGCGAGTTTTAATCCGTAAAAAATAGTTTTATTTTAAATGATTTTAGATTTAATCCATAATAAGTGTCTAATTTATTTTATATTCTATTAGTGGTATACATTTATCTCAGACAAGGCTCAAAGATGTATAATTTCCGTCACCACTAAATTTAGGAAACCAAGCTTTAAACACGTGAAATCAATTTTAAAGGCATGAAATGAAGTTACAATATCGTGTTTTAGAATGTAATTCTAGTTATAATTATTTTAAAATGGTTAGTCTGGGTATTTTTAGTCTTTTTTTAGCGGTCAAATAATAGTATAAAATATGATGCTTCAAATTTTTGTGGATTATAAAAAGTATATGTTTTACATAACTTTTTTTATAAAAATGTAGATAAACGTGCGTGTTTAATATAATATAATAATATTTATCGACTTTATACATTTATTATGGTAATAGCTGTTTTCCCTCACGTTTCGTTAAATAATAAATGTTTTATACAAAATTTCATAAAAATCGTACAAGTTATTTTGCAATATGTTTTTTAAACCGTGAAAAGACCTGACAACAATACCACATACATTTCGTCTTCCCGTTAAGACGATTGTTGCACAACATTTAAATATACGCTAGTTAAATCATAAATATCTTGGTGTCAGTTTGATGTAACATGCTAGGATTGCTATCAACTGTAAATAATAGACTTTTGTTAGGTACGTTCAACCGCCACCACAGGCACAGTAGGAAGCAGACTTCGCAGGGTCGTCTGGCTAGTCCCACACTCGGGAGGCGGCACAATATGTGCGTAAAGGCATTTCTTCTGTCGTGAACAAAATAAAAGGAACGGGAAATGATGAATTGATTTTATTTATTTTTCAATAAAATGGAGCTGTTCGGGGTATTAGTTATTAAAAATAAATTAATACATTTCCATAGTTATGTGCCTGCCAATGAATTTATATTATATATATTGTCACTATTAACAACATGTGTAATAAAAATGAAGGATGCTTCTAGCGAGTGCTAGACCAGTTCAAGTAATAAAAGACAAAGGCCTATTGTGAAAGGATTAACAGTGCACTTAAATACTTAGTGCTTCTGAGTGCGGAGTTACGTCACGTGCAGGAAACGAGCTTATGATAGATACGACTACAACATATACTACCTATAAGAATTTGTATTGATTGTTGATGCAGGTGGTTATTTTCTTATTATTTTTTCTTTATACGCTTATCAAAAAATAAATCACCATCTTATTATGTCCGACTTGTTGGATTTACAGTGTTATCACCTAGCCTAAAGTATTCTTCTCATTAAAATCTTTTATTTGATACCCATTTCGTAATAATCGTCCACCATTTTTGTTGCCTATTTCGTTATTTAAAATCTTACATTTGAAGCCTATTTTACAAAAAAAACTATCTTTCTTTTTTATCCCACAATTTTGATTTTTAATTAGATCGTTGTCTATTTTTTCTCAAAACCCACGAAGTGTCATAGTTTCATTTCATTTCGGTTAAAATTGAGTTGCTAAAAATGGCCCACTACCACATATTTTACACTATTTTACATTTTTTACCATTTTTTTAGCTTGTATATATTAAAATAGTTATCTAAATAGTTGACAAATAAAATACAAATAAATTCACAAAACTTGAGTCACCTCTAGCTATTTAGCAATTTAAAGACATTCATTTTTTGTATAGAACGTACACGTCACATGTTGAGTGCAGATCTACGCTCTTCAGCATACGAATACTTAATAGATACAAGTTAGAAAATAAGTGTATTTCAATAAATCTACAAACAAACTACGAAATCTACGAAAACGAATAGTTCTTCCTGCGGCCGACTCCACAGAAGAAATGGCTGTCCACGCGTCCATTAGTCGGCTCCACTTTTAAGCGATAGTGGCGCTGCCACGCGGACTGTCGTTTATTTTAACTCACTCACGGTTAAGACATTTCCTAACATGCCACTCCGTCATATATGCTTATATATAAATCGAACCCAGAATCAGACTCCATTCACCCTTATTCATTACCTAAACTAACCCTGCTGTCCGTGATCGAAACATTGGTTAGGATTTTCGAAAGAAACTCTATAATTGCCACCATCTTGTGTGTACCAATGTAAAACTAAAGGAACTTATTTCTAACAAAACTTTCATTTCAGTCTATTTTCTGCACTTTCAAAGTTCGGTCATAAATTTACGATCGACTTTATTGCACATACCGATACGAGACGTATTTGTTAGTATGCGATACGTTAAAAATCAGTTCCCTGATATTTTTTCACTGAGTCAGATATTTTTTCACTTCGTTTTTTATCTTAGTCTTAAAAAAATATATCTGGATTTACGAGCTGTGAGTGTCAAAGTTAGAGCGGATATTAAAGAAATTCGAAAGGACAATGGCCCTAGAGATTTGAATAAAGATAACATAATTGTCGTGATATTTTGATAAATATTTTGGGTTCGGGTACTTTTGTCTGTTTGTAAATGATAACATTGTGTAGTATTATTTTAAAAAATATTTGCAAATTTATTTCCTATGATTTATATTTCCGATGCAAACATTGTTCTTGATAATTCAATTTCCATTAAAAAGGAAAAAAACTTAAATCGAAAAACCATTTAAAGCGTATAATTTAAGCCAATTTATTTCAACTAAAATATTTTTTTTTCTGTATTAATGCAATCAATTATATAATTAAAATGAAAATAACTTTTTAAATTATTGTAAGCTATGTTTAACAACTAAGTGTAATTACATGATATCCATGTAAATCATCTTCTGACATTACATAAATTACTTTGCAGACTACATTTTGGATGGATTTTTATTTTTCAAAACGACTAAAAGTTTAAAACTTTATGTGATCATAATGTTTATGTTATTACAGTTTCAATTTACACGTACTCGAAACGATAAACTACATTTATTCTTCAAATTACGAGTGTTGGTTGTTTTTTGCAACTCTAAGTTTGAAGAAAGAAATAGTCGTCCTTTGAGTTCTTTTCATGAGAATCAATTTGAAAAAAAAGAGACCGACTGGAAACTTAAAAAAATCTGTTCTACGAAAGCCATGAACCAACAAACGGAAAATTATATTTTCTGAAAATCATCTTAACATAGTGATTACCGTATTCTTTGATAAAATTATATAATGCTTTAGGGGAACATAAATCAAAGAATAACTTGATTTGTGTTTTCCGTTAATACAAATTAAACATTCTGATTCATTGTAAAACATCCAAACTACCTTGGTTGACCAAAAAGTAAAAAAACTAGTATAAGCAACACTTTTTAAAGAGAAAAATATACTTGCATTTTACAAAATAATCACCAGATAAAGTATAAAATAAACAAAACTACAAAACAAAATTCTTAGAAAAAGCATAAACAGTCCATAAAAGGATTCAAAACAGAGATATGATAATATGGTAATATAATAAGTGCATATCGACTTGTCAAGTTTTATATGATACTGTAACTGAGAACGAAGCGTGTACAATACATTTAATAACAAACGGTTATGGGAACCCCATTACATTAACATTAACTTCCTGTTTAAGAAAAAAATTACTTTTTATTAATTAATATATACATAGAAAATAAATAATAATAAAAAAGAAAAAAAAAGATATAAACATTTCTATAAACCGATCTAAATATCTAAAGATAAATAATAATCCTTGACAGTTTTTTTAAATATATATAAAGATTTTGACTTGCGAATATAAAGGGGCAATTTATTCCATAACTTAATGACAGAAACTGTAAAGGAGTGTTTATAGAGTGTTGAGTTATGGACAGGTGTTTTAAGGGTGAGATATCGGGAAGGACGCAAGTCTGGGGGAGATCCCAGAAAATGAAATCTCTCTTTCAAGTATGAAGGTGAGTTTGGGTGAAATAACACACAGTACAAAAGAGAAAGAAAGCGTAAATCCCGGCGTCGGCGAATAGGGAGCCACTTGAGTTGTTGACGAAAATGGGAAACGTGGTCATATTTACGTAAGCCAAATATGAACCTTATAGCAATATTTTGAAGTCGCTCAAGTTTATTTAAATAGTCCTCGGTCAAATTTGGGTAACTTGCATCGGCATAATCAAGAACGGAAAGAAAAAGAGATTGTGCTAACATAATTTTGGTAGGAATTGGAAGAAAATATCTGAGTCGCTTTAATGAGTGCATTGTCATAAACATTTTCTTACTCACCTCTTTAATATGGGCAGACCCAGATAATGTTTTATCTAAATGTATTCCAAGATCTTTGACCGTCTCACAATAAGGAATTGTTAATCCGTTATATAAGATCGGAGGAAGATTCCGCCAATCAATCCTCGAAATCATACCAGCGCTGCCAATGATAATAGCCTGCGACTTAAGGGGATTTATCTTTAAGCCAAATAAATGACTCCACCTGAGTATAGCAGCTAGGTCACTATTAATGGCGGCTATCGAATAGAAAATGTTTGCGAGGTTTGAATGGCGATATATTTGAATATCATCTGCATACATGTGATAGAGAGAAGAAATTTCCTGAGTGATAGAGTTAATAAATAACGCGAATAATATTGGAGAAATCACGCCACCCTGAGGTACCCCAGCGGAGAGTCTGGACCAAGATGAGAAGGAATTATCAGACTGTATAATTCGCTGTCTCCGACCGGTGAGGTAACTCCGAAACCAGTCTATCACAGATGGAGATATGTTAATGGAACGCATTAGACTCAATAAGATGTCATAATCTACAGTGTTAAACGCATTACTGAAATCTAATAGAATCAGTAATGTCACTTGTTTATTATCCATCGCAAGTCGAATGTCGTCGGTAATCTTAACAAGAGCTGAAGTGGTACTGTGACCTGGTCGAAATCCGGACTGAAAAGGACTTAGAAGGGAATTTTGATTGAGAAATGTGCTAATCTGTTCGAAAACAAATTTTTCAAGGATTTTGGAGAGGAAAGGTAAAATTGAGATAGGTCGAAAATCTTCGATAACGGATGGCTTGGCCTTCTTAGGTATAGGAACAATTTGGGCACTTTTCCAAGCATCCGGAAATTCACAAGTAGCAATGGAATGGTTAAGGATATGTTTTAATGTAGGAGCAATAATATCGAGGATAGGAATAATCATGTTGCGACTGATACAGTCAGCACCAACAGCATTCGACGGTATGGATAATGCGGTCCTCTTAACATCACATTCTGTGAAAGAACAAAATTTAAAAGGCAAAAAATCAGGAGCTGGGAGGCTCTATTCATATAGAAGAATAGTACTTATTTGTTAATATTAATGCAGAAAACTTCACCAAACGGAGATTTTCGTGTAAGAATGTCGTGAGGAAAGTTTATTAAGCCTATCTTATAATTATGTTCATTTAAAAACTGAAACTGTATCCATATAAGAATAAATAAGCAGCTTCTGCATATTTTAAATTTAAAAAATAAAAAAAATAAAAAAAATAAAAAAAAATACTTTCATAAATGGCTTTTATTAAGATATTTTTATACGATTAATGAGTTTTAATACCTAAAATATAAAATTGTAAATGAAATATTTTTGTATGTTAAATCTCTTATATGAAAATGTATCTTAAATATTCTTTGTTTTTGACTCACACTTGTTATTATTGCAAAGAGTATCCATTTCTCAAAGAACCTTTTTTAAGGTTGAGCCGTTCCATAAATTTTATCATCACATTCAACATAAATATTTCATTTAGAACGATTGTGACTCATCTCCGTAAAAATAATAGACGTAAATTTGTTATTTATCAGAACATATGATATGATTTTTATGTAAACCGCAGCAAAAAAGAAAAACATAATGCATTTCATTTTGATTTTAATTAAAAGAATGACCACTTTTTATTTTTATTTTTAATCCACATTATTCACTGTAAATACCATCGAAAGTTACATTGTTTTAAAAATATTATTTATTATTTTAGCATTTTATTTATGTGATGCGTGCATCTCCACTTCACTAACTTTTATTATAATTGGGACATTTATGAAATTTTTTATTAATTAAATTTCTTAAATAATTGAATTTGATGAGTATATAATGTTATAAGCTTGTAATAATGAATACATTTATTAATTTAAACAGTTATAATCAAGTAAGAATATAAACATTTCTACAATGTTTGCATATTTTAAAATCATTTATCAATTAAGTAATGTATTATCTTTTTCAATATAATTAGTATAATTTTTGGAGGATCGTATAGTTTGACAATAAATAGTAAGTACAGCTTTGAAAACATTGTTATTTCAATATAATTATTTGTTTAATCAACAGTGTTTTTTCTTACTAATGCTACTCCTTCTAGATGAATGATGTTAGGATGTCGAAAATTGGCAGAGTGGTCAGAGTTTTTTCAATCTTCCTCGTATTTTTTTGACAAACATAATTTGTCCTGCTATAAGATTGTACTAAGGCATAATATGAAAATCTAAATTTAAATAATTTATGTAAATCTTTTTAAAACGTCATGCTTTTAAAACTTAACTTCATATAATTAAATATTAAAAAATTAAAGCAATGTACAATGTATCTCTAGGATAGATTCAGTATACAAGTGTGTCTTATGTGTATCTAACTCGAATTAAGTAAAATTCATACTAAAGGTGAGGAATCTAACAAAAAGAGGGTGTTTCTATCATAGCGCGATAACTGAATTTTAATTAGTGTGCTGCGTGACGTGCATATACAATGAAGCTTTATTATTACACGGTAAAAGTAGATACACCGTTTTTATTAATGTAGATTATTTTTATTTCCTCTAAATATTTTAAATCGGTCTGCGTGGGCTGTTAGTGATTATGCAACCAATTAATACGTAACATTAACCGATTTTCCAAACCAAGCGATATTTTTTTTTTGTTTCTATCGTTCTTATTTAACAGTAAGAATTAACATTGTAGCACTAAAAATATATTTAGAGCTGAAAACTACTGATATAATAAGATAAATTTAGTAAGAAAATAAAATATACACAATCTTCATCCGAAAATAGCTTGGCGGTTTCCAAAGAAGAAGCTTATTTCTTTAAGAATTCCATTATGAATAATAATTTCAAATTGATGAAACCACTTTTTCAAAAATTTTGGAAAATTTATTCAACTTAATTTTTAACTAATGAATTTAAGGAAATTTTTGTAAAAGAGCCAATTATCGAAATCGTTTTTTATGTAATATTTTTACGTTTCAAGGTATGATGAAAAATGCAAGTCATATATATGTCTGTGTACCAGTATGTATGTAAGCGTTTCTTTCGTTTCTATTTTCTCGTGACTATTTATGTCATTGCTTTCGTTATGGTACCAACTGATGCGTATTCACAGACTTGGATTTGGTTACTTTTCCAGCGGAATCTACTAAGGGTTTTTTAAGAAACTGAATAAATACCACGTTTTCGCAATTTATAGTGAACTAATTGTGCGATATGGGTAGTTGTACATTGAAGGTTTGTTTTATTTTATTCCTTCGATTATCCGTAATATTTACTTATATAAATAAGTAAATTTTATAATTCTCAACAAATATCACGTTGCAGCTTGATGATTAAAAATTAAACACATTAAAATAGACAGGATTAATAATTTCATATAACGAGTACTGAAAATTCGATATTTATTAAAAGCCTCGGACGCTTTCATATCCATCACACACTCGCCCGACACTATAGAGTCGTCCATTTTCCGTGCACACCTGTGCCGTACAAACGAATCTCTGGCGTTCTTCAATATTTAAAAAAAACTTTCCTGAAATATATAGTATTATGACAAATTATTATGTGGCCATCAACAAACAAACAAACAAACAAACAAACAGAGAACTTTAACAAAAAATATAAATAAAAAAGGATCTACTTAAATTTTTCAGGGATCTATAACATCATTCATCTGAAAGTGACAGATTTAAGACTGAAAAGTGAGATATACACGTAATACATTATTATTTTAATAATTTCATATTTTATCACATCCTGTTTATGTTACAGGAGTCTTTATTTGTATTTTTTTATATCACTTAGGCATATATGCCTGAGTGATATAAAAAACGTGAAAAGAAGTCACGTGAAAAGTAGTCATTCATTATTTTGGAAAATCGCTTATTCAATCGCGCCTTGAGACACTGACATTGACTGAAAACGACACGACCAAGCTCTTCCAGATCTCTGCTGTACGTTTAAAAAATGACGAAGCATAGCGTTTCATTAGAATAGGAGGGATGTCCACGATGTAAAACGTCAAGCTTTCTTAAAAGCCGGCTTTTGCTCTAGACTCAATGGTTCAATTAATGTTTGGGCTCGACGATTTCCTCGATAGAGGTTATTGATAGAGATACCTCTAACCCTAATAACTGAACGCCTTCACTTTGTTCCAGAAATCTATTATGGAAAGAGAAGTGAGGTAAGATGAACGGGCTCCTTTTGGCGATAAATAGAGATGTCTGTTCTTTTGGTAAGTTTGAACGTGATAAGATAGGCATTGCTCCATTCAAAATCTGAAATTTTCATTCAAACGCTTTGCCATGAATTATTTTTATGACTGTACTTGATAGCTTTTTTAGGCACAGGTTGCATGTTAGCAAGCTTCCACGAATTTTCTCTATTCCAGTCTATATAAACGTGTAAGTAGAGGAGATAACTCGGCTGCATTTAGCACAACCGCTGATTTACCATAAGGACCACTACCTTATTCACTTCCAGACGACACACAACTCTCCATACCTATTTGTTAGAATGCAAATTTCTGGGGAATTTGAGCTGGAGTGGCGTTGCTAGCGCCTAAGCGATGCAAAACGAGAAGCAAATAGATTTACTTTAATTTTTGGTGCATGGGACAGAGCTCCACAATTTTTTAGAGTAAGTATTTATCATATCAGGTCAGGTGTGATTCGATTTTAAAGAGGAATTTTATAGAACTAGGCAGCTTGGTTAAAGGCTCTCTTAAGACCTTACATCCGAAAGTTCGCGTCTTCTAGTGTCGACCAAATTAAAACAAGCAGAATGTTTATACTTTTCAGCATAAGTATTTTCAGAGTTAAACCATAGACAAGTTTTGCCACCCCTAGGTATTTTAGAAAAAGATATAATATGTAATTGCATTGAGTATGTTCACATATTAGTTCACCCTCTTAAACTTTCGCCAAAGTTTCTGCCATTGCGGATTAAAATTCAACTAGCACTGTCTCAATTGTAACGACTTCACGACTACGCTGACGTTTGGATTCATCTCAAGAGCTACTTAATAAATGAGATCTACTTCAAAACTTGTGTATCCGATTTATTTTTAAAAATAGCAAGTTTGACCCTTTTTTTTAGATTCCTTTCGTCAATTTAAGTGGCTCTCTATATACCTACGCCGGAATATGCATATCGTAATCACGCTATACAACCTCTGTTCTAATTCAGTCCCCTTCTATTTACATGAATGTTTATTACCCAATAACGAACAACATTATTACCAAATATCGTCTTTAATGTTCCTGCGTAGTAAAAACTTTGATTCCTTCCTATGCTTGTTTCTAACTTTTTGTTTGATCTAACTTTATTCTGAATTTTTGACCGCAAAAGCTGCGTGGTTATGGAACTCTCTGCCAACTTGTGTGACATCCAGTCATACTTGCCACAAGCGCAACTTATATTTATTATTATGTATATATTGTTATTATAAGTGTTTATATGTTTATATTGATATAATAGAAGTGGCTTTATGTATATTATTTATAATATTATTATGTATCCATAGAAGATACTAAAAATATTCATGTATATGTATCTCTCCGTTAAAATTTTCTTCCAAACATTCGTGGATAGCTGGAAGAGATCTTTTTATAGCGATTATTATATGTATATATTTTAATTGTTTGTCATTTTTTAACTATATAAATAAATATATTTGGTCTGTTTAAATATATTATAATGATTTTAATATTTTTAACTAGCCCTACCCGTGACGTCGTTCGCGTAGCGTATTGGTTTTACGCAAGTTTTTGTTTGTATAATTGACGGATTTGTTTATAAACTTTGTTTTGAACAAATGAAGTGTTGGAGATCGTACTTATTTCAATAACTTTAGTATTCAACTCTAAATTTTACTATAAAAATAAAATTTACTAATACAAATTTACAAACACTAACAATAATTTATTTCAAAATAAAAACTGTATTCAAAAACCTAAAGTGTAGAGTTTTGCAAGTATTTGCGTTGGAAGGAGAAGCCGTAAGAAACTCCCAGCAATACGTCCTTTCTCTTTTTTTTATCATTTTTCAAAGTCACCACAAGAAAGCTTACTTATAGGCGTTAATGTGTTAGTTAATTACGATTAGCGTAGTCTATAGTAATTTCTCACCGATAGTAAATGTTATGTTTTCAAACTTGAAATTACTTAGGGAAAGTGCAGGCGAAGTCATTTCCTTATACAGTTTCGAAAAAACACAACCCCGTGGAGCCATCTAGTTTTCAAAATCAAAACTAATTTCTCGTACGCATGGACGTATTTTTCTGTGATACTTTTAATCTAATATTAAAATATGTTACAATATGGCCTTTTACATATATTAATAAAATTAAGTGGTGGAAAGTAAATATTATTTGATTTTCCGTAGGTATTCCTGAAATGTATCTTAAATGCTGACCAGGACATTCAGCTATCACCATACTAAATTTCATCAAAATTAGTCGCGTAGGTCTTATGTGATGCATGCACAAACATACATACAGACAGACAGAGAAACCAAATGTAAAATAAAAGGTGATTTAGTATCTATATCAATTTCTTATTACATTTTATTTATAAGTTTAAAAATATATTCAATGTAGGAAATTGTTTATATAAAATTTTGTAACAATTTTAGGTAAAATTGCTTTTTTATATTTCTATCTTAAAACGATTTCAAAGCAATAAACTTGATTCCCCAACTCAAGAGCCAACAGTAGCGTATAAATATGCAATTTTTGTTACAACATGAAAAATGAAATATCAATTTGTCTCTCTCGGTGCATTTTCCTGTACTAGAAGCGTTTTAATCAAAGCTCTGTTGATTCTTTCTTATTTCGTTCCCTAAATTGAAACTTGATTGATCCAACTAATAGTGAATTGTTTACTCTTAGTTTATCCTTATGATATTATTATTCTTTAATAGTAATTGGGGAAAATGGTAATGTACGTCGTAAAAGGTAAAATGTTAAAAATATTATCATTTTCACTATTATAAAATATTACATACAAGCTTACTTATATAAATACAATAGACTATAGCTGAATTAATTAATTAAATGAAATATCTTAAGAAATGCATTCTTAGGAAATTTCGTTTCGTCTCGTCTTGTAAGATATTTTAATATTCAATACTTAATTAGGAGGAGAGAACATGCCACCTAAATAAGCAATAGTCGGTCGTCATTCTTTTATATTTTGTTTTTTACTTCGCTAACAGTAACAGAAAATAGTTCATTATATTCTATACTTCTAATTTATTCTCATTTATATTATTATTTTTTAAGTAGGAAAGACGTCGGCAGAAGAGTAAGGCATTTACGTCGTAGGGCCAGTGGATTAAATCAAAATCACGCACACCAATGGGCATTACAAAGGCACCTTTATTCCACTTTATGACCCGTCTTAACTATTGATCATCAGAGACGTCTGCCATATTTCATGTTCGTTTTCATATCAAACGATGTTTTACTGCTTCTCTTGCTTAGAAGCTTTATGTCTAAATTCTCGGCTCCTTAGTTATTTGTGTATTTTTATTTCATTTGCGTATTTCATGTTATATATTCGTTAACGATCAAACTTGAGTGTCGTGTAATGGATATAACGATAAATTGCAGTATAGTTGTTCTTGGTAGAGGCAGTCTTCTATGTATTGGGTTTATTGGTATAGATTTACTTACGAAAGAAAAATAAATATTAAAGTTTGTAACGCTCATTATGCAGTTTTTTTCTCCTTCCTTATCCTATCAATATGAACGGAATTACTACTAGATACATTGAGTTAAAAAATTAAGATATTATTTGATTATAAATTTATTGTTGTATGGTTGAGAACCATGATTTTCAAATACTTGTCTTTTAAAAATTAAAAAGAAAATTACAAGCATCAGGATCAATTACATATGTACAAATTTTTAATTCAAACATACTGACGCAGCTCAGCATACTTGTAGTATCTCTCTGCGACGCTGATCGATGAACTTCTATCCTATTTCGCTGATGAATGGCGACCAGCTGATTTTGTCCATAATGTTTTGGACACTGAAATATCCTCGCAGAATTACTCAGTACAGTTAATTTTAATAATCCACCAACAAAACACTGTTACTTTTTCACCATTCTGAGTTGTTGTATAACTATCAACCAACCAACATAAACGATTGTATAGTTATTTTTCAGTCCCTGATTTTAAGTCTATATAAGAAACAACAGTATTGTCAAAAAATATTTATTACATAAAAATGGTAGTATTATATTCTCACAAAGAAAATAAACAATCACGACGATGAAATTTAATATTTTTTTAACAAAAAGATATGAAATGAAATAGTTCAGTCAAAGTTGTTGAATACATAAATAATCTGATGTAGATATCGTGGAAACGGAATGTGTTACAAACTCGAGGCGGAACAAACTTACGTAAACTTTTTCAATAAGCACTCGGGCTCGTGTTATCTATTTGTTATGTTCTATTTGTTTTCCTAAAAAAAAAGATCATTTAAAACACTGCGTTGTTATAATACAAACGTTTTTATTTGTAGGATTTGTAGTAAGTCTTTTACGTATCGAACATAACAATTATAAAACTAATTACCTAATAAAATCAATCTTTTCCAATATATATCGGCAACTCCAATAGCGATCCTCGGATCTACAAAGAGTTTCTGAAATTGCATTCTATATTACAAATACTAAGAATTTTCTGATTCTGTTGCTTTTTTCGACCTTAAGGTAGTAAATATAGGGAACATAATGCTTTTCAAATATCTTTAAGAGAAACAAGCAAATGCCAGAGAAACATCACATTACTGCACCAGTGGGGTGATTTACTGAACTCGATCTGAACGATGTGTGCTGAATTTCAGAATGGATGTTAAGAAATAGATTTATTTAGATTTAGTACTATAGTTCTAGTGTTATTATTATATTTATACTATTTTCATGAAGTATGAAATTATGAATGATACTTAAATGTAAAATGTTGATTATATATGAAACAACATATTTCCCTTAAGATGAAATAATCAGGATCAAGACAATTTTTAATTAAATATTTTACATGAAAATAATAACTTTGAAATTATTTTAACGCCTAATCGTTGTTCATTCAACTTATAAATGCAGGTAATGATTATTTATTATATAATTAACTTCATGTAAAAATATTGTATACATAGTCTTGCCGTAGATGTTAAACAATTTTTTTTTTAATTGCATAAAACGACCTGTGAGGAAGCTGGTGATCCACTTGCATAAACTCTCGGGAAGCCCATAGGAAGGAAACTTCGAGAGAAGCCCCTAGTGCCATACACGATCGAAGGATTTCGCCATATCCAGACTAACTGCCACGCCCTCTCCCTTGCTTTCAATAACCGCAGCCTAACGGTGTGTGAGATATAAAAGAAGATCACCAGCCGATCGACCATGGCGAAAGCCATATTGCCGGTCATTGATAAACTGGCGATCCTCGAGGTACGTGAGGAGCTGTCGGTTAATGAGGTTATTCTCCATTATTTTGAAGAGAAGAGAGGTGATGGTTATAGGTCTGTAGTTAGCCGGATCCGAGCTATCACCTTTTTTAGGGATCGAATGGACAAAGGGACACTTTCACGAGACCGGGAGTACGCCTTTGAGATAGGAGTGCCGAAATAAACGCGTTAGCACTGGAGTCAACTCAGGGCCACACGTTCGTACTACCAATGGGGAAATACCATCCGACCCACTCGACTTATGAACATCCAAGGAAAATAGAGAACGACGACTGGTTTTTTGCCGGAAAATTATTTCCGGCATTGAACTCTGACACCGCGGGACGGTAGACGGTGTTTTCCCTTGGTCGTTCAAGGTCGAGTTTGAGGCAAAAAGAGTGCCCAAGAGATCGGCTTTCTCGTTTGCTGTATGCTCCAGAGAATCATACCGCGTGTGCAATGGCGGTAGGGACGGCTGGCAAAAGTTACCCAGAGTGCCTTTAGAAAGCGCTCAGAACTTGCGTGTGCCGGGTGGGTACCTTGCCAACTGATCCCCAATTTTGACGACATGCTTACACTTTGCTCTAGCGATTTGCCGTTTGAAGAATATGGAGGCACTATTAAATTTCCTCTTCAGAAATCTAGAGTTCGGATCCCTTGTGACTAACGCTTTATCCCAGGCCTGGTACGCCTGCCGGTGGCCGGCTGATGCAGCCCTGACATACGTATCAAACCAAGGCCACGATCTGCCACCAAGTGCACCACAGAGCTTGGTGCGAATAGTTCCATGCCCTGTAGTATCGCATCGGCTACAGCTGCAGCGCAGACACTGGGATCATCGGAAGGGAGACAAATCGGCCCCCATTGGTAGGATGCAAAGAAAGACCGCATTCCATCCCAATCCGCTGACTTGTAGTGCCAAACGCGTCGGGTCTCGGGTGTTATGCGAGCCGGACGTTGAAGGGGCACTACACTCCGTACCAGGCAATGATCGGAGGACCCAAGAGGGGCCTCAAGAATAACCTGGTACTTTCCGGGATGTGTAGTCAGCAGAAGATCCAACAAAGGGGGCATGTAGCTGTCCACGTCTGGTAGACGGGTGTGCGTCTGAACCAACTGGGACAAATTATTTGACAGAGCAAAGTTAAACACAGATCTCCCCGCGAAGTCAGTGGAACGCGACCCTGGCCACTCGGCATTGTGCGCGTTGAAGTCCCCGACGACTATGACTTCCGCTGAGGTAGTCTGCAGGTCGTCAATCTTCGCCAGAAACGGAGCAACTCTTGGGCCATCCCAAGGTGGATAATGGTCTTAAGGTGGTAGTGGACGGCGTTTAGGTTAGAGTGAAGTCCCCGGATGTTGCAAAAATCCACATTTAAAGTGGAGCGGGATGCGGCTCTGTTTCCTCGTCGTTTGCCCTCTGAAAACACAAAATGCGATAATTTGCCCGCCCCAGATACGACGGACTGTTCGAGCAAAATCGTAGAGAAATTTCCCCGATTTTAGAAAGTAAGAATTTATTTAAAAATATATTAATAAACAGCGTTTGATTTTGTAGTTTATCTGATTTTGTGAAACACTTTTTTGAATTGCAAAGAACATACACAAAAATCATAATCAAATTAACTTTTTATAAATAGGTCATGCCTATGCTTGGTATGTATTTCCCATGAAATAGCTAAAATAATTTCAATAATTTTAAACGTTTAGATTTCCTAGATAAATGTATGAAATATACATTTTTTGATGTTCTATATTTTTTAAATTGTATTTATGTTTTCCTTTTTTTTTTAGTTTTTTTTAGTATTATTATTTAACGTAATAATTCTTTCTGATTATTACTTATCGTTTTTAGGTTTTGCAAGTTTTTTTTTTCATTAAAATTTTAATAAACTTATTATGTTTAGTGTATGTTTATTCAATAACTTACGTATTCTAATGGAGAAGTTTACAGAGCCACTTACCATTTAACAACTTCCATGAGGATTGAACGCGAATCAACAAGGATTTGTAAACCACACCGTACCATGTTATACAAATTGGTATAAAATCACTACTACAAAAAGTGTACTCTATGCTATATATATTTACAGCACATTGTAGCTGCACTGATATATTGGTGTTTACAGCCGCAAGTGCATAACTCGATAATAGTAATTAGTCTAGAGTTGAGTTCCGTTTCAAAGTAGAATCCAAAATTCATATTACTAGCATATAACTAATATTATATAATATAATAAATATTTTATAATTACATCAACGAATCGATTGTAAGAATTAATCCTAAAAATTGTAAAAATTCTAATTTATGTTACCGGTTACATTGATGTAAAGATAAGTAACGTGTTATTCTTTACTAATAAAGGCGTAAAATATTAAAAAAAAGTAATACTGTTTTCAATTGATTAGATATTTTCAAAATTGAGGTTTTAGAAAATCTTTGTCCCCAACTATTGAAGGCGGTCAGTGTATTCCAAAAAAAAATGGTAGAAAATAGGAGTCAAGGTGAAAGGGAACCTTTTATCAATATAGCAGACATGGTTGCGCAATCGCTGATATACTTTCAGGACCATTGGCTCACGCCCATTTATTTTCATAATCAGTTCATGTCGTACCACGGCGAAGGCGTTTTCTAAGGCCTGTCACAAACTGTAATCAATATTTATATGTGATGTTCCAGGCATCCCGAAATAAAGAACAAGAGCCCTTGCTGGTAACTTTGCCTGAAATTCCTCTAAAAAAATTTGTTTGTAAAGAAAAAATCTTATCTTATTTTGCAAAAGTTATATCTAAAAATGTCTCAAAATAAATTATTGGTTGCTACCGATATCTACATTATTTTTTTAACAATGATTTTTTATTGAAAGTTTTTGTTATAACTCTCACTCACTGTTAGAGATCACACTGTGTTGAGTGTGATCTCTTTTCATATTGTATATCTTTATAAAACTTGATTAGAAATTTATTTATCTTATATTTTGTACTATTAAATGATATGGAAATGTATAAAAATGAGACGTATATCAAAATAGACTTTCTTGAGCCAGATTTAATTTTTAAATTTTACGTACAGACAACCATCCCCGTAAATTGATATTTATTAAATGTTCAATCATTCATAAAATTATAACACTTGATATCAATATTTAGACTTGTATAAAGTATGGAAGTTTTTTAGGTTACAAACAGAACACATAAATGAAAACGAGGGTTCGGATTTCACACACTACTCTACATTTAAAAGTTATTATTTCATACAAATAAGAAAAATGTATTTAAAAAAATATATTTTGATGTATGGTTCCCTATACTGTCTAGAACTGTTGAATTATGACAATAACACCGACAATGCTGGAGGAAGTTTTTAATTTAAAAATAACACAATGTAACTTAAATCGATTATTTATTTTTTAAATACAAAATGAGTTTCAATAAATTGAGTGCAAATAAAAAAAAAATTATAAAATTTTCTAATTTTTATTTTCAAAACTACCGTTATTTAGTATGTAGTTATGTAAATTACATCACCTAATTACTAATTACTAATTATCACTATCACTATAGAATTGTTGTTAAATTTGTTGATAATATTATATTTTTAATATATCTGTTTTATAAATTGGTCTTAAAGACTTATTTTTTATATAATTATAATCAACAAACCAAAAAAACTAGTGATGTGAAATCATCAAAACATGTAATTTTTATTGTGCTTTATGATTATCATCATTAAAAAGTAACTGATGTTTCTGCTATCTCCATGTACAATTACGATATAAATAAAAATAGACACAAATAAATGAAATAACTAATAATAACAATAAAAATCGGAAGCAGTCATGTGGAGTACCGACAAAACAGAATATTTAAAATAGTATATTGAAATTTCAAACTTTTATATTTTTATATTTTAAATTTTTATTTTTTAATTGAATTAATAACATTTTCTCGCTACAAAACGCGGCTATAAAAGATTTATATTGAAAAATTAACTTTATTTATATAGATTTTTATATGGGCGCCAATATGAAAAGGACTATGAAAATATTTGAAATGTTTAATTTAAATAATTATTTGTTAAACATTGAAATCTAATATTTTATAATGGACACTGTGCTGACTGTTTGATTAGTTTGTTAATATTTGATTATTGTATAATTAATAATTCAATCAATTGTATAAATGTTTAAAGTAAAAGAAGTTAGGGTTATTATAATTATTTTGACTCTAATTTCATTTTTATTTTAATTTATATCCTGTTAGGGGCGCCATCTTTGTTGATGAATTTGGTTAAGCATGGCTTTTAATTATTAAAATAATTATAATATAAAATAAATTATTTGGATATTAAGTAAAATTCATTATAGTATTAATTTAGATTTTTCGAGTATTTTTTATAACAGATATATTTTGTATAATATTCTATTACTTTGGAACGAAGTATTTCTTAGTAAACTTAAAAAATAAAAAGATCCTATTGTCTTAAATTGGAGTAGCTTGTTAGAAATCTTCATTTTAGAAAAAAAAAATTATATTATTTTTAATTTTAAATCATTTATATAACATACATTAATTGAAATTGAAATAATAACAATGTTTACGTTTAAAACAGTTTTAACATATATAAACAAGTGATAGATTATTTCAGCAGTAAATAGTAGTACAAACGCAACGCTGCAAATTTCGCCAAACTGAATTTCATATTCAGTCCCATTTTAAATTGTTTAAATTTATGAAGATCCTGTAGGAATATGTCCTTATATTTAAAAAAACGTTTTTTTTTTAATTGAGGGACACGGTGTGGAAAAAGTACGCGTAAGTACCTTAGCGCGGATTAGCATGTTGCTCACGCGAACACAAAATATTTCCCCGCCACAACGTTGCTATAGAAGTATTCACAAAAACCTTTAGTAGCAATTAAATGAAATATCATATATATGTATATAATCTAATAAGAAAATGACCAGCGGCGAAAACACTTTACATTGAAATATTATATCTACAAGAACATTGAGACACTGAATAATATTTTTTAATAATTCCTTTTTTTTTAATTAAGCATCTTGAGATTTTTATTTACTCAGATATTTTGTTCATTTGTATTGATGTGTTAATGAAACTTATATTTACTGGATTTTGTCGTTTTGTAAATTCTTTTTAAGAATTTAAAATCATGTTTACTGAATTTAACAGCCTCATAGATTTTAAATTATTATGTATTATGTATCAATAAAAAAGTGGAGTCAGAAATTTTAAATTAATTCGGATATGGAGGCTGGGGCATCATTTTATTTTGGAAAAGGCCGAAAGTGATTTCACTAAAATAGTTTGGGGATTACTGCTTTACAAAGATGTATAATATATATTAACAAGGGCAGGGCCACGCCGCTGTCATACTTTCCTGCCACGATAAGTAATAACAAATATTATAATAATTGATAATTATTGATTTTGTAGTCCAAAATATGGATTTCATACACAAGTTATAACTTTACACATAAATCTCTTAAAATTTATTGTCTATTAATATTTTTTTTTTAATACAATAACGTCAACGATAGCAAAAAATATTCAATAATATAAGTATAGTAAGGCCACTGTAACAGCCTACATTTAACTGATGTCAGTTAAAATAAAATAATTGATACGAACTTCGAGTATATGTTAATTGAATTCAACAATTTTATTTTAAAAATCCTTACTGAAATCCGTCCAATTATAATGTTCTTTCATAAATTTAAGAAACAAAAAAGATTATTTAAATAATAAAAATGTTATAATAGTTCAATTGAACTAATTCAAACTATTACTTATATTGTCAACTTCATGACTGCAAACATCAGTTTTTTTTTTGTTATGTTTTTGTTATTTATATGTAATCACAATTGAGAGAAGTGAAGCAGTTCTAAAGTTCTAATTTTGAGAAACAGATAATATTTTATTTCGCCGTTACAGGGCTACAATGTAAAATTTTTATAAAGTGTCAAACGTGGGCTAATAAATTGGCTTCACTATAGTAACGTTAACGAGCTTTTAAAGACATTTCTTTTCCAAATAAAAATATTTTTTTTTTAGTTTTACACTACCTTAATTTTAATTAAATATAAAATAGATTTAATACTCACTTTATTTAAAAAAGAGTTAAGTTTTTACACCTTTAGCTAGATGAAAAACTTTAAAAAACTAAACATGTTACTGTTGTTCTGTAAATATAAATCTTTAAACATTTTGTTTGTCCTGAGTTTGTTAGTTTAAGAACTATTTCTCATTATCTCCTTCAAGTATATACAAATTACATAGGCTCTTTGTGGAAATATCTATCTATGAAGGTTTTTGATGTTTCAGTGATATATAACGTTTGAGGTCCGGCATGTGGTTATCTATGCAAAGGAAAAACATGTCATTGAGTTTAGACTCAAATTACAGCTTAGGCTGTATCTTTATTTTAATAGAGGCCTTCACTCCATTATCAGTTCTGTCTACCATCACCTTGAGACATATACGACACTTCCTATTTCTCACGGAGACCCAAATCAAATGTGCATCAGACGTGTCATAGTTATCCTACGCTATTACACACACTATTCTATACAGAGTTAAATGTATCCTAACTGCCCTTCATACCCACCATGCGGTTTGTAGCTACTGCTGTAAATACAGCGTATTAAGCTTATTATTAGCAGCCCCATATAGCGCATCGTATATCCTAAAGGTTCTGATAAATTACTCGTTTAGCCTGAAAAGTCGTCTTTATAGACTCGTGCAAGGCAAAGTATAGTTCTTCATAAATTTTTGCACGCTCCATAAAACTTTTGTAGGGTGCTAAACCCTTCAATCTGTATAAGTAAATCGCCATATAAAGTGGTCTCATCGCGGTTATCCTCAAAATTATTAAATAAAGTTCGGAGAATATCTTGCCAATTATTAATAACTAACGCGATCGATGCCTATTATTTTGTTTAATATGCCGTTGGTAAGATTACCTAATTCATATCCAGGCTCAGCTCTCGCATGCGCGAGAACTAACTGATCCCATAAACGTAGAACGCGTTATAATATGAGGGTAACCGTCATACTCTGCAAGCAACCTGAGTGTCTTGTAATTGTTATCTACATGTTCTTCAGCCTTGGCGGACTCTGGTTCCAATTGCCGTTTTTTGTCTATAACGCTAAACCTACTACTTGTTCCTATTCTAAATAACCGCGATTCTTTTGCGTGATATATTATTAGTAACAATATCCAAACTATTATACTAAAAATACATTAACAAATTAAAATAAAACGATTATATTAATTTATTCAAATAACTTTTCATTAAAAGTTGCGAAGTACGTACAATAAGCATACCATATACACAAATTAAATGAAATATTAACTAACTTGTTAAGTTAGTTAATATTTTTTCTTCTTTTTGGACATACAATAAAAAGCAGGTAACACGAAAATACGTAATTGTTCCAGAGTTTTTTATATAAATGTTAATTAAAATGTTATTTTTATACTTTTTCCATGGAATATATATTTTTAATGTGTCTTTAATTTCATAACAAAGAGAAAAATAAATTAAAAAAAATAAAATGTTTCTTTTATGCTAGCTGTACTTTTAGGTGTATTCAAATCGCCCCCAACATGTCCTTTGAAGTCCTTTTTACTTTATTAGGATTCTTATTTTTAGAACGATTGTAATAATGTCATATTATTAAAAAAGTTGGTATGAATTTATTACTTTCATTATGTTTAATTAAAGTATAAAAAAAATAAAAAGGAAAAGAAGATACTTTAGCAAATGGTTTGCTTTGTGCGAGTTATAACCTATAGGTTAAGAAATAATTCACTTAATCATAAGTATATCGATTAATTTAATTAAATTAGTTAGGAAAAAAGAACCCCTTAATTCATTTAGCATTTTGTTCTATCCATAGTCCAAGTTTATTTACGTAAAGCTATTTAACAAAAATACTCTAGATTTAGGTTAATAGACTTTCCATTAACCTCTGTATCTAACTAATTGTAACGAACTAGTAATGAGTATCTCCGAATACTAACTTAGACATATATACACAATAATTTAAATAATAACCAAACAAATAAATATTAAGAGTAGTCATTGGAGCGATCTAATTAAGGGACGAAAAAGTAATATTTGGAAAAAATAGTCTTTAATTTAATAAATAACATGATAAATAGAAGTGGTGCTACAGTATAAGTTGCAAAGGACTTGGGTTTTTCATGATAGCATTTTTTTTATTATATACATTTAATATGTTATTTCGTGGAACAAAATGTTTTTGTGCCATTTTTTCAAATTTTACATGGTTTTTATGTATTACTTTATATTATATATTACATAAATAACCTATCAATAGATAGCTAATTTATGTAACATATACAAGTTTCTTTATAGAACGCAATTTCAATGGTTTCTCCTAAGTAAGGCGGAAATCATAAATTTCGATCGACATTGACGAGCGAGCGGGTTAAGTGCCAATACATTTGTTACAGATTTTGATTGCACTTTTATTTTGTTAATTTGAAAATGTGTTAGTTTCATATTTTTATTCTTTCTAATTAGCTTATAAAAATATATTTTACTTCTAGTTCAACTTTGTTAGTAAAATTAGGTAATTGTATAACAAAAAAATTGAACTTGAACTTTAACATAATGAAATTTCTAATTAAGTTTCCTAATCTCTAACTTCTATATTCCTTTATATTCCTATATAAAAGTTAGAGAAGATTCAAGTAAGAATACAAATATATTGAAACATAATTGTGTGATAATTATCAAATGCTAGCCTTAGCTTATGACGTAACCTAATCTAAATTATTTGTCATTTAAATTTACTTAAAGGTTTTAATAAAAGTAGATGAAGAATGTTATGTTAAAGCAATATTTAATATGTATGAAAGTTTGAAATATCAATTTATAGAAATCTTCAATTCAATGTATCTTAACAGTATTAATCTTAACTAATTTATTTAATGGCGTAATTAAATAATAAAGATATTAATAAAAAAAATATGTTATTGTTCCAAAAAACTGAAACACTTATATTTAAAGAGGGATCCTCTTTAAACATTTATAGATCAAATCAGCCTTTTTGAAACGAAGTGCAATAATACTTTTCATAATACCTGTAGACCCTTTCGAAGTACCGAAATTAATTTCTTAATTATTATTTTATTATTGTTCTTAATTATCTCAATGGAAAAAAGCAGAGAAGTTGCGGATGTCAGTCATCGGTCGGTCAAATTACCGTTGACAGTCGATAAAATTACCGTTATATTACAGAAAATATTGTTTTCAAATAAAATTCATTATGAAGACTTTATTGAAAAACCTTTTAATTATCATTAAATAACATTAAAAAGGTATTTTAATTCTAATATAATACATCCCTTAATTCAAATATATTACAAATTGTAGAAAATAAATGTATTTTCAAAGAATATTTGAATAAATGCTTAGGTTTAGCACATGCCTGTAGGCACTTAGAAGAGGGTAGGACAGCTCACAACAGTACTTACTCCGGGCAAATAGCAAAACAAAATCTACATTAACATTCAAAATATACTAAAAGCAATAAACATTCATGTTGCAGCATTTCATATGTGCTCATACATATTTGACCGACCGTAATAAGAAGATTTATATATATTGAGAGGATTGTATATGCATTTCAGATTATGCGTGGTTTTAAGGCAGAGGGAGTGAAGAAGGCATGCAACGCTTACATCAAAACTCAACCGAGCCGAGCCGTGCCGAGCAATTCCCACTTCAGGAACCGAAGGTCAAACCGATGACGCCTTACAATTGAGTAGCTTCCAGGCACACTTAGGTACGTTTTTATGTGTCTTGTTTATTAAACCACAAGATTTCGAGGTCATGGAACGACCATAGTTTAGAACTAATTTTTATTGCCCTTGGGCGACAGCTGGCGCTAGCGATACTTTGAAAAGTACTAGGAAGGTCGGAATGAAGTAATGGACCACGCATGAACTAATTAAATAATTTATAATAACTGGCGTCAACAAGAATAATTATGTTGTACTCGCAAACGGATGCTGCTTGCGGTGACTGGGTGTCTTGCAAGGCGAGTTGCAATATTAATTGTTTAAAATGTTTAACCATTCTTATCGAATTGATTTTGTTGGCTGTAGTTATAGTTGGCTGTAGAGGTATTAGGCTTAACATCTACCGTAAAAGTATACAGATAAAGATGCAAAAATGAAGCAAAAAATGAGTAAATTAAAAACCAAAGTAATATTAATCGGTTTTTGAAAAATAGAAAGGGCAAATTCATTGAGATAGCTCAAAAAGAAATGACTGGTATCACCTTTATTAAAATCATTAATACAGGTATACAATTCAAGTTCAAACCATAGTAATTAAACATGCAAGCAATTTAGAGAGAGAGACAAAACCGCAATAGTTCGTAAATAAAAATGAGGTGTCTGTGCAATACACAACAGGGCAGACGTGAAACTTTAGAAAATTTTGCCTAGTAAAAAAAAGATAAATGCAAAGCAGAAGTAGTAGTTTTAGATTATTTATTTTTATATTTTAACCAAACTCAAAAAATGTTTTATATTTTAAAGTAAAGTAGTTACATTACAAATAATATATAGATATGATACTTGGTTTCCATATTTTTACGTTAAAAGATACATGTCATTAGAGGCATTTTTTTTTTCCGTTGGAAAAACCCGTTACGGGTACCCCGTTGGCACAGCGGGGTGACGGCCGGGTTGTTATGTGCAACTACCCGGCAGCATAGAGGATGCTGCCATTTTTAAGGCTACCCTCTAAAAAACCAACGGTTGCCCTCTTCGGCTTAGTGGGACGCCACGGGATCGCGTTAGCACAAACCGTGACGCGCCGGCGAGACCCCCCGAATGAGGGTGCTTCGAGCAACGTAGAGCACCCTCTCAACGTAGGCCTATGTTAGGTAAGAGGCGTCACCCCCCCCCTTAACCAGGCCTACAACTAGGGAAGGAAGCGACGGACGTATTCCCGCCTCCTTCTACCCAGTCTCCCCCTACGGAGCGCATCAGCGGACGAGGCTGACTCCCTGACCCGCTCCGCGGCCTCCTTTGCGGCGATGACTTGCTCGCAGAAGGAGGCCATTGCGACCCAGCACCTCTCGCCGCTGACCATCGCGCTGATAACGCGCGGCAGCGAGAGGTCCCTGCCAATCACGCTCACCAGCTCAGTGCGCTGGTGGTACCAGGCGGAGCACTCCGCCAGGGTATGATGAGCCGACTTGACGGACTCGTCACAGTGATGGCAGGAGGGTGTCGCCTCCCTTCGTGCTATCTTGTGCAGATACTCACCGAAGCAACCATGCCCGGTCAGCACCTGCATAAGACGGAACGTCAGTGTTCCGTGCCGCCGATTGATCCAGCGGTCTAAGTGAGGGCGGACCGGCCCCACTGTGATCATACCGGCGGCTGGGGACTCTAAGTCCCTGTTCCACCGTCGCATCAGGGCTCGGTGAGCTAGAGCCCTGATTCGCGCCGCCTCGGGCCTTACCCCCGTGGCCAAGGCTTCTGCCCGGTGCCAGTACACGGCTGCGAGCACCTCCGCCTGTAGCTCCCAGGGCGGATCGCTCGCCAGGAGTGTAGCCTCCGTGAAGGACACTGTACGGTACCCCCTGACCATCCTCACCGCTAGGACCCTTTGCGTTCTTCGCGACAGGGTCCTTGAGTCAGCGATGAGGGACTCCGACCATATGGGAGCACCGTATAGGGCCATGCTCCTCACGATGCCGGCATATAGGCGCCGGCATGGAGCCTGCGGCCCACCGACGTTGGGCAGAAGCCTTCCCAAGGCAGCTGCGGTGGAAACCAACTTCGGGGCGAGAAGGGAGAAGTGCGCCCCGAAGTTCCACCTTCCGTCCAGGGTTAGGCCCAGATACTTCATCTGGGCCTTCACCACCACCTCCGAACCCTGGACGGAGGAGGACGCCCGACGAGGGGGACCTCGCCGAGGGCCGTGGAACAGGATGGCCTCCGTTTTAGTGACGGAGACCTCCAAACCCAGCAGCCCTATGCGGTTCGCAACGAGCGTTGCACTGACGGTAGCAAGACGGGCCGCTTCCGCAAAGCTCCCTCCCCGTGCGGTGACGAGGGTGTCATCTGCGCAACAAAACACCCTCATCCGGGGAAGGAGAGGCGAGCGGAACAGCCAGTCATAGTCCAGATTCCACAGGACCGGTCCCAAAACGAACGCCTGTGGAACCCCTCGGCTCACGGCACGTCGGTGCATTCGCTGGTCGCCGCGCTCCCACAGGACCTCTCTGTCATGCAGGTAGGCCCCCAACAGTCTCCGGAGATAGGGAGGCACTCCATGGAACCGGAGCGCCTCGACCAATGTCTCGAACGGAAGACTGTTGAAGGCGTTAGCGACGTCCAGCGAAACCGCTAAAACGACGTCCCCCTGGCGAATAGCCTCAGAGGCTTATCGTAACTAACTACAATAGTTTTTAATTTAATAGTACATTGCATCCATTTCTAAAACTTTCCGTATTGAGCTAATTTATGGTTTGTTAATTTTTATTTTAATTCTGCAGTATGGCGATATGTGCCATGTTGACACCAAAGAAAACTTCTAATTAAACTAATCTAATTCATACTTGTCTCTGCTTCATTATGGGACTCCAAGGGATTGAAAATCTCTCTTACCTTAGGACCAACTTGCAGCAGTTGCTTATTCTTTTTTATGTGTTGTCCCGGCTTTGTAACCAGGACTTGAGTTGCGACTCAATTTTTCTCTATCGATTTTCCTGCATCCTCCTAAAGGCAATTACAGATTTTGTCAAGTGCTATTGAGGTAAAAAGTCCAATTTTAGGAGTAGTTCGAGGTTAAAACTACATGGATGCTGAATATTCAGCAGCACCTGGAAGTCATGACATTTTACGATATCTTGCGTCGCTTTATCCCGAGCACGTACCAAAATATATTATATATACAAATAAATGTTATTTCTACATAATAAATATATTAACTATTTATCTTACATTACTTATTCTAAAGAAATATATTAATATTCAATATAACTTTGTTTTATCCGGCAGGCAAGTTTTTGGTCTTTAATGTTTAATGTTTTTGGTCTTTAATGTTTAATGTTTAATCTTTAATGTTTTTCTAAGCTTCTTGTACTAAAATAACTTAATTTTCTAAATTAAATAAGACTTCTTTTTGTAAATAATACATTTTTACAAAAAAATGTTTTTTTTTTTTAATGAATAATATAAAAATAAAACAAATCATTAAAAAACACTGTTACCCTTTTCAAATGACTGATATCAGTTAAAATGGCTTTAGAAAAAAAATTACCTCGTAATTATTCAAAGGCTTTTGGCCTCAGCTTTTTTTGTTTTTAATTTATGTTTCTTTATACATATATATTTTTTTTGAAGTAGCCAATTTTATAATTAAAAGAGTTTTTCAAAAACCATGGATATAAAATTAAGGTTCCAAATGAAAGGGTTAATAAAAGAAATAATTATTTGAAAACATTAGGTTATACGATTGTAATGTTTAATTTATAAATGAAAGTCCGAAATATTTTTTACGTTTAAGGTAAGATTTCACAAATTGTTGTCCGACCAGCTAACCAACCAAATATGTTAATAATAAATATAATTACTAATAAAAAAGAACGTTATCCAAAATAACGAACTTTCATCGCATCGCATGTTTCTTCTATCCATTTCTTCTATCGTCAATTTACATGGTCTACGATTGTCCTTGAAAATAGACAAAGGGATTAAAAAAACATATAGTGAATATTTAAGTTACCTCTTTTACAAACTTGCAAATTCCTTAAAAATGCTAAAACTTTTTAAGAAAATTTAATCTAAAATTGGCAACGTGTAAAAAATGTAGTCCAAAAGAAATAAATGAGGTCTGTTCCCATGCTAAATTCTTCATTATTAAATGAACATTGTATTAACTGTTTGAATACAATTTAATTATTCTAGATAACCTAAAAAAAAAACAAAGTTTTTACAAAGGAAAAAAAGTTCATAATTTGAAGTCATATTTTACACAAGATTTTACGTTTCTTACAATTGTTTTATTAACGTTTTATTATATCGGTATATACTTATATCTGAATTTAAAGGTACTCACGTATCGGTAAATGTATTATATAATATTGTTTTATTATAACAGAATATATTTTGTATACAGCTAAGTAGGTTTATGTTTGTCTACAGTTTACATGATGGCTACCATCATTATCATGTTGCATACTTTTCAATTAGAAACCAATTACTCTGAATTTTAAAACTTCTAGATTGTAATAATCAGGAAACACCGACTCTCGCAGAGAGTTCTAAACTATTGCCTTCCTTACAAAAAACGTAGAAGCGAAACGCTTTGTACGCTACTTTGGAACTTCAACCTTAAATCGATGTTGTCTTGCTAGATTACCTAATGTCTATCGAGTCAAAATTTTTATTTCATATTTTACAACGTTAAGCATTCCGCTAGTACACTTATAATCTTAAGCTTTTAACTTCTAAAACTGAATCTTCAATGGTGTAAGTGCTGTCGTTATTAAAAGACGAACTAAGTTAAATATTTAATTGTGTATATATTTCAGATTAAAAGCATTGGTCCAAATCATTTGTTTCTTAAGAGATGAAAACATCAACAATACCGAAATATTTTTATTAATTTCTGACAGTTTACTTAGAAACTGTCCACCTGTTCTTGTAATAACAATATTTATTCAATGTATAAATAGCGTTAATTGCGCTTTTAATACCATTTTGTAGTTATATATAGTTTCAAATTTATCTGTATTGTGATTCTTTATAACACCGACCTGCCGCTAACAAACATCATCGAATAAAAACCTGAATATACAGAAACCCAACTCACATTGTAACTTCACATTCTAACTTGAACAAAATTATTCTGTCAACTGTGTGGTTACAAAAGAGAAGGTCAACTACAGGTATGAAACTAATCACAAAAATAGATAGGATTTTTGTCTTAAATTTTTCTCAAGATAAAACTTTTCCTATGATATGGTGTTTCTATGATCGTACTTTTTTCAAGACCTTATTTATTCTATTGACATATTATGTATTGGGAAATAATTTCAAAATGTAATCGACAATATTTTTAGAATTATTTTATTTTTTCTTTACTTTTGGATCAGTAACAATATTTTTACTAAATGTATGAGCTTTATATATATGAGACATTTATATATATTCTTTCCGATATCCGAAGTTGTTTCGTGACCTGTTCCATGTTGTAGCTGCTACATTCTCTAGAGAAATCCTTTCTTTACTCTGCTACGTACAAAAGGCATTTGTTAAGTTTCACGTCGCTCGTGTTCTGAAAATGTTAGTTACATTTTGCGGTATAGAATATGCTTCAAGTTTTGTTATGTTCACTTGGGAAACAGAAACCGTGTAAAACTGGTTTGAAAAATGGAGTTGTGTTAAAATAATTCAAATAAGCATGTTTTATGACATTAAAATGTAATAATTGTTACAAAAATGTTGATATTTATTTTTAAACAAATTAACTTCCCGCTCACGTTAATTCGTTTGTATTTCTTAAACATTTTTTATTAACATATTGTTAGAATTAAGGGTATTTCTAAGTAAATGCTAAGCATCTGTTGTTATATATTACGAAATTAGTGTTAGTTAGCGTCATTAATATTTAAGACTCCTTTGCGTGCGACGCTCTGATTAGTAATTGACGTTGTGGTCTGTGAATATCGTAAATTGTTATTCTTTGAATAAAAGATCCAATTGATTTATAAGACTACAGTTTTTTATATAAGTAATACAAAATATCTATTTACAAAGCATTAATTTACTATGAAACGGTGCCATTTCTAACATTGAAATGCCTGTATTTAAACCCTCTTACGAAAAATTTACGAAGAATTTGATTTATTAAAATTGTTTTTTTCATAAGATAGGTTTTAAAATATAACGTAAAAATCAAAGAAATAAAGACAGAAATATGTTGTAAGAAATAAGTTTAATTACAAATTTAACACATTATTTTCAAAGTTAACTTAAGTTAAGTCTTACGCAAAACTTCGCTGACAGATCATTTTGAATAAAAATAGCAGAACGTCATGCTCTACAATTATGCATAAAGTTGAGGGCGCCACGATCAATAACTTCCGCAGCTAGTTTCGTAATTACTTTTTGATCCCTTTGAAAGTGTTTAAGACATCAAGTATTTTATAAAAGACTAATGACTTAAATAAATTACATAAAATCTGATGATTTTCTTTTTGCATCTAAAGCGAAAGCAGTTTTTATTAAATCACATATTAATTAAAAAAAAAAAATCCACAAAATTTTTTTTTTACGAACAATCTCCCCTGTACGTCGTAAGGTTGGCTGCTAGAAAATATATATTTTTTTGTAGCATTAAGCCTACCTTTGTGAATTATTATTGTATTTTGGCAATAAAGAATTAAATAAATAAATAAAGTAGAAGCGAAAGTTTTGTACGGGACTTATGAACCTCAACCGTAAATCGATGTTTTCTGGGTGAGCTTTTGGTCGTTCAGTCACTGAAAGGAGCTGGGTGTATCGGTTTGTGTAGCTTTGTTGCACACTCTCCCAAAAGTATCCGATAAAAGATCGAAAAACTATACACCTTGCGGCGATGTTCCAAACTATGGATTCTTGCCTTGGCAAAGGTGGTATCACCTGCGAGCCTCCTGGTGGACAAGAACGATATTTGAAAGCAGACCTCTGTTAATTTTGGTCGAGATACACTTTCAATGAGGGGGTATGGAACCGTTGTATTAAACTTTTTTGTTTTTTTCTTGTTTCTCATTTAATTTGGGGAGTTTAAATAGGAAGGAAGTCGACAGTAGAGCGAGGCGTTTACGAAGCAAATCGTAACCACCCACACCGATGAGGGACTAGTCTGGAGACTGCGGGGACGCCAGCGTCCAACCGAGAGTGTTCATTGCGCGCTCTCAGCTGATAGCCAACCGGTGCAATGACGCACTCCTGAGATTTTTCGACAATTGGCGGGACAACCTTTCGTGAGTGGTTCACAATTGGGTCCCCTTCTAATTGCGGTCAGCCTGCGGTACACCGTCACTCGGATCCCTCCGCGACTAGTCTGCCGATGTTTGGTTGTCCATGTACTTCTTATTTGGAATTTACGTAGCAACACTTTTTTTAATATATTTATTCTATTTCTTTGACACGAAACGCATCTACGCATTTTCGGCACGCCGGGAGATGCAACCTGGGATATATGGGACTTGACCAGGTATTACCTAAAACTAAAACTTGACACTTGGAGCTTGACACGCACTCCCCCCAGCAACCTCGTGAGTGCTAGCTGCGGCGGAACGGTACCACAGGCCTTCAGCCATCCTTCCCGAAATTTCGAAGATGGTGAAAAAGGCCCGCCGGGCCCCTGCCCGATGTACCTGCCGTTCGTTGCGATCGGAACGACCGAGTGCCGATAAAATGGAGAGTAGTCACTTTCTGGTAAAATCTGTATCTGTTTACTTCCCGCCAGAACCTATTTACCTAGGTATTTTATTTACCTAGGTATTTTATTTACCTAGGTATTTTATTTACCTAGGTATTTGGAGGATTTGACGAAAAAGGTCAGCAGATTGGGGTGAGATGCGATTTTTTTTGGCTTCCTTTTCTGTGCATTTAATTTTCTTCTCTACAAGTTATCCCAATACCTGCGCAGATTCCGTAATTGATAAACTACGGAAAGAAATGGAGTGATATATTCTATTTTCTGGCTTACCATCAACTGATGCAGCTGAATCATAGTTTGAACAAGGTTCAGAAACCTAGCCTGTATTGTAACTCGATACCGTAAGGCCATAGATGTTCTCATGATACCGACTGAGAAAATGCCAACCTCGTTAGGTATAATTCATCTTATACCAAAAAGAAACCATACAATCCAGCCTTTCCTTTTCGAAATGTATCTGCCATTTACAGACCAACATGATTTTCTTGACGTCATCACGTATCCCAATTCCAGTTATTACATTGACTCTCAAGCTTATTGAGACTTATGCTAGGCGCTTCAAGTCGGAAGGTTAAGTTGCTTGTTTTATATAATACACAGATTTAGTCGTGCATGAAGTACTACTCATATTTTTGTAATGAATCAGCAAGATGCCTGCTTTAAGAGTTTTGTCCTTTTATCACATATTTATCGGATACTGTAAAAGAGCTGAATAACCTGTTTCCTTCAACTCCTTTCCATTACCAAAAAATCTCTACAGCTATGCTTAGCATTACGTAGACTGTAATTAAACACGAACGTACTTAGAGTAAAATACATATTAATGGAGTGACTTTATAAAAGAAAAGGTCAGACAACAAAAAGGTCTCCTAATACTGATGCCTTATGCTCCTTACCTGGTCATGTAAAGCAAACAAATATAATCATATTTGTGGTAAATAGATTCAAGTTAAAATAGATAAATGTGTAATTCTTAAAGTTGAATATATATTCTTATATTAAAGATAAGAGAAAAAATTGGATGTTAATTTATGCTATATCAAATAATTCTCTACATTTAAAGAAATATTTTTCTATATCTTCAATTTAACCAGTGCACAATATGGGTACGTGCTTACTAATTTTTGCAATTTTGCCGCAAAACTTATACCTTAAAGATAAAGCTTATGATCAGGCTACATTGTGTAATTTCTCACATTCCCTTCTAGCGGGACTGACACACTAATTCAAATTCAGTCCCCGCAGGATATATTTATCGCAGCTCGGGACCGCTCTCTAACTATTTTGTTATAACGTTTCTACAAAAGATGAGACATTTTGATAACTGAAATCTACATCAACTTTAGATAATGATCAAGAAAGATAATCAGTCCGATTTTGTTATATCTTAATGATTTGAGGTGTCTTGGCTACTTTTAAAAATTAAAAAAAAAATTAAGAGTGGATTATATGAAAAAAATATTTAAAGAAACTTGATCAAAAATATATATTTTTTTACCAAAAAATTAGTATGAATGGGTTCACAACAACAACCGCTTACTTGTGTACTGGCAATGAAGCCTATTCACTTTAGCCTTGAAGACACTCATATTATATTCGTTTGGGAACACTGACGTAGACAAGCTTCCAGTTCCTCGATGTACGAATAAAACGTAGCGCTATGCTTCGTTAACATAAGAGATATATCCACTACTGTATTTCGAATCGTCCGACACTTAAAGTGGAACGGGGGAATATAGATACGTAATTTCAGCGCAGAAAAGTGTAATTTAGAACACTGAGAGGCCAGCGTATTTCGTTTCTTGCTCATAATTAAATTCAGAAATGCAAGGTGGCCTTTTTCGGTACCGGCAACTATACAAATACAATATTCCACAAAAGACCGGGTCAAATCAAGGTGAAAAGGCTCCTTTTAGCAGTGAAGAGACGTTTCGGTAGCGTTAAATGTGACAGGATTAGCGTTGCCTCATTCGAACATTGCCTGAAGTTTGTCACTCAAACGCTGCATCATCGCTTGCCTTTCGGATGTGAGGAACTTGAATGCACCTGAAATGAAAATGTGATAACAAAAATATGGAGAATAGAAGAGTGAGAAGAAATAATAATTGACTTGATATATGCTATGTAATATGAAGGGATGATTGTAATATAGCACAAAGATATTCTATTATAATGTGAATTGTAGGAAAGAAAGATAGGATATAATAGGAGGATAGATGAAGGGAGTCCAAAAGAGATCTATCTATTCTTAACATACGAGTATATTAAAATTAAACTTTGTTATTTAATTTACATCTCCAGGCACATTTACATTTTCAATTCGTGTTCATCTCCTTGTTTAATTAATCATGTTTCGTCTTCGGAAGAAAAAGTCACTCTTTTATTAAAAGCATAATAGAGGAATTACTTATCTGGTCGTTATGAAAACATCCTTATGTTTATTAAAATACCAAAGACGAATATTTCTGCGAACTAATTTCTTTATAACATTATTTGAATGAGAAAAAATAAATAATAATATTATGCAACGCAAAAGTTTAAAAGTTAGTAAAATAAAGAAACCCAAATATGTAACAATTTGTAATTTTATTTGGTTAGGAATTAAAATTTATTCTGGGTCCGTCTATTTTCTAAACCTGTATCCATTCGAAGATTTAATACCCAGAGAAAGATTAAGAGCAGGCTTTAACATAAAGATAATATAAACGTTTTTAATTTTGTTTTTAGAGTTTAAATACAAAAAAAAGACAGCTTACTTAAAAATAAAAAAAAAAGAAATATAGACAAAACAGACATACAGAATGGCTATAAATAAAAACTGTTTTAGTTTAATATATCATTTTATAATAAACATTTCATTTTATTAATACTCTTTTAGATGAACTGTTTTTATGAGAATAGCGACCACTATTGTACAATAGTTCTAAAATTAAGCATAAAGTAAAACGGTGAATAATGTAACAGTTTATATAAACTTTATAATGTCATTGTTGCTCCTGATTTTTAATAATGTTATATTGTTACTCGCAGCCAACAACTATAATATAATTATATTTTAACATATTTTAGTTTCAACAACTTTATATAATAAAAGTTTGCAAAATGTTCGTAATTAGACAGTAACGAGGACCTTATTTTTAAAGTTCTATGCATTTTACAAATTTTATATTTTTTATATTACAATAAATCTTTTGACATACGTACTATCTTAGTTATTAAATTTGACCTCGATATAGAAACAATTAATATATGTAGTTATGATCACTTAAACTCCTTCCTTTACACAAAGACTCAAAACATCAACTTTTTAATGAATAATATGAATAATCTTTATATTTATATTTATAGTACATATTTTTGAATATTCTATATAAAATATATGAATTTAATCAGAAATTAATTTAAATAAAATATTAAATTATTTTTAACAAATTAGATTATCATATATTTAAGTCTTAGCTCAATTTAATTTTAAAATCATAATCCAATAATTATAAGCTTGTTAAACTCGTACAAAATAGTTTTATACCATCATTGAAATAGAAATCGTTAACTGTATAGTTTATATTTGGTACTCAGTGTAATTCCATTTCCATGTCTTGTTCAGGCTGTTATCGTATATCGGAGTCACGGGACGTTGTATATTTTCCATCTGCAAAGAAAAGCTTAAAAAATAATAAATATTTTAATAAATCACCCCTCCACAGATTCTTGAAGAGCCAATAATTATTAATATTTTATCATAGCACTTAAATTAAATGTACACAAACAACAAGTTTACGTTGCGAGTCTGGAGATGTATTCAAAACAAATATTAACGATAATCGAAAAAAAACTTTTCTCGTTTACACCTTAATAGAACCCTCGACTTGTGTAAAAGTAAAATGTGTTCTCATTGCTGTACGTATTTTACCCAATTCGTATTTTACAAAATAACGTAAACGCAAAATACATGCAGAACAAATTAAAACTAGCATTATAAAGTATAACCAATACTTTAATTATAGTTAGCCATTAATATCAGATATTATTTTTAACTATACAATCCAAATTAGTGCATGACTACGTTTCATCTGGTGGAAAGTCACAATGCTGTCATAGGTAACAAATATTCATAAAATTTCGTCTATTCACTCTCGTTTTAAAGACACCCATATTGTAATCGGTTCGAAACAGCGACGACCAAGTATGCATAAAGCTGTTGCAGTCTGTGCTGTACCAATAAAAAACAAAAGTAGCAAGAGCGCTTCATTCGAAAAGGAGGAACGTTCGATGAAACGATATATACTCTGTAAGTGAATGTCCGCCGATGAAAGGAAATAGGGAAACTAAATTGTGTAAATCCTGTATACTCACTAAAAAGAAACCTAAAGGACACCGAGAAGATGGCAATTTTATGCCTGTAGTCAATGTTGTGGAGCTTGGCATTAACCAATTTAGGGTCACACATAAGCCTCGTCGTCGATCCGACGGAACCGATAAACACACAAATACAGAATTCTTCCGTTCCTGCTTCTACTAAAAACCGAGAAGTTCAGGCGCGAATCTTTAAAAAGACATCGCATCTATGTCACCGTCGGAGAGAGCGAGTCTCGAGGTGTCGAACGGTTAGGTTCTAGATTAAAGTTCAAGATCGGCATTCGAGTTAGGTGCACTAGGCGAGAATGAAAGCGAAACCGTTGAAAATGTTTTGTCTTTTTTTATTTTGTTTCTCAAACTAAAAAAGTAATAATAATTTGGAAGCTAATGGGAAATGGCATCTGAAAGAGGCTGTTTATTCGAAAGTTGTGTTAATTCCTCCAGCTCAGTGCGCCGTACCGCTGCCCCGGCGGGCGGCCCCAGCGGCTCGTAGCGCTCGTCGGACAGTCCGCTGTCGGGCGACGCGGCCGCCAGCTCGTTGTCGTAGCCGTGCGGCCGCGCGCTCGACCGCACGCAGTAGTCGCCCGTGAAGGGGTTGCGGTACGCCACCACGGTCCTGAGACGATTGCATTATTATACGTTTACTCGTTCGACGAACCTCGATGATTCCGCATCGGTTATTAATCTTACCTTCTTATAATAGTAAATTATTATCTTAAAATTGTATTTACCCTTAAGAACAAACTTTTAATCATTTTCCCATCTGACCACAGTCTTTGAAATATTGTGAGAAGATAAGCAACAATATGCATGAAATTTTATACCTCGAAAAACTCTGCCCCGATTTATTTACGCCGGCGTTTTAAATTTTCGAGACCCCACGACGGACCGTCGCGTTCGTGTGTGGTTTATAAACCGCTCGACGTTCCCCGCTTTGACTCCGGTTTCTACTCTGATTCCTCCACAGTAGAATTGTGGAATTTACTAGCACCTCAAATTTATAATTATCTCATTATAAATTTGAGGTGCTAGCTCTAAATTCATATAAATATAGATTGAAAAAGCACTATCTCTTATTATGTATGTAATTAAAGTAAATATTTTTTTATATATATGCATATTATTAATTTATTTATTTATTTTTGTGTGTAAATATTTTTTTCTATTTATCTTTAATTTATTATTTTTAATTATTTTTAATTTATTATTTTTATATTTCTAAACAACATTTACTTATACTTTTATTTTTTCCTGTTATTGTTCATAAGATCTAATAATAATAATGTACTCATGTTCTGTTTTTTTCCTGATTTAATTTTATCTGTTATAGATAACTGGAAGAGATCTCTCGATACAAATACGTTATTCAATGTACAAAATGATTATTTAAAGTATATTTTATAACATTTCTAGTATAAATAAATAAAAAAAATTAAATAATGTCAGTGTCGGTTCCGACAAAAAAGTAAAGTAAAGAATATCTAAGCGACAAAAAGGTTCTAGATTCACGAGAGTTAGGCCAAGCGACGCAGTAAAAAATGTGAATCTAACGTTATAAATTATATAGGTCGGTTTCGTAAAATATGGCGCTTATTCCTTTTTGGCTGTTGGGCGTCGTTATGCACCACTAACCTTAGTTGTTCGTTTTCATCTCCTTCTTTCTTGTGGGAAAACAGCACTTTGGTCGGCCTGAGCAAGATTGCTATCTGAAATATTATTCTTTTTAATAATAATATTATCTATCTAAAAACTGTCTTTAGTATTTCCGAAGTCCATACCGCTTTAGCTAACGTAAATGTTATTAAATATATATATAAATAGTTTAATTTTATATTTCTATGATTTAATAAATTTAATAATTATAATATACTTAAAATTGTCATCTTAGTACTTAGATATTCAAGTAACCTTTAATAAATCGAAAATAACTTTTGTCTTTTATGCGTTTAAAAAATAAAATACAGAATTCATTTAACTAAAAAAATGGATCTAACCCCTTCATAAATTTATTTTTTTACATTGTACTTTAGGTAAAAGTCAAGCTCAAAGACTCGTATAAGAGCACGTTCCAGCTCAAAAAACTTATCCTCTTCTAATTTTATAGGAACACGTTCAAAATAAAAACCCCTTAGCATAAAAAAAACTTTCTATCTTATGATGTTATTGAAACACATTTAAATATATAAAATTGTAAATGATAATAAAATACACGTACTTGTCCATTTTGTTGCAATCTGTGTACGCGATACACACAAAAACCACAAGTAAAAAGGATGAGGAGAAACTGAAATACAAACATCTAATAAGAAATATAGTTAAGAGCTAGCTAATTAATACATCACCACATTATGTCACATTAGAATTATATTTTACGTTAGCATTTGAGATTAGAAAAGAATATTTTTAAATACAATTTTTATATAACGTTACTTTGATACAATTTAATATCAAATCTATAACGAATTTTTAATTCAAAATTACCATTACAGGTCGGGTTATTTAATATTCAATTGAATTTATTTTACTTTTAAATAAATAGGCATTGAAAACAGATAATTAAGAATGTACAGATACATATTAAATGTAAAGATAAATGAAATATAATAAAGATAACAAAATAATACTAATATACAAAATAATTTCTTTTCTATGGTAAATCAGCTGATCAAAAATGAAAAATGAATATCGAAGTAGTGTTTTGAATAGAGTGTACATTGTACTTAAACAAAACTTACCAATACACTAAGTAGGATTATATCAACGTATATAATAATCATATTTAAACAATACACACAACCTTTTATCACATATTTTTCTAATAAAACTCCAGAATAACTCAAAAATATGTTGTACCTTAGCACGAGAGACTAAAAATTGGCAAACTTAAACATTGCGCACCCATTGGTAATATTGAAACCTTGCCAGGTTCTGATTGGTCAATATAATGAAGTTACAAGGAAACCACCAATTGGAAAATACTACAGTTTTGCTACTATCTAAGCTATTGTCAAAGAATATGAACATGAGACGGGTATATTTTTGAATTACCTACGAAATAAATAAATTTATTGTGAAACTTAGCACAAAAGGAAATAGAAAAAAATATCTGTTAAGTGTCTATTAGTGTTTACAATGGGACTGTGGTGTATTAAAAATGTTATTATACTTTCAAATTTTCCGAAACGTATGTTTTTGTGGTTCGGATAACCTCAGTATACGACTTAAGATTTCAATCTGGAAGTCTCAAAAAATTACACCTTTAACTCAACTAGCATTAAACCTTCTGCGAATTTCCTATTCCATGCATACTGAGCGTCAACTTGGCGCCAGTACTGTCGCGACGTCTGCCTCCGAGATACATGGCGATCTATAATTTTTGACTCCCTGTTGCAATGTATTTTTAATTTTTCAGCCATATGTATATTTGCGGTTATTTTTGTTCTTTCAAATATTTTTTTTATCATTTTAATTTATGTAAAATAAAAAATTATTATCATGGTAAGGACGAAAACCAACAATTTTTGGTCCGTTATCGTCCCGTTGGCGATTGACTCTAAAAATACATTTGCCTCAATATAAAATACTTAATTAAACAATTTCAGTAACTGTTTAGTATTTTTATTTAATTGAAATAAATATTTAGGTTTGGATTATGTCATATTTATAATATTTTCATGTTTCTCTTCTGCACGGAACATTTTTGGGGTTTCACGTGTTTCTTTGGATCATTTATTATACTTACTCCATCATATTTTTATTTTGACATAAGTTTTATCTTAAAACATAGAACCTCACGAGTGAATCTATGAGTAAAAGTTAGTCACAAAATGAAATGAATGGCTGGAAATAGAAATTTGTATTTAAATTGTACGCCTGGGTCTCTTAATTAAGATCGTATCGCTATTATTGTTTGATAAACTTTCAATTAACTGAACAAAACGATCCCTTTACATTATTCTATTATTGTACAGTTGTTTTTACTAAAGGGTTCTCCGATAGCCATTTGTAGGGATAAAAAAAAGTTATAAAATATTTAAATTGTTTTATATTTATGCTTTTGATTTTTTTTTATTTTCTTTATAACTTTTATTGATATATATAAATATAAATTAATATGAATATTCATATACAAAAAAAAATGTCACTCGTAGGCATTTTATATACGAGTAATAATCATTTATTTATAAGGTTCTTGAGTGGAGGCCACGTACAAGCAAGCGCAGTATTGGACGACCACCCGCAGGTGGCCAGACGACATTCGTAAAGTGGCAGGAAGCCCCTGGATGCAGACCGCTATGGATCGGTCTCTTTGGAGGTCGAAAGGGGAGGCCTATATTCAGCAGTGGATATCCTTGGGCTGAAATGATGATGATGATGATGATGAATAATCATTTTACTTCAATCCTGAAATTTGAAAACTTTTAAGCCTAAAAGTCAATAGGTGTAAATATTGAAAAAAAAACTTAAGAGCAACAAGTTTTTCTCAAATAGTAATTCCAGTAAGACATAGAAATTTCTTGAGTCTTTAGATCAGATGCTTTCTATAACCAATTCTTTCTTCAACCTGTATCTGCATTGAGTGAGAAAATGAATACGCTTCGTGATGCAGACACCTAGAACTATCATCTTTTTTATGTAAGTGTCATATAAAACTGATTTTAAAAAAAGCAATTCTTCATATGATTCTTCTTCTTCCTGTTCTTCAACATGACTTTTTCCGTCATTGGTCGGTTTAATTCATTTCTTCGAGGTCCCTCACAATGTTTTCTTCTTAAACTGTGTTCATCTTTCTAGTGATGGATTTTAAGTTGACGTAAAATCTTAAGTTGGCTGATGAAATTAAAACATAGTAATGGAGAAAAGCTCCATTAGCATTTTCTAATGTCATCAGCAATATTACAAGTTTCTTCCAATTTTCGTTCTTCTACTGACGACTTGCAGTTGGACTATAATTTTATAATTTTTAAGTGGTTTATAATAACCAGATGATTTAAATTGTTAGTTTTGACAAAAACAACTAACACTATAACATTTATATGATATCACATTTTTTACTCCTTTGTCCTATACATTACTTTTAACGTTCTGATTACGCAAGCTTTTCTAATCATCCCGCTTTTCAAATTTTTTTTTATGATGTTTTGAGCAATTCTAGAGTTTTATGTTGGGTGTGTGTATGTGTATGCTCACGTTCATGCGTGTATACGTTCGTGTGTGCGTGCGTGTGTTTGCCTATGTGTGTTGTCAAAATTTAAATATTAATATCTCATATTTTCAGTTTCTTTAAAAATGTAAAAATTAATATCTATCACGGTATCACGATATTATGAAATATAATATATCTCAAATCAATTGTTTTTATTACTTTAGTGATAGAATGGATTTTTAGAAAAAGTAAAAAAAAACAATAATAATATAACATTCTTTAAACCGGGAAATTGATGTGATGAGGCTTTGGCCCTTTACCGCTTATTTTATTTAATGGGTTATGTTTTAAAAAAAAACTTTTTCACATAGGTCTCTACTAAAACAAGAACGGACTCTTCTAGCCAGCAACGATTTAATAGGAGTTAGTTATGTACCTGAATTATAATTGTTGATGTAAATGTAATTCAATACAAAAAACATATAATAAAAAATCTGTTAATTGTAAATAGCTCAAACATTATCCAGGCGAAACATGTGATACGAACGTGTTTAGATTATTTCTAATGAAATTATGAGTTTTATTCTAAATAATATTTGCCAAATATTATAACGAAATTCTTATAACATTTACTAATTGGGTCAAATAACAAATATGCGTTTAGGGTTTTAAAAATACATATACAAATAAAACGTTATAATTGAAAACTAAAAATTTGATTACTTTTTAAAATTAAAATAATTTTTTTTTACTTGCCTTTTTCAAGTTAATATTACAACATTAAGTGTGCACCATCCATCAAGCAACACTTAAATCCAATGCCACTATTTACCCAACATTATACAGTGGTTCAACTCAATATCCTCCCGAAGCGACGGTTGCTGATTTGATTCCCGACCGTTTTCCCCAGTGATTGATTTTATTACAGCACCTTAGTCGAAGAAATAGTTCCATAAATTTGATGATTTTTCCTATCAATATTATATGTATATATTTTTATCTATATTAGATGTATATTTATAAATTATTAAGAATAATAAATTAATCAGATTTTTAAGTATGAAATATCAAAAAAAAAGAAGATAGTTAATTAAACTAAAGGATTATAATATGTGTTAGTAACAATTCAGTTTTACCCAACTAAATTTCAGTTTTACTTTCTCCCTTGAAAATGATGTAGTCGCATGACAACTTGACTATAGTACTAATAATGAAATAGAAAAAAGTGTAGTTATTATTTATTTATCATCAGTGTGAGGTCTAGTTATCAAACAGGCTAATAGACGGCGCTGATAACAAATTAATATTGCAATTAGAATTAATTAGAGCAACAATGTTCCGCTGAGATCACTTTTGTGAATATCGTGATAAATTGTAATTGAAATTTGCTACAAATAAAATGATAGTCATAAATTATTTTAATACAAAACCTGAATGGTTCTGGTCACCAATGTAGGTTAATCATGTAAGTAGGTCAAATATAATTACCTGGAATTCCTTGAATTGAAATTTACGTACTTTTTATAAAAAGAAAATGTGACAGAGGCTTTCCCTTTTTGTCCCATCTATTTTATGGTTATATCATATTAATGATATTTACTAGATGAAAATAATTTTACTGTCTAACTTCTGAGGGCATTAATTAATACTAAACTAAATCACAAAATTTTCAACTAGCGACAAAAACACTCTAATTTCAGACAAAAGGCGTAGAACAAACTTCCTCATGAATAATTCATTATGCAACCGCCTAATATCTGAAGCGTTTAGTGCGTACCAAGTACTTTAAATTGCATGTTTTACTCGGTTAAACCGATTTATAAGCTGAAATGCAACCAACAAAAACTAAGAATACTCTCTATTTAATATAATTTAATATAACTCTATTTAATATAAAAAATAATACTACGCTAATTTTAATTAAAATTTATTTATACTTCCGTGATGACCGTGGTCACAGCGAATGATAGTTAAACGTATCAGGAATTCAAATTAAAATATGGACGAAAAAAAAGGTTTAATTTGTAATTAAAAAAACATACCTTGATCTTTAGTAGATTGAATAGAAATTATATAGTGTAAGATTACTATTTAGTTTCTTTTACCTAAAGTTAATTTTATTTCACTCTTGTAATCATTGCTTACATTATTTACTAAATATATTTGTTATGCGTACATTGTTCTTTTCTCTCATTTTTCTTTTACTTTATGCATTCGTTTCGTCCTTTAAAACCATTTAACTTTTTTTTTATTGTTTACATTTCAATATTTTCCTTTAACGTTTATGTCACCGTTTTCAATTCATATATTTGAGACGATATATAAATAGTCACCATTTTTAAAAAAAGAAAATTAAAAAATTAAAATTTGATACTGATTTCTCAGTTATTTTTCATGAAAAAATTTAAGACGCGAAAAGGTATTCAGTTTCGGAATAATTTTGTCTAGCCACTTAGCTCCGGAGGATACCTTGCCCGCGCTCTACATGTACGGGCCCGGAGCTGCCCAAGTTAAGGATCATAGTGTGGTAATAGTTTTCTACAAGTGCAGACCCGGAGCCAACATATTTTGGACCGGCCCCGTTTGCTGCAACTGTCAGGGTCAGTTGCCATACCATCGCAACTCCGTCGGTTTGTCCGCTTTTTATTAACGTGGGCCCGGCTTTTCCTCCTAATTTAATTTGTGGCGGTGCCCTTCTCGCCCTACGCTATATTTTTTGACGTTAGTACCGGTCGCTTACATAAACATTCAATAATAAAAATCATTAGGCCTTCAATCAAATTGATTCCGGTGATTCCATTGTTCGCAAATTTGACGTTTGTGAAATAGTAACCTCTTTTACAGTTTATGAGTTTACAAAATCGGATTCGTAGTGCCGGAGATTAACCCGATCAAAAAAATTTATTAGATTAAAAAAAATTGACAGACCTATTTTGCAATTATCTATACTTATAATAAATCTGTAGAGAGGTCAATTCTGTACATGAAATATATTTACAAAATAACTATCGGGGGGTGATTAGTGATCGATACTGATGCCAAAAATGCAATCAGTAAAATTTTTGTCTGTCTGTCTGTCTGTCTGTCTGTCTGTCTGTCTGTCTGTCTGTATGTTATTTATAGAAAAAAAAACTACTCGACGGATTTTAACGAAACTTGGTACAATTATTCTACATACTCCTGAGCAGGTAATAGTATACTTTTCATCACGCTACCATTAATAGGAGCAGAGCAGTGAAAGGAAATGTTGGGAAAACGGGAGAAGTTACTTGGTTTCTTTAGCTTCCGTCGCGTGTGCAGCCTTAATGGTTAAAGCTACATAGAAATCATGTATAACGGAAATATTCCACATAAAATTATATAAAAAATATCCCAAGACAGCATATGTCTATCTTTTATAGTTGACTCACAATAACACGTGTAACTCCCGATAGCTTAGCAGTTCGGAGATTTGTTATTATTATATTTGTTTACTCTTACGTTTATAATATTCTCACTCAACGCCAATTAAAAAAAATAACATCAATTATTCTTTGAACTCCTGGGCAGGTTATAGTATACTTTTCATCACACTACAATGAATAGGAGCAGAGCAGTGTAAGGAAATGTTGGGAAAACGGGAGAAATTACTTGATTTTTTAAGCTTCCGTCGCGTGTGCAGCCTTAATGGTTAAAGCTACATAGAAATCATGTATAACGGAAATATTCAATAATATTCCACATATATATATATATATATATATATTATATTACGTCAAAACTATGAGGGAGGACATCTGCTAATTTTTTTTCGAAAAACGACGGAAACGCGGACGAAGTCGCGGGCAAAAGCTAGTTAAATAATAAATTTAACAAATTCTTAATAAAATCATCTAAACGTGTTAATATTGGTTTGCACCAGTTTCATTCTAAAGGTTGGATCTATTCCATCTATAGAGCTGCACTTAGAGACAATTATATTACTAGACATTACTCAACTTTTCTACTCAATATCCTTTCAAAGCGACGGTTGCTGATTTGATTCCCTATCTTTTTCCATAGCTCATTGATTTTATTACAGTTATAAGTTGAAGAAATTCTTATAGACATTTCATTGATTAAAAAGTTGTTTGATTTATGCCGTACATTTTTTTTAAGTAAAGGAAAATATAATATAAAATCTTTGCCTTTCAACATTTGCAACAGCTATTGAAAGTACAAAATATTTTATTCTCAATAAAACAAGAAATTTGATAGAGGGGGTCATCGGGCTATATGCTTTTTTATTTGGTACGCTTTTCACTACAAATACATTTATTTTTTTATGTATTTTTCGTTATATCAGTAATAAGAGTAAAATATTGTTCTAAATAATACTAAATTACCTTTGCTTTTGCGTACATTGTGGCTTTGCGGAACTGTTTGACTCCGGTCTGTAATTGAAAATTCTCTGTATATCTCTCTTTGCCAAATAAATCTTGTAAAAGATATAGAAAAATGCATTAATAGAAATTTTACAATATAGATATATGTATTTTTTTTTTCATAATATAATATTTTTCTACATAAAAATTTAATTTATGAACATTAAATATTATTATATATTAAATATTATTGTATATAAACGTGAAAAAAATTAATGAGGTTAACATTTTATAACAGTTTATAAAAATATAATGCTAATGTCAGAAATATACTATATATTATTGTCAAATTGCTATTTCTGAAGCTAGAATATAAAGTCCGTTTCTCAAATGATCCTTTAACTGACTTTTGGACCGAGTTTGTAAGAAGAAATCTAAGTTGAATTGCAATCTGATATGGGAAATGATGATATACTTAGACTGGAAATGGATATCTCAGAGGTTACAGGTTTGTCAGTCAGTTCACTATTATATGATATGCTGAAAGAATTATTATAACTTAGAATTAATCACTCAAGAATTTTATTCACAACCGCATGCAATAGTTTATAATATATCAGATGTAAAATTAAAAAATAAATTCTTAAACTGATACTTTTTAAGAATTTTAAAACTTAAAGAATGACTACCATAATATTATAATGAACACTATTGCTGTTATTTTATAGATTTGTTTAATAAAAACAAAACATTTTCTTAATTGGCATAATAGATTATATCTTATTATATTATAATCTAATGTTTTCGTTAGTAAAACATAGCTATATTTCATTTTCTGTCTCTGTTACTGTTGTAATGTTTCTCTGTCTGGAAATCTGCCAAGGTATATACGAAAACCCTCCTTGACTAATGTTGAATACAAAAATTATTATGGAATGTACAACTTTTTATAAGTTAAAATTTTACCGTTCCTATTAATTCCAGAACAGTAATTATATCTTTTAATACCTTTAACTTAATGATAATTGTAATGAATTATAAGTCAAGCGACAGATGACTGATGTTGGCGGTAGCGAGCAAGCGACGATTTGCATGACCCGGAATGATTGCTCCCATAAATTAAGGATGGATGTTCTCTCATAAATACGTTGTTTAGTAATTGTTTAATACTTGTTTCTATATTTTGTTCTCTCGCTCTGAAATTAACAAAATAACTATAAGATAATAATTATCGCTTTAAAATATGAATCGATTGAACCTTAAAAACAACTTAAACTTTTTTACATAAAGAATCTCCTTTTAATAAATAAGCGAGGTTTTTAAGTTGGTAGAGCCTAGCTGTAGTCATTTGACTGCAGCTCGTATTGGGCTGGCTCGACCGGGGGCTCCGATTTTGCTCGGGCTGCCCGTCGTATCTGGGAAGGGCAAAGAATCACATTTCGTGTTTTCTGAGGGCAAACGACGAGGTAAAACTGCGGCACCCCGTTCCACCCTAAGTGTGGACTTTTGCAACATCCGGGGACTTCACTCAAACTTAAACGCCGTCCACTACCACCTAGAAACGGCGGAGCCGGCCTTGTTGTTTTTGACGGAGACGCAGATATCTAAACCTAGCGACACAGCGTACCTTTCATACCCCGGGTATAAATTAGAACATCATTTTATACCCCACGCCGGGGTATCTGTGTTCGTAAGGGAGGATATCTGCTACCGTCGCCTCGAGAATTTTGAAGGTCGGGATCTGTCTCTACTCTGGCTGCGCGTGGACATGGACGATCATGTCAGAGTCTATGCGTGCCTCTACAGATCCCATAGTGGTAATGCAGAAACGGAGCAACTCTTGGGCCACATACAGGCGAAGATTGACGACCTGCTTTCACAGATTCCCTCTGCTGAGGTCATAGTCCTCGGGGACTTTAACGCGCACAATGCCGAGTGGCTAGGGCCGCGTTCCACTGACTTCGTGGGGAGATCTGTGTTTGACTTTGCTCTGGCAAATGGTCTGTCCCAGTTGGTTCAGACGCACACTCGTCTACCGGACGTGGACAGCCACATGCCCTCTTTGTTGGATCTTCTGCTGACTACACATCCCGGAAAGTACCAGGTCATTGTCGAGGCTCCTCTTGGGTCCTCCGATCATTGCTTGGTATGGAGTGTAGTGCCCATTCAACGTCCGGCTCGCACAAGACCTGCGATCCGACGCGTTTGGCACTACAAGTTAGCGGATTGGGATGGAATGCAGTCTTTCTTTGCATCCTACCCATGGGGGCCGATTTGTTTCTCTTCCGATGATCCCAGTGACTGCGCTGCGGCTGTAGCTGATGTGATACTACAGGGCATGGAACTATTTGTAACTAGCTCTGTGGTACCACTTGGTGGCAGATCGCGGCCTTGGTTTGATGCCTCTGTCAGGGCTGCAGCAGCCGGAAAACGTCAGGCGTATCAGGCTTGGGTTAATGCGTTAGTCATCAAGGATCCGAACTCTAGAGTTCTGAAGAGGAAATACAATCGTGCCTCCAGATTCTTCAAACGGCAAATTGCTAGAGCAAGGTTTAGGCATGTCGTCAAAATTGGGGATCAGTTGACAAGGTACCCACCAGGCACGCGCAAGTTCTGGGCGCTTTCTAAAGCCACTTTGGGTAACTTTTGCCAGCCATCCCTACCGCCACTGCACTCGGGGAATGATTCTCTGGCCCATACGGCAAAAGAGAAAGCCGATCTCGTGGGCACTCTTTTTGCCTCAAACTCGACCTTGAACGACCAAGGGAAAACACCGCCTACCATCCAGCGGTATCAGAGTTCAATGCCGGAAATAATTTTCCGGCAAAAAACCATTCGACGGTCTCTAATTTCCTTGGATGTTCATAAGTCGAGTGGGCCGGATGGCATTTCCCCAATCGTGCTACGAACATGTGCCCCTGAGTTGACTCCAGTGCTAACGCGTCTATTTCGGTACTCCTATTTCAAAGGCGTAGTCCCGGTCTCATGGAAGTGTGCTTTTGTCCATCCGATCCCTAAAAAAGGTGATAGCTCGGACCCAGCTAACTACAGACCTATCGCCATCACCTCTCTTCTCTCCAAAATAATGGAGAACATCATAAACCGACAGCTCCTCGCGTACCTTGAGGATCACCAGTTGATCAATGACCGACAATATGGCTTTCGCCATGGTCGATCGGCTGGTGACCTCCTGTTATATCTTACACACCGTTGGGCTGCGGTTATTGAAAGCAAGGGAGAAGGTCTGGCAGTTAGTCTGGATATAGCGAAAGCCTTCGATCGTGTATGGCACAAGGGGCTTCTTTCGAAGCTTCCTTCCTATGGGCTTCCCGAGAGTTTATGCAAGTGGATCACCAGCTTCCTCACTGGGCGGAGCATACAGGTCGTTCTCGACGGTTTTTGCTCGGACCCCAAGCCCGTGAATGCTGGTGTACCCCAAGGCTGCGTGCTATCCCCAACCCTGTTCCTCTTGCACATCAATGATATGTTGGACATTTCCAACATACATTGTTATGCGGATGACAGCACTGGGGATGCGGTATATTCCGGCCGTGCAGGTCTCTCTCGGGAAAACGTCGACGAGTGCCGAAAGAAACTTGTGTCTTCTATAGAGACCTCCCTGAGGACGGTCTCAGAATGGGGTAAACTGAACCTCGTTCAGTTTAATCCCCTAAAGACACAGGTTTGCGCGTTTACCACTAAGAAAACCCCATTTGTCGTATCGCCGCTCTTCGATAGCACACCCCTCGATGCCTCGCCAAGTATCAAAGTACTGGGACTCGACATTTCGAGCGACTGTCAGTTTCATGGTCACTTGGAGAGCAAGGCCAAGTTGGCCTCGATGAAATTGGGTGTGATCAATAGAGCGAGACAGTATTTCAATCCTGGCCATAGACTTGCGCTTTATAAGGCGCAGGTTCGGCCACATATGGAGTACTGCTCTCATCTCTGGTCTAGATCACCCCAATATCAGCTTCTACCTTTTGACCGCGTACAACGAAGAGCCGTACGGATTGTCGGGGACCCAGTGCTCTGTGAACGGCTGGACTCTTTGGCATTGCGTAGAGACGTGGCTTCTTTGTGCGTCTTCTATCGCATTTACAACGGGGAGTGTTCCGAAGAGCTATTTGATCTGATGCCTGCCGCCGAATTCCATCACCGCACAGCACGACACCGCCTGCATTTCCATCCACACCACCTGGATGCGTGGCGATCTTCTACTGTGCGGTTTTCAAGGACTTTTCTTCCACGTACCACTAAGATGTGGAATGAACTTCCTTCGGCGGTGTTTCCAGATCGATACGACATGGGTACCTTCAAAAAAGGCGTCTATTCATATCTCCAAGGCCAGCAACGCTCTTGTGAGTCTTCGAATGTTGCAAGAGTTCTTGGGCGGCGGTGATCACATTTTATCAGTGACCCGCATGCTCGTTTGCCCTCCTTTTCCATAAAAAAAAAAAAAAAGCGAGACTTATGCAAATAATAATTTCAATAAAAAAATTTACTTTAAATAAAATTAATGCGTAATCAAAATAAAAATAAAACGTATCTAGAATATTAAAATTTGGTTTGTTATCTTTTTATTCCGAACCCAAAAATATTCGAGATTTTTAATGTCTAAATCCTAACTATAACTATTGAATTGTGGTTATATCGGTGGTTTCAGAAATTTTCCGATGCAGCTATTAAATAACTGTAGGCCTATGATTCCCAAGCTTAGTATAGCAAGAAATTCCTTTTCCTAAATGTGTCATTGTCAAACAAAGTACGTGATGTAGACCTTTAATAGCAATTTAATCATTTGACAGTTATATAATAAAATTAAAACCTTGTTGTTTGTTAACGAAGTAAACTAGACATCTTTACACTTTAAAATATTGCCTATCATTATTTCTTAAAATAACATAAATAATCGCCATGTAAAGATAAAAACAATATGAACGATCAAGTAGTAATGAGGTTTAAATTTTCGCGGTCGTTGAAACTCGTTTTTTAAACTTTTTTGCTTTCTCAATTATTTTTAATCAAACTAATAGTTTTTTTGACAATCTGTCATAATAGCGAATTCTATTTTTAAATTTTACATTGCAGCCAGAAATTTGATAATGGTTTGACATTTATTAAGGAATTTGTAAGATTACAAAATTCCAAAAGGTGGTTATAAAACTTTTAAAAAAAGTCTGCTTTTTTTTATAAAAGATACAATGAGCCACAAAGGTCGATATTTTTTATTTTTATTTTACTAAATTAAGATAACAATATAAAAAAGTCGAATCGAATAAAATAATAAGAATCAATTCCAATTGATGAAACGAGTTTTTTAAGCCAACTAATCAATAAAGTTCGGAGTAAATAAAGAACATTATTTGTCTCGAGGCCATTACTGTGGGAGAAGTTTTTACAGAAAAACTCACAAATACCATTGAACAACCACCGTATTCAAAAGACATGACTCCATCAACTCCTCTCTTTTTCTTAAACTCTAATTAACATTATAAAATCCGCGATGAGAACTAAACTCGATTCCCGAAAAAGCATTAAAAAATATTTTTGTGATTGTATTATGCATTGGCGTAACTGTATCGTCTCCGAAGGACTATAATTTGAATTTGGACGAATAACTAATATTTTGTGTATCAGTCTTTCCCAGTACCTTCTAGACAGAGTAGTATTGCCATAATTAACATGCCAAAATATTTGTCGAATAATAGTTGGCTACAATTTTTTTATGGTTTCATTTCAAAATCCGGTCTTTTTCTTGTCACAACTTAGACTTCAAGATTCAATAAAAGCTGAAATTATTGTTTAAGCAAGAGAATTTTTTGCCATGTGAAGTTGGAGTAAACGTTATTTGAAATAGATGAAATCATACAAAATGTTTTCAAGTCGCGACCCATGTCGCTTATTGTTCCCTTAACACCGTTCTTGCTCTAAAATCTATTTGTTTATAAAAAAACCATCTTTTTTCAATTAAGTTAAGGAATTTCGCAACGAAGATTATTTTGAGTTTGTGAAAAAAATTAACAGGCTTTCCGAAATTATAGTTAAGGTACAATAATTCATTCAACTGCATTTGATTATTATTTAAAATTTGTTGATTCATATATTTTATGAATTAATATTAAATGATTCATATCAATAATCTTTTAATGGGCTAAATTGGCCACTTTGAAATAAAATTTGTTGTTTGGTTTCAAATTTACTCCATTTAGGCTTGTATGTGTCAGGTTAGAAAATTATGAGCGTTTTTTTTTTTTTTAAACTAGTTAGCCCCATCACATTACAATCCTATTTAAGAAAACTGCTATATTATTATTTTTAAAATAAAATATCTAGAGCATAGAAGTTATGAAACAAAATAATTTGTTAAAAAAATAATACTATTTACTTACAAAAGGACTACGAGATTATTTTTCTAATCGTTATAACTTTTTGCTAATAATAAAACAGTATGTAGAATGACTCAGAGCAGATATTATTAATTTATCATAATATATACGTGTACAAATTCTATGCCGATATACTGTGATGAAAATTCTGACGTCATATAAGGTAAACATGTATGTCTCGTATCTTCAGGCGATGGTACACTATTACATATACTTCCCTTATCTCAATGTATTTGGTTTAGGAAACAAGTTTGCCAAAGAAATTCTAATAATACGTAATCCGAGACGGGACGGGAAGAATACCCTCTTCACGTTTGAAGATTAATACTTGACTTTTACACAAAAGCCATAAAATAAAGATACTAAGCGTTACAATATAATATTTACGGCTAGAAGTTATTATTTTATATTTAGATCTTATATAACGTTTTGTTTCAATCAAACTTTCAATTTCTAACTCTTTAATTTGCTAAATTGTCCGAGAACCAAACTCGCACTACGAAAATTCGTTTAATTTCCATGAAATTTGAATTTCAATTGAAAGTTTGTAACCATCAGAATGTTTTTAGAATAAGTAATATTTTACTTGTAATTATTTTTAAATCATTTGAATTCAGCATTTAGGCTCTCTCGACCGGGGTTCGACCATCCTCTTATAGAAAAAGGTGTACAGTTATTAATATGATAACTTTCGTATGATGATTGTTAAGAAAATGAAGATTGTATCAGAAGGAAGCAAAATAGTATTTTAGACGTATAGTAACCAAATTCTTTTGGTTATGTTCCGTCGGTGAGTTAGAGTTTCCGGAAGCCCAACCCCCCCTCCCCCCTCCTCCCTGCCAAACATGAATGCGGTTGCTTCAATAAATATACCCCAGGAGGGTACCGGCTTTAACCCATTAACGCCCAAAATGAAACTGCAGTATATTTTTCTATTGTTTTTCTATTTATTAGTCTATAAGGGATAAAATATGCTATATAAGAAGATAAAATGAAAAAAATATATTTACATATCAAGTTTTAGGGGTGTACTCAGCCGTGTACAATGGGCGCTTTAGGAGTGAAATTGTTTGAAACAAGGTCGTTCAACACATAGCGTTTTCAAACATATTTCGCAACGCCAGCGAATTCTTTGGTGACAGATAACACATCGCAATGGGTTTTGCATCCGTTCAGGATTATGACCATTATTGTTCCGACCCCCTAGCGCCGCTGAGGATGACGGACGGCTCTTAGTTTTCGTTGGACGTAAATAAGTCCGTGCAATAATTCGTCTGAAAGATAACTGGTCCATGTAAGTTATCTCTTGTTTAGTTTTACTGAGCAAAACATGTAGTCGCCAAGCATTTGATATCGCCATATCTAACAAATAGGTAAATATAACCCACCACCACTTTTTTCATTTTATTGAAATCCGATAAAGGCTGATAGACTGATCCATTTGGTCAACTCCACCCATTCCTTTATTATAGTTGACAAACATTTTAGGTATATTTACGTCAACCTTTTGCTTTCTGATGTTACACCATCGTTTGACTTTGCCCAGAGGCTCTATGTCATCAAAATTAGTTCCCATTGTAACGACATTATTGTCCTTCCAACGTACCATAGTTATCTCATTCTTTGTATCAAAACTATAATCATATTCCGCCCTAGGCTTCTTCTTCATATTTTTTACTGTGATAAGGGGATTTCTTCGTCCGATTCTCTCGAACGGTTCCAGTACTTCTAAAACCTAGTTTACCCAAATCGAGCAACAATTGATGATTGGTGAAAAAATTATCGAAATATACGATATGCTCTTTAGGGACTACAGGCATTTTAGCCAATAAAGATTTCACGACTCTCGCACCAAGGGTATCATTAGAAGGTTCTGTGGATTTTCCACAATAAACATCAAACGCGTAGCAATAACCATCTGAACTTGTCGCAGCCCAATTGCGATAACCAAATCTTACAGGCTTTCCTTGTATAAATTGTTTTGATGGATGACGCCCAAAATATTTGATCATGGACTCGTCCACAGACAAGCTTTCATGAAATACACCCCACTGACTAGAGTTTCGCTGAATCAAATCGCATAATGATCTGAGTTTGATCATTTTATCTTTCGAACCATCTATTAGACTGTTATCCACAAAATGAAGATTTCTTTTTATCTCCAAAAACCTATTGCGTGACATACAATTAGCAATCAATGGAACACCAAGGTCTTCATCCAAACTCCAGTAAGCACGTTCAGATGGCAATTCATGGTAACCGGTCAGTATCAGTACACCAAAAAATTTTTTCAAACATGCACTATCAAGTTCAAAACCATGCCTATTATTTTGATTAGCGTACAAGACACTGTTAGTTGTTATCAAATCCATTACGTCATGATCAAATATTTTTTCAAACAACATTACGGGATTGCAGTCTGCTAAGCTTTCAACAACGTATTTTTGTCTCTTTTGTATGATATCGGTAGTTTCATAAGTAGAACTATAGGTTGGCTGAGTTTTCCTCCATACAGGTAAATGTACATCACATTTTTTGGCACGTTTTGCTGGAATAGGTCTTAGCGGCTCATCATCACTGTCGTTCAATTCCGAAACATCGTAGTCAGGATGACGCCGACCTACCTCAATAGTCCCTGGAACGTCCATGGGGAATCTTGAAAACGCCAAATTATCTTCATTACCTTCTTCCTCATCACTCACCACAGCCGGATCTGGTGGCACTAATACCATATCGTACTCTTCATCATTGCTTTCATCAGCCAAAATTGATTCCAAGGCTTCCTCCAGTCTCTTATAACTGGTAAATACGTTCCGATTGGGCATTTCAACTTATAAGTAATACTGTAAACAAAACGAAATTTTAGTACGAATCTGCCCGCTGTACCCGCCTGTGTACAACAAATGAAACAAACCCTACTTTACAAGTTTTGTAATAAACTTTAATTCTTATGTTATTATTACCAACACAAATAAATAGACTCCATAAAAATAAAAAAAGAAGTTGAAATATTTCACTATTTTTGATAAAAACCAACAAAATAATCTTACCTTGTATGTCGTGTCTGGACTCCGTATTTTATTACAAAATAAGTGACATTTGTTTTCGCGCCACCGCCTATTTTTATTTATTATATGGTAACTAGTGTCATCTAGATTTGTAATTTCTAACTACTTTCAACACTTACCACAGATAAAATACATAATTTATCGATTAAGTAGTTGTACCTGTGCAGGTACAGAGGGCGGTAATGGGTTAATGAAGCCGGAGAATCCCTCCCCCAGCAAAATCGGGGAATCGATTCTCCGATTTTGCTCGGGCCGCCCGTCGTATCTGGGGCGGGCAAAGAATCGCGTTTCATGTTTTTTGAGGGCAAACGACGAGGTAACACAGCGGCACCCCGGTCCACCCTGAATGTGGACTTTTTATCTAAACCTAGCGACACAGCGTACCTTTCATACCCCGGGTATAAATTAGAACATCATTTTATACCCCACGCCGGGGTATCTGTGTTCGTAAGGGAGGATATCTGCTACCGTCGCCTCGAGATTTTTGAAGGTCGGGATCTGTCTCTCCTCTGGCTGCGCGTGGACATGGATGATCACGTCAGAGTCTACGCGTGCCTCTACAGATCCCATAGTGGTAATGCAGAAACGGAACAACTCTTGGGCCATGTACAGGCGAAGATTGACGACCTGCTTTCACAGATTCCCTCCGCTGAGGTCATAGTCCTTGGGGACTTCAACGCGCACAATGCCGAGTGGCTAGGGTCGCGTTCCACTGACTTCGCGGGGAGATCTGTGTTTGACTTTGCTCTGGCAAATGGTTTGTCCCAATTGGTTCAGAGGCACACTCGTCTACCGGACGTGGACGGCCACATGCCCTCTTTGTTGGATCTTCTGCTGACTACACATCCCGGAAAGTACCATGTCATTGTCGAGGCTCCCCTTGGGTCCTCCGATCATTGCTTGGTACGGAGTGTAGTGCCCATTCAACGTCCGGCTCGCACAAGACCTGCGACCCGACGCGTTTGGCACAACAAGTCAGCGGATTGGGATGGAATGCGGTCTTTCTTTGCATCCTACCCATGGGGGCCGATTTGTTTCTCTTCCGATGATCCCAGTGACTGCGCTGCGGCTGTAGCTGATGTGATACTACAGGGCATGGAACTATTTGTACCTAGCTCTGTGGTACCACTTGGTGGCAGATCGCGGCCTTGGTTTGATGCGTCTGTCAGGGCTGCAGCAGCCGGAAAACGTCAGGCGTATCAGGCTTGGGTTAATGCGTTAGTCATCAAGGATCCGAACTCTAGAGTTCTGAAGAGGAAATACAATCGTGCCTCCAGATTCAAGGTTTAGGCATGTCGTCAAAATTGGGGATCAGTTGACAAGGTACCCACCAGGCACGCGCAAGTTCTGGGCGCTTTCTAAAGCCACTTTGGGTAACTTTTGCCAGCCATCCCTACCGCCACTGCACTCGGGGAATGATTCTCTGGCCCATACGGCAAAAGAGAAAGTCGATCTCTTGGGCACTCTTTTTGCCTCAAACTCGACCTTGAACGACCAAGGGAAAACACCGCCTACCATCCAGCGGTGTCAGAGTTCAATGCCGGAAATAATTTTCCGGCATAAAACCATTCGACGGTCTCTACTTTCCTTGGATGTTCATAAGTCGAGTGGGCCGGATGGCATTTCCCCAATCGTGCTACGAACATGTGCCCCTGAGTTGACTCCAGTGCTAACGCGTCTATTCAATACTATACTATACTATACTATGCTCCAATGCTATACTAGTATTATATCACTGATAGTTCAAAAAAAATTTACATATTGTGTCCGAAAGTATTAGTAATAATAAGTATATTTCAATTAGTTTTGGGCCTCTATCAAGAATTAATATTTTATTAGTCATATTTTTGTAAATATTTATTATTGAATAAAATGTTTTCTTTATGAAATGACTTCATTTTATTTAAATAAAATTCTATTAATCGTTGAAATTTCTATATTATTGAATACCACACATAAATACCCACACATAAAATAATTACAAAAATATAGTATTTTTTCTTTCACCTAGAGTATTTAAATTATTTAACTGACTCAAAGACAGAAACGTCTTAGAAACAATGAATTCAACGTGCTGGTTCAGGGAGCATCTAATTGCAGGGAGTGAAGTTGCGTGTGAGTGCGTGGGAGTTGGGATCCAGGTGTATGTTTAAGGGGTTACTTTAAAATTCACAAACTTACCGTCACTGTATACACTCCTCTCTCTACTTAAGCAGATTTGAAACTAACAAACCAATGTCGCCCTTGAAGTATAATCTAGAAACCGATGATAGTTCTAGAGAAAACATAATCTTTAAGTAGGTTTTAAAAACATTTTCGCTGTTAACATTCCCATTTCAACAGCGTAAAAATATCTAAATAACTCTTTCTGGTCAGTTCGTAATAGTTGTTTATCTTAAATGAATATGTGGGGATGTTTGTTTCACAGACGTTTGTCTAAACAGTCAGCTTCACACGTATTTCGCGCTTTAACTGTCTTGAGTATAGAAATATGTCCGGTCTGTATGGCAAAACACCAATACATCATAACGACCAATAAGCAGTATTAAAAGTATTTCATTTAGTTTTGACGTTACTTAAAAAAATAGTTTTTATTGTTATAGGTTTTTTGATAGTTAGATAAGTTGAAATTAATCCATTCTAGTAATTGTATCACGTGGATGTTAGGACATTATAACGTATTGTAATATAATACCTTTTTCCTAAAGCGCTAATTTTTATTGATAAAAAATAATAAACGTAGTTTAATATACAAACTGATCATTATATAAATACCAACATCAAACACCAAGAGTAGATACCTATACTTTTAATTTCAAGGGTTTCTACAAAGTAACTTATTATTACTAAGAAACGTAAGATGTAGTCAACCAGTCTGGTTACAAATCTCTCAGAAGACTTTTGATCTTTCATAAACTTGTAGAAATAGTTTCATATTATTTCTAAATAAACCAGTTTGTAAGTAATATTCATTATTCAATATAAATGAATTTAGCAACAAGTATCTAGTCTTCCGATTGATTATGATTTCTCAATCTGACTTAAACTAAATGATCAAACTTAAAATCTCTTTATCTTTATTATATTAGTAATATATGTAATATAGAGATAAAAATCTTATTTTATTATTTTATCAGAACTAATATTTATTTTAGCAACAGATTTTATTTCTTTATTTGAAAACGGTTCTGGTAACGCACGTTGTATTATAATGTTTTTGCTAAATTAAAAATAACGTTTAATGTTATTAAATATATATATAACCGGCACTTGAGATAATAAACCTTTTTAACATTGACAAAAATATTTAAATATGTTCGTTAGTACTGGGGGCTACCTCGAAAATAAAAAACTTACAAACTAAGTTATTTAAACGCAATTGTTAAATCGGACATGTTATATTCCAAATTTATAATAATACTATGAAATAAAATGTTAACTTGTACATTAATTTAATAAAAAAATAATATTCTTAAACTAATATGTTTATTAAAACAACCTGTAGGAGAAAACACACTCTCAAACCCTCAAACTCTCAAACCCCGGACGTAAGCAGAACATACAAACTGTACCCTGCGTCATTACAGATTATAATCAGTGATTGTAATAAATAAACTCGTACTCAAAGGGTTTAAAAGCCATCATGTCGATGAATACCAAATGAAGTTTATTTTATTGACAATAGAACTCAACATATTTTAAAAAAATAGGTACTTAATGGATTTTTAGTAATAATAAGAAATTAAGTTTTTCCTTTAATGGTAATTAATATCATAGACGTAATGAACTTCATAGGTTTGCTGTGACACCTTCATATACTGTAGGTACAGCTTCTTTATTCTTATAAATCATCTACATAGTTGTATTGTGTAAGATTTAAGATTCAAACTATCACTTCACCAGATCCTCGATTTCGACTCGCTGCGATCGCGAAATCTCCGGTGCCGTTTGCATGTTGAGCGAAGCGAGCCAAGCCGAAGGCTTGTCTCGGTGTGGAAAAAAAAATTAAACAGGGGAACAGCACAATTCGATTAAAAAAATTTGGCACGCGCATCCACAATGAGACTTCAATTTTTCGATCTATTTTTTTTACATTGAAGTCTATGGGAGTGATGTTTTTTGGACATTATTCCTCAACGACAATGAACTATTTTGATTTTTTTTAAACCGTTAAGCCGTTTTAATGCCAACTTTGTCAAACCAATACAAATTCTCTCCAGTAGAGCGCTCCGCTCGCTTCGCGCAATAAAATAACAAAATTGAGATAATTGGGGTAGATAACCAAACTTTGAATTTCACGCAAGCCCTGTCCTGTTAATTACGAATAAAACAAATAGGTAAAGTGCAAATATTCATTTGGTCTTTGTAAATAGTATGTAATATATTCATTTGGTCCTTATAAATAGTATATATATAGAATAATAAAAAAGAACATCGCACATAACTCAGCGGTTCGCACACTCGACCTGTAATGTATTATTCAAACGTCTGTTGTTTCATGATTTATCTCTGAATGAGATTTCATGTCGTTAATAGTTGGATAAGCTGCAAATTTATTACTTTTTTTAACTTCTTTAGTATGGTGTGGATTGTGATTTGAAAATGGATGAAATTCAAATTGAAAACAATAGAGAAACAAACTCATCGTTTCAGGTACCTTTAATTAAATAGAGCACGTAGTTCTTTTAGATCAGTGTGTCAGATATTATATTCTTAAAATCATAAACGACCTATACCTGGTGCGCTATATTATAGTGCGTCTGTCAGTACCAAATGACTAGGGATTCACGTTATGCATTTAATTTTTCTCACATACGATACTCAGATCATATATTTAGTTCTCTTTAATATTGTTATACAAATTGATATGTTATTCCTTTGCGTAGTATAATTCCGTGTATGAACTTATCTTTACTGATATAAAATAATCAAAATAAGGCTAATGATTTTTTTTCGTGAAAATATTTTTGCTGTATACCGCATCAGCGCAGCAAACTTTTGTTTACCTGTGTGACGCTGTCAGTACGATCGCTAGCGCCGACTCTGATATGAGTTTAGATGAATAAAATATATTTTTTCTAAGCAACCTTTTACGAAATCTTATCCTATATATGTTCTGCTGTTTCATTAATAAAATTAAAAGCTCTTTAACAATAAAAATTTAACTATTTACTCACAACATACTTTTTGATTATAAAAAAACATCGATTTTCCATCGTAGCAGTACATCCCCTCACTGATGCGTTATGTTATACGCATAACACTTTGCTTAATTTTCCTTTGTATTAAATGTTATTTAATGTTTATTATCGCGAGCCTCGCTCGTGAACACAGATATATACCAAGAATGATTCGCGACGCTATAGGAATTAAAAAACATCCTAATTTTAATAGAGAATATGGTTGGAATCTATCGAACACCTGGGATCCTATCATGAAAAATATTAAATCCCATGTCCGTGAACAGACTGCCAAGCCCATAGACACAGTTAGTGCGTTTTGTGTACATCATGTACTCTATGCCCGTAAACTCAGGAACCGTTGGAGGTAGGTGACAAATAAATTGACTGACAGACACCATCATCTCGTATCACCGCGAATACGTTTGCTGCAAAGCATTCGCAACGTCGGGTTAAATTTAAAAATGTAATAATAAACGCGAGTTATATCCGTAAAATAGTTTTGTTGAAATAAATGTTATTTGTTGTCTAGAATATTGTTATTGGGCTTATTTTAATTTATTACAGTTATTATACATTAAGAATGTGGTATAACTAAAATACTTAAATATAATTTGTAAATCCCACCAAATCTCAACAGAAAACGAAACGTGACTGACAGTGTCACCCGCACCATGCTACAGCGCACAAGCTATAAATATAATTAAAGTATTTATCTTATCTACGATATTAATTTAAAATATGCCTAATGCAATAAACAAATACCTTGTTGTAATTATAGTAAGGCTAATTTAATAGCCCATAACTTCATAAGAATTTAACAACGTAGGTCACTTAGTTAAATTTGTAGCCCTATAATTTATTTTGAATTAATAAAATATTATTTAATTTTCAATCTTACAACTTTACTGTAAAATTTTTCCTTCCTTACGTAATTTTGTTTCATAACTTTTATGATAGAAAACTATAAGGGAAACACTAGTTAGACATTAACACATGTTGGATGTTGATAAGCAGCTTAGAGCCCTATGACGCTAAAATTGACAAATGTCAAATATTATTTAAATTGACAATATTACATAAAATACTTTGTTTTCTTGCAAAACATCAAATGATTACTTTGTTTTACTCGGTAAAAGGTTTTTAAACTTTTTTTTTTTAAGCTAAACCCAATCAATCAACATGCGATGCATCTTCACAAATCAACGTGCCTATGTACTTCCGAATATTTGCAATTGGATCAAAAGGTTTCTTTTTATAAATATATATAAATACTTATACGAATACATATATATACTTATACGAATTCAGCCTAGACCGTAAGTTCGTCGTGGCTGTTCTTCCACAAAACTACATACTAGTCTTCCTTCTGCCTATCAATGACATAGAGGAAACAGTTTAATGTTTTGTCAAATTATTAAAACAATATATATGTAATTATCTTAAATTTATTTTTTTAACAATATTGAATGACCATTTTGTAAACTTTCTTCCAAATGACTATAAGAAAATGGTATCTAGGTAAGTAGATACAATTGAAGAAAAATATACCATATAAGATAATCAATTCTATAATCTACATATACATATAAATACTAACAATTATGAAATATCTTAAAATAATTTTTATAAATCTAGTTAGACGGAGTCAAAAGAGCTAATTCAGGTGCGCTGGGCGTCGGCTTTTCGTATATTTTCGGCATTAACGCTTCTTTCCTCTGCGGTCTCAGTAGACCTCGCTTCGACGCCATGGCAAGTAGAAGAGTCGCTGACACGAAGAAAGAAATCAACTGAAACAGTGAAACAGTTTTTATGTTTATAACTTTTGTGTTTTGTTAGTATTGTAGATTTTATGTTTACACTTTGAAACCCTCTATCGTTAGGTTAATTGTTAGTGTCATACCATATTTAGTCAAGGTCAATAGCAATCATAATATTCTGTATCATTATAAAAATAATTATCTTAATAAATATATATCGTTGCGATGCTAACATACAAATTAAAAAGGAAAAATAAATACAACTCTTAAAAACTACCTTGATGTGGTACCAATTAATAGCTTAATTAATTAAGGAACAACCTTAAATATTGTTGTTCCATAATGAAATGAATTAACATTAATCGACTTTAATCAAATTCATTCTCTCATTAATTTTCACGAGTTCAAAACTACGAAACAACTGCTTAATGCTCATTAATTAGTCAAATATCCATTTATAACTAGTCTTATTGGCTAATGATTATCAAGAATAACTAATTAATAAGAAAAGAAGTGTATTGTATTTTTGTAATGACTTCATAAGCATATTAAATAAGCCACAAATCACTTACCGCTGATACTCCAAAAGTACCGAGTATTTGATACGACAAAAACATTATCACTTTATTAAAACGCAAAAATAAAGCATTAATATTCAATCTAACTTTTCATAATATACAAACTTAACAATAATTAAAATCACTGTTTTTAATCTATCAGAACAAACACGACATAGTGACACGATTCTTAAGCAAATTAACCGGAAATTTCAAAATAATACACTGCGGCCGAGTGCCAGTCGAGTTATTGTAGGAATGCGCTCTGAGATCTGACACTGAACGCACAAAACGGCAACGTCTAACTTCGCTGTCAGATCATATAAAAAGGATACAATATATAAGTAGCCGATAACACACCTGTTTTAACACACGTACGAAGTGACAACGTCGCAGCCATGGCATTTTCAACAGTCAAGCGCAGGCGAGTATGTCAACTCTACAATAATAAATATATATAACTAATAACAAAAACTGAACATTTTTAATAGCCATTAACACTTGATCACAATAAAACCTAATTATTTAAGTATATTCTATAAGTATCTTACAAGTTTAAAAATAAAATATCATATAAAGATTAATTTTTGATATACATAGTAGTGGTTTTTAAAATATTAAACCAAATCTTTAAAAATAAAACTATATTGGTAATTCTGGATTGTAAAAGAATTCTGAAACAAGAAAGAAACAGATTTTAATTTTTTTCAATTTTCTTTTACATTTTTGGTGAATTGAAGGTTTATTTTTGTAGGCGTAACGCAAACTAAGAATTACAATGTCTTATGTTGTATGAGGGTCTTACCTTATTCAGTTTTTTCTTACTTTCTTATATAGTTTAGTTTATTTATATTCATATTAAAACTTATTTATAAGACTTTTAAAATAACCACTTTTGAGTACCACTCTTCCCTAGCTTTTATTACTTTTTAGCGACTTATTTGATTCTGCTGCACCTTCCTGTGTGAGGTTATTGAACGAGAGTAGAATGGAGAATTCATAATTGGTTCCCGCAGTTTAAGAGTGTAGGAAATAGTACCGCCTAAATATAATAAAAAATAAATCAACATAATATTCTTCGTAATAAAAATAAAAGGATTTAATATAATTTACTTTCTCAATTATTAAAGACTAAGAATGTAATTCATATATTGATTTACTCTCCCGTTAAATGACTAGTAATCCTCTGAGTTTCCTGAGCTAAGTAAAGTACACGTGCTCTATTTCCAATCACATAAAACCGAGCTACGAGTAAATTTCTACTAACATTAACTGCTCTCATAGCGAAATCGACTAGGTTTCAAATGTACTGAGACCGGTCACCAATATTAAAGAAAGTTTTTATCATTATGTACACTTGAACCGATGGAAATATTCTAAAGAGACATCTGCTAAGTATATTTTTTGTGATTCTTTAAACATCCAAGCTACACCCTGGATCCTCAAAATTTACGTCAATGTTTCAATCACCATCAACTCTGTGACATTCTGTGACTGTACGCCGGCAAAGATTAATTTTATAGTACAAGCTGACAACCCCATAAGGTTTAAAAATGTTAATCATTTTTAAATGTTAATCGTTTATCAAAATGTTAATCATTTGGACTTATTTCTATAGAATTTTCTATTAGGAAATCCTGCACTGATGTAAGATGTTCCGCGTATACAGCTCTACCTCATAAGTAGAATATAATGAATATAATGAATTGGCTTCCGGTAAAACAAAAAATAAATAAATTGAAAATTTATTTTTACTTATAAAAAATAATAAGCGAGGAGTTTGAATGTAATCTATATTAATAAATATTAGTTAATATTATACGAAATACAGGACAAGTGGAAACGCTGTCCGATTGCTGTGAATAAGTACGTGGAACGTAGTAACCGTTTCTTTGTTAGATTTCTATTAAATTTTATTTTATTTCAATGACAATCAAAAATATAGACGTAACTTTTAATTAATAACAATAAAATTTAGTACAGGAGCCTTTTACGACAAAATTTTATTTGAACTAAACAGTATTAATTCTTAAAAAATCCTGGATTATCTGCATTTGATGGGTTCTAAAGACCGTGGAGGGTAAAAAGGACTTCTTTATAGCATACTGATGCTAAAGATAAACGAAGGCTTAGCATGAGAAGTAGGCGTAAAATGTCAAATGTGCTGTGTAAGGATTTTTACGACGATACAAAAACAAAGTAGTTTACATTTAGTTTTGTTTTCCAAGCAGTTTTAGTAAAAATATTAAGAGCATCTCTCGATACGGGGAATCCATACTCCCACTCATCTAAACCTTGTTTTAGTTGTTGTTCGAAAAGCCAAGCCAGCCAGTTAATTAACTAAACTAATTAGTTTAAAAAGGTTTTAAATTTTTTCAAACTTAAATTTTACTTAAGTTACTTGTTAGACAAAGTTAAAAAATAATAATAATTCAATTAAACATAATCCAAAAAGAGAAGTAAATCAGCAAAAGTATAAAGTAAGTTCTTATTAGTATAACATATAAATATATAAATATAAAACTAATTTAATATGTTTGTCCACCTTTTTTATACTTAATAGTATAATTAGTGCTGAACAACATATTATAAAATTTATAAGATGTTTCATTGCATTCGTGGGGCTAAAAAATCATATGGGGAGAAGTAGAATGTGTTTGTATCGGGACTCATAATTTCCAGGGTTAGGGAGACGGAAGATCTTATTAATATTTTTTTTTACATAAACTATGATGTAATTCGTTATCATTCTTCCCGGATATCGTCAAGCTTGTTTTAGTAAAATACAAACAAAAATATAAATTAATATTAATAGCAATAAGTAAAGTCTTAGAAATTTTAAAGATTCTCTTAAACCAAATTACATAACTAAATTAACCTACTACTTAGTATATTCAAACTAAATTATAGTGCGAAGACTCCATAGTTTTTGTTCAGACAATTAATAATTCTAAACATTTAGGTATTTTGTGTATTTTTTTTAGTTTTATTTTAGTTACAAAGGATATATTATATGCCTACAAATAAGCTAAGCTATTACATTACGTCTGCGAGTACGTGCACGACACCTCCAAAGACACTATATACTCCCCGCTCGCACTGCACTGTCAAGGTGCGCCCCGCGAGCAGCCGCAAGCAGTTTTCATGTCACGATTCCGCCATGCTTAAAGCTCATGAATAAGGACTCCGAATGGGTTCGAAACTACATGGGCAAATTCCAATAATAATAACGTGGGTGAAGTCGGATAATTATTTTTTTTTAATGGTAGTCATGGATCACGAAAATTTACTAGGTTCTTTATATATTATATATACATACATACTTAGGGACCAGAGGTCGTTAATAACAAAAAAAGAAATCAAACACTTACTGTACTACAACTATTTTTAAATTACCAAAAACAAATCAATCATAAGTAGCAGAAACAATTTAAACATTATCAATACTTAGGGTTAACTGCATAAATTTACAATGTAGGTATTTCACTGAACAAACGGGCAGAGCTTCCACTATATCTCAAAATCTGACGGTAATTGTGTTAAAAAATGGGTGTGCAGTCATTTTTATTAAGACCATCGCCCCTCCACTAATTCGTCTGACACATATTTCGCTAACAATGTAAAGAACCTAGTTCTGCTGTTCATTTATTAATATAAGGTAATGACACCATGTGACCCTTATTCTACCGATTAACTTTTAGGTTTATAATGGTTCTAAACAATAATCTGAACCTATGTAATCGTAAAAAATTTTATTATCATATAATATAATATAATAATTCAATATTATATTGTTTATTTTTCTCTTCATATACACCTTTTTTCCATCAGATATATATTTTGCAGTGGCCGTGTTGGCGTAAATAAATGTTATTTTGTTTATAAAACATATAGAGTACTGTGAGTAAAGTTTTTTTTTTTAATTTACTGTATTCTATTTCAGTATTATAAAAAACTCCTATATTCCTGTCCATATAATATTACTATTATAATAATAATAATAATTATAATCTTAAAATTTGTAGTTCATTTAATATTAATCTGACCAGTAATAACGTATCGATAAGCAATAAACACTGACGTAAATATACGGATACCTAGTTATGGAATTGAAGTTGCTTGATTCCTTACTTCTTACTTAGGCTTATTAAGAACTAAGGGTGGCGTACAACTAGTTGCCCGTCGCTTCCTTCCCCAGTTGTAATGCGTGGTGAGGGGGGAGGGTCACCGCTCTTACCTAACATAGGCCTGCGATGAGAGGGTGCTCTTGCTCGGGGCACCCTCATTCGGGGGGTTTCGCCGGGGCCTCATGGTGTGTGATAGCGCGATCCCGTGACGTCCCATTACGGCGCAGAGGGCCGCCACCGTTGTTTTTTTAGTGGGTAGCCTTAAAAATGGCGTATAACTAGTTAAATATTTAAAAAAATCAAATCTGAGCTTACAAACCCAAATCTATTTATGTCTATTGAATATTGATTCGATTAAAATAATTGAAATTGACTTTTCATGCAATCTTTAGCAATTTCTATTCAAATAGAATATATGTATATTACGAAATTCCATAGTTATATATTTGTATATATAATTTATTTATATAAACCAAATTGGAACATAATCCATAATGGCAAGACATTTTTGTTATCGCCTGTTCCATATTGGACGGCTAATTTGTCCCGAGCTCATTTCCCATGATTTACTCCGCTGTTATGTATAGTCTATCGATTAATATTGTTTTTGTGAACAGATTTCCCGATATCAGCTCCAATATTGTGCAACTTGTACATTATAACCACATGTTGTTACAATGTTTAATATATCAACGAACGAAATATGGTGCAAATAAATAAGCATGGGAAAAAGGGGGAGTACGCTGTTTCCTTAAAAATAATGTTTATTTGAACATATTTATTTTGATATAGATCTGGTTCATTGTGATTAAAATTTAACACAAGACTGTCAGTGACAAAGTTTGTTTAGAAACCCTGATATGAACGCTATTGTTCCGAATCATCGATAAGTCCGATAAAGTGAAGTGGTAATAAGATACTCAAAACTATATATGCACTAAAACAATATTTTAGCTTGTTATCTTGTTATGAAAATGTTTTAATCATTCCTAAACCCTAAACCACTGTTTTGAGTTGAGGTTAAATTAATACTTCCACTGTTTATAATTGATCTCGATATAATATTTAAGCTACTGGAAAATTCATAATAGTCACAATATATTCAAATTCGAATAAATAAATAAATCTCGTACCTCCCGAGGAAAGTATTAACTCAAAAATTTTATCCGCGCGACCGCAAATACGCACGTTTTTCCCTCGAAAGACGGGACGTGCGAAACTTGTCACAACGTCTTAAAAAAATCCATAGAGGTGCATCAAATAAGTGCATTCAATTTCGTAAGTTCGTATCAATAAAAGAGGCTACTAAATGTTGCTAATGTATAATTGTTTGTGTGCTAACGTTAGTCCAAATAATAGAATAAAAAACCAGTTGCTTAACGAAACCTTAAAGTAGTTAAAGATTGTCACGTGTGAGTCCAAAAAATAATTCGTAGTTCAAAAATGTGCACATTTGCACATTTGCATTGCATGCGTGTTATGGCCTTCTCCTCATAACTTCCACCTAATAGGCCAAAATTTAAGATATAATCCTCTACACAGAGTATTAAACATACTATGTTTCAGCTCTGAACTATGTTCAGTCTCGGAGTTATCGTGTACACGGACGGACGGCTAAACATACATTCCAGACAAGCTTCTAAAGTAGCTTTTGCTACTTAATAAATGACAATGTCAGGCTTGTTAATCCTGTTAGCATTAGTGAGACACTACAAACTAAAATTATTGTTTTGTAAGAACGACGTATTTGAAGTTGCAGGTGAAAACAATGGGTCTCTGTGCGCGACAGCATGCTATAGGAGCGCGAGTGCGGCAATGGTTCAAGACGCATCAGGGCGCGGGAAGCAAAACACATTTATATTAATGACTACTTAATACCTAAAAATAAGTTGTTTTTTTTATGATAATTATATGATAAGTATATCACAATTCATGACGTCACACTTAGGTACAACTAAAAAAGGAAACATTTGTACAGTAAATTGTTAAATTTGTCCAGAGCTTAAAATTCAAGCAAAACTATATGCTGTAAAAATGATGGTCATTATAATGAAGGAAAAATAACTTCAATCCAATGCCATGATTGTGTTGCAATCCAGGGTTGATGTAAGCATATTATAATGCTGTTTATGTGTGTCCATAGACGAAGCTAAGAACCTTCTGGTGCTGAAATTCAATCAATGCTGACTGAAATAAAATCTATCAAAAATTAGCGCTACCGTGAAATTTATAACTGCAAAATATTTATCTAAATAGCCTTATTTCTGGCCCTGCAGTTCTTAAAAATCTATGAAGAAAAAAGGCAACTAAACGACAGCAAGCCGCTAAAATATTAATAAGATTATAAAAATTATAAGTTAGATAGGATCTCAATGCACCTTATCGTACTAGCTTACATAAAAAGAAGAGTATTGTGATTACATTTTAAGTGAAATGAATTTTATAGAAGAACTTTTGACGAGATTGAAAAAATAACGAAGGACCTAAATATTTTCAATTTTCTAATCCTTTGATGAAAAATAATACATGTATAGGTTTTCTCAAAGTATTATTACATGTTATATAAAAGCATAGAATAGAAAAAGAAAGTCCAATAATTATAAGCTTGCTTTATTTAATAAAAGAATCTTGTATTTTAATCAAACCACAAGCTATAGTTATTACATCATCAATAACTTTAACTGCGCTGTTATATTTGATATTAGAGTTGTCCTTTCTGGTTGTCATACAAGATTTTTGGATATACTACCCGGTTTCGTACATACTTGTGATACTGACTCCGTCATATGATACTCTGCATAATTTTTCATATCATTGGCAACTGGAAAAAGGAAAAAAACTGATTACCATTTTTAGAAAAAAGAAGATATAAATGATTTTAAAGAAATATATTTTCAAAATTAATATAAATTGTAGTATTTTTTTATTAAATCACTTTGAATTCATGTATTAGTAATATTACAATTTTCCAGATTATAATTATAAAACGAATGTAAAATCTTTAGTGGCAACAAAATCAATACTCTAAGAAACGTATATTCATATTTTTTCAGTCCCTTATTTTTTGAAAATATTTGTCTCGTTTTCATTTAAATTGACATTTACATAATAAGATGAATATATGAAAAATCCGCAGTTTTAAGAAATCTCTCTCCTAGATTCTACAGTTATTGTTCGTTTAAAGTTATATTTTATTCGCAACATCGGAGGAAACCTCCTCGAGAAATTCATTCTGTGTTTTTTATTTAAATTAGGCAGTTAACATATTTTTTAAAAAATAAAGAAAAAGTGTGTATTTACGTTAAATAATTACATTCGAATAGTTAAATAGTTTGATTTATCTTATACGTTAGTTGTAGTAATATAAGTACATATTACTTTGGTCGACTAAATAAAGTGTCTCTGTCACTGAGAATGTTTTTGAAATTAGGATATATATTGTCGTTTATAACAAAACAAAATTAAGTAGGTACATAATGAAAATTCCTAAATCCAACCAGGCATTAATTTTGACGTTTCGTGGGAGTTACAAATAGGCTTGCTTCCTTTTTATTATTCTCATACATACACACATATAGCATTACACATATAGCATTTTTTTAAATAGTGGTAAAAACAAAGTATTTTATGAAATTTGATTTTTATTTTTTTATATTTTTCATGTATATTTAATATTTTTTTTGGCTAGGAGAGCTGTCAAAATTCTGCAATTTTTAAAAAATGATGTATTGAAATCTAAATTATTATAAAATTAATGGTTTATTCTTTTTGTCTCTCATTTTATATCATTTATTGAACATTTTAAATAGATACTCAAATTTTAAACGTGAAGGAAACGCTTTTGAATTATTATTCTTATTAGAAATAAGTAAAGATTTCAAAATTAAGATATCGAATAAGATAGGTTATAAAAGTTTGTTTGTATATTTATAAAATTTTGTTTGTTTAAACACTATTCGATATCTTTTTGATTGTAATTTACAGTTCTGCACTGTTCTTAATTATCCTAATAGTAAATAAAATCATTCGTCCGTGTGTGGGTCCGCAAGTAACAGCTACACATATGATAATATTCATTGAATTAAATGTGTTTTAATAATTATTAGTATTTTTCTTGTATAAAATGATCTCATAATTTATAAAACTGTCAACATTTTTTTATTTTAAGATGTGAACAAGCTAACGAATACCGGCACGCTTTCAAACGATAATTGAATAAGTTCCCGCTTCGGTGCAAACGTTATCAGAGAACATTATTTACTTAGCTGTCGTAGCTAATGGCATGGCTTATGTCTATAAAAAAAGAAATAGGTGCATATTGTTCAAACTCTGCTGGCTTGCAACTAGAGTTAAACCCACGTTTTTTGGTCCTTAGCGAGGCCGAATATATTTTTGGATGAAAGAGAATTGCTCTTCGAGACGATCCTATTTGTCTGACTGATCGATCTCCCTGAAAAGGTTCTCTTTTATTCTAGTTTAGTTTGTTTCTTTAGTTTACGTTTCACAAAAATTAGGTACAATAAAGGGACTTAATGTCAAATATCATTATCTGCCACTCAACACGAGTATACATTATAATATAAAACAATTCTATATAATTTTTTACCCTTCAAGCAATAAAACGCTTCGTTTACCCTACGTAGGAACTACCGCAGCTGCAATTTATTTTATAAACACCTGGACGGTTTTTAGCCGAAATACATTCTTTTGTGTGCCCACGATGATGGTTTACAATATTGTGGGCACGCCAAAAAGATGCCAAAGTATTAATATCTAAAGAATTAATAAAGTTATAAATAAATCTAGCAATAATTAACAATACATTTATTTTAGCAATAATAAAATTAAGCAGATGACCTCAAAAAAGTATAAAAGTGTTACACATTTTCTGAATGTTATAAGAAGATTTATATGATACAAATCCGGATAAAGAAGTAAGATACTAGATATAGAGATTTGCTTAACCAGCACTGTGACGGTATGTTTACATTCAAATGAATTTGTATACTATGCAGTAACAATAAAATTTTGTCTAAATTGTTTCTGATGCTTCTGATATTGACTTGAATCCAGTAGCAGTATTAAATATATATTAACTACATTTCTCCGATTTACATTAAATACACCTTGAAACTTGTATTTTTTCAGAGTTCAGTATCAATTTCACCCTTAAACATTTATACAATATTTTGAAAATTAAGTTGCTTAATGAACAGATTTGTTAAAAAGTCAAAATAAATATTCGGTTGTATAGGGGTATTTAGAAGACAGTTAATATATTAGTCGGAAACCATTTTTGAATTAGGTAGATTGTACATACCGGTCTTCAATAATATCGAAGATAAATGTTTAATGTTGAATGTAGAAATTGTGTATATAATAGTAGCTGAACAAATTGAAAACAATAAGTAATTGTTTAATAAATTACAATGTTTTAACGTAGCACTGTTAAAACTGTGTATTGTGCAGCGGTGTAAACAAAATATTGTGTTTTTGAGTGAAGTTTTATAAAGTGCATATTTTTCGACACAGGAACTTGAACATTTCCTTTCCAGGTTGTTAATTATATAATTATAACTGAACAAATACACGTTAAATGTTCCTTATGTTCGGCTTCGCAATTACACAACCCTTTTATTAATTACATCTTGTTCCTGAGATAAATATTCAATATTTTTTATAATTTGAGAACCGTGTAATCTCATTTCATTTATCTCCTGTAAACCCAATAACTTACTATCTTGTTCTATCGTGAAAGTCTGGAAAATCATACACATCTCTGATAGTGTACTGTGACTAGTATAGTACTAGACTCCTGTTTTAATAAAGTAAAATACGTACCATATAAATAACTTTGTTGGTTTTTTAAGATGTCAAGTTTACTGAAATTAATTTTATCATCGAAATTTATTAATAAAAATAGACATACAATCAGTATATTAAACAAGATCCGCCACTGTGCATTTGTTGCTGAATAAGAACTCTAAAAGTGATAAACAGAAAAAAAAAACATGTTTATGAAAATGATTGGATTATATAGCACAGTCAGTTGTATTTCTGATGAAACATTAACTCTATGGTATACTCTTTGACACTGATAAAAACTACAATCACAAAAGTCACCAAAAAAACTTTAGAACCTATAAGTTCTGTACTTATAAGGCACGGTCCTCGACAACTCTGCAAATTTTTGACATTCTACCATTAATCGTCTAGGAAAAGTAGCATTAGCAACAAAACACACTTTGGACCAGTAAGAGCTTCGATTCGCTCAGCTCAATAAAGATAGATCTTGAAAAAACAATTAAAATGGTATGACAGGTGCAAAGCCTTGTGTAGTGATAAAATGATAATTAATATATGTGAAGAATGCACTGGCTAACCAAAGTAAACATGTCTGATTTTGTTTTGATAAGATCGTTACCTTATAGTTGCAAATTAACTTTATTCAAATATCGAAAGAATTAATAATTAAATTTTATATAACATATTCGAATATTCTTTTAAATTTAGATCTTTTTTTGTAAAAACAGTAATAGTTTAAACAATAGCTTAAAATGTTGCTTAGATATCCATGTCTTGATAGTCAGTGAAATTCCGTACGCAAAAGCAACCAAGTAAAAAATTTCGTAAATAGAGATTTCAAAAAGTTGCTACGAAAATTATTAACACCTTTTAAAGATGTTTTCCTCACTCTAAAAACTCTGAGACTCAGATTTTAACTATGAAATAATAGGTGTGAATCAGACAGTAAATTACCAGTACTAACTATAAATGGTGCTCCATCGATCGAAACAGAAATAATGTTCTTCCATTAAATAGCTTCGCCTTAAAAAAACGTTCCACGGCCTTTAAAAATTTATTCTCATCTGGTTGATACGATCTTCATCATTTGAGAGTATTTTTATTTTTAACGTATTGAAAATATCTAAACAATAGAGCTTCATTGCTAGGTAAGCTCGTCCTACAGGAGAAAGATTGATGGTCTGTAAGAAATTGATCAAAAGGTTTTCCACGTCGTGATCCAACTCGTCTATTAGTCTCTGAACGGTGTTATTGCTCAAAGACATTCTTTTTATAATATCATGTACGGGTTTGATCAATAAATTGCAAAGGACTTCTAATGGCTAGTACAATAAACTGCTCTCGGACTGACCTGTCCCGACTTTGCCTTTAGAAAAATTATAACATAGGATGTTTGTAAACCATCTTCTAACACCATCGAGTTATTTCATTATAGTTTCATATGTTAATTTCATATGGTATAATACATTCTTTTTCAATAACTTTATTTTAATTCACCTAATTTAGCAATGTAACCACTTTGCAATCTCCTAAAATAAATTTGGTACCAGTTTTTTTTCATTAAAGCAAATTTGTAAAAATAAAATTGCAAAACACAAATTAATTTTTAAAGTAAATGCAAGCTTATTATTATTTAAATGTTAAGAGCATGTTTGGACTCGAACAAAATCATGATTTCGTTCGTGTTAATTAGCGTATGCGTCAAATAAAGAGAAAATCAATACGTGCCTGAAAGACTTGTACGCTTAAACACATTATCTTGTACGCGCTTACCGTCTTCTTAAGTTTTTAAAAGTGCAATAACGATACTTTCTACTAAAATGTTAGTATTTGCTATAGGACGTGGTAGACAGAGAACACAAATTATAGCGTATCCAGAAAGTTAGATATAAGAACTTGTATTAAATAAAAGGGTCAAATTTTGGTCGAAGTCAACATTTCAAATTAGCTTTTGTTTATTTCGAACTGTGAAATAGCTATTTTGAACCCAAGGGGTTGACCGCTTCGAGATCCCTGATTGTTATGATTTGGAAGTAAATTTATTTTTGATTATTGATATTAAATAGATATTAAGATTTTGTGAAACCCTTAAGTATCATCAAATTCATGTAGTTATCGTGTTTGTGACTAGATTTACTACTTGTTTTATTTATGTTATATACTTGCAGGTCTCATAGTAATATTGACAGTCTTTTCCTATCTACAGGAAGGTAAGGTAAGAAAAGTCTGTCAATAACTTTATCTAGACTCAAACTATGAGAATGGTTTTATTATGTACTTTAAAAGCAAGTTTGTGAAAAGGTAGTTCTCAACGCTTTTGTAATAAATGCACGTACGTTATTTCTTTTTCACCCCGCTAATGCTCTCTAGTGGAGCTTTTGTACAAAGTTTTGACCAGTTATTTAAAAAGAGAGCATAAAATATAAATTCTTATGAAACAAATTTTCTTATATATCCATTAAATAAATTACAAACAATTAACAGTTAGTAAAACTTAATATCTCATTATTTAACGTAAATCATAAAATGTTTAAAAATCAGAATTCAAATCAAAATTTAGTTTCTTTTTTGAAAAATTTACTGGGAAGGTTTTGTATTAGTATGTTGTCGGATATTATTTGAGATCTTAATGTATTTTCAACCAATTTTAGATAATAATATAAAAAAATTGTGAGTATGAAAAAAGGTATCCTTACTATCGTTCTGAATTAAATATTATATTTTATATCTTTAAATGTAAAAATATTATGATATTTAATAAACGCTATCAATATGTTTTTACTTACTTTCCAGTTAAATGAAATACATTCAATACACTTTTTTATTAACCACCCCCTAAAGTAATTCTATGCTTCTTGAAATTTTTCAAGTCAACAACTGTATACTGAACATAGTTTAAACTAACCGTAAATTGTTACAGGTTTGTTTACCGAAGTGCATCAACACTGTATTAAATTCGCTCTCGGGAGCTCAGGTAAATACGAACGTTAGTTAATTACACGAAAATATTACATCGCATGAGTATTTATTGGTATGGTAGATTCTGACCATTATTTTATTTGTAAACAATTTAGATATTCATTTGATATTGCCAAATACAAATAATATATTACAACTAATATTATTTTCTTTTCTTTTTTTCCTAAACTAAATGATTTTTAATGATACAATAATTTTTCTTTTAAATTACAGTCTTTGAGTTACGTATATAAATATTACGGAAATATTATATACATATATTATACATACTTAAAAAATATTATTGAACGTATAACTTGTTAATTTATCCATTGAAATGTTAAATAATATATAAAATATGACTAGAAAAACTAACTAAACTAACTAAGACGCTTGGGCAGGTTTACGTTAGATTTTATAGACAAATTAAATTTTAAATAATGTGATGTAATTATGTCGTTAATTAAAATTATACTATATCAGTCATGATCAGCTTGTGTCGTATCGAGCCAAAGACGTTCTCAAAGCCTATCAAAAACAGTAATTTATCTTTCGCTTGTTCTGGCTTTAAGGCTTTGCCAAATTAATGTGTTATGTTCCATGCATCCAAAACTACCTGATTTAGCCTGAAATTCCTATTATTAATTATGAATTGCGTAATTTTTTACCACTCTAGTATTCTTAGGATTAGTTACAAGGTCTCTTTTTGAAATGAGATCAAAAACAGTATTAGAGAAAGAATAAAAGAATATAGTAATAAAGTTTACAATGTTATATAACATGCGATGGCTAGTAATGTAATACAAAAATTTATTTTTTACTTATTTAAAATGGAAACGTTAGAGTTAAATTTACATCTATTGCCTATTTATAGTAAAAAAAAATGGAGCCGCAAATGGTTTTTTGGGCCACAGATTTTTCTTTATCTAAGCTTAGGCTACTTCACTTATATATTCTGTGGCACGATCGAGCCAGCCTATTGTGGTATACCCATATCGCGCAATTCGTTTTTTTTTTATAATTCTCAAATACGAGGTATACAATTTAAAAAAATAACAAATCGTTTGGTCGATTGCACTGAAATACTAAACAGATATAAGTTACATGAACACGCATCGATTGTAACCAAAAAAAAAACCATTAAATAATCAGGAGGTGAAAACATGGAGCTAAAAACACGTATGTACACGCATAAACACATGTTTTCAAGTTTTAGAATTAGTTAAGACACCTGAAAACGTAAAAAAATTATCGTAAACACGTAAAAATAATCTAATTTTGAAAATCGGATTGATTAAAACAACTCCCTAGTTATAAAGTTAATAAATTAATAAGTTATGGTAGAAAAAATATTAAGATGTTATGATTCTGTAATTATCTATTTCATGCGTACGTTTACTATTTATGTATCAACGCTGATTCGCAGCTAACAGATGACAGCCGAATTCATCTCGATCAATAGAAAGATTTTAAGTGGAAAACAGGCAATCAAGCGTAGAGTACCGATCTAACGATTGACCGACTACACTTGAAAATTGGAACTGGAATTTTCTGTAGTTGGAATTTTGTATGGAATATTCCTTACACTCCATTAAATATAATTTTTTTTTCAAAATATTCTGATACTAAGAAAATTTATATATAATATAAAATTTCTACTCTTACTTCAGAGCAGCGCTATGTGGAACATGCAACATAGGACGTCTTTGAGCTTTTAATAACTCTGAGGTTTTTATAAGTTTTTGTACAAAATAAATAATTTACTGTTATAAAAGTAATTTTAAAAATCAGCTCCACCTTTGAATATTTACCTAATGTTTACAGAACCTTATATCATTTTAGCCGATAACTACTTTATGAAATTAGTTTAAACAGATCATAATAATAATAATATCCTTTATTGTACATCCTCAAAGAGTATTTTAACATAAAAAAGAAAAAACTAAAAACTAAACACAAATATAAATGTACAATGGGCGACCTTATCGCTTATAAGCGATCTCTTCCAGGTAACCCATTTATAAGAAATTACAAAAATTGGCGGAAAAGGTGTACATCTTTAGATGATATATTACATAAATATAATACAACATAATACACATAGTACATAAATATGTATATAAAATATATATACATAAAATAATAATACATGAATATATTAGTATCACAATAATATTAAATGAAAACACAAAAGGAGTACAAGGTAAAGAAGACCTATTTGCAAGGAAAAGCAAGTGCAAGAAAATGTTTTTTTAATAGATTTTTGAAGATATGGAGAGATTGAGCTTGTCGAATAGACAAAGGCAAGGAATTCCAAAGACGAGAAGCATGAACAGTGAAGGAACTTGTATAGAAAGTAGTAAAGTGAGAAGGAATTTTAAGTTGGGAGTTGTCTATAGAACGAAGTGAACGATTATGTGAATCTTTTAAAAATTTAAACCGCTCTTTTAAGTAGGTAGGAGTAACTGGATTGAACAGTATTGAATAGAGCAGACAGAGAATATGAGTATTCCTGCGAAAGCGAATAGGCAGCCACTTGAGTTTTTCGCGAAACAATGAGACATGGTCATATTTGCGTAAATCAAATATAAACCTGATACATAAATTTTGAAGGCGTTCAAGTTTATTTAGCTGCTCTTCGGAAATATCAAGATAGCAAGAGTTAGCGTAGTCAAGAATAGGTAAGAGGAGAGTTTGGGCAAGAACGGTTTTGGTGGAAATTGGAAGAAAATTGCGTAATCTTCTTAAGGAAGCAGCAGAGGCAAATACCTTTCTGCTTACTTCATTTATTTGTGGATTCCAAGAAAGATTTTCGTCAAAAAGGACACCAAGATTTTTTATTGATTTGCTAAAAGGTACCTGAGTGCCATCAAATATTATTGGTGGTAAATTTAAGCGATCCATTTGGGATAAAATTCTTGAGCTCCCTAATATAATTGACTGCGTCTTCGAAGGATTAACTTTTAAACCAAAAGATTTACACTAGTTCAATATGATTTGCAAATCATTATTAACTTTACCAATCGCTTCCGGTAACATTGAGATATGGGAGTGATAATAGATTTGGAGATCGTCAGCATACATATGGTAGAGAGAAGAGATGTGGTTACTAATAGAGTTAATGAAGATAGAAAAAAGAAGAGGAGACAATACGCCACCTTGCGGGACTCCAGCATTAGTCTGGGACCAATCTGAATAAGAGTCATCCACTCTTACTCTTTGCCTTCGACCGGGCAAGTATGAATAAAACCATTCAATCACCTCAGGAGATATGTTAAGAGAACCTAGAATACCTAAAAGAATATCAAAGTCAACAGTGCTAAAAGCGTTACTAAAGTCTAGTAACGTTAACACTGTAACTTCACGACGTTCCATACCAGCTCTGATGTCATCCGTGATTTTGGCCAATGCACTAGTCGCACTATGACCAGGACGGAAAGCAGATTGTAAAGGATTTAAAAGATTGTGGGTGGAAAGAAAATGACTTAACTGTTCATGGACAAGACGCTCAATGATCTTAGACAAAAAGGGAAGAATTGATATTGGACGGTAATCAAGGGGAGATTGCGGATTATTCTTTTTAGGAAGTGGAATAATTTGAGCATCTTTCCAAGTGGAGGGAAACGTATTGCTATCTATGGAATAATTGAAAATGCGAGTGATGACAGGAGTTATAATGTCTATGATAGGAATGATCATTTTACGACTAATGCAATCGGAACCCACAGAGTCAGAGGTAATCGCTAGAATATTCTTCTTAACATCACATTCAGTGAATTTATTGAGAAAAAATAGAGGAATATCGGGAGAGGATGTTGTTGGAAGTTGACTAATAGTAAGAGACTTGGTAACACTGTCTAACGTATCGGATGAGGAAAACTGGTTGTTAAGAGAGTTTAAATCTAAATTTTGTGAGTTGATTTCTGAGTGAGTTTTGCCTACTCCCAATGATTTAAGAAAATTCCAAACCTTGCCTGAGTTATTTTCCTCGGCAACAGATTTATAGATATGGCGCCGTTGTTCATCTCTACACATATGATTGCAGCGATTCCTAGCAGAAACATACTTATCCCAATTTATGTCATTAATGTTCGCCTTATATTGGGCCTTAGAAGCGTTTTTAATATGCTGCAATTTTTTAATAGTTGACGTTAACCAGACGATCATACGATAATCCATTAGAAAAGCAGGTTTGAGAATTAATGTGAACCACAAACAAATTCTTACAAAAAGCCACAAAATAATTTTGAAGTCTTTTAACAAGAAACAGAATATCATGAATAATATTAAATTTAAGAGCTATTGCTTAAAATATTTATTATTAGTAGATATTTTGGTATTCATTATTCAAAATTCACTTGAAGTAATATTAATAAAAAATAATTATAAATTTTATGATTATTTTTTTATTTTAAATATAATAAGTTCAATAAAAATATAAATAAATTGCTAGCTACCCAAAAAGAAAACTTTTGATTCATATTTCAAAATTAAATATACCAAAAAAAACGATATTTAAACATCACAAATCAAACCAAATTGCATTTCTAATGTTAGAGTGCCCCTATACAAAAAAAAATATCATATGAATGCATACAAGAATAATATATTCAAGATATTCGTAGAAATATTCCAAGAACGATTCACAAGAGTATTCAAATGAAAAAAAAATTAATCCTAATTGTCAGGACGTGAAATTTCAGAAAAGCCATATCCAATTTGAATCGACAAAGTGATAATCAAATAGAATCGTTAATACATACGGAAGTAAACTGTATTTTAATAAAAAAATCTATAGCAGAACGGCAAAACCTTTCACCAATCTCTGCTTATGCTACGGGAATAGGACAATATAAAATCCATGTTTTTGCTATTATTAGAATAAATGTTAGATATGAAGAATTAAACCTGATTATGTGCCAGGATTTTCCTTACAATTTACTCATATGTAGAAAAGCTGTCCTGTATCCCAGTAATACCTGTTAAAAAGAAGATGGTAACGATGGATTATGCATATCTTAAGAAGGTGTGACGCCTAGTGAGTCAAAAGTCAGTTACTTTTGACCTTCTTCTATCCCACTGAAAGTTAATCGAATACGTCAATTTATTGGACTTGCAAGTTAAAACTTAGAAAGGGACCTAGATTAAAGCTTTTAAAACTTTTTGATGATGAAAACTGTCATGTTGAATTTCTTAAAACACTAAAAAACTTTGTAAATTTTTGTTAGTTCCCTGGTTGGTTCATTTTAACAGTTTACAAAATATAAATAAGAAATGAACGCCTGCTTATCTACTAATACTTTAATATTTTTTAACAAAAATATAAGCAAATTATGAAGTCAAAGATCATTAGTTGTTTTTGAAAAAAAATATATCGACAAAAGTCAAGAAATATTAATTTAAAGTCACTAATTGCAATTAAATGTGAACTGGAGCAGATATTACAGATGGATAATATTTTACGAGACCGAAATGTTAATTATTTTTTTGGTTGTAACCTTGATATTGCGACGTCGTTCAGCCGTGTTGGGTTCTTGTGAAATTATCGGTTAGAGTAGTGGGTGTTTTTAATGAGCTAATGAAGCTTGGAAAGAGTAACTACCTTCTTCTAGGTATTATCAAATAACGTAATTTGTTTTTAAATTTGGGAAAGTTCAGCATTCTTGAAAAATGCTTTATGATCTATGCTCTCACTTAACTATAAACAAAAAACCCAATCGAGTTTAAACAATCAATTCCAAGCTGTACCATCTAAGTTTACTGCAGATTTATTTATTTTTTACTGAGAAACTGCTCGAGACGTCCAACAGTTAATTGCCAGATAGAAAAGTAATTAAAAGAAATTTGTTTTTCTATTAATAGAAAGTAAACTTTAATGGCACATTTAGGATATTATATATTAGGCAAATACTTAAAATTAAGCATTAAACATAATGTTTAGCAGTGTCTTTATCTTCACACACACGAATCATTTTCATCTGTATTATACCAGATGTTTTTAAAATAAATAAATCTTTCAACTACACCGATACAGGAATACAGATACACACACACACACACGCATGCCCACACATAAACTGATACTCACACAACTTGTAAATTTAAGATTCCATTTTTTGATAGTGCTGTTTTGTTTTTTTAAGTTTTTATATTTGTTTAGTAAACTTAATTCGTTTATTACTGAAATATTATACGATTATTTTCATGATTTGCATAGCATCCTGAGTGAAAGTCGCTGACGACTTCACAACATACATACAATAATGTTTTCTAAGATTTACACGAGTACTACACATTTCAATAAAACTATTTTTCGGATATAACTCGATGATGGTGTCTGTCCACAGACAGAAACCAACATGATGATCACTTTTAATTAGGTGACTCGTATTTTCATTTTCCCACCATTAAATATATGTTTGTTGGGCTACTTAAATCTACATACTTTATACATAATAAAATTTTTTTCGTGTAAATACATTTGTTTCTTTGAAAACCGTAATTTCATTTGTGGTAAAACATATTATCACATAATATGTTTTCGCTAATATAGGACAAATATTGAAAAGAATTTGCAATAAAAGTTAGTTTCAATAAAGGAATATTGTTTAATAAATTTTGATTACAAAAAAAATTGTAGCCTAAACCAAACTGAAAATTAGTTTGGTTTTCGTTCTCTATTTGTTCAGCGCTCAGGTGCAGAATCCTTTAGATAAACATTTTTAGAATCGCCGTACCTATATCCAACTAGCTGCTCGGATGCAGCTCTCCACGATAGTTTCAACCATATATTTGTTAAAAACTTCTAACTACAATTCCTCTTAAAATATGATTGGAAAACTTATGTTATGACGATATCATTACATTAGTATAAGTACAATAATAATTATTTTATTTTTTAAATATGCTAGAAAAAAAGGGAATAAATCGTATCACAGCGTATGTTTACGTGATAAAATTTGCAATGAAAACCTTATGTATCTTCTTGCAAATATCATTAAATACCGATGTTAAGTCTTATATTCTGAGTTATTTATTACAGAATTCCTAATGAGTCATAGGGTGGATCACAAGCTGTATTTTTTTCTTAAATCTATATAAATTTTCAATAAATCTATATGACGGATATTACTCGCGTTTATTTATAAATTTTTAAATTTAACCCAACGTTTCGAATCCTTTGCCGCTTTGTACTGACTGACTGACAGACACCATCATCTTGGCTTACCGCGAACAAGTTTCCTGCAAAGCATTCGAAATGTCATTCTAAGGAGCGCTGCCGTCTGTAATCCATGCGTTTTAAATTACCACTATAAACCAATGTATAGATAATACATTAATAATAATAGTTATAATACGAGCAGGATTCGAACCCGTTACCTCTTAGAAACCATCTTGTCGCTCTAACAGCTACGGTATCGCTGCTCGCTTTGAAACCTTTAATATTATATAATATATTAATATCAGTATCGGACATCTATTAGGATTCTTAAGAAAATCCTAAAAGGTAAGGATAGTTTCCTAGAGGTCACGGGTTCAAATCCCGCTCGTATCGATACATTTTTGGTTCTATATTTATTTAAAATTTACTTAGCTCAACATGGCCATATTTGTTTATTTAAAAAACCATTTTGAACTTTAATTTATGTTTTTTCAAGATAATCAATATGCAGATTTATAAGTGTCCTAGAATTTCTTAAAATATATAATTTTATTCGACTTTATGAATTTAATTATTCCGCCTTATAATATAATACTTTTACATATAATCATCCGTCTATACTGACGTTAATTGTTTCGGAATTCTAACGACAAATTTGAACTTGTTCAGTAAAACTAATCATGGATCACTAAACTCTTAATACAATAAAAAAATAAAAGTAAAATTATAGTTTAATACTATAAAGATTAAACTAAGTATATGCTGCTCAATTATCATAATTATTGATTTTAGATACGAATGAAATATTTATTTACCTTAATTTAGATCGAACATGAAACAAAAATATTTATTTTCATTGTATAAAATATAATAAATATATTTTCTTGACAATCACATACATTTAGTTTAATATCAATTAATATTACTATTCCAAGTGCACTTTGATCTGAGAAGCACACAACAAACTCAGCCAGGTATTTTCTTTTGAGATGAAATGAAATGGAAATGTTTATTGAAAATAAGTTAAAAAAAAACATTTTTTTATATATAAATGCCTCAGTCCTGAGAAGAGCCGACGACAGAAACTCAGCGAGCTTTTATTACTTCTTTTTAAAAGTAACTTATAGATTAATACAATTATTATAAACTTTTAATATCCTGACAGCGAAACGTTATTATTTAAATATTCGGACACATGATAATAATTTCACATTTTCTGAGGATTTGTTATAAAAATTTTATATATTATTTTAATTTTATCGTGATCATTGCTTCACAAACTAAGTGAATAATATTCGAATTGAAGTCCTAAAAATGTTAGTTTACTAATTATTAAATGAAAAAAGATTGCAAGCTACTAATACTATTCAATTAAATAAGAAAAAGTGCTTACTTTTCACAATGTCTTCATATAAAAACAAGTTATTTGAAATATTTAGGTATTTTAAAATATTAAGTCAAGCATTATGGTAATTAAATCAAAAACCACGTTAAAACGCGTTTCCATTTAAATGTTCATTCGAATACAGGCGAGCTCGCTCTTGTTTTTGACCGTACAAGAAATTGAATTCCACCAAGTGCAGCCGCTGTTTACTGCGAGGTTTTAATATTTCATTTCTGCTTCCCTCGCTCAATTTAAACATGCTCCCGTTACATAAGTGATATTAACTTTCAAGCATATGTAGTCTTTACACGATATGTATGGTTTTAAGTAATTTTTCCTCATGTTTATACAACATGTGAAAAAATAGCTCTAAATAGTTTAAAGAAATCATTTAAAACCTAGATGTAAATAATTTACAAAGAACATTCATGCCATGCAGCAAAGTATAATTTTAATTATGTTATCTGTGTTTATTTATAATTTGAAGTTATTAAAAGTATGTATGTATGTGTATAGTAAGTTCCTTTAAATAAAAAATAAATTAAAGATAATTCGAGTAAAGCAGTTAACAGAAACTAGGTTTCGTAGTTTTACAAAACCTAGTTCGGCTTTTATGAATGCCCATCACCTGCCTTTCCTGTGCGCCACTCTTTATATATATCCTGCGTTTCTTCCTGTTTTTTAAGTAAAACTTATTATAAATTAAAAATAATAACTTTATTGATATAAAAAGGTTATCCTAATATGACTACATTAATAATATATATAATTATTTTAGAGATTGCGTGAACAGCTGTAGTAGTGTAAACTATGTCACATATACAAGATAATATTTAAATTTATAAAAAAATTATTAATTAAGTTCATAAAGATTTTAAATTATGAAAAATATTTGTTATAATCGAGACAGGTGACGCTAGTGTCGGTCATTCTAGTAGGCTTTTTAAATATATGTGATAGGTTATGTGAAATAAACAAATATGATAACATAATACTCTTTGAATCACATTCTAAAATATTTCTATTAAAATCCTCACAAAGAAACAGCGGTTTACTGCAATGTGAGAGTCTAATTAAATCTTTATCCATAATTTTATGAAATTACAGAAAATTAGGTGACGGTGGGTGTATAAACACTATACACAAATAAAGCATCACCGTGTAACGAATGAACACTGTTAATATATAATTAATGATAATTATATATAATTTTTAATGGAAATTAATCTGTCCAAATAGATAAAATTGTATCAGAGTTCGAGTCACGAGTTCAATTTCATAAACAACTTATGATAAGTGCTAAGTAAAGTTAGGATCTAGCAGTAAAATACAGGAGAAAGAATTAAAATTTAAAAAATATGGATGAGATAATCGCATCAGTACGATGAATTTTTAGAAATGATACGGGACGCGTTGAGTCCCTTGTAACAAAAGCACAAAATGGTACAACAACCGCAAATCAATCAGTACGTTTTGTTAAAAAAGGCTCGTCTAAGAAATTATAACAAAAATCTCCCTCTATTTTTGTAACAGCTCTAAGATAGGAGGATATCAGGAGCTATTACTAATGAAAATGAGAAACAATACAAAATTCATGAGAATGTTGGTATTTTGGAATCCAAATAGTGTTCCCTGAAAATCAAAGATCCTCGAAGATCACACATTTATGAAAGAAAAAATAAGCAAGTATTACGAACCGCCCAACGAACTGACCAGGAATAGGTTTATACTTTAGTTTAAGAGCTTTACAAGAGAGAAACATATCAGAGAAATTTCTCGTTACGGATTGAAGATCTATCAAAAGTTAGAAAGTGATTTAAAGGAGTGGATTGGATTTGTTTGAATGGGGAGACACGCATACAGTGTATCATTTAAAATGTATGCGCTTATGTGCATTTTAAAGTGCCCCCTTGAACTTAAACTTAAATTGCACTCACAGGCACTATTTGCACCCGTTTCATCTGCATGATGCATGTATTTATTGCTTTGCTAAAAACCTTCGATTCTTAAAGGTAAGTTATATTTCTAAAGGAATTGCAAGAACTATTGTCATTCTCCAAACATCTTAATATGATATAGTTAGAAGTTATTATGGTAGGTTTGGGTATCTCTAAGTAAATGGTGGGTATCTGTTGTTATAGGTAAATAAGATTAGTGTCAGTTTTGGGTTAGGACTCGTTTTATCGTGCGAAACTGCAAGTGTCATCAGTGATTGACGGTGTGATCGGCATTTAGATTTATATAACTGTGTCTCATTTTTCCATTGTTTACGTTTGGATATGAAGTGTCGTATTTAATTATTTTTGATGTTTAAACATCTTAAATACTTTAATGTTATTTATTTATTGAAATTCCAGCAGATTTCTTAAAATACATTTTAGAAATACATAACAATATTATAAGATGGGCTTTAGTTGTCAGAGCCTAAATTGATGTCCCGAAAATATAGGAAGTAAATAATTTCCATACAGGAAATAATTTTTTAATTTAGCTAGCTGACATTGTTACAAAAAGATAAAATTCAAATAATGTACTAAATAAACACAGCGGGCTGACTGAACTTGTTCTACGCGGTTTTAACAGACTCGTTCCAGTTACACGATATTTGTGTTTTGATATTCGCATAATTTTACTTCACCTCGTTCACTTTCACAAACGGAAAATTAAATTATATTCCAGAATAAATAGTAACATTTATTGTGAGTGATATTTTGTAAATGAGTCTAATTTTAATTTGTAATGTTTGAATATAGGTTATATTAAAACAAATAAACTGATAAATTCTTGATTCTGTTCAAAAATGGCCATGTTAAGAGTGTATCACTTGTTCAAACTAAAAGTTATGGTTTTTATAGTACATCTTAATTATACAAAATATCGTACTATAACTTTTAAATTTCAAGTGACGTTAAGTGTGACAACATAAGTTAACTATTAATTCTATTTTTTATTTAAAATTAATTTTGTTTGTTTAATTAAAAAAAAAATTACATGTTAAAAAACATATTTGTTGACATTTAACGTCACATTATTTAAATGATCTTATTTTGTTATATAATTAACACATCACAGACGTGCTATTCATGCTCTTTGTGATCTTAGATATGTTTAAGATTTAATTTCTTATTTAAAACAAAAAGAACATGCATATGAGTTTATTATGTTGCACCAAAGAAAAGAATAAAAAATACTTTACAAGGGCGTCGTCTTTTTTGCTAATTGTATCTCGGTATAGATCAACGGCATTTCGTGGTATATTTCGATACGCAGTAACGGAGTGCTGGAACTACCGGTCGCCTCCGTTGCGGAACCTTAAAACCATATATTTATTTCGAATGAAACACAAATTTCATATTTGTAATTTACTAGTTGTATAGCACATCAATAACCTCATATATATGTAAGGAAAAGAAATGAAAGGAGAAAAAAAAATCTTTCATAAAAGTAAATATTATAAAATAAATTAATTTACATTGCTGTTTCTTAAAATATTTTTATAAAAGTAACTTTAATTATTTCTTTTAAAACCGTAAGCTTTTATTCATATAAAATATTTCGTATTAGTTTATGCATAACATATTGTTTCTTCTAAATATTCATACGAGTGTATGCAGGGCAGTTCTTGTTCTAGCCATTTGCGGAATTAAATTCCACGGAGTGCAGTCGCTTTGTTAAAAAAAAAAGCTTAACATGTTTACATAATATTTCAAACATTAATTACGTACGGATATGGAATCTTTTCAATGTTGTTTTATACTGCAAGAAACATTCTTTAGGATTATTGAAGGAAGTTTAATGGATCTGCCTTAATCCCGATAAAAAGGTAATATATCAAATTCGTCAGCAGGGGTAACTTAATAGCACAACGACGGGACCATGTCCCGAAATAATAGCTTTATCCCGTATCGATGATTTTTTAAATCTTTATTTATTTCATAATAAAAAGACTGTATTTAATTATCCGACTGTACTCACGTGAATGCTATCGGAAATTTCCTGATTAGTTTCGAACGAATTTGGAATTCCTTTATCATGAACCCACTCGCTCGGAGCACGGAATCGCGTTTCTATGCCAGTCTAGTATAGTACAGCTAGTAGTTATTTAATCAGGTCTTCTTTTTCAATCCCAGAGGTTGATGGCGAAGAACTACAGTTTGACTCGGGCTGAGGACACTCAAACAATCCACCCGCGAAAATTAAAACAAGACCTCAGCCACGAACTGAAAAGGTTCTTCAGCAAGGAGATTGAAAACCTCGAAGCATGCTGGAGTTTTTAACTGATCAAAACACTAGAGTGAATCAAATTGTTAAAAGGCAATACACTAATATTAAAACGATTGAGAACAAAAACAGGAATCTAGAACTAAGAATATCTACGCTTGACCAGGGGATTGATCTACTGGAACAAAATCTCCCTAGCACCCTGGAAATAGCTGAAATCTTGGCCTCTAAGCTCAATGTGAATTTGAACGATATATTCCAAACATAAAGTTAATTCCAGTTTATTATTTCAAGTAGCTAACGAGGATACGTCACTCATAGTATTAAATATTTTTTTAATATGTGGATTATCACAATAATATTAGAATTTCTGATATAAAAAAAGCTGGATGAGACTTACGAAAACCATGGCTGTATCAGACCGGTATTTAAAAAGGGAAAACGTAATGAATAATGCAATTATAGATAAAATTGTGGACAAAAATGTTTGTGACCAAATTTATAATTTCTAAATCTAGGTGTGATAACTAACGTCAAATTACATAAAACATGATATCGATAAATTAAGATAGTTTTTAGCGAACTTCATAATACTTAAAATCATGATTACCTGTAAAGTTTAACTCCTACTGTTAATTCTGGAAAATTGCTATATTGCTATGTTTGTACTTTTATAAGTACTTAGTGATTGTATATTGAACTATCTATTCTATTAATATGTATAAAATTCAAATAAAGATACTTAAAAATATTATTTCTAATAAAATCATAACGAAATTTGACGATAATGGCCTTGCTCTTTTTAGACATTGAAAGTAGTATTTTTCAATAAATTAAATTTTCATTAAATTAAATTAAATTAAGTTACAAGTGTTATTTAAATAATTACCCCTTAAAGTACTCTTTCGTATGGCTTCCTTTTTTTTATCACTTTTCCAAAATATTAGTCATCCTGTATAGACGCAGCCGGTTTCTCTAAACTGATTGTATGCATCACGTGCAAACAACGCTTACGGCAAGCGAACGAGTAGACGTGATTTCTCGGGTCGTCAATGATTTAACAAATGATGTAAGCGACATTATTACGCAATAAAATGTAAATGCGAAGTTAAAAACATACGTTTTAGGTAAAATTATTATAGTTTCAGACTCAATTTTAGTTCAATATTAAAACCTTAGTAGTTTATATATGATACAACAAAGTATAAATTTTTAAATAATTATTATTTACATGAAAAATTACTAAAAAAAATTAATCTTTCACCTTTTAAAATAATTTAGAATAAAAAATAGACTATATTTTTTTGTTTCACGATATTTTGACAGTTTTTGTTTTAAAAGATTATGGATACTTTAAAACATAATATAAAGCACCTCCTGACCTTACAGCTGCAGCTTAATATAAAATGTTGATGTTTATTTATGACCCAACATTCTTGAACACCTTGAGAGATTAGGTTCTTTGATCAACATTGTTTACAGCGCTTACTTTCATTCAAACGAGATACTTATAACTTTATGTTGTTGAGATAAGGTTAAAAGTACCATAACCACGACTCTTATCCGATAAAACAAATTGAAATTCATGAGTTCGTTTAACGCTTTACAGATTGTTGCCATTATGTTATATGTAACTTAGGATTCAGAAATGTTGAAACTTATGCGTATTTATTGACAGTTTTACGACTGTTTGTGTTGCTTTATCGTATGATGCTTTCATTATTGTTAACACTTCAAGAATGTTGATCTTGTTATAATTAATATTTATTATATTGTCAGCATATTACAAAATACAATTTCAAATTTATATTTAGTAAAAGAGATCAATCCACCGAAAACTCTTGCAATATTCGTGGAGACGTCAAGACTCGCGTGGCTACAATGAAGTATAAATACGTGCCGCGGTTAGTGTTCAACGACCACATAGGGCATAAAATAAAAATTCAGTTCAATGTTATTATTAAATATTTTTATACTTAACCATAGTTAAGTAAATTATTTCTTTACTGTTATGTAAAACTAAATATTCCTTGGTCTTACTACATAATTAAAACTCAAACATTATCGAAGATATTTTAAATAAATAGCATATCTTTACTTGGAACGTAATTTATATAATTTGGCTAGTAGTTAAGAAATAATATAATGTTTAATAAATACTTCACACTGCGACAGCATGTTATGTCAATATTTTGAAGGTATCTAATAGTTTGCTTACATTTTAAGCAAAGGTGACAGAATTTATGAGAAAAAAAAATAGACTCGCCTTAAATATCATGGTACTTAAATATCGCGCAACAGTGTCTGTCGCGCAACAGTCTGAAGTCACAATTGTAGCCAAGGGTCTAAAAGCTTGTCTCCTATTGGCATGCCAAAGTTACGTCGCGTCATATGTTTTTCTCTTGTTTCTAACATTACGGGGAACGTGGATAAGCATTTATTAAAAAAAGGTTTAGATTGGTAAAGAAAACGCACAGGACCACTTTTGTTTTTTTTATTATTCCACATATTATAACAAATTTGACCAAAAAAGGTCTAGAAATTATATTATAATATATATATTGTTATAAATGTGGATGATTCTCTATCTGTGCTTTCTATTTTGTCTTAAATATGAGTTTGATCGAAAAGTGTCGTCAAAACATACATAACTTTGTTTGACGTCGATTCATTGTTTCCTCGTAACAAAACAGCGAAGTACTGACGTGAGACTTTGTATTCTGAAAAATTTCCAGGGATTTCGTTTTTGTTACTTCTCAGTCTCCAATAGTTTTAACTTATACGATACCTTTTTCATGTCTATATACATCACAAAAAATATTATAAGCAAGAAATGAAATGCTAGAATATTAGAAATGTATCCCAAAACATACAATAATAAATAATTAAAACTCAATAATACGTAATACACAAATATAGTATTAACTAAATTATAAACATTAATAAATATTGATATTAAAAATTAATAACTTAAGACTAATAATTTTAAAAGAGACTTAAAAAATTTGAAGATTGAAATATTGCATATAGTTTATAATAATAAATAGATAACTTAGATTTACGTTAGGTTAGATATGTCTAACGTAATATCTAAATTATCTTCAGACGGACAACAGTATGTCTGTAAATCACGTTCTTTTTCGCCTGTTATTATAAACTCTTTACTTCGTTTTACTTCGTGCACTTTTTACTCATAAAAAGGTAAACGAAGACTAGCGGTCGGACACGCAGAAGTAGGTACATTTGACCTTTGGCCAGGATTTTAAACAACCTAGCTTTATTGTAATAAAAATTATATAGAGATGGATTATCCTTCTATATAACTCTTAAAAAACTATACTTTTTTATAAAGTTTCGTAGATACCTAATGTAAGTAATTATAGCCCAATTTTATGTATTCTTTATCAAGTATGTTGTATACAACATACTTGATAAAGAATACATAAAATTGTATACAACATACTTGATAAAGAATACATAAAATTGGGCTATAATTACTTACATTAGGTATCTACGAAACTTTATAAAAAAGTATAGTTTTTTAAGAGTTATATAGAAGGATAATCCATCTCTATATAATTTTTATTACAATAAAGCTAGGTTGTTTAAAATCCTGGCCAAAGGTCAAATGTACCTACTTCTGCGTGTCCGACCGCTAGTCTTCGTTTACCTTTTTATGAGTAAAAAGTGCACGAAGTAAAACGAATAGTAAAAATTGTAAACAGATCTTTTTGATTATCTCTTTGATACAAACATACTTGTGTATTACGTTACAAAAAAACATAAACTATGATATTTTAAGACAATAAAAAAATATCAATATAATATTTTTAATAACCCGTTTGAAATAAAAAATATTAAAAATTGGTGTATGAACCAACATTGTTCACTAGAGTCCTGCGGCTGTTCATATTAATGATACAACCCAAGCTCAAACACTTTTCTATGAAGCAACAATTCAAACAAGCCTTTTTTAGACGCAACTGCATTGTATTAATATTTTTAGTATTTATTGTATTACATTCTTGTTATTTATTTATTGGTATAGTTTTTTTAATAATAATAAAATTCATTGTTTTTTTAAACAATTTCATTTATTAGAAACAAATATCTTGAAATTATGTTAATGAAACACTTGACAGACTGAAATCATATTAATATTATTACTATTGTATTATAATGTACTTATGGCAGTATTTGAGGATATTTATGTATCTATGTAGATAATGTATGTATATGTCATTGATATTTATGATTATATATTGTATTGCATCTTTTTTTTGTTTCTTTTTATTATTATTTTTTGGTATAAAGGCGGACTTTACATGTATTTTTCTTGCAAGTTTTGGGTTGGCTGGTAAAAAATGCTTTAGCGTTAAGCCCACCCTTTGTACCATTGTTGTGCAATAAATAATTTAAATAAATAATACATGATGCGTGTTGATAGTCGGCCCAAAAAATCAATAAAGTTAATTTTGTTTTTAAATTAATTTAGAATGAATGAATTCCTAACCGTGCTTAGCCAAAAGTATTCGATTCCCATATGATGGAGTTACTTGTATGAAAAAAAAATACTTCTCTAAATATTAACAGTTTAAAATGTTTGAGATTGTTGTAGTATTCAATATTTAGAAAATGAAAATGTAAATCTGTTTTATAAACTTATCATATCATGTAAAAGTAATAAAAATTGCGTTCTATAAAAGAAATGATAATTCTAATAATAATTCTTAATCTAAAATTTCAATTTGTGATTTGGACTCCAAATACTTTTAATTATAATTGGAAATCCGTGTAGTCTCAAACTTAGTAGGGAGGTTGTTGTAAGAAGAAGGGGGGGAGGTGTGCTCGTGAGGAGGAAGATCAGCGAGAGGAGTGATTAGACAGCCGTAGGTAATAGTTTGAATATTGAAGCGATCAATTAATTTTGATTAAAGAGTGACGTCGCGACGTGAGGATGGATTTTATGGCTTTCCGAAAAATTATATAGGTAGAGTGTAATAAAATTTTAATAAATAAGATTTTTTGTAATGAAAGCTATCGATTTTTTAATTCACTCTTTTTATCTGAATTTATTTTTAACAGATTAATATATTTTTAAATATATTTTTTTATATATGGATATACTTAATACTTGTTTGTAGCCGTATTCTACATGAATGAAGAATATTATTGAAATTTTAAAATATTTTCCATTTTAAACACCCGCACTGGACTTACTCGTATATTCATTTCTTTATCTCTCGTATATTTATTGTTATGCAGAAAGATATATAATAAGTAAAATATTAAACAATATAGAGTCTGACAGGTTTGTTTTTCTATCAATGTTTGACTAAGAAAAACAATCAAAATCGATCTAAACTCCACTACACCTATTTAGTAGCTCGGCTGCTTTACAATTAATTTTATTTTACCATTATTATAACTAAAAGTAGTATAAAATTAAATTAATTTAATCATTTAGCAAAATAAATAGTTTAATAACCTAGTTTTTTATTAATTTACAAAAGACTTCCCTATTTTCGTTACATTACGCGTCCGTATTACAAAATTAATTCAGTTTCCACGTCACTGTGCACACATTATTATTACATTTCTGCCACCAGTGGCTACCTGTTCTCAACTTTAGTTTTTTCTTAGTTTTCTTTCGACGATTTTATTGCCTTCTGGCATTTAAACAGCAGAATGTCAAAAGATAAAAAAAGACGATTTAGATTATTTTTATAAAATTAGTTGTTAGATTTTCAAATAAAACAAAATCTTTTTTAAACTAAAATTCTTTGTACTTTCTTGTTACTATTATAAAAAGGAAACAATAAATTAAAATACTACAATTGTAATTTCACCTCAAATTAACACATAATCTGACGGTAAACGGTATCTAATTTGAACTAGAATCGATTCGTGAGGTAATTTCGATATCAGTAGTGTATGTTTATATTTACTTCCATAACGATAAGGTAAGAACTAACATCACATAATATTTAAATAAAACTATTTTACGGATATCAATCGCATTTAGTTTTACATTTTTAATTCAAACAAGACGTTTCGAGTGCTTTGCAGCAAACGTGTTCGCGGTTACACGAGATGATAGTGTCTGGCAGTCAGTCAGTTTATTTGTCACCTACCTCCAACGATTCCGTTGGAGAACGCTGGAGAACGGATCTGGTCCACGGATCTCGTCACCATCATCTCGTCTTACCGCGAACACGTTTGCTGCAAAGCATTCGAAACTTCGGGTTTGTTCACAAAATGAATAAAAATTGGCCTTCAGATTATTTATTTATAAAGGCGAATAAGCTTATGTATCACATGTTAAACTTGAAATGCTCATGTGGAAACGTAGATTAAAATTGTTAAATTTTTTATCAAATAAAAAATAATAATGTAGTGATGTTCGCCACAATGAATATTGTGATATTTTAAGTTGTTAATTTTAATAAATATCTAACGAAATAAATGAGTATTTCTGTTTCTATATTTCTTAAAGTAAGTAAATAGATTTATGATATTTGATAAATTATTTGAATTGATCACTTATTGGTTTGAATTAATTAATAATAACAGAAGCAAACTCAAAAAATTATAACTTCGATGATTGAAATGCGAATTCAAGCACAAGCAATCACCTTTACATTCACTTTTCAAATTGACACTTGACATTGACACTTGAAATTGACACTTGAAATTGACACACACCGAACAACAATGCAACTTAAAGACGACGTAAAAAATAAACCTTACATATAATTTCATTTCACTTCATTTAAAAATCGGATCGGATCGGATATTGAAATGTAAAAAATATATTTTTTGTGAATGGATGTAAATCAAGGATATTAAAAATGTAATCTCGTGCAGTATTTTCATTCTTTTGTTTTACTCTTAAAAACCCCTCATACTCACAACCTCACTTCTTTTGATTATAGCATACAAATATTATTTATATTTTTAATTTTAGACCTGCACCTACAAGAAATTGAAAAGAAGTAGAAACAAAACAATGGTGTCACTTATATGCTTTAAACTTTTCTCTTACAAATCAAATGAAAATATTTTACAGTAGATAGTAGACATTTAATGATGTTTTGAACTAGAAATGAAGACGTAAGCGAATGGGAAACGGAAAACGTTTATTTTGTATCAGTTATAGCTTTAGCTGGTATATAATAGGAGAAAACTCTTACAGAAATCTTATTAAAATCTTGGAACTTATTTTATTTATTTAAGATTTCCATTAAATTTAATTGGTAATATCGGTAACATTTACCTGTATTTATAGTAAAATAATAATTCAATTCAATTCAAATTAATATTTTATGTTTAAAGGTTTAATTTTTAATTGTGTTTTATTAAAAAATCCTTTTCAACATTTCATACTTCTTTAAATGGAGTGTATGTAAGTAATCTGTTGTTATAAATTACGACATCAGTCAGTCAGTTAGGGAATTTATTAGTCAAGAGTCGTTTGCGCGCGGAGGCTTTGCAAGTGTAATTAGTGATTGACGTGTGATCTGTGAACATCGTTTATACATACAATTTGTATTTTTTAATTAAAACTCCACCTGGCTCCTAAAATATATACTTACTTTAAATATTCCTGCATTACCTACACTATTTATCTGTATTGCAGTTTTATTGATAGACTACACCTTTTCTGGGATAAGGTATTAAAGTATAATTACATGCAGAACAAGACCCTAATGAATTGCAGGCGTTGATGATTAGTGGAAAAAATAATACTAAGTTAAACAAAATTGGCCTTTTATTATAGAATATAATATAAACATAACATAAAAATAACAAAGAATCTTTGTAACATGGGTTTTACCTCTTGAAAGATACAAGGCAAAATTTTTATCTGTATAGTAATATAAGATCGGTAGTTTTAACGACCAGCCATGAAAAAAAATTGCAATTCTGATTTCTGAATTTTTCAAACATATCCTAATCTCTAATCATTTTTATTCTTTTGTCGAAAGATTCAAATTTATTAAAGTCAGAGAATAATAGTTTAAAATATTTCAATTTTTATATTTTAAGAGGACGTAAAGCACATATATACACAATACAATAATATCTATAACTATAATATTCCTCGGTCTGGAAGATTCACATATGTTTTTTTATGATAACAAGAAAACGAACAGTATTTAGTACCAAAGCTGCTGTTATTTAAAATGAAGATTGCAAATTAGTTAAACAATAAAGGTATTCAAAATAGTTAATAACTAAAATAATATATATTTAATATATTAGGCAACTAAATTATGTCATCGCATTTATGTGGTGTAGAGGGTAGATCGAATTAGTTGCACCAGTCGCGATATACAGAACAAGTGAAAACGCTGTCCAATTGCTGTAAATGAATACGTGAAACGTAATAACTTTTTCTTTGTTTGACGCCATCCTGACTGTACGTCGTTTTACATATATTATTATCGAAAAATAGATCCGAGTAGGTATATAAAAATATAAAAAAATGTATATTTGGATATGTTATTTTCAGAACCGTAACATAACCATAAGTTAAACGTAAAAAATAGAAATAAAAAATATTTATAAACATTATGAAAATACACTTTGAGACAATCAAGAATTTTTAACCCAGTCGGGATTAAAACTTCTTTTTCTCTGGTTACTTTGTTACTCTAATGGCTTCTGAAATTACTAGGCGTGAGTTCCCGATTTACATAACGGCTTTTTAATTAAATAACTTTTTTTCCTTTCTAAGGTCCTATATTAAGACAAAAAATTACATATCATATTAAGACAAAAATCGTTAAGAAAGCCTCGTTTCCACAACACGGATACATTGTGGTCGTCAAACACTGAATCCGTGTTCTATAAGCGTGTACTTCTTAATGATATTTGTGCGACCTTAATGAGAAAAACTTCATGAACATGGCTATGAAACAGTTCTTATTGCCAATAAGAATTATATTTGAGCGAAGCGAGCGATGCTCTTTTTAAGAGACTTTTCTGCATCCTTTGTGCAAGCATCAATCAAAAACGGTATATCCGAAAATTTCCAAATATTGTAAAGTAATAGACATTAGTCTGGTGGTGATTTAAAAAAAAAAACAAGTTTAATATGTGTTTTATCTTGATAAATAGTTGAGGACTGAATGTGTAGATGTTTTGTAAGTGCCACTGCAATGCTAATTATACCTCGCTTCGCTCACTTGCGATCGTATCGAGTCAAAATTGAGGTCTGGTTCGCGTTTCTAGTTTTATTGTAACTTTAAAATGATAGTTCCCTTTGCATAATAGGTATTGTGTGATTTTTTTTTGTTAAAAAATGTATTCAAAATCTTAGCATAGAATCGTTTTAAAAAGATTATTAGAAATATTACTAATAAACAAATACAATTATGCTGCGTTTCTAATACTCGGCTGTGTCATACTCGGCTGTGTCAAACCAATGTATAGAAATATTTTTATCAAACTATTGTATTATACTGCGATTTATTTATAATGTATGTACTTGGAAGTGTCTTGTAAATTGATTGTACTAGTATATAGTGAAGTTCTGTGCGTGGCAAAGGGTTTTATTAAATTATATATTATAATTAATCTATACGTATTCATGTAAGCTACCTTACTCAGGCTAACTTTGAAATTATTTTTAAAGGATTAGATAACCCAGAGGAGGAGTCGCTGTTGTTTTTAATATTAAAGTACTGGTTGGCGGACATCGCTAGGCGTCAACGCAGTGCTTTACGAAGACGTTACTATATCGATGAAGCCAATATTACGGACTGAAACCTCACGTTATCATATAATGTACTTTTGCAATCTAATATGTATGCTACATAGTAAAATAAATAAGAAGATTATTGGTTACTTAAACTAATGACTCTAAAATTCCTTTAATTTACCTTAGAACACGTTTTATGTGTACAAAGACTATAAGTAGTTACATTTTATTTACTTACTACTATTGGAAATGTACAGAAACAATGATTTAACATACTTGCAATTTTGTAAGTTTAGATTCAGTGAACAAGTTCAATATTTTCGTTTTAATTCAATAGAATTTGTTTTCACACTAAATTGCCCAAATCTATTACGGTTTTATGGGATTCATAAAAAATCTAACGCGATACGTGTGAATACAAGAAAGAGTATTGAAAGCTTTATATAAAAAAAAAATAATTATTATGTTGACTGGCATTATGTTATTTATTAAATTATTTAATACATTGGGCATCTGTTTGAATGTTTTACTCAAGTTGTAACGTCACAAAATCTACAAAATCTGATCATAATAAAGGATTAATAATTTACAAACAAATGACAATATCACAAATACATGGTTGGTTAAGATTTTTTAGAATTTTTATTCAGACAAATAAGCAAGCTAAACATACTATCTTTAAAGCTTTGTAAGCAGATGCAACATAATATATGAAATAAATATATATGTCGCCGCATTCTCATTACATATGTTAATATGGTTGCGAGTAACAAGTTAACTTAATAAATCTATTTAAGATAAGTTTGTTTAATTATTAAAATTATTATTTGTTGTCATAATTAAGCTCCGTCAAATATTTTTGTAAGTGGATGACATTTTGACTACACAGCGAAATGGTTGCTGGTATGAAATTAAGATCAGTAATTTCAGACCAGCCTCCAATTTGCATTCCGAAGTTTTATTTATAAATTTAATTATCGAATGAATGTTTGTATTTAAAACCATTCAGTTTAAATATTTTGTTTGAAAATTGTTTTTGATTACGTTTACGTAGCGCCATCTAAGTATTGTTTTACATACCACCATTCATTTTCAAATTGTTTCAAATTGACTACCACTTTATGTTTTAAGGGTTATCCTTTTAAAGATTATTTAAACATGATCATTAGGCTAATGTTTGTATCTGGTCATGGCTAACCCTAGTAATCTGTTTGTAAAGTTGTGCTGTTCAGATGTGTTCAGCGCCTCTGGTGTCATATCGGAGAACTATTAAACTCAACCAATCACTGCTCAGAGGGGCGCGGACACCTCTGAACGAAGCGCTCGGTGGAAGATAGATCCACTTTGGTTCGAGCGTTCAACTGGTAAGGTTGTCTTGAAATCTCGGTAACTATTATTACTTGGAAATTTAATTGTTACTTTAAGTCAATTTGTAATACTCTTAAATGAACTGATTATATTTTCTGTGTGTTTATTTTATCATAAATTTAGTGAGTTTTATCATCGCAAAATTTAAATTATGGATAAAGTATGAACGGAAGCGATGGTCCTGAAGGGATCAACGATTCCGGTGTTTTAAAAATATTAATGCGTGGGTGTTAATCTGATATATATAAATTCTGATTTTACATACCTTATATAAAAAAAAAAATCATACTAATTCTTCACAAAACATAAACAAGTATTATCAATATTAAGCTAACATCTAGTTTGATTAAATAAATGATACTTACATCCTATAAAAAGGTTTTACTAGTTGTACTGTAGGCCTTTAAATAAATTGGTTATTTTAAAAAACATTATAAAAACTTGATAACATCCAAGACCATAAATTTTATAATAAAACATTTATAAAACATTAATGGAAAAAAAAGGGTTACAAGTTGAACATAAGTTAAAATTAAAAAACTTTACAGCAGCTAGGCTCGCTAAAGATGAGATCAATTTAATGTTTGAAAAATATAATATTTCTTCTTCCTAGTAAAATAAATATATATATTTTTTTTTCTTTAGATTGTTTTGATTTTAAAATAAAAAGATTTACTTTAAAAGAATCTCACAGAAAAACCGAAAAAACTAGTCTTGTTTATATTAAATATAAATTTAATACTATATGGATATCGCATGATTTAAATTTGATGAAAATAATGATAATTTACCAAAACATATTTTTTGAAGATAATGAAAATACATGGTACAGTAAGGATGAAAATGATTTTAATTTAAAATGTTTTAAAAAACCATTTTCCTGAACTTTTGAAACTAAAAAAAATCCTTAAATCTACTGCTAGTAAGATAAAACTCTAAAAAGTACAGACAAATAAAAACTTCAAGTAACATCACATTCTCTTAAATTGAATACTTTGAATCGAAAAAGGAGAATTATTTCTACATTAAAATATCTGAAATTAAACTTAGATGCTTTTCATATTTCCAACATAAATATTTTTTTGAATGGAAAATATTTTGTATGCAACGAATATATATATATTTGTTTATCTGTGTAAATTGTTTAATCGGTGTACAAATATTGGGATCTGGAATGTTTTATTGAATTTATAATAAGTATTTTATTTACCTCTCTCTGTTTGAGTGCTTATGTCTATTGAGACCAATATAATATTTAATTCTTGTTTAATTCTCCTATAGGGTGCTCCTAAGTCGTTCAATAGTATAGACTTAAAATTCACAATATTTGGCACAGTTGGGCACAGATGATGTTGCTGCAATCGGGTGGCGAGGTGCAAGGTGTTATCTATATATTTTTTAATGTAATTACCTTTTTATGTTAAACTTATGTTTTTGCTTTATGGTCAATATCGGATGACAGTCAATATATTGAATTTTATACTGTTCAAAAATTCCAATAAACATGTTGGCACATGACACAAAGAAGTCAATTTTAGGTAAACATTGTTTAGGTTCAATGGAGTAAGGAGATAAAAATATTGTTTTCTGAAATCTTATTACGCTGCATGCACGGTGACTTTATATAATGCTTAGATGCTTCGTCTCGTGTCAATATGTTTTTGCAAAAATTAAAAAAAGGTATGTCTAATTTTTCATGGTTATTCATTACAAATAAACATATGGCAAAAACAAAATATGATTTAATAAAAACAAAGAAAGGCCTATTGTATTTATTAGATCATATTTTGTTTATGCCATATGTTGTAAATATATAAACGTATATGCCTCATCAAGTACTATTAAAAGTATTTTTTCCAGATATCACAAAAAGGAAAGCCTTATGATTTTTAAATAGAATCGTTATTAAATTAGAAACGTTTTAACGGGTTATCTCGGCACGTCAAAGAAGATTTCTCCTTTGTTTACATTATTGGATTTTAAATGCTATATCAGCTTAGAAATTTCATTGAACATAACACAAAAGATGTTGTAATATTGTTCAGGTCGCAATTCTACATCAAAGCAACAGTTGAAAAAGTCCGTAATGACATTCCCAATTTATTTTTTATATCTAAAAATGTAATACTCAAATTTTTAAGCGAAAACTTTTAATCATTATTTTCAATGCTTTCTGCTATGAAGTTGTAATTGTGATGTAATTTTTCTCATGTATTCAAGGGAAAATCTTCTGTCTCTATTAGTGTAGAGAGCCAGCAGTCAATATTATATGAAGCTTAATCTCAGGCCGTCTGAAAGGAACCTTAAATAAATTATTTAAAAGTACAACTCTGTTTTCGTGTTAATATATATGAACTATCTTTGCTTTTCATCAATCACTCTCTGCTCTTTAACGTTGCAGATAACTTTTAAGTAATCCGAGAAACCACAACACCTCTATTAATTGAGTATGCTTTAAGTTTACATGATTAATGATAGTAAATTGGCAAACTTTGACCGCGTTTGATGTTTGCTGAACCTTCCTTATACCCCTTAAGTTAATAAATTAACAGGATGAAATACGTCCAAATAAACGATGAACTAAAGAAACATCTTTTAGTTTTTACGAGCAGTCCACATGTCTTGTTCAAAGATATTGCATATATTCACTTTTTTTATGTACTAAAACCTAAGATGAATTAAGTAAATTGTAAGAATTAAATTTACATTAATATTTCTATAGATATAAAAGGGTAAATATCTAGTAAGTGTAGATTTTTAGGAATTGTTGCTTACTCTTAAAACCTTTTTAGATTTAATTTTAATATTACATGAAATAGAGTGAGTAGTATTTCATAATATGTAATTTAATAACCTTTCCATTTCAGAATGCAAACCGAATTACTTTAATCCAACTGCAAGGTTTGCATGGCTTGTCAATATGTGACTACTGTTGTGAAAACATATTCGATTACAGATCTACCATGTTTGTTTGAAGAAACAACGGTAATATTACGTTGTTTAAAGTACTGCTTTTTAAACATTCTTAGACATTACTGTATAAAACCAGTTATAACCACACATACATAACTGATAATACTGAAAAAATAAAAAATGGATTAAGGATATCGTATTTTAATAAGTTTGTAGCAAACTATTAAATTTTTAATAAGAATTAGTATGTCTAATATTTAATATAAAAAGTATGTTGTTGATATGTAGGCAAGCAATGAACACCGATCATCATAATGTTTGTGGCCAAAATATCGAGGAAACATGGTAGCGCGTGTAGACTGTGCGGTAGAACGCATCACGGAAACTATTTGATTTGGGTGCGACGAGTGAGGCTGAGCCAATGTCACCGGGTTATGTGCAGACGTAATTGCTTGTAGTATAAATATACTTCAAACAATACTAGTGAAAACGCTATTTAGATTTTATGGTTTTGAAAAGTACAACTAAATTGCTTTTGCTACTTTTTCATTTACAATTATTGTATTCTTCTAGATACTATTCTTAGCCGAGTATTTTGACCATATATGGCCAACTGTATTTTCTAAACACGTTTGTGGTATAACCTATGTGCTAAAACTAATCATACCACATTATACTTATACTAAAAATATCTTATTATGCAAAATATTCGTAATCCTTAGTTGTTTGTATTAAATTAATAATTCCAGACATATAAAAAAGAACTATTACGGACTGTTATAAGTTTTTTAGCGAATAATCTTTAAACATCCGACCGCTATAAATTTCAAATACAATGTCAGCTCAAAAGTTAAATACTCATATAAGTTTGTACAACATCAATAACAAATTTCATTACTTAATTTTGAGTATATTTTTGTCGGCATAATTTCTAAGAAAAATAATTTAAAAACAATTAGTTATTTTTATTCTAACAGATTTCATTATATTTAAATAATGTAACTGAATCTAACTTTTGACTAACATAAAAAAAAACTTAAATTCTATGTACGAAGTTCTACAGAAAAGTATTCTAGGTGCACCATGACCACGCTTTTGTAACACTGAAATTGAAATAGGTGATGGGAATTTATTTTCATATGTAAATGCTACTACTATAGTTTTTTTGGAAACGCATTCGAAAAAGAACAAAAAATAAGAAATAGAGGTTTAGAAAAGACTGCTGCTAAAATAAAAACCTCAATACGACTTTGATGTAAAAGGCATACATACATTCACGGACAAAACAAAAGGTCTTTTATGCCAATTGTATAGTCAATGGAGGGAAAATGTTTAGGTCATTGTAGTTGTGCAAAATTGTACAATAGTATGCGCATTTAGAACTCATAATGGGTAGAACGAGAAAATTTATCTGGGTTTTGAAAACATTACGTGTAGCTAACTGAGGAGTTTACAAAATCCCAATTTTTAGAACAAGAAAGGACACAGGGAATATCAGAAAGAATGTTTTTTAAAACATTTAGACTTTTTGTGGCAATCTATAAGTACAGCTAATAAATTGTGAGTACCAATCAAACTTTACTTAAGCCTCTGACATTAAGATCAATTTAATAATTATTTGCAAGGTAGCAAAGTACAAATCAGTCAGCACACTTGCATAACACAATATACGAAAAAAATATTTACCTGATAACTTATGAATCGTATAAAACATCTGTGAGAGATTAGCTGTGACAACTTTTGTATTTGACTAAAATGACCTTTGAATGAAATGAAACATGATAACAAACTAAAACAATACAATAAAAATGACCATGTTTTATAATTTATTGAGCAATAAAATTTGATTTTGACATACTTGATATAGATTTAAAATAATAAGATATAAGTTCTCATTTTAAATAAGCTAAAAGTTTAAACTAAAAAGTTTTTGACTTTGCCTTCATAATAAATACTTTAGTTACAAAAAAAAATATTTAAAAATACTATCCAAAACATATGTAGCCAATCATTATATTATCTATCTTAACTCAAAGATCAAAGACTTTATATGTATCCATGATATCTAACCGCTTCACGCATAATTACTAAAACTAGTACCGATGGAGTATTGACATTGATGCTAAAGTAACCAACACCATACCCATAAAAGTTTGTACTGCCGCTCTACAGATGTTGTAAGCATTTTCGGCCACTTAACCTTTTCGCGCTAACTTACTTTAATCTGGAAGAGTCATTTAACATGCATTTCAATAGAATTTTAATAATGGCAGAAACCGATCATAAAGTGGAAATCATCATCTCAAATTTAGCGTAATACAATCTGATTGAGCACTTATCATAAACTCTTTATGATATTGAAGTCATAGTCATAGCTCTGATGCACTTTCGTCTTTTGGGAGAGGTTTTCCAATGATATGATTGTTTTTAATTTCATATCAAAATTGTTTCGATCTCTAAATAAAGTTCTTAAGTCCGCTGATCGCGATTGTCAAAGCTACAATTCAAAGTCCTTTTGAAGCTTGCATATAAGTTTGACAAATGGATTTTATTGAGATCATAAACTAAATAAGTGCAGATTAAACGTAACTTTATTTTTTTATTGTCGTAGCTTGTACAAATATATATATAAGCTTCCTTTATATTACTAATCAGTCGTTCATCTACCTTGTTGAGGTATTTAAAAAAATATTATTATTATAACGAAAACGAAAGTACCATTTAATTTATTTTATTTATTAAAAGAAAACATCTTTATATTTAGAAGTAAGTATGATAAGATAGGCATAATTATAAAACAAAAGATAATATTAAATTGCAATAAGAGCAGCATGAAACTATAAAACTCTGCTGCGCTCCAAAACAACTTTGCGGTCTTGATTTATGAACATGTTTGTGGAACCTATTGAGATAAAAGTTTCTATAGATGGGTAAAATGTTATTATGGTTTTTATGAGATGTCTTTATTTAGTAATATGTGACTGGTATTTAATATATTATTTAAAATTTTATGCGAGATACATAGCGTTGCCTAGTATCATATTCCTAATATCAATATATTTAAAATTAAAATACATCCGTCACCGTTACTAATATTTTAAACTCCCTTTTTGGGTAGTTACCCTCCTTTGTTCTTAAAATTAAAGAAGAAAGAGAACTCATCATAGGTCTTCTCATAAAAATTAACGTTAACTGTTATTTATCTCTGAAAAGTTACTTTTTCGACACGGATAATATAGGCAACATAGCCATAAAATAAAATAAGTACAAGAATAAAATATGTTAGCGTATGAGCTAATAAACTTTTGTTTAGAAAATTGTAATATTTGTATATATTATACGTTTATGACACATAAAAACGTTTTTTTTTAAATCGGAACATATCTACGTAAGAGACCTGTACTATGTACAACTGAAACATAAAATATGATGAATAATACGAAATATATACTATTACATGCATCTGACAGCTAATTTACCTTGGTTGAAAGTTATAAGTCCTTTGTATAGCGATGAAGTTATGTCAATGGACAGCGATGGACTAGAAACTCACTTAGTTCCAATATATAGCAAGTTGGAACAAAAGGCAGGTTACTGAATAACGGAGGAGGAGGAGGAGGAAAGATAACGATTTAGTGCATATATTTATTAATATTTATTAATTTATTTTTACAGAACACATATATATGTCGCAAATAGATGGCGCAGCTGTATCAATTGCAATCAAAATCAAGAATGTCATTTGACAGTTCATATCTAATTAGTATTTAATTTGACCAGTTAGCACGTGATTTGACTTTTAAAATAAAATTGAATAGAGGAAGTGGAAGCGCCGGTCATTTTGATCGGTCACAGCTAGTCAATTTGCCTGGACATGATCTCGAACGTACCGATTAGACGCGAGAATCGAGAACTTATCTGTAACCGCTGTAATATTGTGAAGTATGTTTTATTACCACCTACCCTAAGACTAGAATTCATTATGAACAACGAACAAGACAACAATATGATGTCGCGAGAGGCTTCCGAAAACGGTCTGACATAGTCTCATGAGTTTTACTTGTAGTGATGTTGTCCATACATACTATATAAAATATACTGGGTTGGACGCTTGTATCAATATATGTATAAAACTATTCACTTTGATCTGGTTTCTCTATTTAAAAACAATAAAAAATAAAATAGAATAGACGAGGCTCAAAAGAAAAGTCTAATTAGATTCTATTATGTATAAAAATGTGCTCCTTACATATATACATCAGAGGGACAAAACCGGTATATATCGATTGTTGTCTGAACTTAGTTTTTAGAATTTAGGCTTATAAAGCACTACAGAAAGTATGTAAGTAAGATCTAATAAAACACAGTATATACTAATTTACTAAGAGTCAAAGAGTAGGCTTAGAGTTTAGAACCAATGTGACATCTCTGCCAGTTTTATCCAGGCTTTAATTTATTGCACAAAAAAAAAATAAACAAAAGGAGTACTACGGTGTATCAAACAATAGTAGCGTATTAGATAACATCTCGTAAGGCTTACGTGGAGGTCAGCTGTGTGTCAATATCATATCATCATATCATATCATATCAATGTCATCATATCAAGTCAATATCATATCATAGAAAAACCCAGTCATTGTATTTATCGACAAATAATCGATAAGGAATCACTTCACATACTAAATAATTCGAGAGGTAATTAAGCATCAAATATCCAAATTTAAAAAAGTCAGTACGAGAACTTGCGATGTAGACTGAGAAGGACACGTACTAAAGCTTTATTTTGTAGATGTGTACGAAAGTTACTAGTAACTTAAAATATCGGTTTAGAAAATTATTTTCTATTTGAAACGAAATGTTTTAGGGTGGTTGTGATTGGAAACTCAACAAAACCCAATTTACCAAGGATAAATTAACAACCATTTCGTACAGCACCATATATTAAAGTTAAACTTTAAGATTTTTCGAACGAGTTAGACGTCAATACATCTCTACAATCATTAATAATTTTAATCATTAAAAAAATCCGTTTCAGTCTTACCGCCGTGGTAAGAATAGAAAGCTACCATAGTGAACCCCCAGTTTAGTGACGAAGTTTTAGAGTAAGCTTTAATTAAGAAATTAAAGACGACCTTTATAATTTTATAAAAATCTTAACACCGTTAACTGTATTACTCTATATTTATCACTTTTTACAGTAGGCTACTCTTTCTCAAGTTATTTCTAGTTTAGTTATTTTAGTCTCAGTCTCAGTAATGTGACATTTATAGTCTTAAGTTTGTTTATATATATTATAACTTGAATATTAAACTTAAATGTATTTAAGAGACAACTTTGTAATTACTATTTTTTTTTTTGTGTATAATTTTTTAAATTAATTTTTAAATAATTACTATTAAGAACCAAATGTAACTTCTGCTTGTCTCCTCATGTCCTCATATTTCCTGCTGCTCTCTTATTACTACAGCGCTCCCGTGTGAGAAGGCAGTCATTTTATATATAAAAATGCTGTTTAATGATATACATATAATAGTACTAGTAAACCCCCTGTTAATTCTTAACGGTCTGGACGGAAAGATAGCTCTTAAAAGAATTAAAATTAATTACCTTACAATCAAATTGTGGTATTAATTCCTTTGAATATTATAAGAAATTCCATTTAAAAGACATATATTGTAGTATATTAGGGCTTAAACTACAACATAGGAGTTTTCTATAACATCTTAAACTACAACATATACCAAAACTGCAAGGAATAAAAGTTACAGATATATAAACCTATAAACCTACTTTTTCATGTGCATATATATTAGATATATAAACTTTAAAAAAAATAATTCCGATAAGGAAAAAACTGAATTGCAAACTGAAATACAAATGGCTTAAAAATATTTCTTGATACCGAACTCTTTCCCAGATACAATAAAAAGTAAAACAAATAACTAACTATTCGATGGTGTTTTATTAATCTGAATCGCGATATTATTAATGCAGATTAATAAAATAAACGGTTAAAGTTTGTTTTCAACCTTCAAATAAGTAATGTATTTTATATTACATGAAACAATCGGAATTCAAACACAATTTTTTTCTTTAAAACAAATCTAAATATATGTTAATTAAAGAGAAAGCTTTTAGAGAAGTGAGTTAGATAAATAATGAATAATATTAGCTTCTCTGGAAATAATAAGATATAATGTTGCTTTCGAAATAAATGATATTTAACTTTAAAACTTGGTTGAGTTCTCTTCTTGTGCAGTTGCGAGATGTATGAAGTTTACACAAACATTTGTAGTGAAGTCATAACTAAATTCATAGTTTTAATTTATTTTTCGAAGATTTCTTTTTATATTTCTTTTAAAAGGTAAGTAATTGTTTTTTAATATTTATTTTTTCTTCACATTTTGCTTAATTGTGGAAATCAAAAAACAATAAACAATAACACACAATTATTTAAAATACTCAAATAACGAAAATAAGATGTTTCATTATTTAAAATTAATATTTAAATGACATATTTGAAACGGTAATTACTATAATTTCAAATTCTTATATAAGGATCAAACAATGTTCAATAAAATATAATATCACAATAACAGAATTCAAATATAAGCCAGGATCAAAAGATTTTCTTTAATAAAACTCGAAATTTACAGTCATGTTTTGGCACTCGCTCCAGATCGCGGTTTCGCGGCTTATGAATGCTAACAAAAAGAATTCATATATAAATCAGTACTAATCTATTTTCATAAAATATTTTGGAAAATAGGTAAGTGAAAAATATATAACGAAATCCTTATTCGTGCTCAGAGCTTTGCTCATGCTCAGAGCTATGCTCATGCTCGGAACTTATGAATAACGAGAGTAATTACGTGAGTGCAGACGGAAAATTGTATATAATAGTAATCATGGATTACAAAAGTTTAAATTCAAAAAGATATATACTTTCTTCTTTCTTTCAAATTGTTTGGCTCATCCTCAATCCCTCAAAACGCATATCTTCAAATCCTTTCTTTCCCTTTCGTTTTGCCAGACAACAGCTTTTGGTTATATTGGTGACCCTGTACTTTGTGTTAGGCTGGCTCCTTCGTCGTTGCATAGAACTATAGGATCTTTATACATTTTTACCGCATCAATTACGGACAGTGTTCTGAAGAGGTTTTTGAATCTGACCCCCCCCCCCCCAATTTCCATTGCCTTACTGCAGGCCACCGCTTACTATATCCACCCTATCATTTGGATAGGGGGTGCTCTTCAACACTGCGGTTCTTAAATATTTTTCTTCCACGAACCATCAATTAACTTCCTTTGCGTTGTATTTCTAAATCTAGAAACTTGGGTTAAAAGTGCATTTACTCCTTCCTCAAGGTAACGCTCTTGTGCACCCTTTGATAGGGTAGGAGACGGCGGGCGGTAATGAATACTTTCCATCAGATGACCCTCATACTCGTTTACCCACCTTATAAAGAAAAAAAAAACAAAAACCCCGTAAAGATTTTTAGGGGATCTCACTTTCAGCACATAGTCGTTTTATATCACTTTTATTCTGTATACATGCGCTTTCTTACTTAAAGAACACAAGCCAATCTTGCAAGAGCCTCTCTCCTTCCAGTAATTTATTGAAAATCAAAATCGCCCACTTACCTTTCCTAATCCTATCCTTCCTAAATATCTTATCCTTTCTAAGTAGCTTTCATACTTCTGCTAGTATACCTTCTATGTCAAAATTTTCTACGTTTTCCATGCTTAGCAAAGCAATTAGTTTTCATTTAATATTTTTTTATATATTCATGTATGATTAATTTTTATGAAGATGAAACTCATTTCTTATATTTTTTTAATTTTATACACATCTTTAATATACCTTATAACGTATATTAAATATTCTGATGTCCTGATTTATTTTTCTATTTCTTTATTATACATATACTGTTATATATTTCTGGGCGAATGCCCTTAATTATCAGAATCGGCCATGTCTTAAATAATTTGTGACGTGGATAGGAACAAAGGAATCACCAAAGTCACAATCAAAATTTATTTAATTCACAAAGTATCTTCCTTACAGAAATTAACTAAAATCTATTTACTAATAATTAGAGTATAACCAATCACTTTTAATTAGTTTAGAAACAATAAGGCACAAGATTACTAGGAACAAAAGCGATTCGTCGCAAATGTGGTGCGCTCGCTGTTGACGTTTTTAAAAGTGTCATTCAACATGGCCGCGCTGACCATCGACACGACGCTCCGCCAGACTGACAGTTGTCAAATCTCGTTCCGACGTATCTTTCAATAAATGGCGCTAGCAATGCGCCGTCATATTCATATATATATATTCACCTGAGATGATTTTTATTGATCAACTTTTATTTTATATCTTATCGATGATTAACTGTTGAATATTTCATTATTTATATTTTATGAATGAAATCAATATGTGCTATATTTTATTTCTGTTCTAATGGATTCGAAAATTGTTATATTATATCAAAATGTTCGTGGGCTTCGTTCAAAAACCGCTTCATTCCTTTCTAATGTCGATTATGATATTATTTGTTTAACAGAAACATGGTTATTGCCTGGTATTTATAATTCTGAACTCTTTGATTGTAGATACTCCGTATACCGTTGTGATCGTGATTATGATTCTCGGGATGATAAACTCGGAGGTGGTGTGCTTGTAGCGGTTCGAAAAGGCCTAAATGTTGGAGATGTGTCAGTCGAACCGTCTTCCAATATTTGTTCGTCGGATGTCGTTTCTATCTGTGTTAGCATCAAATCAAATAAAAAAGTTACTGGCTTTCGTATATACTGCTGTTACTTCCCGCAATGTTTATTACAACGTGATGATCAAATTAAACTTTACGAACAAGTGTCCGAATCAATTATTTTGCACCCCAGCCCACAACATTAATAATAAATTAAATGATATAGACTGGTTGAAGTGCCTTAACTGTGTGGATATCGAGAGTGCTGTGGATATATTTTATGAAATCGTTAACAGTGTCATTGATTTTTTTGTTCCTACCTAAATCGTGTTTGATCATAATAGATATCCTATCCGGTATTCCTCTTCACTAAAAAAAAATATTAACGAAAAGTTAAAATTTCATAAAAAATGGAAACTCTATGAAAATTATAGTGACTACAGCACGTTTCGGGTTCTACGTAGAAGACAAAAAGTTCTTGAAGATGAATGTTACATTAAATACCTTAACTATGCTGAAACTTCAAAACTTCTAAATACTTTTGGACATTTATTAAATTTAAAAAACTGAATACTGACTTACCTGATGTATGCTATCTCAATGCAAATTCATCGAGTGATGGTCAGGAAATAGCTGATCTTTTTAACAGTTATTTTCACTCATCTTTTGAACAGAATCCCATCACATCCTCATCTCATAGTTACTATGGAAATGGCAGTAATAGCGTTGACATATCTTCTATTAATATTTCATTGTCAACGGTAGGCAAATACTTAAAGACTTTGAATATAAATAAGGGCTGTGGTCCGGATGGGATTCCCGCTATTTTTTTAAGGAATTGTTCGGGTAGTCTAAGTTTTCCCTTACTTATTCTTTTTACCCTGTCTTTGCGGACGTGGTAAATGCCTTTCGAATGGAAAAGGTCTTCCATAGTACCCGTTTTTAAAAGCGGAGATAAGCATAATATAAAAAATTACCGCCCTATTTCGAAGATAAGCTGCATTCCGAAGATGTTTGAAAAGATTATATACAATATTATAATGCCCATTATTAAACCAATAATTGTCACTCAGCAGCATGGGTGTATCAGTGGAAAATCAACGGAAACTAATCTATGCGAGTTCATTGATTTCGTAACAAATGTTATGGACAATGGATTTCAGGTTGACGCCGTGTATACGATTTTTTCTAAGGCTTTCGATAAAATATCTCATTCCATACTGGTTCAGAAATTACAATATATTGGTGTACATGGTGATCTTTTGCGATGGATTGAGTCGTACCTTACTAACCGTAGCCAAGCTACTACCATAAAAGGATTTACATCATCTTTTATTCCGGTTCCATCTGGGGTACCTCAGGGACCCATCTTGGACCTTTACTTTTTAACATTTATCTTAATGACATTGAGGCAGTATTTAAACACTCTGGGTTTTTGTTATATGCCGACGATACTAAAATTTTTAAGATTATAAAAAATACCAATGATTGTGTAGATTTTCAAAATGATTTAGATCGACTCAGTGACTATTGCTCCGAAAATTCTTTATTTCTTAACATACAAAAGTGTTATGTTTACCTTTACTAGAAAGCGTTCGGTACTTAATTATTTGTATAATTTAAATGGTGTAACTATACCTAGAAAAAATGTAGTAAAGGATCTTGGATTTATCATTGACTTAAAATTACTCTTTGATGAGCACGTCGATTATACGGCTGAAAAAGCTTATCGTATGCTGGGTTTTGTGCTGACGATTTCCGGGGAGTTTAAGCATGCTTCTACGCATGTTATTTTGTATAATGCTTATGTTAGATCCATTTTAGAGTATGCTTATTCTGTTTGGAGTCCCCAGTATAATATTCATGTTCATTAAATCGAACGGATACACAATCGGTTTCATAAAAATCTTATAGTTGATCTTTCCGAAAATATGGAAAATTCTCTTACTGCCGTGAACCGACGTGCTCAACGCGATCAAGTTCTTTTATATAAGATCATTCACCATAAAATTGACTGACCATATTTAGTTTCTAAGTTAAATTTTAAATGTAATAATAAGTTTAGACATAAAATCACCTTTGACGTCCAAGCCACTAAAAAATAAATTTGCTAATAATTCATTTATTAATAGAAGTTGTGCCCAGTACAACAAATTATTTATTAATTTTGACATATTTCATCTCTCTCTTAATAAATTTAAATTAAATGTCAAGAATAAGTTGATGAATTGTAATTGAATTGTAATTGTGATTGTTTAATTTTATTAATTTTATTGTTAACTAGTAGTTGTAGTCTTCACATTCTCTATTTATTATTCAGATTATGTATATTCAATAGTTACCTACCAATCGTTTGTTTCATTATTATTTATTCTCTAATTAATGTTAACGCTGTGCATCTTTTTTCCTAATTTTATTATGTGTTTTATTGTAACATTGGAAACTGTTTTTGGTAAAGTGTTTTAATGTTTTCTATTTTATGTATTAATATTATACCGTTTGTTTCCAAAATAAAAATAAATAAATAAAAATAAATAAATAAATAAATACAAGTGTCAACGAGGCTTAGGATGCTTCAAGCGTCAAGATTCAAGCGTCTCCTCCTATTCAAATTTAGTAAGTTTAAGTAGTTATTGGAAAAAATACTTCTTGCTGGCAGATTGATTTCAAATATGTGCATTGATTTGTATTAGATAAACATATCAGAGTGGCATAATAGTTAATGCCTTGGCCTTGCGTGAGATAAAGTATATGATGTGAGCTTACTTGGCCGCGCCATAGGCAAGCGGAACGTCAGACCCGACTCATTGGTGCAAAGGCAGTGATTGCTTTGTTAAACTGGGACGGGAAGCATGTATACGACCATTAATTTTTGCTTTGTTGTTTTATTTGAATTTGCTCGTCTTTAAAATATTATTTATTTTTCTTTGAATTATAATTTAACCTCAATAAAAGACAGTTTGTATAATTTCTATGCATTTATATCCTACAATATGCAATGGTTGATATGTATAATAATGGAATCTCCTTACGACTTAAATATTTTGTAAAAGGATATAACTAATAAAATTGAATAGTAATAAATACAGTTTATAATGGTAATGTATGTTCTGGCATTAAAGAAATATTATTATTATTTTACAATTTTCATATCTTAATAATGAATTGTTAGACTTCCGGTAGCAATATTAGAACTCCTATGCAACAGGGCAGATAGCCCTGAAAAGTCAGACGCTCTCGTTGTGACAAAATCTTTCAAAGGCCGTCAAAACATTAATATAGACTTGATATTCTTGTAGATTTGTAACATCCAATTTAAGCATGATTATCATATTTAATGTAATTTATTATATAAACGTATGTCGTATACATAGCAACATACATACTTAATACTATGTGCACTCTTTTACTTTGTTCCTTTGTGTAACGATTTTTATATACGTACATACGTATTACACAAGAAAACAATATAAATTGCTTATTTACCATTTTGGCCTATATGAAGGACTTTTTAATGATTCGACTAGCACAAAGATATTGTTAAATTTTCACTCAATCTAAGTTTTGATCTTACTGTTCAATCTGGACTGATCGTTGAATAATAAATTAGTAAATTTGAATCAATCATCTTATACAAGATTTATTAAAGTTGTGATGAGATGTTATTTAGTATGTGAACTCCTATATGTATTATTTTGCTATATTTATTTATTTCTTAATAATATTATAGTACAAAATTTATCATATTGCAGCATAATTTAAATTATATAATATAATAAAGTTACATAATATATTTAAGTTTTGAATTATTCAATTTTGAGTAAAAGAATCGTCTTTCGATACACACACTTATGGAAATGCAAAATTAAAATAATTAAACGTATGTGAATGTACAATAGCTCGGAGATGAAGCCGAGACTTGTAGAAGAAACGGGTTTCAGAATTTCTCGCCATTATATGTGGTTCATTAGCGGCTTTTAGTAAAATATATGTTTTGTTTAATGTTAAACAATGAATTTGAATAAACTGCTTTACATAAAAGAACTTTTATTTTGAGTATAATTCTGAATAGCTTTATAATTTTGTAGGTGTATGTTGTTTTAAAGTATGTCCATAGAAATTTGCTCCCACAATATTATAATTATAGAAAATTCTAAAAATATTGATTGACTCAGTAACATTATTAATTTTGTTTTAAATTTGATTTTCTTATAAACAATTGGGTAAGTTATAAAAAAAAACGTTTTTCTCAAAATACATGTGATATAAGGATGTATCTTAGGAAACTGTTAAATGTCGTTAGGTTTTAAGAAATCTTTTCAAATACAACAGATCCTAATTGATAGTTTCTTTTACCTTATATACCTGTCTCACCGAGAATAGGGCTCTTTTAAAAGAGGAACCTTTTTAGTGTCTTTAGAACATTTTTAGTGTTTCTTAAAGATATATAATATATTTAATTGATTAAACACAGTGACAGAATTCGGTAAAAGATTTGTCACATAAAAGAGTTGGGATGGAAATAAAGATCGAGATGTTTGTGTGAGAAAGAATAAGAGCTGATTAAACATAAATGTCGAGAATGGATATATAAACTGAGGCATGATCTAGGTCAGCAATAAGGCATGCTTCCTAAGATATGAATTAAACATCTCCAATTTATAACATGATTTTTGTCTTTTTCATATTCATCTCAAGACCCACCACAACAGAGCCATTACAAGGACCTTTTTAAGGAATACCTAAGAATTATTGGACTAACTTATAAAAAATTTAGTGCAAGTAATGATGAAAAAGATTTTATCTAAAAAAAAAATTTTTTCTTAACCATTTAGTTCAAACCTAACATTCAACTTCCGAATTACCTTATTTTTTTAATCACACCTTTTTCCATTTCCAAACATTTCCAAACATTTTTATTGTAATTTCTTTTTAAGGATCCTGAGTGATTCTAGACACTTTTTAAAAACATATATATATATATATATATATATATGTATATATATATATATATATATATATATATATATGTTTCCATACTTCTTTTGACTGTATTTTTATTTATGTGGTGTGCAATAAAGAATATTATATATAGTGTTGGTTTGTATGTATACAACTTGTGTGTATACAACTAAGCTACTTTTTGGACACATCATCGTTGAATTATAATGCAATGATATATAATTATTATAATGCATTTGACTTTGTTCTGGTATCAAGGCATTTGCGATTTCTAAGAACTAATTGAGAATTAGGGATTGTTTTGGTAACAATCGATGCGTGTCAGTAAAATATTAAAAAATTATAACAATTTTTAAAAGATCTCTTAGTATTTTTATTTTTCAAGAAAGTGAAAAATATATATAGTATCATTTCATCTAATAATCTACTGATGGAAAACATCTTATTAAAAAAATACAATGATAATAATTTAAAATAATAAAACTTGTTATGTGATGGGACTCGCACCCAGTACCGTTCGTATTTGTTTAGCAATCGGTTTAATAATAAACTGCCGCGACAGCTGGGAACTGATTATTATTTCGCTCGCTGTAGCTGAATATTTTAAAAACTTGAGAGTCCGTAATTGTTTTTATGACAGGGTAATAACTTGTAAAAAAACTTTTCATAAAGCAAAATGCGGTGTAGTCTTGCAAAAATTCTGTACTTGACAAAGGACTTTTGTTTAGGAACTCGCATCATTGCAAGTTTGTTTCAGCCACTCTTCACACTAAAAGCGTATTTGAAAACTACATTTAGATGATCTTTTTATTTAGTTATACAGTACGGCAAAATTACTAAATAGTAATTAATTTAAATCATTAATAAATTTATGCTTATGAATTATAGTTATCGAAATAATTATGATTGCATAATAATAATCCTAATTCGTTCGATAAGCATGTTTAATGCAATAAAAGTGTTGTAAACTATATAATAATTTGAACGTTTAAAATAATATTTGTTTGTTTCAATGTGAAGTGCTTTAATTGTAATGACTCGTCACAATGTAATATTAAAATATGAATTGAAAATTAATTTTATCGAAAAAGCTACACGCTAAACTTCGAGGTTTTCAGAAGGCTTGTAAAAAATGCGTTTATCGACTGCATTTCAATAAATTGGATTATAAATTGAATATTACTTAAATGTAAATATTTAAACAAAAAATAATATATATATATTCGGAACGCATATTTTATGCTTTACAAATGTATAAATTTTCGGCAATTTCACATAATAACATAGATGTGTGAGTTCGTGCTTATTATTAAAACGCAATATGAAATATTTAACTCTTTAAGAGTTAAAGAATATACTAGTGATTTCCATATACAAAACGGGTATAAAAAAATTATTCATTTACTAGAGACATGCAGTATTTTAATTTCACATGGACACACTGGAAGGGACTACAAAGTTCCATGGACAGATATTTTAAAGTAAAAAAGCACATTTCCTTTTTTTTATTTCTGTCTAAAACTTTATTACGGTCACCTAATTATTTAAAATATGGCAAGCAAATTTTATTAAACCGATTTTGAATATTAAATAGTCGTCTTTGGAAATGCATGTTGTTGGAATTTTCGCCACCTTTCGGAAAGATGATAAAAAAAGTTATCCATAGTATAAAATCTTATCATTCTGATTAAGTATTAAGGTACAAAAAGATATTCCTGTTAAAGAATTCAGTTTTCATTGTTATATATATTATATATACTTGTTATTATAGATAAAGTTTGAAAGCTGTTTAAATACGGTTGATTAGAGGACTCTAGGCAGTAATGGTAAAAAAGAGATAAGATGGAAATCTGATGATGCAGTAATAGATAGTGTTTAATTAAAACCACAAAAGAAAAAAAAACGCAACCAATATTAAATTAGCTGTAGTTACTTTACCATACTCTATATCTTTGCTATGCGAACTACTTTGAACTGTTAATGTTAAAAAACTATTTTCTTAACTATTCGAGACATTCGAGACATAAAATTTCATGCATGTGGTGGTTCTTGTTTTTACAGTCCTTAGTTATTTTAACTAAATTGATTATAACGGAGCTCACACATCTCAGAATATTTCAAGGTACAGTAATATTAAAGAAGACAGATTGTATCCCTGTGATGAGCCGCCAAACCGCCAAAGCCGCCAGTTATACATTTAAAATATACGCTGCTACTAATTCTACTTAATATACATTTTCAAATAATATTATAAAATTTTGTAAACAAATGAGATGTCGCATATAAAATTAATAATATGTTTAAACATTCTCATTTGAAATAAGTCGTCATAAAAAACCAAACTCGTAATTTATTTATCACAATATTTTATAATAAACTAATAATAATGGTGACAGAGCTAGTGCTTGTTGACTTTTCGAATGCATTGAACACAGTCGAACATGATATCCTAGTTTCAATCCTGGATTACTGGCGTTTCTCTCCTGCGGTTATTGTATGGTTTAATAGTTATCTTCGTGGCCGTCAGCAAGCTGTCATTTCTGGGCGGGAACGTTCCGCTTGGGTTGACCTTGAAACGGGCGTGCCACAAGGCGGTATACACTCTATTACTTCCATTATTAATTGTTCGTATCATCTGTATGCAGACGATTTACAGTTGTACATCGAAACTGAAATCGATGGTATTCACAGTGCCATCGATCGACTCAAGTATAATCTGAGGGCTATTTCGGAGTGGTCACTATGTTACGGGGTTGCTGTTAATCCCTGTAAATGTCAAGCTATGCTAGTAGGTAGGTCTCGACTATTGGATAAGGTGGATAGCCAATCACTACCCTCTATTTACTACAACGGCAATATAATCACCTTTAGACAATGTCTTAAAAATTTAGGTTTAATTTTAGATAATACGCTTACCTGGCAAGAGCAAATTTTAAGTGTTAGTAAGAAAGTAAATGCTACCTTGCATTCCCTTTTCTAGGTAGGACAGTCATGTTTTCTAAATTTCTCTAGTCAGTATATTTAAAATCTTATATTATCCCTTGCAGGGGGGGTCCTACAGTTTAAATATATTTATACCGCAGATAGCAATATTATTTTAATAAAAGTTCGTTAATTGATTATTTATAATGTCACCTGTCATTTCTTCTGGAGGCACGGAGGTCACTAGGCGGGGTTTGTGAGAATGTTAAAGAGATTGTGGTTATGTGTAGTATGGAAGTGAAGCGAATCACCAAGTGTTAATGACTCCGATAAATTTATTTTGTCGTTTAAAGATTTTATACAAAGTCAGACGCAAGTATTGGATACCTTATAAAGGAGATCTTACAAAAAAGAACAATATATTGTAACGCACAGATATAATAGTTAACATCAATAGGACAAAATGCTTAAATAAAGCAATTTAAATCCTCGTCTATTGTTCTGAATAGACTTTTTTTCGTGAATTAACAGAAAAAACGAACACTACTATATAAAAGACAACATTATCTAAATTACTTAATATTTCGTTCTATCGATTAATATATTTTCATCGCTGATTCTGATTCGGGCGTTTGTAACTGTCACATACTCAATGATATTGAAATTATATACAATGTATAAGAATTTATCTATATGTCATTACCCTAAAATTGTTATTGATTCATGTCTTTATTTTAACGCACATCTCTAATAAATAAATAAATGAAGGCCAATCTTGTTATATCTACGATTGAAACTTATTGATAAATGACTGCCCGGGGGACTTGCCTAAAGCGAAGTGAAACAAATATTTCAAGAAATTATTTTAAACATTTTCCTAATATGCGGTCAATGTTAAGAGATTTGTATTTGAAGGTAGTTTGTAAACAGATTATTTAGCCAAAGTTAAAATTCGAATCCAAATATTAATTAAATTTCAAATTTTTCATATATTTTTGTACATTTATATTATTAAATAAAAAATTTTGTATAATACTGTATCGGTAAACGTAGAAGATTAAAATGGTTTTATTAAGTTTAGAAAAAAATATGGTATTAAAAAAAACACAATACCTTAAGAACGATTAAACGACAAAGAAAAAAATATGTAAAATCCTCTTGAGAGTTCATTTAAACATTTTTTAAATTTAAAATTAGTTTTTACCTGAAAATTACTACATATATGTTCAATTTTATAGCATTATTTAAATATAAAAACGTATAATTGTCCCTTTTGATTTTGCTTTCCATACCGAGACATCTATTAAATCATTAAAGTTATGCCGAGTTTTATATCATAGAATTGTTTTTAAAATATAATGGTTTCTATACATCCTATATAATTCAATACTAGAAAATGACATACGTCATTCGCATGTTTTTCCACAACCATGTCAATGGAATTGTCATCTGATATGTCAGTAACATGATTAGTGGAACTAAACTCATTATATGTTCCAATTAGTGACCAAAAATCATTTATCTTGGTATTTGTCATTTTAAATATACAATACTAACTACAGCAAAAAAGTTTCAATAAAACTATTTTACGGATATAAATCGCGTTTATTTTTACATTTTTTAATTTAACCCGACGTTTCGAATGCATCATCTCGTCTATATAATACGTGGAGGTATTAAGTTGAAATTTATATAAAATACTCAGATCTACTGTCCCTTAGAGATGTGAAAAAATCTAATTTCTAAGTAAACGTAATCCGAAGATACAGCCGATTATGCCGCAATATTTTTGAAACTAGCAAGGGCATCAATACCTACGGGCTAGTTCATGTCAACTCAGAATCTCGAAATTTGATACAAAAAAACGTTTTACTGCACAGATAAAAGAAATATTGTGGGAACTGTACATTTTTAGTTTCACCACATAATAAAAATATTTTTAGTAATTTCAAAGTTAATACCTCTTTCCTCATGAACACGTAAAGGTATTAAATTGAAGTTCATATCACATACTCAAGTCTATACCTTTAAGCTGTAACAAAATCAAACCTGTATGTCAACGCAATCGAAAGAAACAGCAATTTAAGCCGCATGTTTTCGAACTCGCAACTACCCGCAACGGAATCAAAACCTGAAGAGTACTTCCATTCAACCTAGAATCTTGAACTACATTTCAAGATAAAGTTATTACTTTGCTATGCTATAGCATATATAAACGAAAAATTCCGAAAACCTTACATTATTATTTACATCGCATATATTTTTTATAAAAATTATAAACTTATTACTCGTTCCTGATACTATCAGTTTTACTTTTATACCTACAGCTTTGTACGAAAACCTCAGTATTTGGGTCCGACTCGCTCATGGACGGTTTTTTATCTTTCTTTCGATACAGAACACAATTGAAAACGCTTCAAGCGAATGTTTGTATGAAATAGTGTCATTATACCAGGTTATAATTTTACACTATTTTAGAACTGTAGGCATGGAAAATTATTTTTATTGAAACACTGAGTCTGGATTACTTAAAAAAAATTGTCACAGCTTAAATACTAAATGAACCGTTGTAGCTCCGTCCAATATATTTGCTGCAATGCCAGATAATGCAATAGCCAAAACGATGAGATTATTTGAACGTATTTCGGCCAGATTTAACAAAATGAGGAATGTCAGTTCCACTTGGTGCGTCCAATGCACTGTGTCCTGCTTGCATAAACGTTTCCTTTTTGCTTAGTAAGTATCAAGCACTTGCTGGCAGTTTTACGAATTTTACCGATGAATACATTTATCGATGTGTGACACAGAATACATGTAATTTTCTTGAATTAGTAGAATAATGACAGATATAAAATACATATAATTATTTATTTGATATAATGTTATGATGATGTATTGCATTTTGTCCTGGCATTAGCAAAAGATGTAATCTTTGACCATGTCGGATTACACGTAAAAGTAATAAAATTACACGATCGTTCGTGTTCGCGCACAAAAGTTTTAGCATCTTGGATCTGTTCTTGTAGGTGTCATAGTTTGATTATGTACCATGATAGCAGTACCAATGAACTTCTGCAATGTTGAATTTACTTACTTTTAATTACTCCCTAGAAATGTCGTAAATCAAATAACCTCATGATTACATGTTACTTTTAATGTTTAATAATATTATTATTGTATTAAAATCCCAAGATAGGCACGAGTTATTTATTATTATCGATTTGAAATACAGAAACACAAAAAAGGGAAATAATGTAGCCTTTTTGAAAACCATGCATTTTAAACACAAATTGACAAAATAAGCATATATTAAGTGTAATAATAACAATTACCTAAATATTTTCAATTTAAAGCCCATACAAGAGCGGGACCTCACACCAATAGTTGCAAACATGATAAAAATTGAAAACAAAGAGTCTTTGAATAAAGAAACTGTGAGTTTGAAATGCAAAATTTGTTAAATATTCGTCAAATTGGCTTTTACGCTGTATTTGTAAATATGTTTTGAAATATTTTTTAGAACAGTTACTTCTCAATGCATGAATGATATGTCCTATATTTTGATCATTTGATATCCTATTGACGAAAGTCCATTTCGATGATATTTATATTTATAAATCTTTTGGGCATATTTTGTATCTCGAAATAGCCATTTTTTTTTGCTTTGATTAAGCCTTTAAAAATGTATATAATTATCCGGTTGTGCTCACTTAATTAATATCTGAATTTAATTTGGCAATCTAGTTTTGAGTCCTTATTCATAAGCGGCATTAACTGCCTTCTGGTGGCGCCGCGACGGTGGTACGAGCGGTGGGAAGAAAGTAGTGTTATGTCGTCTTCAAATGTCCTTGCGTAAGTCGCCGTCATAATATATTGGGTATACATTGGCCTGTGTCACAATTCGATAATTCGATTCGATTCGATTCCATTAATTAACGGTTTCCAGGCCAATATGCACACTAGATCTCTATCCCAATTGAAATTAGACATATAGCTGATTTCAATAGCATTACGAACTTTTTATGGTATTAAAAAAATCTATACCTAATACTTAACTTTATCGAAACACATGTAATGAGCCGTTTCCAGTTTTTAGACTTTCAATACTATGTCTATCTTCCGAGTTGCTTGAATTAAGGTTTCAGCGAATTTCCTTTAAGTTATACTTACCGCAATCAAAAAGAACCTTGTATACCCGGAATGTGTAGGTTGCTATGTTTTTACTGAAAATTATAAAAATTGTTTCTTTTACTATAATATCATAATTCGGGAAGTTGTTAAAGTAACTGTGAATAATAGGGTTTGTTTCTATAAGTTTCTATAACTTCTTAGATTTATCTTTTATATACATATATAATATATACGGATAGAGTAATGAAAGAGTAGAAGGGCTCTTGAGTTATGTATTCCAACACAAACTATCAATAATGAACACATTCTTCCAAAAGAAAAAAGCCGCAGATGGACATGGTTATCACCTGATCAAAAAAACTGAAATGAAAATGAAATCGATTTCATAATGATAAATCACCATAATTTTATAACTAATGTCGAGGTACTAAACAATTTGAAATTCTTTTCCGACCAGAGACTAGTCAGATCTTCTTTAACCCTAAATCGCCCAGTAAAGAGTAGAAAAGCTTACACAACAACACTCATATTCCCAAGACAGAAATGAAAATTAAAGAATATGTTAAAAATCTACAAACATACACATAAAACATAGAAAGAAATGTTATTGATATCCAAACATACTACAATATCCTAGAAAGAGGCATAACTGAGAGCTTAAAATACAAAAACAAAGCACGCCCTTATCAATATAATATTTTCTTTAAAGACACAATTCACCTAATAGAAAGACGCACAGAGCTATTACATACAAAGAATAAAACCAAAGCTGAAAAAGAAGAACTTAGCAGAATTTACAAAGAGATCCATAGGTCAATTCGTAGGGACAACAAACAATCACAGGTACGGGATAATTTCAAAAAACATCAAGAATTTTAGGAGCGCAAAAAAAACATAAAGAGCTAACTACACACAAGTCATGGATTCAAAAACTCGAACACAGTTCACAAGAAACAAGATCAAGAAAGGATGTTATAAACCAAGCAACAAACTTCTACAAAAACTTATATAAACAACAAAATAATACTAAAATGTTTGTAAAAATAACCCACACAAACGAAAGGGATAACATCAGACGAATTGAAGACTCCGAAGTATTTGAACAGTTTGAAAAGCTGAAGGATGATAAAAGCCCCGGACCAGATGGATTATGCAACGAGGTCTTAAAAATAGGATCACTTAGTCTAACAAGCCACTTTTCGCAATTATTTAACAAGATATTAGAAGAAGAAAATGTACCAAAAACAATGGTACATATCAGATATAATTCTTATCTTCAAAAAAGGAAACTCCTTGGACATTGGAAATTATAGACCAATAAGCCTGCTGGCAAGTATATATAAATTATTCTCATCCATAATTCTAAAGAGAATATCCGATGACATAAATAGGCAGCAACCAACAAATGTGAACGCCCTATAGTGATAAAAGGCAACAATATAGAATTCGTCAGCGAATACATCTACTTGGGTAAGCAAATGAAGAAGAAGTAACCAGAAGCAACGCAACTTGGAAGAAATATTGGGCATTGGGAGAAATCTTGAAAGGAAACTACCGCTTACACATGAAAAGGACAATATATGATACATGTTTATTACCGTGCTTGTTGTTTCTTTGCCAAATATGGATTTATATAAACAAAATAAAACATAAAATTAAATGCAGTCAAACAGCAATGGAACGGAGTATGTTAAAAATAAGAAGGAAACATAGAATCAGAAATGAAAACATTCGTCAGAAAACTAAGCTTACCCATGCTCTCAGGCACGCACTTTCACTTAAATGGAAATGAGCTGGACATATCTCACGATACTCATACAGAAGGTCCACAAAGGACATGGAAGTCACACGATGCAAAGGACCAGATGGGAGAAGCTAATAAGAAGAAGAAGAAGCTATAAAACGGTGGGCTGATGACTTAATCCACGTTGCAGGACACGACTGGTTAAAGATAGGTAAAGACAGAGCGTCCTGGAACAGGATACAGGAGGCCTTTACCCAAATTGGGGTCCAAATCTCAAATAATACAAGCAATAAATAAATACTTAGAATACTAAATTTCTTAACTTAAACTTAAATATTATATATATTATTGTAATCAAAGAGAGATTTGGAATAAATGGCTTTATTATTATTATAAAATATCAATGTAGTGTTTTACAATAGACATTGGACTAAGGAACGAGTTAAAAAAATGTAGCATCTTGTGGGTGGAATAGGAGTTGCAAGTTTGTATGAAACTTCATCATTTTTAATGTTGGATACAAAATTTGGGGTTAGTAAAAAATAAAAAAGCATTATTGGAATTTCGAAAATTGAATTTCTGTGAGGTTCACCTTCATAGGGATTACAAATTTACATAAACTATGTGATTTTTCTAATATATCAGTCAAGCTGTCAATAGAAGGCGCCAGAAATCATTCCAAATGTCCGTAATGGTTTTCGCATCTAATCACCCTGTGTTAAGATTACAAAATAAAAAAAAGTTATGTACTTTTTATCCACACACCACGCGGGTGAAGTCCCGGGCGACTAATAGACAATTGTGTCAATTAATGTGATTAAATTTAAGTGTATATTGTATTAAAAATATTCTGTACAACTATATCTTAATATTATTTGTTATAAATTATTATTAACTCAATAAGTTGTAAAACTGAATATTAAATTAGTTTACGACATTGTTGGTGTGAACAGAAAGGATTAATGAATAATATTTAAATATGACTTTTTCAATAAAACTGAGTATTACAATATTATTATTATCGTGGATTTAGTAAAGTGTTGGAGCTCAGGAACATAGTTGAAGTCAGTTCAAGATGATGTTAAAAATGGTGGTTTGAAGTTTAAACTATTTTCTATAAAAGTTTAAGAGATAGCTCGTATTTTATTGAAGTTGTATTTTCCTATTACATGTTTGACTTTAGTTTAAAATTTAATACTAGCGATTCGTTTCATAAAGTTTGAGAGCGTAAAGTTTAAAATGATATTTGAACTCTATATTTAAATCTAATAAAATGACAATTTTAAATCGATGACGCTTTAATAACTTTTTTGATATTTTTTTTATTAAAGACCTCGATATATCAATACAACAAGTTGCTTCTGGCACCTATAATTAAATAATATTCTTAATTCAAATAGTTACAATGAAATTTTAATTATTATTAAGTAGATAAGAAGAGTTTCACAAGAAAAAGAACCTTTATCTGTTATCAAAAAAACATGTTCGTCAATCGTACTTAGTGAGGGCATCCGAGTTAACGTTTTCATAACTTAACAGGTTTCAATTGACGCTTACAAAATCATCAAAATAAAAGAGCAATTACGTACGTACAACCATATACTGAAGAAAAAAATAATCCATTAAAATAACAGATGTACATACGGCTGTTCTGTCTACTTCTTTACAAATTAAATAATATCGTTCGTCATTAAGGTAACAGCGGTCCAACTCGCGAATTTCTAAAATATTATAAAATTACTTAATGTCTGGAATCAGTCATTATATGCGACTTATTAAATATTTTCACTTGCAGAAAAATGTAAACAGTTTTATTTATAAATTTTATATAATTAACACAATGACCGGTTACTAATCACAATTATTATACTCGGTGAAATATTTTGTCCAAACCGTGTTTTTTCTTATCTGGCCATTATCAAAAACAAGTTTTGTCTCTTTATCATCTTTTATTATTAATCTTTTTGTTGTAATAAACTAAGAAATATTTAACATAATACTTAAATTGTTTAAAGTAAATTCCCTCCGGGAAAACAGTTCATTTAAAAGAATTAACAGTTTTTAAAATTAAAATTAAACTACTCTCAGTTTAATTAAGCACCATTTACATAACACAGGGAATATAAGAAGTAAAATGTTATAATATCTTATTATGGAATATTATAAATGTGTTTAATTTTTATTTAAATACTTCATAATGGCAACCAAAATAAAAAAAATAAAAGGTTGTTTTTATAAGCCAATTTATGGCCTTCCGTTCCGTTTTAAAGAGAAGGAACTGAAGCTGGGATTTCAATTAAATCGTTTACCAGTCTGGAAAATATCTCGCTCTAGTTCTTAAATCCTCTAACTTCGTAAAATAGAGCAAGTCTCCTATACCTAATTTAAAACTTGGCAATACGATATAACTAGCGGTAATAAGTGCTAGCCTTGTCACATTAACTTCCAAGTAAAGAAAAATGTTACGTTATTATTGTTATTTTATTTTATTAAATCAATTCTATTAGTACTATCACGAAAGTAAATAAATATCTTATTTCAGATACAGCATATTTCATAACTTATTAATTTAACAATAAATTTGATAAAAACATAAGAAGCAGAAAACTAATAGAGATTTTTTTTATTGTGACCAGGTTTTGCTGTCATTAACACCTAACACATCATTTCATTACACAGCAGGTGGCGAGAAAATATATACATACATACGCACACACATACATACATACATACATACATATGTACATGGTTTTAAAAACTGTTAAAGATTACTCGTCAAACCTCAAAAAAAAAAGAAATTACTAAAGATCAGGTCTAAAAATCAGGTTGACTACAATAACTTCGTTAAACAGGAAATTAAAAATACATATTCTGACTAGCACTTGGCCTAAATATATCTGGGGTAATCAATTTAATTACTGGCACTTAATTATATTTTATAAAAGTATCCATATTATATAATTAAATAAATACGTTTTACTGTTAATCTTACCATAAATTATAAATCAATAATCAAAGTAAATAACACGAAACAAATTTGCATATTAATTGGGGCGAAAGAAACCAAATATTGATTTCATTATATGAAAATTAATATATTTATACGCAGTTTAATGATTAAGCCAGATTCTTATCTACAATATATAAAAGGATAAAATATACAAATATATATATATATATTTTGATGAAAAGCATCAAATGAATTTATTTATTTAATTTACCAAAAGAATAACGGAGTGATGTTTGATGTAAGAAATATAGTAATAGTGAGTTTTAAGACCGAAAACTCTTTAGATGCCATTATTATAAAATATCTTAATTAGGTTCAGCCGTGGTTAACAAAATATTGGTTTAAAAAAATATTTAAGACAATTATCAACAGCTCTACTCTCTACTGCTCATAAATAGAATAAAATTTTACAATTTAATATTCTATTATAAATACACTTTGAGGAAGAAATGCTTCAAATATTTATGTAAATCACATCAAATCATTTCATATTTTAAAAACGTAAACAATGATTTGAACAACAACTTCGTGACTTTGTTTTATTATATTTAAAAATTAAAATGAATATATTTTCATCTTCAAGAATACAATAAAAAAAGAAAATATTATTTTTATGCTTTGGTTAAAAAAGTCTAAGTCACTTAAGCTTAAAGAGTAGAATAATAATAAGGAAACGTCAAAATCTATGTCAATGAAGTTCTAAAAAAATTTTTTTCGTATATTTTTTAGACTTCCTATAACAAATAAATCAGATTTTCTAACCGTCCTAATCGAAGTCAATAAATTGCACTTGTGATGTAGTAATGGCACGTTTCACTTGAATGTGATTGTTTTCAAACATTAGATTCGTAAGAACTATGACCCTTATACATTGGGTAATAAGGAATAAAAAGAAGTCTTTGGAATTGAATGTTCTCTATATTAGAAATCTAGAATTCAATTTCGGTATCTCGTTTGTAAGAATTCCATTTGCAACTGAAAATATGTAAGCGTTGATGCTTATTCAATATTGGGGGTTAGTTCCATAAAACTTTTAACAATAATTTTGTTGCATTAATAGTCGATGAGGTATTGCACAGCGCATGTCGCCCACATTGCAGCAGAACTTACAGTGATAGATTTGCTCTTTTTAGAAATATCTACACTATCTGAGAGATCTGTCCTTATTATTTACCAAGATATTTAAAGAAGACGGCAGTAATGATGGAATTATTATTGAACCTCACCGGTGGTTGGACATTTGGACCGAGCCGGGAAACAACAAATTTGGTTTTAGTGTCTTTAAAACTAGGTTTTTAAAAGTTGATTTTCAAATTATACGCGAGTTTAAATCAATAAAAATAGTTTTATTTAATTATGTTATTTCCTTATTTCCTTTTATTTAAAACTAAAACGAAAGCTCACAAATAATAGTATAAATATATACTATTATTTGTGTTTTCAACCAGACACGAACATGTTGTCGGAAAACAGGCTATTTCTTAAAATATTATTGCAAAGAGTAGAGAAACTTATCGATACGTGCTAAAAATATACTTACTCTTCGATTAAAATAGTTTATTGTAAGAATATAAGTTAAAAACTTTTTAAAAATACTGCTAAATGACATAACATTAGCAATAGTCCTTATTATATATATATTATCTAAAATAAATAGTATTAACTTTTTTTTTTTATTTAAATGTTAATATTATCTGTTAAAAAATAAAAATAATCAAATAAGTTCTTTTCACTCTTTTTCAGAATCTCAACTTTTTGTTGTAAACTCAAAAATTTAATTAAGTTAACGTTGTGAAATCTCCAGTTCAAACGGCGTCCGGAGTTCATATTTTCTATTGCAGATAAGACGTAGTCGATTTAATCCAAGTTCCTAAAATTCTTAATTTTATAATTTTTCTTTTTCACATTAGTTTTTTTACAGTTACATGTACAAAGTATATTATGAATCTTCAAGAGATTTTCTCATTTTATAGATAAAAGTGTCTTCTACGCATCGTTATTAACAGTGATATCGGCGAAGGACAGTCCTAGAGGACTTTTGACGTATGACAGAAAGGATGAATCAAATGACTTATTAATTGTTTTAAAAACCTCAATAAAAATAAATAAGTCCGGTTAACCTAATTTAACATGAATGTAATAAGCGAAAATTTTGAAAATATGATACCAATAATATGTATTATAAGATTTTCGAGAAATACTTCATCACCTCCTTCGCGCGTCGTACGTACTTTAGGAACAGAATTAAATATTAAAACTTCAAATGAACACTTATTAAACATTATTAAAAATATATTTTACGTACGTTTGGGTTTTGTACCTAAAACAATTTTTTTCATTATCATTAAGTACAAAATGTTAATTTATAAAATCTACTCTTAACGCTTTCACTTTTATAATACGAAAAATATTGTAAAATATTTACTACTTTGTATATATCTACAGTCTAACTATTAATTAGATTTATAAATATTCTTTGTTTGTATCTAAGTACTAAATATATTCAGTTACTATAAATTTAAAAAAATATATATTGGATGTGTTTATTAATATTGGGAAGAATAGGAAGGCCCCATTCTGTTATTTTGTCAGTGGCTCTTGTGTAGTTATTGCTTCGCATGTGCCATTTGTAGAAAGCGAGCGATTTAAAATCGTTATCTAATAAATTTTAGTGACTGAAAAGTTTATCTAAATTGGTTTCCATAAAAAAATAGTAAAATTGTTTTGTTTTATTTTGTTGAAATTTTTTGGGATTTTTTATTAAAGCCGAAGAATATGGAACACTACTTTCTTTCAAAAATAAAAATGTAAATATAACAAACACGAATAACATTTTTTTAGAATTAAAAGTTATTTGTGTTGTTTATAATGATAACCAGAAAAGGGAAAAAATCTAAGATACTTTAATAAAGAAGTTACTTATGCTTTATATAGTATGAATATCACACACACACACACACACACACACACACACACACTGCCGTCGCGTCAGGTCATGTAACATAGGGCATTAATCACCGAGACAGGCCGCGACGTGACACTGATGTATTTTGTTATAATTGATTCTAAATGAATGCACGTAATGTTGTAATTAAAAGTACAAGCTTGTTTAACTTTTGACTTTTCAAGTTATTTCGAAACATTAAAGAATTATTATTTTACCTCGGTGGTACAGTACTATGGATCCATTAGAACAAATTAGCTACAGGATTTTTTTAAAATTATCTCATACAGTTTAATAGATTTATTAACAATAAAACAAATTTTAAAAGTGGGTTTTGTACAAGATATTGTTAAATAAACGTAATTTAAAAAATAACGTTGAGTCATTGTAATAATTATTAGTGTTATAGTAAAAATATGAAAATGTATTTTATTCAACAAATATTATTATCTAAAAAAAAAAAACAAACAATGTTGATGTTTGTGGCAAGGTTTTAATAAATTATACAAGTTCCAAATTTAATTTCACTACAGTATCTTCTACCATTATAAATATATTTTATGAATTTTCACCCTGTGGTGTGATGTAGTTAAATAAAGTCAATAATCAACGTTCATATGAAAATAATTACTTTTAAATTAAAGAAAAGTGTTTATTGAAAATACTGAGTACGAATAAGCATAGTTGTAGTGACTTTATTTAGTACTTACCGATTAGTCATTAAAAAATACTACACATTTATTAATTATTATTAATTTTGCACGGGTAATCCAAATAACCTTTTTAAAACAATATTTTTTATAACCTATTTAACCCAAGGACTGTTTAACAGAATTTTACAAATAATTACTTAAATTAAATACGTTCATTACTTATCTCTCATTATTATTATTGATAACAAAAATATATTATAGATGTAATAAAAATCTATTTCTAAGTTAATATTTAAAATAAAATAGTTTAATTAAAAGCTAGCCTGAAGAACAGGACTCACCACATTAATTTCTGAGGCTATTACAGAACACTGAGTCCCTGAGAATACAGTATACATTTTTTATTCGCCTTTCAGTCTCAGAAAGTGCTTTCTTAACTAAAAATACTGAAGTAATAACTGGAGTTACTTTTTTTACTTGAAGAAGATATTAAAGTACCGATAAAAAAATGTCAATGTTCTAGCGGTCTTAATTAATATACACTTTATTTACACACCACCTATTATATAAAATATCTAGATATTCTGATAATTAAGCCTTGATAGCGAAAACTGTTTTATCAATAAAAAACTATTGCTTCTTAAGGAAAGGTTGGATTTAATATGCCGCGGGGTCTCGTAACACACGGTCATTCCTTGAACTTGGACTGCCGGTTCGTTGTTCTAGTGATAAAGTTTAGAGAAAGTTGTACGGAACTCACCGAGGATTATTTTCTATAACAGAATTGAACTGTGAGTGCTTTTGTTACAGATTTTTTTCAAATTTGGAAAGTACAGATACTTTGCCAGACTTCTATACTAATAAATTTGGAAATTGAACTTTCTTAAATGAATCTTTAAATTCTAAAAATTCTAAACAAAAAACCGCATGTTAGCTATTAACAATTAATTAGTTAAACAGTGCACATTTCGGATTATTGTGTTGTGTATTATCCTTTGTCAACGTTTAAAAGATAGTTAATGAGTTTTTAATAATACTTGAATAGAAGGCTAACTGATTCCAGTGACTTCGTCTTCCCTTCTTCTTATTTATTTATTTATTTATTCTTTATTCCACAACACTCAACGTAATGTACAAAAGGCGGGCTTAATGCTACTAAGACATTTTCTACCAGCCAACCTTAGATGTGCAGGAGAGAACGTTCGTAGGGGTGCAGAAAAAAAGAAAAAAGAAGAAAGAAAATAAAAAAGAGCCAAAAAAAATGTAAGCAGATATTTAAATAAAATACATTTCTTAAATGTTCTGGTAACTCGTTCCACATTCTGACAGCAGCTATAGCAAATGAGTTGGACACGAAACCAGTGCGATTAAGAGGAGTATAAAGCAGTAAATTGTTAGAAGAACGGAGTGATCTGTCATGTACATCCGCTAAAAAATTTAAATTGAAATTGCTATTTAAGTAAGCGGGGCAGAAGGATTAAAGAGTATAGAGTAAAATAGACATTCTCAAATGATTGTCACAAAAATACAAAAAAATCTGAACGTTTCAACTTGCTGATTAGGGAAATTATTGCAGTCACTACGATTATCAAATTCGGATTTTGGTAATATCTTTGGGATTTGATTGAGGAGTCCTGAGTAACTGCTTGTAAAGTAGACATGCCCAGTAGTAGTAGTATATAAGCCTAGTCTTTGGCTCCATTGCCTTACTACCAAATTATGTAATTGATTTTGGCTCAGTACCAATCTATACGTTAATACGTAAATTAAAACTGTTTAGGTCAAGCGGTTTATTATATTTTAAATTATGTGAAAACCGCGTATTTGCAATATCAAAAAAAAAATATTGTCCGTTGTAAAAAACCTGTTTATTAATAAACAAACTAATAAACAGACATAAATTAAGAATCAATTGGTAAAAGTTCCGTCGTGTATAGAAAACATACTCATTGATTTTCAAAAATATTTCAGTACAGATTAGTACAGATTTGGCCTTCACAATTTTTTTTTAAATTTTTTTCAGTGATTTATATGTTTGTCTTATTCTTACTTTTCACAATTTTCACAATTTCACTAGTATGTAATATGAATATATGAATATATCACATACTATTAATGAAAAGGCAAGAAGCCATTAGAAATACAAAATGTGTTATTTCATTAAAACTTGTATTGTGTAATTAAATTCGTTCTATTAAAAAGTATAACCCAACAGATATTAATTCTTATAAGTATACCTAATCTAATGATAATATTTACACCTTCAACACCACTAGATTATTGGTAGTTATCATACACATCATACACTTCTCTTTGACTTCCAATACTTTTCCTACAGACTGGAAAGAACCATATGGCATGCCATTCCCTAAATTTAAATATCCTTTCTCTCCACAGCACCATCGTCCGATCTCAATTTCACCCTATTTATCTAAAATTCTTGAAAATTCGGTTTTCAAGCAACTCTCGTATTTCCTTGACTCCCATAACCTTAACAGTCCTTTCCAATCCGGTTTTCGCAATTACCACAGCACAACTACAGCGTTACTTAAAATCACCGAGGACATAAGGCTCGCTATGGATAATAAAAAGTGCACAATCCTAGTTCTGCTAGATTTTAGCAATGTCTTCAACTCAGTTGATTTCAGTATCTTGCTTGCTATACTGCGCTTTCTAAACATATCTCCACCCGTGATTGATTGGTTTAAATGTTATCTTCATGGTCGCCGGCAAGTTATTCGCTCCAACGCAATTGGTCGTGAACGGGTGCCGTTTGCGGTGACTGGTCGTCTTGCTGGCTCAGTTTCATAATTATAGTTTTATTTTATTTGCTTAATTGGTTTTTATAATTTAGCCTCCACAAGGAATTGATTGCGATGGTTCTAGTTGTTCGTAAATTGTTTACTATATATGGACGTTTGTGAAACAGTGATCAAAATACAAAAAAAAAAACCCGGCTGAGTTTGTTGCGTGGTTCTTCTCAGACCAGGGCGCGCTTGGAACCCTCGTTGCTTTAGTTATAAGTTGGACAGTGACTCTACAGAAGGGCTTATTTCGATATGTAAGGCATCGAAATAGGCCCTCCTGGCACTTCCATTTGACGTACACAAGTGATCTTTGGTATTGATTGAAAGAAGAAAATAAAAAAATAAATAAATAAATAAGTCCCAAATCATTTTAATTGGAAGTAGGTATCTACATGGAAAAATAAATTTAAATGATACACCTCAAATTATTTATGATCCAACTCCAATACCATTTTATAATACTGTGAAAAACTTGGGATATATAATAATGGACTATAATTTATCATGGTCAGCTGAAGTAAATGATGTAAGTAAGAAACTTCATTATTTTATTCACACTTTGAAACGTTAGTAAATTTTTCTTCCTTTAAAAACAAAATACTTTTATCCAGACCCTTGTTACTGCTGCTTCTCGATTACGCGGACGTCTGCTACTTAGATGCCACACAAGAGCTACTGGACAAACTAGATCCCCTTCAAAATTTGTGTACAAGTTTTATATATAAATTGTGTAAATACGACCACATTTCTGAATATCGACGTCAATTAAAGTGGCTCCCAATTCCTCTTTGCCGGAATACACATATTCTCATCAAATCTTTTTAAAATCTTGGATGGTACTTCACCAGGATACTTACTAGAGCGATTAAAACGATCACTTCCTGAAAACAGACCATCACGCTCATGTGTGCTTTTAAAACCCCTGGACATCCCCTCCTTTAAAAGTATTTTTTATGAGTCAAAATTTAATGTCTTTTAAGTATAAACTAAAACAGTACTATCACTCTTTTGAGTAACATACATATATATATATATATATATATATATATATATATATATATATATATATATATATATATATATATATATATATATATTATCTTTACCATTTGAAACTAATATTCTTTCCGTGACAACTCTTTGTTCCAGATAGAAAGCTGCTCATCAGAGATTCGACTTCAGACACAAGTCCGTTCTGGCACTCTGAACGGGATCCCGAGAAAGAGTGCGTAGGCCGGAAGACAGTACATCACCAGCACCAAATCACTGCAGTTTAAGGTTTTATATCTTTCACCACTCTTGATTAGATAGACTGTAAGGTCGTTTGCTGACGTTTTTTTGTTTTATTAAACTGTAATATATATATATATATATATATATATCTTGTTTTATACTTAAAATGCGTGAAAAAAAAATTATTGTTTGTTTTTCGTCATTGATTTTGAAAAGTAATTGTTGTATAATGTTCAGTAATAAGACAATGGGTGTAATGAACTTAGTTTAACGCCACATGATATTCAACAGGTCTCAAGAGTCCTAATTGACTTCTTTCACCCACATATACAAAATTTTAAATTTGACTTACTTTTAATTTCTTCGCATTATTTTGAGAGAAGTATTATACAAACCTTGACCGTAACTTGACACTGATGGACTCACGTGTGTATGCATCGGCTTCACCTCAACTCACATTTACAAAATCGTTCATCAATTCCTTTTGCCGATGGCTTCAGTAATATACTATAATTTTATTGATCAAACTTTATAAAAAGATAGATACTAATAAATATTTTATATAAAAAGTAATTTAACTCGACTAGTGTCTTGTAAATAACTGAAACATTGATACAGGCTTTCACTTGTAGAGGACTTTTTTGAAGTTATGAGAAATATAACTACAAGATACTTTGAAAATTTTACATCATTTCTTAAAATGTAATGTTGAACACATATATAAAGAAGTCGCGTTTTAATATGGTTATATAAAAAATATATAAAACGCTAAACTCTTTCTTTCTATCTTCATAATAAAAATATTTGCTTTAACTTCAAATAGTAGTAGGTAGGTATTTTTCGTTAAAAATTTAAAATGAACGTCCATTACCAAAAACATATTTCAAAAATTGTATAGAAAGAATCTTTTCATAAGTTTAACATGTCTATTAAACCTATGAACAGATACGACTTTTTAAATTTAAAAATAAAAAAAAATATACAAAAATATTTCAAGGCCTTCTTCGATAACTAAATTTTGCCAATTTTTACGAGTGTTGATACAACATTAATTTTTAAATAAAATAAAGTGTGCTTATTTCATATAAAGAAAACAATACAATAACTGTTAAGGACGATGAAGGATAAATCGATATACGAAAATTTTAAATGTCTTATTTATATATACATATCCTTCTGTTACTTACCATACAATAAATCAACTTCATACTATGTTATATATCTGCAGCCGGCTGTAGCTTCATTAAATCGAAATTTACTCGACTAGTTTGCTGCCGGAACCGCGACGTGAACATCCGCCCTACTCCGAGTAAGTACCCCGAATAGGTCTGAAAATACAAATATTGCCTTTCAATCCACATTACGCAACTTACAATAAAAACCGTTCAATTCATTTTTTATTATGTTATAATAATTTAATTGTAACTTACACACACAATCACAATCTGCTCATTCTTAAATGGCTACTTACTCACAAAAAAACATTTGTGAACTTTGTCACTTATTTCCTATACTTCTTTGTTTATCTTTTACATAGTACTTACAATCTAATTTTCGATGACACTCTCAACACACAATTGAAAACTAGGATATTTGTATTATATTTTATTCAAACCTATGCATAAAATAAAGAAATTGTTTTTTTTTTATAATAAAATATAATTTCCAACTATAAATTTTATTTCTATTCTAAAGTGACGTGAGTGAGTTACAAATGATAGTAAAATAAATATAAGAAATAATGACGTTTATTTCTGATTCAATTCTATTTAGATATAGACAAATTTTCATAGTGAAACTTGAACTTAAATATAATATTACACCAGATTATAGTGCGACGAGAAAAGGAAATAATATAGATAGCAACTGTTGAGAACATGAAAAGAATTGGATATGATAACAAGAGTCAATTCTTATTGAATAAACTTACGTCATTATTTATTTTGAGTTAATAATACATGCGTTTCGTCACGTTCTTAATACTACCACAGATTATTATAACATTCAGACACATTTTTATTACAAATGTGTATTACCTAATTGTTTCTTGCCTTATAAAAGTAAATATCTGAAATATTTTTTTTATTTTGGCAACATCTTTTGGTTGCCAAGAGTCAAATATAATTAGTGCTAACGCGATCCCGTGGCGTCCCACAACGGCGATGAGGGCAACCGTTGGTTTTTTAGTGGGTAGCCTTAAAAATGGCAGCGTCCTCTATGCTGCCGGGTAGTCCCACATAACCCCCCGGCCATCACCTTCTTGGCCGACGGGGTATCCGTAACGGATTTTTCCAACGAACAAAAAAAAAAAAAAAAAAAAAAGAGTCAAATATAACTAGCTCCTCCTTTCTCTGAGGGGAAACGTGTAGCGATAGAAGCTTCCAGACACAAAAAAGAAAGGTTTAAATAAATTAATAAAATAAATAAAAAGTTATGAAACTCACAGAGCATTGGAGAAACGATTAATAACATAGTTTATTTATTAGAACATGCATGAAAAATTCAAATTTTTGATATGACCATATATTTAGTGTATATTCTGTGAAAATTGACATCATGTTATAATAATAATATCATAATACAAAAATTAAACATTTTTATTTATTTCTTTATTAAATCTATTGCCCTAAAGAGTACAATAATGATTAGAGCCAATGAACCCAGGAAAATCAGAATAAATTGAAACCTATTAGTGATTAACTTTCAGTAAATAATTTTAAGTAAGTTTAGTTACTACCAACTTATACAATTACATTTTTTTAAATAATGAATATACATTTTGTAAGACTTATTATTAAACGGTCTATATATTAATTAAATACAATTATAATTTAGTCACATTTTTAAAATTATAACTACACATTGAAAAGTTTCACAATACTGAATAAGTATTATAAATAATTTATTTTTTTATAAGTCTATTTTATAATAGTGTTACATTACACTTATAAAAAAAGAATAATTTATAATGGTTCTACTTATTGCTTCAATTAATATTTAAGAACTGATTTCTTAAAGTCAATTTATTTGGTGGACATCTAATGTGTTCAAGGACGTGGTTCCTGAATTTCGTTGTGTGAACTGTGAAAGTAATTGAGAGGTATCTGGTATGGTAGAAAGATAAAAAATATTAAGATTTTTAGAGAGAGAAAATATTAAGATTGAAGAAAGAAAAAAGATTAAGAGTATTGATCAGATAATGGATGAATAAGTATAGAGAACAGTTAACATTAATGACCCCAGTTTTGACATTTTAGTATGTAAACAACATAATAATTACAATGTGTCAAAATTTATTAAGTTATGATTAATTTAAATCTTACCTTAAAAAAACATATTTAAACTAAAACATTTGTATTACATGATAGCATTAAGCTATTAAGTTTTCTAAAAGTTAATTCAAACAGACATCAATGTTTCCACCTTTACAAAGGCAACTTGAATTGCAAATGGTAAATCCTATAAAGAGGGTTGACGTTGCATTCTACGTTTCAAATACGTAAAATGTCAGTGCAAAATGTTTGTTATAGATCTTATTGCCTAGGAATAAGAGTCATATTTTTATCTTAGCATATAATAAAGGAAACAACCAACTCGAGGAGAAAATCTTCTCACAGCATCACTTGAACGATTTATTGAAGTCGATTTAAAGAAAAAGGTTTCAGAAAAATTATAATTTCGATTATCTTTAAATATCATAAATTTTTATAATTACTTCTCCGAGTGATGAATAGAAAAACATATTTAGTTTCGTATGATCACTGTAAAGTATTGATTTTTGCAATATGATTCACTCGTCAGGGAATAAAATAAGAGAAAAAAGAAAACAAAACAATTGCATAAAGCCATTCAAAAACCACTAAACAATGTAGACGGAATGACCAGCGGCAGCTGCTGGTCATCTATCAAGAACACAGCGACAGGAGTGCTCGTCGATCAGTGTCGGTGTCGACACTTGTGGAGTTGTCATTCGATGTGACAATTGACCATTTGCAGTCGCGTACTTTTCTAAATTCTATTTCAAATTTCTTAAATACTATATAAATATCCTATTTTTCATTGTTACATTTTTTAATAATTTTAGTAATTTAATTTATAAATCTAAAGTGAAAACCAACATTCTTATTTTAATGTTAAGTTATAAAATAGGTCTATAACTAAGATATATAGTATTATTAGCAAACCAGCTCCTTCAAACAATCAGTTGGTGTTCTGGCTGCTGTATAATATTATTGCTGCGTTGTTGATATCAACAACGCTATTTAATACCTGAAGCGATTTTAACTATTAAAAATATTTAGTAAATTTTATTTTTAGTAAATTTTTAGTAAATTTTATTTAGCATTTTTGTTTTGTTCTGTTTTAAGTAGAAGTAATAGTCAAAATAGTAATAGTAGTAGTACAATATAATATTAATGTAGTCCACAAAAAATTGATATATAGCAGAAGCATATTGTTATTGTAATTAAAGTTCATCAATTGGTTACTTAGCAGTAGGGTAAACGCTGTAACGTCGCCTGATTTTTAATGTTGACTAGCGGACAGACTCGTCATTGTAAGTATGGATGGATGTAAATCGGTTCTTCTGGAGGTGCGGACTCGATAACTTGATTTCTTTGGCGAGTTTAGTGTGTGCTATAAAAGTGAGATTCTAACGTTTAAACTATCGCGTTACATAATGAATTATTATTATATTACCGGAAATTTACGCTTCACAAAATAGGTATTACATACCTCTTAACTGCCTGACGTTTCGACCAGGTTTCACCCGCCATAGTCATAAGCCGTCTGTCTTTGCGGTGCAAGCTCTCCATCGTCGAAACTGTGAGGTCGAAATGTCTTCGTTTTTGTAATTATTTAAATTGTCTTTTCGCCATGTACCATCACATACAACACTCACAATGTTCAATTTATGAGAATTTATAAACGTTTTTTTTTAATTTGAATTAAAATTTTTAAAAAAATCCAAGATTGAAAATTGTTTCGGTGAATGTGCAACAAAGGTATAAAATGTCGATATAAGTTCTTTAATTTATCTCAGCTTATTTAATTAATCTATCGGATGTTGTATTATGACCGTCTACATTATAAATCCTATCTTTTCATTCTTAATAAATATTTTTAGTACATGGATTAAATCTCCAACAAAGAAAATAGCTTCGGAACTGAATCTTGACGCTCAAGGCATCAGTCTTAAAAATTTGTCGACAGTTTGTCTACAAAAAATATTATGAAAGGTTATAACTGTTGGAGATGGGTAAACAATAACTACAGTATACTTAATTATATAAACACATACGAGGACTTTCATAATAAGCCTATTTTACATCAAATTTCATAAAATTTATATATCTATTTTCAAGTGAATTTAATAAGTAACTTATTTAACAACCATATAGATTCGTATTTTATTTCTTTATCGTGGCTCATCATATAAATATCATTCATCATTAATATTATATTGTAGATCAAATAAACTTTATTATAATAAAAGACATGCAGCGCTTTTGTTAATATCACATATTGCAAAATAAATGATGAGTTATTACCAATAAGGCCAAAATTTTATGAACTCTAAAATTGTATAAATACAATCAAATAGTGACGATTTAAAGTCTAAGCTATTAATATTTAAAAAAAAAACTTATTTTTTACAAGATTTATTTCAACTTCACCGTCTATTATTTGGTTAGTTAGAGACAAATCTTGTAACTTTACTTTTGAATGATTTAACCCTTTTTTTCTTCTTTTTTCCCGTTGGAAAAACCCGTTAAGGGCACCCCGTCTCCCGAATGAGGGTGCCCCGAGCAATGTAGAGCATCCACCCGACGTATGTTCGGTAAGAGGGGTCACTCTCCCCCCTCACCGGAACGGGTCAGCGAACGAAGCGAACTCCCTGTTCTGCTCCGCGGCCTCCTTTGCGGCGATAACTTGCTTGCAGAAGGAGGCCATTGCGATCCAGCATCTTTCGCTGCGGACCATCGCGCTGATAACGCACGACAGCGAGAGGTCCCTGGCAATCACGCCCACCAGTTCAGTGGGCTGGTGGTCCCAGGCGATGCACTCCACCAAGGTGTGACGAGCCGAATCGACGGACTTGTCACAGTGATGGCAGGAGGCGGTCGCCTCTCTTCGTGCTGTCCTGTGCAGATACTCACCGAAGCAACCATGCCCGGTCAGCACCTTCACAAAACGGTACGTCAGCGTTCCGTGCCGCCGATTGATCCAGCGGTAAAGGTGAGGGCGGACCGCCCCCACTGTGATCATACCGGCGACAGGGGACTCCAGGTCCTTGATCCACCGTTGGATCAGGGCTCAGTGAGCTAGAGCCCTGATTCGCACCGCCTCGGGCCTTACCCCCGTGGCCATGAATGATTTACCCTAACTGTTTGATTAAAATTTAGAATTCACCATTAGTTTCTTATATATTATTATATATGGCCCACAATATGGGTATAAAATGAAAGGGCTTGATTTGTAATATACAACACATTATGAATAAATAATTAATTCTAAATACATACAAATTAATTTAGATCTTTACATGAATACACTAACCAGGCACAAAAATCTCTTATTAAAAGGCTAATAATTACATTTCAGTCCCCGGAGGTTCAACGGTTACATTAGTTAAATGAACCATAAAGGGCATAATGAAACTCCCAACTCATTAAAGTTAATTCATATTGTTCTGTTCTTACATTTACAATAATTGCAGGTTATAATGAAAGTTTCATATCCATATCATGGAAATTTAAAGCTCTTGTTTTACACAGATTACAATATTTTGTTTTTAAAGATAAACATTAGCATTCTTAAGAATTCCTTCGGAGTTTAGAATGGTCTAGCGGAACTTTTTGTTCGGTTCCTGAAACGGTGCATGTCTATTAATAATAATAAATTTTATTAAATAAAAAAATTTTAAATTATGTTTCCCTGTACCACACCACATAATGATCTCAAAAACTATCACATTTTCCTGTTAACATAAGATCACTGTGTTAATAAACCTTTATCTATCTTTGTTCTAAATATGTAAAAATTATAAATCAAGAAACTTGATTTACAATTACATATGATACATTTTATTGTACGATTGTTTTAAATATTGAATTGTATTTTTGTATTTACATTTTTTGTAACATCATTGACTCATTAGCCTCTCATTAGTTATTTAGTCTCTCATTAACGATGAGCTCGTCCACTAATCAAGATTATAACATTTACTGACAAGATGACCGAGCGGACTAATTAATACAGTTACAAATATAAATGACATAAAACAAACTATTTGAGTTATTATTGCTTGCAGGTACTACTGCATCTTCGAAAAATTATTACAGACAATAAAGACAAGGAGTTAAACGTAGTGAAAAAAACATTCAAGAAAATCCAACTTGCCGAGAAATTCTTCATAATCAGCCGAAAAAGGTCAAATATAAAAATATAATTACGAGTTTATTAAAATTGAAGAATTGTGTGTTGATTTGAAAACGATTCTCATGTTTTATTTATGTTTAACTCCCAAAGGATTGATTTTATTCTAGAAAGGAACTTATGATAGTCCTAGAGGGACCAAGATCTTAAATAAAAGATTTTGTCAGTATACTTCTCACTGGGGAGTGAGAAGAGTAATTGTAGAAGTGGGCTTCTATAGCGTATTAATTGTACAAAGGAACTATATATCTATTCCTGGTCAGTTATTTGGCCTGTTCGTAATACTTGTTACTTTTAAATGTGTGATCTTATTGAATGTTGTGACGCGCGTATTCAGCTTAATCCCAAGTTAGACATTCCTAGTGCTTCTTCATAAACGTTGCAAGACTTTTTGGTGGCTCCATTAGAATGGAGTTACAATTAAGTAAGATAGATCTTACTTAATTGTCTTGGAATGCATCTAAATAGAACCAGGAGATTAATCGTAAAGTAGGATGCGGTTCCCCAAAGCTATTGGAATATAATAACACAATACTCTTAAAATCATTTATTGTGTTTTCCCAATGTTGGAAATTAACACTTTTTATTTTTAGTATTTACAGTTTTGAGTAAAAGTATTTTTCTAATTTGTTCATACTTGTGATATCAAAGAACAGGCGTTTTTTTAAATTGCGTACGAAATAACCTACAATTAAAACCATTCTTAGAGCCAATTATTTTAAGGTATTCCATACGTACTCAATTATTGTGAAACACTTAAGATTATCAATGTCTAAAGCCATGAACATAATATCAGATCAATAGGCGTCAAAATTGTTGTTTCAACGATTTTTCTGATTAGTAGAAAGATTCTTTACCCCCTATATTGCTTTTTATCTTAAAAATATAAAACAAATTCATCTATACCTGGATTTATAATGAATGGTAACTAGAATGTTTTACTTAAGGAACTGTAATTATATAAATTTTATATGAAATATATCCTTTTAAATATTTTAATGTCAAGAAAACCTTTTTTTAATACTAAGTTATATCAAATATCATGCTATGTACGCCTTACTTCTACTTACACTGAAACGTGGTCTGTCGGCAGCTGGCTCAGCGCCAGTCGTCGATATCACGAACCATTCCTCTAATATATAATATCTCTCGTACTGCATAATGATCATTAGAATTATTGGAAGTCAGATAAACTTACATGACCTAGAAATATAATATTTGATTCATATTAACTAGTGCAATTGATATAGTATATATATATTTATTTAGTCTTTTTAAAAATAAATTATTTAATAGATTTTTGAAGAAGGAAGACTTTACTTGAAGGTATGCAGAAGAGATAAAATAAATACTTGTCACATTAAAAATAGAAAATAATTGTACTTGAACTTGCAAACTGAAAATGTAACGAAAGAGTAATTAAGTATAAATCAAAAAAGGACGCAGGGGGACGAAAAATGTCATTCAATTAATTGATAAGAAAAGGAAGAAAGGAATTTAAATTTAAAACATTTCAATTAATATTTATTATATTTGATCTAATTAAAAATATTTTTATTTTAAAAATAAGAATTATGATAACCTCCAATGATGTCTTTGTATTACTATAGTGAAAATTGTTCATCAAGTTAAAAATACATGTGTTAATTTATATCTTAGCTAAGACAAGAATATGATTTTTAAAAACAATTATGACAGAGTGATGTAAACGGCTGTGATGTTATAGCAATACTTATCTCTTCTGCGGCTCGTCACCGTTATAACTAATTCATCGCAGGGTTGTTATAAAATAGACACATTGCCTTAGAAACAGTATTTATTTAAATATTATGTTTCCAAATTAGTTTATGATATCTAATAAAACATATATCTTAAACCGATCGACTAAACCTAAAATTATTTTAAAAAGAATTCATTTCATTCAATCAAAATCATGTTTTTTCGTCATTACAAATGAATCTATTTTCATAAAATCTACAGTAACAAGAAAACTACTTTAACTACAGCAAATTTTACCGTGTACAAACTCATAATGCAAAGTTCCTTCCAGTACTAATTACCAGTTTCCCTGTTATGAACGTGCAGTTCCTTTTCTATTTATATATCAACCTCAAAGACAATTTATATATTATATTCAAAGTAAATGTAGACTTTCAAATCATTGTAGCTGCTGGTCTGAGCTTAACACACGATATCAATTAAGACCCTTAATATTTGAAATAAAATTGGTTTTCTATAAAAAAAGTACAAGAATTATTTGTATAATTATTTATTTCGACAGTGTCTCCGTCTGTTAAATGTTGTTAAATAATTATAAAAGAACGTTAACTAAATCGACTAAATGATTGTTTTGTCTTATTATTGATACGATAGAACACAAACTAGCAACATCGAAGGGAGCAACCGGCTTGTAAGCAAACTAATACTGAGACTTATGAAGTAAATATATATAAAATTATGTTTTTATTTATGATATAAAAAATATAGTTCTGTTTTAAATATCTTAATGTTTTGTTGCAGATACACTTGATATAAAAAATAAGTTTTTGGCAAAGGAAATCCTGTGTAAAGTTTTATGCACGCAGATATCCCAAGAGATATTGCAACCGCAACAAAATAGCCTTACACTACTAGCTTGTCGATGTACTTTTATTCAAACATTGAGAAAGAAAGGCCAATAAATAAACTGAACCGATTACAGATTATTCTACATATTCATCTTATTATTGATATTTTTGTATATTATAAAGACTCAAAAAAAGGATTTTGTCTAAATATAAATAATTTTTTAGAGTAATATTGGTTTACTGTTCGATGTTAACCTCATTAACTAAACAAATCATTAATTCTAGTTAATACGCGTTTAATTTAAAATCAAAATCAAAATCAAAGACGAGAAATTAATTCGATTATTTCTAAAATGTTTGTATTCTTTATAATAAACAATGGGCTATAAATTATACACTGGCTTTTCTGCTCACTCCCTTGTGACCCTTACAAAGTACGTATAAACCTAAAAGATTTTATTTCTAGCAAAAGTTTCATACTGAGGTTTTATATCCTTTTCTGCACTTTCAAAGGTTGAGACATAAATTTACGTTCGAGAGCATTGCAAAATGTCGATACGAGCATTTGTTAGTATTCGATACGTTGAAAGTCAACTCCCTTAGGTCAAATATTTTTTCACTGCAATATTATATCTAAGTCTTAACTTTTTTTATTTTATTTTGTCTGCATTTACGAGCTAAGAGTGTCAAAGTTAAAGTGGATATTATTGGAATTCAAAGGGCATTGGCTCTTGAGATCAGATTTAAATTAGCATTTGAAGTCTTATACTGGACATGAATATATAAAATTCATATAGATTTTCATTTTCTCAGGCGCTGTATAGATGTTGTTTTGGGACTATCGCTTATAAACATTACCTTATAAAGATAACATTTTTTATATGAATAAAAAATAATAAATATAATTATAAAAATAACTATACTTACATATTTTAGATCGTGGAATATGCAAAGGAAACAATTATATCCAACCCTCTGTTTTCAAGACCTTTAAAATATTTATATTAAAAAAAAAAAATAACAATTTTATCAGCGATAAACAATACAACAACAACAATACAATAAATAATATAAGATTTGGTTTACTTAATCCAGGCTCACATCACGAGGAGTTAATAGTCTAAATGGTGCGCGATGGAGTAGATGTAGTAATATATGTAAACAAAATATGGCTGCGACCGGGAAAGGGTTTGTCTATAATACATATGTATATTTTTTACGTGTTTATGAACTAATGTATGCATGTAAATAAATAAATGAATATAAATGTATGTAGATACAAATTTATACATTTATACACCGTGTAGGTATATGTCCATAAGGTAATTTTATAATTATACATATTGTGAATCATAAATATGATGTTTACATTTTGTTTTAAATAATATGCTTTTTGTTTTTACAACAATTAAAGAAAGACAAAAAATAAATAAAATTTACATTTTAAAATGACGTACAAACATAGGTAAACTTATCGCTATAAAGATCACGATCTCTTCCAGGCAAACCTTGGGGTACGGAAATAAAGAAAAAATAATAAGAACAGAGAAGGAGGTGTACATACTAATAAGAAAACAACAATTAATATAAAACTCTTATTAACTACATTGAAGTATTAAATAAACAGACAAATAAAAACAATATCAATAATAATATAAATATAAGCATACATATTAATGTAAATATAAATATAAGAAGGACTTTATTCATTAGCAAGAAAGTATATCCTCACGAGGTTTTTAAAACTACCTAAAGATTTGGCTCGTCGTATATGTAATGGCAGTGAATTCCATAAACGAATTGATGTTATGGAATGTGTATAATATGAAGAAGAATGAGAAGGCATCATAAGGATAACTTTTTCTTGGGAGTTTAAACTTCGGTTATGGGTATGAGACAAGTATTCAAATCTAGATTTCAAATAAATAGGAGTCGAAGGATCGAACAGTATACAGTAAAGAAGATTAAGAATATGAGCATTCCTGCGAAGACGGATAGGGAGCCACTTGAGCTTACTACGAAACTTAGAAACATGGTCATATTTACGAAGACCGAATATGAAACGTATATAGAGATATATTATTTATTATTGATAATCAGTTAATTCGTAATCGATTATAATTTTATTGTCAAAAGGAAAGATATAGAGTGAGTGGATTAAGTTCAGTGTGGTAATAAATCATTAATATAACTAACATATTGTAGTAGTAGTTTAAGTTAATTAAATTGTATTTTAAAGTTATACTCTAATATCCAAACATTCATTAGACTTATAGAAACTGATTTAAATGTACCTTGGTATTTATTTAAATATATTTCCATTTTGCATTAATATCATTAATCACTTGTTTACTTAAAAAAAAGTGTCAGGAACCCTTATTTGGAGACAATATTTATAGAATGGAGAACTTTTGTAGAGTCAATAAAACTACAAGCGTTCCAAGTGCCTCCTGGTCTCAGATGAATTACACATAAAACTCAGGTAGACTTCTTTTGTGATTAATAGTTCATAAACGTTAAAATATTTAGTAAAAATTTGCGAACACTTAAAACTATTGCCATCAATTTAACGTGAAGGCGTAATGGTTATTATTATTAAAACCTTATTAAACTTAACAACTTGTTTTATATCATGTTTCTTTGATCATTATGATTAATATATTCTAATTACAGTTAGTTGATGTGGATGCTAATAACGAACGTGTCACGAGTCAACACGAATATATTACATGATAAGCACTTTAGTAAATCGTGTCACAATATATATAATATACTATATATATATTATTTATTATTACCAAATATCGGAAATAAAAGCTAAAATATTTAACATTACTTTAGCTTCAAAGAGAATTAATAGTCCTCCTTTAAAAAATCCAAGCTGTGACATAAAATGTGAATATGATCGTTATATTATTTTATGAATAATACTCTGTGTAATAATAATATGCATTTGTTTATAAGAAATTATAATAAATTAAAAAAATATATAATTCTTTTCCGAATGCTAACAAAAAAGGCAATATCTGACTCGTTCTCGTTCAATAAAGCAGTTCTCGCTAGACGCAGAAATGTTGGAACACTGACGTATGAACGGAGCAACTCCATGACGGCCTACCTATAACCAAATTTAATAATTAATATTCCACATTATTATAAGACTAAATAGAAGTACATATTTATTATTTTACATATTATGGAATGAACTATATATATAAACTATATATAAAATATAATTGTATTATTATTATTATCAAAGTGCCAGTAGTAGTAAAGTTTTATTATTTTAATAATTTTTTCCTAAATGTTCATGTTCATACAATATGTAACATGTTCTTTTATTATATCGAAATAGGTATGCGTTTTACAACAGTTGAGCACGACTGCAGTAGTCTAAGACTATTATATATATATATTTGAAGACCCCTAGACTGTAACTGTCTGAAAACACGGAATCAGGTACAGAATTCTAAAGTTTTGATGTCCTTATACTAAATGTAGAAGCAAAACGTTTTGTACAAGGCTTTGTAACTTCCACGAAGTATCGGTGTCTCCGAGCCGAGTTTCTCGTTGTTCGGTGATGAACGGTTCATTTCTTAAGTACAATTGCAGGAATACCATACCACTGTTCTTATTCGCGTTCAGATTGCGTATCATTGACAGGCGGCGAGAGACGGCAGATGTTCACTTTTACCAGCCTTCTACTCACTTCTGCGCAGCCACTGCTAGATGAGGAGCAAACTGTCTGCCAATTTAAAAGTGCAAAGAAAGATCGCATCTCATCCTAATCTATATGGGCACATCCACCGTGTATTTTTAAGGCTGGGATTGAACGGGAAGTAAACAGATACATATTCCACTGGACAATGATCGCAGCTACCCTGAGTATCTGTCAAAATAATAAATTTTTCAAATTTCGTGATCGCAAAATTTGGGCTAAAGTCAAAAGGTCACCGACTGTCGACACTTACTGTTACAAACCATCACTCTACTTTTCATGCGAATACATTAACTAGAGACTAATAAGATTGAGATAATTTCAAGTTTTTATAGATCCTAAAATTTGTGCATAATTCAACCCTGAAACACCAGTAAGCTTTTGAATTATAACTTTATTTTATCTTCACGTAATATTTTCAATACCTTAATTTGTTATTGAGTAAATCCAAAATAGTATAGTCTAGAGAGCAAGACATTAATATTTTAATATATAACATGCAATAATAGTGTTGTAATAAGAATTTTTATAGTCTGCACTGTAGACTCTAGATGTACAAGGCAATATTCTTGTAAAAATTTGTATGAAATTTCTTTATAAACGTATGCATTTTGCTTTCGTTTCATGACATTATTGATATTCTATATATAAATATATATGAATGTCATGTTTGTGTTGTATAATATTTTTTTTATTAATAGAAATCAAACTAGAGTTTTATTGAAATATTGCTGTAGTCTAACATTTAAAACAGCTCCTTGTCAAATTGACAAAACAAATATAAGTAGATAAGTGACAGACACCTGCACGCGATGTCAGAAATAAACGCTTCATCCTCCTCCTTTACATATAATGTATTTATTTAAAATATTCACGATATAAAGTGTACAATGTTCACACGAGTACTACACATTTCAATAAAACTATTTTACAGATATAACTCGCTTTTATTATAACATTTTTTTAATTTAAACCCGATTTCGAGTGCTGTGCAGCAAACGTGTTCGCGGTAAGACGACGTGTTTGTGTCGCGAACGCGTTTGCTGCAAAGCACTCGAAATGTCGCGTTTAAACTAAAAAAACGTTATAATATAAATATATGATATATTTGCGTGCTCGCAACTGCCCTCTGGCGCTTTAAAATGTACACGCACGTCAAGCAGTATATGATAGATTGCTATAATACATATAATATCTAAATGTAAATATAAATTAAATATAAATTACCAATAATATTTTATTTCCAACAAATTTACTTGTTTTCACGAAGAAAACTGTCAAAAAACTAAAGAGAAGAACGAAAGTTTTATACGCGCTGCTCAAGTTACATGTTGTGTCTTGGCTCTTTATATTGAGTCGTATTAAAAAATATATCATTAGGCTAAGTACAGTAAATTGTAGATCTGTAAGTTTTTAAATTTAAAGCTTTATCGGAGATTTGAAATGATTTTATACATGGAAGGATTTTTTCTAACGTCTGTCTACCCATCTACAACATTCATCAAGTTCAAGGAACGCCATCCTATATCCAACTTCACTTATCCTATGAAATGTTATCGTTACATTGTATTTAAGTCTGGTCTATTTCACGCACACACGCATGCACGCATGCACGCCCACACGCACGCAAGCACGCACGCACGCACGCACCCACGAACGCACACACGCAAGCGCGCACGTATGGCTTTCAATTTATTTATTTCTTCAAAGTGATGGAGGGGCTAAAGTCATTTAACTATTATATAAAACATAATAAATTAAAAGTAAAAATATATAAATAAACTATACAAAATAAATAAGAAATCTATGAAGTATTCATCAGTCGGTTCATTCGTAGCTTCGCTTTTTGAAAACTTTGGCAGACCTTCTTCAAAACTATTCTCTTGATATTCCTCTGAGCAACTTCTATTTACATTATAAAGTTTTATTTAAAATAAAAATTTTTAGGATATTTTATTAAGATAATCTTTCGTTCATAACATTTATACACGTTTTTACCTAGGGTGGAGGGTAGTGAACTTAAAATATACTTTGTTAATATTGCCTGGTTTCAAATAAATGATGATTATTATTATTATATAATGTTAAAATATCGGTACCTACTTAATGATCAATAAAACAAACATTCATTACCATTCCTCATTTATTTTCGCTAATATATTAAGTAAATCAATAAACAAGGAAACAACAGTGAGTAAGAAAACAAATTCAGAGATTTCAGGTTTAAATATTAAAAATTAATTTATTGTAAATGTATTCATTTATTCCTTGTTGTATACCTCCATCTAATAAATATCAGCGTGTGGTGGATATTTACTCGAACAGTTAGCCTCTTCACAAGTGAAAATTAATAAAATATTAATTATATTTTGTAGGTAGATTTATTTTCCTCACAAATATAATGTCGAATATGTTTATCGTAACACTATATTTTAACAATGTTTTCTCTTTGATGATTGATCAAGGAATGATGAGAATAAATAGTTATGATTAAAATGTGAATATGACATTCGTTCAAAACAACTAATATTTATTCTCATACTCATTCACTCGTATTCATTTCTTAATCAATATAACAGAAATACTATTATACATATATGTGACATTAACACATCTAACTCATAAATGATCTTCGTAACTGATCAATAACTGCATTTTTTAGCTTTATTACTGTTTGCTATATTAGAAGGTATTACAGGTATTACAGGTATACCTGTAGCTGTATATTTCGTATAATTTTCGACATTCAACAAAAAAATATATAAAACAAATTAATGTTAAGAACATCGTATTAAATGATAATGTTTTATACAAGAACCTTATAAACTGCAAAGCCAGAAACCCCCAGATAATTTGATGACAAGAATTTCGTGTTATCACTGACGGGCGTCTAAAACATTATAAACATACTGTTATATTATATTAAGACTAATATCTCTTAGATATATATTATACTTATAATACTTATAATTATCACGATCTTCTCGACGCTTTTACTGTAAAATTCTGCTTTTACTTAGGATACTAAATGTACATAATTAACATTATAAAATGTTTTAATATATAAAACAATTGAACACATTCCTTCAAATATAATTTATTTCTATCCTTGGTGTCGGCTCCGTTCAAAATATGAGAAAGTCTTAGTAAATCTTTACAGAACAAGGAGCTTCTAAAGAAAATATAAATTATATAAGCGTCGCAGAAGCCACAACAAGCCAGTCACAGTCGAAATAAAACCGCTCCTACTTTCATATGTTAAGGGAGTTACTGACCGAATCGGTAATATCTTAAAAAAGGTTTCTATTAAAACTATTTACAAACCTCATAGAAAAGTAAGCCAATTCTTGAGACCTATTAAAAGGAATACCCCTTTACAATGTGCCGAGGTATATAAACTTGACTGCGATTGTGGTTTGTGATACATTGGTCAAACGAAGAGGAGCATCGGTACAAGAGTTAGGGAGCACATATTGGATATCAAGAATAGGCGTACATCGAAGTCCGCAGTGTGCGAACATACCATAGATAAGCCCAATTATATTAGATTAGATAAAACACAAATCCTCGCTAAGGAACCCCGCTACATACTAAGAATGATTCGCGAGGCTATTGAAATTAAAAAATATTCTTATTTCAATAGAGAAGATGGTTGGAGCCTTTCTAACACCTGGGACCTACTCATAAATACTGTAAAATCTCACGTCTGTAACCGCACTCTCAGACCACAACATATAGTTAGTGCGTTTTGTCGTGCGTTTTGTTAGTGCGTTGTTTTGCGTTTTGTGCGTTAAAATAAAAATGTAACCAAATTATACGCGAGTTTCAAACCGTAAAAAATAGTTTTATTTGAAATATAAATTGTTTCAATCAAATTCGTTTGTAGTTGTGAGCGGATAGATATTTTGTTCGTTGTGTATGTCTGTGTCTTTAGATAATTAGAATTTTTATCATTATTCAACCAATTACGTATTTCAGGAATTCATAATTATACAAAGTTTATTCCTTTTACATAATAAATTGAAAATTAAGTTGCCTAAAAATAAATATTAAGTAAGTAATGTTTGCAAAGACAATGTAAATAATGTAAATATCTACGCAGGCGGTTATGACGTTAAAGTGATATATCGCATGACATCACAACGTGTTGACTCGTGATGTAACATGTTACTGTTAACTTTGATTTGTCATTCCAATATGCTGTTTGTAGCTGCATCCTATAACTTAAACAATAATAAGAAACTAGCATCACATTTAATGAAAATGTATTGTCTTTTATAACTTACTCTAAAGACGCTATCCCACATTCTTTACGCTAATCTAAGTTAATAAATATTTTTTATATAATATTAAAGCCATTAACATTAACTAGTATCTGAAAGATGCTAATCTAGAATAGTTATATTGGTTTAAGTTGATTCAATACCACTTTTCCATATTTATATATGCATTACTACGCGTTACTGTAATTTGTGGAACAATTTTATTTACTTAAATTCATTACCACTGTAAGTTCTAGTCTTCAGTGATCATCATCATTATTGATTTAATTTGAACTCGTGATTGAATTTCATCAATATTTAAATTCGGCGGGTGGCTTGTTACAATACTTTACGTACCTTCTACGGTACTAAAACCTTTAAGCTAATACAGACGTTTATTGGAGACGCATGTTCCTGAATTAAAGACGTAATCCGTTGGGTGGTTAGGGTTAACAATTTAAATTACTATTATATCAATAATTAACTAAAAGGAAATTAAATTTATGCCATATAGACTCAGCGGTGGGTTACTTGAGTTAAACACATGTATTTCTGTTAAAGATTATTTTTTAATTGAGCTGAGCGAAGCGAAGCTCTTTACTACCCAAATTTTCAACTCTTTGTTACCCTACTCCTCCTTCAATTACCGAGCTACACGCATGAAATTTTGCACACATGTGCATAATGAGCAAAACCCGGTTTGGATTGAAAATCAGTCGAATCGTAATTGTAGTTTTTGAGATAACTGATAAATGTGTCCCATATAGTAAACATATAGAACGTTTTTGTTTCGCGCGCGCTGCAAACACTTCCTCTTTAAATATATAGAACTTTGTAATACTGATTAAAAGTTAAATTCTACATTACTAGAAATGTGGAATACAATTACATCAAACTTCAGACAGGAAGCATCCCCGAAGATATCGTCTACCCACTATAAAATTATATTTTTTCCGTAACTGCGAGGAGCCTTCTAATATAGGGCTGAACTTTTCATTAAGAGCGGTGGAATTTTGACTTAAAATGTGTTTAAGAAGAAGGAAGATCGACTTTTTGTGAGATTTCTTGTAATATTTAACATTGCGAAAATTAATAGTTTCTGAGATACAAGTATAATTTATTGCGGCGTATATAAAACTACCCTTGAAAGCTACTATTCTCTGGAAGGGTGTGGATATTATATTAGAGGATGCTCTATTATGGTAAGAATTAAATATTTCATGGTAACACTACAACACCAATATTATAGATGCTAAATGACGATTATCTATTTTTAAAAAATGTAAAAAAATGTTAAATTTATGAGAAGTGTGTACATCGTATGATGGGAGGCGAAGGAGACAAATTCTCTGGCAACAGCGAGTATTATAATATATTATATAACTATCAGTCATGTTTATATTTCTATCGTACCATAAAATCAAAGCAATATACTTGATTTCCTCGACTGGAGAGCCAACAGTAGCGTATAAATATGCAATTTCCGTTACAACATGAAAAATGAAATATCAATTTGTCTCTCTCGGTGCATTTCCTCTATCTAGGGCCGTCTTCAACTTTGCTTTGTTTATTCCCTCTTATTTCGTTTCTCAAATTGAAACTCGCTTCATCCAATAAGCAGTAAATTGTTTAATATTAGCTCCTTTTTATGATATTATTTCTCTTTAATAATAATTTAATAAATATATTTAACAGAAAAAGACGTGGTTTATTTTATAGATATTTTATGAATCTTATATCACGAATAGTAATTTCTAAAAGAATGGAAAGCGTTTAAGAAGCGTTTAAGAAGAAGAAAATCTTGGAAGTTTTTCATTTAACTTAACCAATGAATAATCTATTTTCTATCATACCTGTGCACTCTAGCATCACTCGCGGCTCTCGCTCACAACGCAGTTAAGTATCGACGATAGCACTGACTACATCGGCACAGGTCGCTCCCCGACAAGTTTTAGATATAATTTAAGTTTTTTTTGGGAGTCATATTTTACGTTTACCCTGACAGAATATATAGAAATAAAGTTAGATAATACTTATATTATTATTTAAAATTGTAAATATATTTTGAAACTTTCTATGGTCTCGTCCTGTAACCTATTTTATATTTTTCTGATTCTACTTCGAATAACAATAAGAATTGGACATCAGTCACTTTAGTTTTGTCTGACATTTATGTCAGCAATAACCACTTCTACAATGTATACAGAAAATATTATATCAAACTGAAAATAAATACAAATAAAGCTTTTATCTTTAACATTAATGAACAAAAGGTGCTATAAAAAATTTATAATTGTTACATAAAATACATTTCAATATATTAGTACAACAACTCAAACGCTCGGAAAAAGATTCAACTGATCAAGTAAACCTTAATTGTGAAGAAAAGACTTTTTTAGTTACTTTCAAAATAGATTTATTATTTGTATTGTTAAAAAATATACCTTAAAACAAATTATTATAATACTTTTACGATGGTGTGTTCTCCTAAATGTATTTATTATATGTATTAGTTCTGCGTTCTGATATAAATGAAATACATACAATATTTTTACAACTATAAACAAAATAAAAGTGTAAATGGTTTCTATAAAAGCTAACAAGGTAAATTTGAAACATTCATAAAATCTAAATTTACCAATACCCCGCAACAACTCCGATAGTAACCGTTTGATCGACACAGAGTTGCAAAGATTGCATTCTATATTATGAACTAAATATTTCTGCTCCAAGTGCATTTGTTAACTTTATCTTATAAAATATAAAGGTCATATTACTATTGAAATAACTTAGACGAAACAAGCAAATGCAAGAGAAACATCACATTATTGCATCACGTGAGGTGATTTACTGAGCTCGATCTGAACGACGTGTTCTGAATTGTGGAATGTGTGTTAGGAAATTTATATAGAATTCAATTCAAACTGATTTCTTGTCTAAGTTCTTATTTGGGTTCAAATATTATAAACGCACTATTTTCATAAAGATTAAGATAACTAAAACTTATAACAGCCTTATAGTAAAACAATATAATTTCAAAGTAGCCACACATGTCATTATTAATAATTTTAATAAATGTTTATTATTTGACATTATCATTAGTGTCATAAACAATAAAGATCTTTTTAATATATAAAAAATTTCCATTACAAATCATAACGTCATTAAGTAACAATTAAAATTATTAAAAACTTAATTAATATTGTAAAAATAATACTTAATATGTACGTGTTTTTAATAAAACTTTATAATAATAATACTGATTAATATTTAATATGTAACGAAGCCACAACAAACCAGCAATTTATGTTGCAGCCTTTGAAGTACTAATACTGAAAAACGGGGAATATATTACAGAGCTTAGATATTTGTTAAAAAGAGCTCAAATTGGATTTCGTCCAACTCAGTGACGTGATGTGATATAGAAAAATAATTATTTTCCATCCAGACTTCCCTCTATACCGTATAGGAACGACCCTAGGCCATCATAGGGTCGACCCCGAAGCTCGTTTCCACCACTGCAGCATTGGATAGGTTTCTGCCTAACGTCAGAGGTCCGGGCGCTCCTTTGTACTTTTTCCGACTTTTTTCCGACTTTTGTCGCATAGGGAGGAGAGTGGCCCTCTACGGTATACAGGGAAACCGTTGGTTTCCTTCTGCGATTAAGTCATTGATACGAAGGAAGCCGCGGTGCCGATTAGGGATATTGCCTCTACCGCTAATCCACTCCGTCGATGGAGACTAGGTAGACGGATGCGGGATTATACCTGCTGCTTCCTTACCTAGTCTGCAATACCTCCGTGGGAGGGGAAGATGACCTCTCTCATGTCATACCGGCCTGCGTTGTGAGGATGCCCTAAGGTTGTCGAAGCATCAATTTTAGTATTTCTAGTGTGTATATGAATTCATAGTTAGTACATTATAGTAAATTATAGTTAGTAAATAAGTGACTAAATTTGTGTGCAGTAAATTAAGTTTATCAACGATGTAAGATATAGAAAGTCATGCTGTTACAAATTCACTACATTGTTCAGTTACATTGCATAATAATATTACAGCTTGGGAGCAGAGAGGTAACACGAACTCACTCGATAGAATTGACGGGACCTGTGACCTCAATAGATAATAGTAGGTCTTGGTAATAATATTATATCTACTCTTTGTCAAATTGTAAAATTATATTAAACTAATGCATCTTTTTTAAAATTATATTTCATTTTTATTTTTTTATTTTCTATTCAATTATCATAAATATCTATAGTAACTATAATGAAGTTGTTAAAACAAAAGATATAATTATGGATATTATGTATAATTTAAAAAAAAAAGCTTTAGAAAGAGCTATAAATGTCGAACAATTATGATATTTTAATGAAAGAACTTTACAAATTGTATGCACACAAGCAAAGCGTGCGCTAAACGAACGAGTAGGCATGGTATTTCTCGGTTCGCCAATAATTTACCAAATGATCTAGGATACAGTATTTCTGAGGAAAATATTGAAGCAAAATTAAAAAATACGCAATGCCAACACAAGATTCAGCCTTAGTGGTTTATAAGTTCCAGAATTAATTATATAATTTTAAATAATATGTGTACATAAGGAGGCAACTCTCGTAAACGTATAAAATTTAAAAAAGAAGTTGAATTTTTAAATAAGAATAAAGAGTAATTAAGATACGAATATTCTTGCAAAGAAGAATAATGAGCTAAAAAAGTATAACGCCATAATGTGAACGCCATAATGAAATATCTAATGGCTTTCTTACTAGCAAATATTGAGTACTTTAAATAAGTGTATGCCTTAAAAAAATATATAATTAAATCAAACGTACATATGACTCGGTTTTATATTCCATTTTCTTTGAGGTATTTAAATTAGCAATTATGTACTTCAGCAATTGTATATTATAATACCTAATCTATTTATTTTGTGTAAAACAAAATGAATGAAATAGAAAAAATTATAATACATATAATAAAAATAAATAAAACAGTAAATAAAAGTGGTGGCGCTCCAAGCTAGTAAAGAAGGGCCCCGAAAGGGTTCCTAACTAGTCGAGCAAATTCCATAAGTCTTAACGAGAATTCAGTCGAAAAATTATACATAATAGCATAGCAGATATTATAAAAATTATTCTACAAAGTAATCAGAATGGCAGATATTATAAAAATTATATCACTACATAATCAAAATAGAAGATATTATAAAATGTTTTCTTCAAAATAATGGATTTTAATTCATTTTAGGGATTTTAAAAATTTACCGTTAAATAAGTTGGAATTTTCCAATAAAATTAACATGAGTACATCCGAATACTTCCGGTGTATAAAAATTACTAATGGGTTATATTTGTTTTTGGGGCAAATCGTATTAATTTTTATTATAGTAGTTAGAGTGTCGTTTTTTTCTTATAATTCTATATTTTGTATTATATTTTATATTATTATTATAAAATTATATAAATCTTGAACTAAGCCTTGCTTAAGTCAGAAAAGTACACTATCCACATTGCATTTATGTGAGTTTCCGATATCCGTTTCCAGTAAATACAATGTAAAGTGTAATTAAATTGATATAATTGCTTAAACGTGATAGAACGTGCCACATTAGAGGTTTGGTGATTATATTGTTAATGCTACTCACTCTTTATAACTGACTTTGTTTCATATTATATATAATTCAAGAAACAAATTATTTGAAGTTAAATTTCTCCTTCTTGTTATTTAAAATGGTAATTAAGAAGCAGGAAAGTAGAAGTTAAGAAAGTTTGAACAGTAACAGTTACGAGCTATAGTCCACTTAACATGCTCAGCGATTTACATTACGACTGGCTATTTAACTAAGAGACTACAGCTTTGGTCCATTAACCTCCGTATCTCGGACGATGTTGGTTTTTATAGTCTAAACTAGTTTACAGACGATTTCAAACTTTAATCTTCATATCAATTTAAACATAAAATCTATTTTTATTTATTAAATATTCTTAGACCTATTATTTTTACGACCGTATTAAAATAGCATGTTACAGAATACATTTACATGAATTGCCGTAAATGTATATGTATTTCTAATGATTTTTAACCTGAAAAAAAAAATTAAATCTACATAAAAACATAAAGAATGAATGGTATTTCAATATTTGTCAAGGTGTGTTCTTGTACCGTGATAAGAATTGATTTAAATTGTATCAACAGAACATAAGGAACACATCATAATTTATGTTTTAAAAGACACACTATGTTTTTACGTCGACGTAGTATTTGACGGCCGGTGGTGAGTGAACCTGTCAGCTGAGCCTGAGTGATATTGACAATACTAAATATGTCGATCTTAAAATTATATAGAACATGTTTTTAAACATTATTTTAAAGTTATGCTTTATGCAATCTTAAATTGTTGTATTGCTGTCTTGAAAATGCAGAAAACTATTTTAATGAATATTACAAGAAACCATTTCATGTCTTTCATCCAATAAAAAAAAAATATATATTTAATAAAATAACCTAAAAAACATATTATGACGTTTTATTTACATGCGGCGCCGCAAGACGCTCTATTACCTTAATAATATTATTATTTACGCGACACAGCTCTCAACAACCTAGTAAAAGTAGGTTTATAGAAAACATAAAAGCATAAAAGGAGGAAAATGTTTAGAGGAAGGATTTTGCAGAAAACGTTTTTATTTGAGCTGCGCTTCGGTCGGTAGGTTTGAAGTGCTTTTTTATAAATATTACTAATATTTTAGCTTCTACCGACAAATAACTTGTATTTCAAATTTATTTTAACAAATTAAATAAATAATATTATTGTTTTTTACTTGTTTGTTTGTTTGAGGTATCAAAAGGAAAAAACGGAGCCTCTATAAGATAACTTCGTCGTCCGTTTGTCTGTCGAGGCCCCTTATATCGCGAACAATTGGAGATAATAAGTTTAAATTAAAACCATATACTCAGATCTCCAGCCTCTTGAATCTATAACAAATTAAACTTCTAAATTCTTTTAGTTAAAAAAAAATATTTCGACACTCTCAAGAGAATCTAAACCGGTAGGTTTGGTAAACCTAACAATTTAGATTCTATTGAGATATCAAAAATATTCCTTCAAAAACTTATTTGATTTTTATGTAAATACAATGTGATATACAATAAACCAAGCACAAAATATAAGTTTTTAAATCCCACCTGCGTTAAAAATTGAGGTGCGATTTGAGTAAACCGGCCGTTCAAGAGGAGTTCAGCGACATAAAGATAAAGAGATGAGTTATATATGTATATAATAACTAGTCACAGGAAGTCACAGATTCACAGTTAAGAAAATTAGAATTCAGCTAAGCAATATATTTACTTAGTAGACGCAACCGTAATACACATAATAAAACATTTCTCTGTCTTATGTATAGGCTGTAGGTTGTTTAATCGACCAGTTGTTAAACATCTTTAAAATTAAAGTCCTCATGTCAAAGTACAGCTAATTTTTCCGAGTTTAGCATTGGATTTTCCTTAATATTTTTTTCATTAAAACCTTGTGCTGATAACTGTACAAGAGGAACAAAAAACATATTTTTAGGCAAGATGTCTTACTACGAGAGGCTATCTGTTACTGTCAGAGGTTTATTTTTATAACATTGTACAAGTTTGTTTTGAGATGTACTTGTAGTAAAAATTTATTTCTTGCTTACACGCATTTAAATAAAATAGTTATATAATGTATATTATAATCTTTCAATATACTCTTATTACAGAGTGGATGAAGTTACCAATAACAATTTATACATATGATCTTACATATTATATTTGTAGTAAAGGTTTTCTTCTACGAAAGATGTTTATATAATAAAATATAATAGAAATATAACTATATAAGTATACGATTAAAGATATTATATTATGATACTTTCAGGAATCAGATGGAATTTTAATTAAAAACCAACAAATTTAAGATAACTACTATATTCTTAAATCACACCGTCTACTATATAAGCTTTTTAAAAGTAGATCGGTTTCAGTTGTTACAACTATACGGAGAGGAATGCTACATTGCATTTTTGCGATTTTGTGAGGATATTATGCCGCTTATTGACATCGTGAACTGCAGCTGCGATTACTTAGATTTTCTTACATTATACGAGTACATTTGAAATAAAACTATTGTTTTATGGATTTAACTCGCGTATTATATAGTTACATTTTAATTTTAACCCGACGTTTCGAATGCTTTGCAGCAATCGTGTTCACGAGTAGACGAAATGTACTAATTAACTGACTTACTGACAGACACTTACATCTCTTCATCTCTTTTTCTTTAGCATTTCTGCTCGATATGATGAAACTTGTGGAGAGCAGTAGCGCGTGCGCTCATTACCTCGCACAAAAAAGGATTAAGCGCAAGTAGAAGCGGCGGACCGAAGTAGGATTGTAATTATGTGCAATAATTTTATACTCTAAGGTAAAACTTCAAAAATTACCTTGCAAAATGGAAGAACTACTTTATAATAAAATAATATTTAGGACTAGCTGTGCCCGCGACGTCGTTCGAGTGACAGATCGATTTAACACCGCTAAAAAGTTTATAAAATACTTTTTGTTAGTATAAGCTTAACTTATATATTTTTTTTATTGTATTGAACTTCCCCAATTTAAGCGGGGGAACTCGTTTTAAAATAAATTAATTAATGCAATTTTTTTTGAATTTCAATAATACTACTATTATTTCAAAATACTTCTGTTAAAACTGTTTAGAATTATTTTTGAAAGTCGAAAAGCCAACGTGTGTATATTTGCGCTGGAAGAAGAAACTTCTAGAAACCCCCGCATTTTTTTTATCATTAGAATAACACATTAATCTTTTATATAAAACTGCTTAATATTTCGTTACTACGGGAAAATAAAACGTAAAAGCGGCAACGCTGCCACAAGAAAGCTTGAATATATTATTTAAGCGTTTTAGTTACTTACGAATAGCGTAGTTCTTAGAAATTTCTTATCGATAGCAAATTTTAGAAGGGTCCGAATTTCAAATTACTTATGGAAATCGCGGGTGAAGTCATTTCCTTATAGAGTTTCGAAAAAACACAACGATAGCCAGTTTTTAAAAACCCTGCGGTGCCATCTAGTTTGGACTTAAAAACTAATTTATAGTAAACATGATATATATTTTTTCTGTGACACTTTTAATCTAATGTTCAAAAAACCTCAGTGCTTCACTAAAAATATTTTATTGGAATTAATTGGTAGAACTGCTACGTGGTATTTTTTGTAAGAATCAGATATTTATCTGCAGTAAAAATTATATTAAATGTTGACTAGGACACTCATCTAGCAAAATACTATTTCATCAAAATCCGTCACGTAGGTTTTGTATTATATGTGCACAAACATACACACAGATAGACAGACAAAAAATATGTTAAAAAGTGGTGATTCGGTATGTATATCGATTACTCATTACACAGGTTATTTACAGTTTAATAATATGTACAGAACTTCCACACACAAATGAACCAATAATGCCATCAGTTCCTATTAATGTCTTTAATTTATAATAGCATATCCCCTCTACTTAAGAATTAATTTTAAAAAGAAATTAGAAATGTCCATGATTCAAACAATATCACATCAGCAAAATGATGTATTTATTCCGTTTTTTTATAAACATATTCTTTATTTTTTAATATCGATCTCAAGGCATGCAAGCTAGTTACTATGATTGTAAATAAAAATAAAAATAAAATAAAAACAGTTTGTCAAAGTTCGTGATGGCAATCTTCTAATAAATAACTCCAAAAGAAAATTGGTCAAAATAAAATATCGTAGTCACCGTTCAAATATTCAAGATAATGTTCAAAGTATTCTGAAGATTGCTAAGTAATTACACAAACTACCTCTCGGAGTGACGCTCCTTAGCGTTTCTACTTTTAACATAATTGCAGAACACGAGGCGCTCTAATGTTTATTTGAAATTTATTCTAGAAGATTGGTTTTAGAATAGCTTTGCAGAACGACATTGACTATTCAATTTATAATTTACTAGATGATTAGCTACAAATCGTTTACAATTTTTATCTTCCTTCTATGAATTTCATGATATAAATAGTCCTCAGACAGGTCATTAATAATATTATCCATAATTATAAAATATGTACTTTGACTTTTTATAATATGTACTTTAACATTAACAAATATTAAACACAACTATCATTATCTTGAAAACACCAGTGAGTAGGTAATTGAGACAAAGGGAATGCTTGTAACGTTATTTTCACAGACAAAATAAAATAGGTAGAATTTCCGAGGACAATCAGTCTTTTGACAAATAGTTGATGAACTGAAAAAGAAATGAAAAGTATCAATGCTTGATAGTTTATATGGTTCTAATGAAGACCGACCTGTCGACAGTTACTAAAATAAAATACATAGAATCAGAAAATCTGTTAAAATTAGAAGACATATGGAATATCTCACATAACGATATACATCATATTATTATTAGGATCTTAAAGATATGAAAAAGATATTTTTGAATTGAATCCTTTTTAAATTGAATTAGTATTGTGAATTTAAAACTACTTTATGATATTGTTATAAAACTACACTAAAGCTTTTTTAATGGTTTTACGATAAAGCTACATTGTGTAATTTTCCACATTCACGTCCAACACTAATACTAACACACTCATTCAAATTCGTCGCCGAAGGGTGTATTGATAGCAGCGCGGAGCCGCCATCGAGCTATTTTGTTATTACGTTACTATAAACGTTACATTACGTGTTGATGACCTAAATATAAATACATTTTAGGATTTAAATGTAATAAAATGTTATTAATTTATACTTTATAAATAAAAGTGTATTTTGTATACATTCAATGTTCAATTTAATCCATATATTATATAAAAATTAAAATTTATTTAATTTTTATTTTTTTAATAATAAATTTTAAACGACCCTCTGTTGTTGTTTATTTTCTCTTTTTTATTTTGTTGTTCGTTTTACTATGACTGCGCACTTCTTATAACTTGTTGGCCAAATAAAGTTGTATTGAATTTGATTTAAATTTGAGTTTAAAAATAATAAACTGGTAAATTGCAGAATATTCAAAATATTTCAATTTATCATCTAGACATTAATTGATCCCAAACAGTGTCTTTAGTTCTGTATTGGCAATTGGCTAGTTGGTGTAAAAATAACGAAACTCGAATTAAAAATATAGTATTTTTATTTATATTAAATTAAAAAAACTTAGAGGTGCTCTGGGTCTTGTCTTTGATGCTTAAAATTAAAGACCAGACTCTATGAGCGAAGGAATAAACATTTGAAAACCTATTCAATACACTACATAGTGCGTAAAAACTTCCAAATAACACGGAGGGAATGGTTGTTATCTACCATCTACCCTGATTTCCTAAACGTTAATTAAAATAAGTCACCTCCGTCGTGTCAAGATTTAAAATTAAGCAAAAATATAATATTACACAAATAAAGAAATGACTAACTCCGTCAATACCAAAATATAATTCTGATTATAAATATCAAGAACGACAAACCATCGCTCTCTTAACTCCATACAAACAAACTAATATTTACTTTCAAAATACCAGATGATGGAGCGAGAATAATGTACTATATATTTCGGTATCTGAAACGGTGCGATCTTTCTGGAAAGCAACACACATTGGGAGATAGTCACAAGAATATAATTATAATTTATTATTATTTTTATTTTTATTTTTCTCTGTAAACTAGAAATTATTGAACCTCAATGAAATATGTTTTGAATATAATCAATTAATTTATGGTTTTCTCTAAAATTAATATAAATTAAGAAATTTAATAAATATATCCATAAATTAATTAGTATTTCTAGTGATTGTGATTTATAATATTTTGCAACAGTATGAAATAATATTTATTAATATATCAGGTGATATTATTTATACATAATGGCGGCCACTTGTATATTATAACATTCATATTAATTGAACTAAACTTATTGAAACTGTTAATATATTAGTTGAACGTGTTGTTGCTTCTAACAGCTGTGTGACCGGACAATAATTATATTACAAAAAGCTTATATTTCTTTTGTTTTTTTTTGTTTTCTAACTTTACTTTCGTCATTTAAATGTAGGAAATTATTGTAAAAGTTTAAATGTAGATTACTGTGTTTTAATTTAACAATAATTTAAATTATTGCATTGAGTGTAAATATATTCTGTAATATAATCATTTTTAGAATATTTATACTAGACCATAAACAAGAGAGCTTAATTGTTATAAAAATGTTTTTTGCAATGTTATAATGTTTTTATGATATTATAGACTTTATTACACATAATATCTCAGTTTCTATAAATTTTAAAATAAATCAACTATTTACGTAATGCAATTTTTTAATTTAACTTCTACATAAAAACCTATAAGGCATGAAAATATCGTTTTTTTAATTTACACTTTACACTTACAGAAAAGGGTTTTGTCAAAAATATAAGCATTACTTATTTTCAGAACTCAGTATAGGTTGGTTTATAAACAAAATAGCGATATATATATAATAGAAAATTAATATTCTCTCTTACGCTTTAATAGAATCTACGGCTTGTATAAAAAAAAAAGTCTTAGTGCCCTTCGTCTTGTGAACACAATTTCGATAACCAATTTAGTTAACACAGTTCAATGTAGAACAAAAAGTAATGTTTTTGAAAAAAATATTTTTATATATTACAAGTTAGTTTTGTTGTTACCAATGCCGGGGCAGATTGAAAGACACGTAGTGTCGTCGGACAGCCCACTGTAGCACGAAGCGGCCGCCAGCTCGTACTAGTAGCAGTGACATCGCTAAGACTAAACAAAATGTATCAGTATCGTGCTCCGCGCCTACCTCGACCAGACCGATACAAGACTCGTAGCGGTCGTCAGACAGCCACTAGTAATTCAGATTATATATAATACAAATCAAAAAGATAAAATATATCCATTATATTGGGTCACCTCACAATATATTTAAACTGTTGTCGTCAATAAGTACGTACTTTACAACTTTGAACCTTACCAATACACTAAGATGTGTTACTATATAATATAATAATCATATTTACACAATGCACCCAAACACTTTATATTTTTTTTGATAAAACTTCAAACTACTCAAAAACCTTCATTCAACATAAGGAACTAAAAATTGGGAAATTTGAACGTTATGCTCCCCTGGGTAATAATAAAATCTCTCCGGCTTGTGATTGTTCTATCTAAAGAAATAACGTGAAAGCCACCGATCGAATATAGTTTTGATATTCTGGTATCAGAGCTTCTGTTAAAAAAAGGGTATATTTATATTACCTCAAGAAATTTTCAAATTTTTAAAAGATATCTCAACATTATGTTTTTTTTTTAATTATACTATTTATTATGCACTAAAAAATAAGTATAATTAAAGTATGCATTTTAAAATTAGTAGTTATCAGGATTTAACCTTCTACAAATTTCAAAGTTTATCTATATCGCGACGAGATGGCGCCAGTACTGTCGCGACGTCTGCCTCCGAAATATACGACGATCTGTAATACTCTTGGCTCCCTGTTATTAAGTTGTAAATCATTAAATAAAACTATTTTACGGATTTCACTCGCGCTTATTATTAATTTCCGGATTAAAAAAGTTATTGTTTGTAATTACACCGACTTTCGATATCACATTTTTCATAATGTTTACATTTTAATAAATAATTTTAGACACTTTTTAAAAGTATGTGTGCGTCTGTGTGTATGTATGTGTATATATGTACGCGTTCTTTTTCGGCTCCATTTTTTGACGAGCTGATTTAGCAATTGACTGCTTTTTGTTACTAATCGATGCGAATTCATGTAACTTAATAATAGTGAGGATAACAATATGAAGTTGTTCTTAGCCAGGAACTTAATATTTTTTAATGTTAATGAAACTTCCGCACTCAAGCGTTTGTTACATTTTGAAATATAGCCCTATTTTATACTTATATATACTGATAATAATAGAATTTTGTGTTTTTCTCGATGAAATTTTGGAAAACATTCTATTAGTCCTTATTTTAATTTTTTTAAAACTTTTATCTACTTTTAAACACATTACTCAAAAAATATATAAAAAGTATATTCAGATATAGAATGCGTAATAATAAATGCCACGGCACAGTAAAATGAGACAGCATAAATTAATTGAATTGTAAAAGTGTAGATGGTAAGTCCCGCTTCCTGTCCTATCCGAGTTCCTACTAATCTTATAAATGCTAATGTTTGTGCGGATGTATTTATGTTTATTATTTTTTCACCCCAAAATATTGAACAAATTTTGATAAAGCTTCATAGTTACATAGCTTTTACAGTAAGACAGCACATATAATTAATATTTTTGTGTAATTTGAACATAATACAACGAAAAGCATCATGTAAGCCAAGAAATATTCTTCCTTCGTAGATATCTTGGCTTACGCGGTTTAAACCGTTCAAGTTGATCGAAGATAATATAGCGTAGGGTTGTTTATTTTTAACAGTTCTTTATAGGTATGGTATTTTATAAAATCAGGGTAGATATATTATGTACCCTGCGATTTAGGTAAAAAGGGTTTTATATAAAAGCCTTTATATCATAGCAGAGAATACAATTAAAATGGGTAGTTCTGTAAAAATGCATATTTTAGAGTATTTATCAAAGTGTTATCAAAATGAGTATATTACTTGATTTTATTAAATAATAAAAAAAATCACATAAAATTAATTAATTTTCAAAGTTTTCACAAAAAGTTTGAACTGAACTGAGCTACTGAATTTTAGAAACAAATCAAGTAATGGGTTATTTAAGTAAATAAGGAATATTGCAATATGTAAGTAGAATCCCCGACACTGAAAACATATCAATACGTTACCTATTCACTTTAGTCCAATCCTTTCAGTTTTTATTTTTTTAATTAGTAGCCAGCGTTAGTTAGGTAGAACATTTGTGATGAAATTTATTAAAGATAGTCTTTAGTCTAAGAAATGACGTAGAGTATTTTAATTTAGAGTATTTTATTATTACTATTAGTATTTTCTTTTTTATTATTATTAATAGATTTATAGTACAGATATATTAGATTATTAATGTTTTTAATGTTTAAGTGCGCACTTTCGGTCATTTAAGTCGGTTTTAAACCTCTGGCACATTATTTTTATATAATTATTGCATGCTGTGCGTAGCTGTCATCGGGGTTGAAATTTAACATGTATCTATAGTTATAATTATGTAATCTTAAATTTTAATTTTAATCCTGTAGTTATGCCTTATAAAAATAGAATAAAATAAAATAAATCAACTCACCACGCAGGCAAAACTGCGGGCGGAAGTCAGTTAAAAATATATAATGCCTTATGTGTTAAACTTAATGAAACTTAAAATTCTTATATTGCTCTCATTGCACGGTTCAAAGGGTTCTGTAATAAAAAAGCTAACGAAAAAACTCCATAATCGCTTGTCTTCTGTAAGGTATGTTAAATACATTAAAAGATGGCCAGCTGATCCACTATGTCTTAAGCCATATTTAATTATCTCTGATTAACTCAAAATAAGTCAAATCGGAAGGTTTATAATGTTCTTCATTATCATGAACTCTGTTGTCCTTACTGTCTGTCACTTTAAAAATATATACGCTTTTTAAATAAAAGACCTTTGTAATTTAAAAAAGAAAAGAGATACTAAATATTTCATGAATAAGCCTTTTTCCCGAAAACAATGGTTGAATAACCAAGATACACATCTACTTCGTATTAAACAATTGTCATATCATATTTCCTATGACATAAATGATACAATGATATCGTATCGCCCTTGAAAACATTTTTAAAGGATTTCCGACGACCCATGTTGAATGTGGTAAATTATTTCTTCCCCTTTCACCCAGACATACTAATTTTTATTATTACCCAGAGATATTTTATATAATTAACCTGTGACTGTAGTAATATTAGTTAAATCTCTTGTCTTGGTTAATGACGGTCTAACTATGCTACCTTTAAAAGTACATAAATTTAAAACATGAACACAATGGCTATCATATTCGGTCGGGCGGTATTTTATTTTAATGTTATCACGTGAAAGTGCTAAGTCTTGTTTTAGTGCCGGATGTGAAAAATGATCTTGAATAGCAACAAAATTTGTTAATTTTTTTACTTGTTAAACTTTAATTTTATTGAAAAGTAATAAATATTTGTGTGTTCTTAATACCAATATTTATTAGAAAGAATTGATAAAATAGAAATAGGTCCAGCGTCAAAAAAGTGAATGGATTTGAATTTTTAGGAATAACTTCAGCATCATTTCAAAATGTCGGAATATCATCACTTAAAATTGAATACTCACTGACTCATTCATTTTACGACTAATTCTATTGCTACTAATAACATACCATCATAGACAATGTGTTTCCTGTAGCATCGCAATCAGAGAAAATATTAAAAGTAAACGATTGAAAGTTAGGACTCGTGTTCACGGGACGACGAGATGTAAGTGAGACACTTACATACACACACACTTACATCTCGTCTACCCGTGAACAGGATTGCTGCAAAGCATGCGAAACGTCTGTATAAAATTAAAATGTAACCAAATTATATGCGAGTTTTAATCCGTAAAAAATAGTTTTATTTAGCCAGATGTTAGGCAATGCTTTAGTAGATCTGCATATTCTACAGGTAAGTTGTAATTCTTCAGATTTTCCTTGACAATTTCAACGCAGTCAGCAACAGGTAAACTTGTAAATAGTGACTGTAGTTCAAAACTAACCATGATGTCATTGTTTGTTAATTTGAGCGGCTGAATATCATTAACAAACTGGTAAGAATCCTTGACATAAGTTTGAGTATGTCGCCGGAGAGTTGAAAGTATCCTTGCAATGTGGCTAGCCAATTTGTATGTAGGTGTATCAATCTGACTAACGATGGGACGTAATGGGACATCTTGCTTATGTATTTTAGGTAACCCATACAATTTTGGTGTTTTTGCACATAATGGCACGAGTGACCTTGTGTCTAAATTCAATTTGACACTGTATTTATTTATTATATCCTCGCTAGGGAACCTCGCTACATACTAAGAATGATTCGCGAGGCTATTAAAATTAAAAAATATCCTAATTTCAATAGAGAAGATGGTTGGAGCCTTTCTAACATCTGGGACCCACTCATAAATACTGTAAAGTCTAGCGTGTGTGACCGCACTGTTAGACCTCAGGATACAGTTAGTGCGTTTTGTCTACATCCGGAACTCTATGCCCGCAAACTAAGGAACCGTTGGAGGTAATTGATTAATTAACTGACTTTCTGACAGACACTTACATCTCGTATACCCGTGAACACGATTACTGCAAAGTATTCGCAACGTCGGGTTAAAATAAAAATATAACCAAATTATACGCGAGTTTCAATCCGTAAAAATAGTTTTATTTTAAATGTGTACTCGTGAATCTCTGAGAAAATACTAATATATATATTTTTTAATAATAAATTAATAAAACATTTTTCCGATTTATTAAAAGAAATTCCATTTACGAGCGGTGCCTTTGTTATTTGAAGCTGTATTGAAATGGCGTAACTGTTTGCACATTGATTTAAAATTTTTGTATGCTTGCGATGTTTCGTGTCAGAACTATTAAATTAGTATTCAGTTTCTTTTTAGATTTTTTTTATTTTATTTTTCTTATCAGCCACGAAGTTGGTAAATAATTTACTTTAATATCATGAAGCTGGATAAAAAGTGAATTCTAAAAAACTAACTTAAGAGGACGTCACATAAGATCGGAGAAACTATCAGTGGTATATTGGAAGTGTTTGTAAGCAATAATAACATCTAAGAGTGTAAAAATATAATTAGGTAAGGTAGATAACGGAAAGAGATAAAACACGTAAGTTACAAAAATTATGTAACAAGGTCTCAGATTTCCTATCATTACATTTTCAAATTTTAATGCGACGACGTTTGATATTTTGGACTATGATCTAACAATGTTGCCACCTCACACAGCTATATTAGTAATCATTGACTCCTCTGAATTGAATTGTCCTAGTATTGATGGTAAAGAGTTAGCTTTGATGGTAATATTCGATGTTTCAAACATTACTATTATTATAAATATAATTTATGAAAATAATTGAATCGTTAAAATTTTATAATTTATTTTATAAATATAGATCTTAGTTTTCTTCAATAAAAAATTATATATTTATCTATTTTCTTAGATTTTCACGAGTACATATTTGAAATAAAAACTATTTTACTTTACCATCTCATACAAACATGCTATTTATGATATATATAATAAATATTATATTTACTTCAATTTAATCCGTATTGTGAACCTTTATTTAACCTTAAATTTAAATCCTAATATTATTAGCGATATTATGAATTTAACATATTATATTATGTTATAGATATAGTAGCAAGTGTTTTCTTTAAAATTATATTGACGCAGTAACTCGACGTAAAATCCACTGATCAAGGCATCAATTGTCATTGTTAAATTGAGTAAGTACCATTTGACTTTTGTAGATTTTTTTTTTGCAGATTGACTTTGGTAATAGCCGAGTATTTTGGTTTTGACCTTTTTGCACTAACGAACTCTCACCGAGGCACTTTATCATTGTCAGGTAACTGACAGCCCTCCTATCGCTAGCACTTGAGAGCCTCAACGACTGGTACCGGTGGCTCAAAGTGAATAAAAAACATTATAAAGTTAAAATACAAGACACTGCTCTTATATATTTTATCATGCGTAATATAATAAATAAATAAATATAATATATTATTTCGCACATGTTTCTTGTTGCTATTTGGTAGTTAGTCTTTTCGTTTAACTTAACTGGAAGACTATTGCTCGTTTGAAGGAACAAAAATATTACGGTTTGTTACTTAAATATTCATTGCTAGATATTATCATTTATGTTATTCTTATAATATTTCTAGTGACAAGTCTAAAGAAATTATAAAAGTATTATATTTCATCTGTTGTCTGTTAATTAAAAAGACATGATTATTCTGTGACTTTTTATTATTTTACTTTTTATTTTTTTAGGTTACTATGTAGTATAACGTTTTTGTTTTTTTCTAAATTAAACCGAAAAACCTACTTCTTTATTTAAAATGTTAATTACTTTAATAAATATGATTTGAGAAATACATATAGGCTTAGAATGGTTTTTATAAGAGGTAATAGAACATTTAAATTTTAAATAATATAATGCAATTATGTCGCTAATTACAGAAGGAAATTTATATCACCACCGCCCCGAACTTCAACCCAAAATAATATAAGTATGTATTAACTCATCCAGCAGAAAGGACTCATTACAAGGAAGCATCACAGTAGTCTGTATATTGAATCCGTTAGTCCTAATAAGACAAATTTTGCATAAACTAATGTACATTTCAAAATTTTATATGTAAAAATAAAAGAAGAATTCAGATCCTATAGAATAACTAAATAGTATACTTAAATTATTCAAAGTTAAAATTACGATTTCGTCCATCATACTTTTAAAGTGCCCAGGAAATAGTATTTATTGCGTACATTGTAATTAAGAACTCGGGGATGGTCACTGCTTCCTCAGGTATCCAACATCGCCTGGTTATATCTGTGACAGTCGTTTAAGGTTGTGTGGGATAGAAGAGAGCTTGGCTGCTTGCTTCGGCTGCTGTTTCTAGAGCATCTTTTAAGCTTGAACCGTACCAGAACTTGATGATTCCGAGTGTGGCTTGAAAAAGGAAAACTGTAAGATTTAGTTGAATGAATTAATAACGTAAAAAGAATAAATAACCCGCTTTTTCATAAACAAAACCTTTATTGTCAAGAAGGTTAGGTTAGGTTTAATGAAAAAAAAAATAGAATGAGTAGTAATAATACATGGTTTTCATTGTACCCCATAGGTGATGGTCGTGATGTATTATTATTCTAATATCGCCGTCTTATATTGGTAATGTTTAATATTGTCCGAGAATTAATTATAATCCATCCAGTCCATAATATATATGCCTGGGGATGTTGTACATTTAAATTTTAATTAATATACCTCGAAGTAAAAACGAGGAATTTTATAAATTTAACTTGTGAATTTCTGTATTTCTTCCTCTGTAAAGAAAATAAAATCAGCCAACTCCAAAATATTTTAATACTTTTAAGTTATTATAATTACATATTGGTTTTATCTAGCAATGACACTTTTTTTAATGATTTATGTATCTATCTATCTTCATTTTCTTTATAGGATACGCAGAGCAAATGAAAGGCCAAGAGAGGCGTTTCTGAAACACCCGGCTCGATTCTTCTACGGACATAAATTTCATCAGAATTAAATAAATCAATCACTTTTTGTGTTTTTTTAATTTCTCTTTATATTAATACGTGTTAATATCATTTATTTGTTATATTAATAAAAATATAAATATACAAACAAAAATATACAAATAAAAATATACATAATAAATAAATAAATATAATATATTATTTATTATGTATATTTTTATTTGTAATATATCAAAACATAAATTCACTTGAAAATATATAACAAATAAATGATATTAACACGTATTAATATAAAGAGAAATTAAAAAAACACAAAAAGTGATTGATTTATTTAATTCTGATGAAATTTATGTCCGTAGAAGAATCGAGCCGGGTGTTTCAGAAACGCCTCTCTTGGCCTTTCATTTGCTCTGCGTATCCTATAAAGAAAATGAAGATAGATAGATACATAAATCATTAAAAAAAGTGTCATTGCTAGATAAAACCAATATGTAATTATAATAACTTAAAAGTATTAAAATATTTTGGAGTTGGCTGATTTTATTTTCTTTACAGAGGAAGAAATACAGAAATTCACAAGTTAAATTTATAAAATTCCTCGTTTTTACTTCGAGGTATATTAATTAAAATTTAAATGTACAACATCCCCAGGCATATATATTATGGACTGGATGGATTATAATTAATTCTCGGACAATATTAAACATTACCAATATAAGACGGCGATATTAGAATAATAATACATCACGACCATCACCTATGGGGTACAATGAAAACCATGTATTATTACTACTCATTCTATTTTTTTTTTCATTAAACCTAACCTAACCTTCTTGACAATAAAGGTTTTGTTTATGAAAAAGCGGGTTATTTATTCCTTTTACGTTATTAATTCATTCAACTAAATCTTACAGTTTTCCTTTTTCAAGCCACACTCGGAATCATCAAGTTCTGGTACGGTTCAAGCTTAAAAGATGCTCTAGAAACAGCAGCCGAAGCAAGCAGCCAAGCTCTCTTCTATCCCACACAACCTTAAACGACTGTCACAGATATAACCAGGCGATGTTGGATACCTGAGGAAGCAGTGACCATCCCCGAGTTCTTAATTACAATGTACGCAATAAATACTATTTCCTGGGCACTTTAAAAGTATGATGGACGAAATCGTAATTTTAACTTTGAATAATTTAAGTATACTATTTAGTTATTCTATAGGATCTGAATTCTTCTTTTATTTTTACATATAAAATTTTGAAATGTACATTAGTTTATGCAAAATTTGTCTTATTAGGACTAACGAATTCAATATACAGACTACTGTGATGCTTCCTTGTAATGAGTCCTTTCTGCTGGATGAGTTAATACATACTTATATTATTTTGGGTTGAAGTTCGGGGCGGTGGTGATATAAATTTCCTTCTGTAATTAGCGACATAATTGCATTATATTATTTAAAATTTAAATGTTCTATTACCTCTTATAAAAACCATTCTAAGCCTATATGTATTTCTCAAATCATATTTATTAAAGTAATTAACATTTTAAATAAAGAAGTAGGTTTTTCGGTTTAATTTAGAAAAAAACAAAAACGTTATACTACATAGTAACCTAAAAAAATAAAAAGTAAAATAATAAAAAGTCACAGAATTATCATGTCTTTTTAATTAACAGACAACGGATGAAATATAATACTTTTATAATTTCTTTAGACTTGTCACTAGAAATATTATAAGAATAACATAAATGATAATATCTAGCAATGAATATTTAAGTAACAAACCGTAATATTTTTGTACCTTCAAACGAGCAATAGTCTTCCAGTTAAGTTAAACGAAAAGACTAACTACCAAATAGCAACAAGAAACATGTGCGAAATTTGGGCACGAGACGTTAAGCAACCGGGTGCATGAATAATTCATTCTGTGGCCGTCGAGTATGCAAACCGTTTAGTTTGTGAAACGTCCTTTACAACGTATGTTTTACTCGATATACACAGATAGGAAAGGTATATATGCAATAACTCTTTCATGAAAACTTTTACTGTTCCATAAGCTCCCTATTTTTATGTGGTTGTTCAAAAAAAATATTCTACAAATGTTTTTGTTGTATATCGTGAATATTATACTAAATAGATTCAATATTTTAAGAATATTAAAAATGCATTATTTTTATAGTAACTTCCATGACGAAAACCTTCTTTTTGTATTCATCAATCTATCAGTAAGGTTTACCTTAAAAGCCTCTTATGATTGTAGAATTTAATTATTTAAACATTTTTTTACACTCATATTATTTATGTTTACATTTACATTTATTTACATTAATTAAAATTTCCAATACTCACAAAGACTTAACGTACATTGCAGCCGCCCGCGGTATTTGCGTCTAGCCTGTAACTAAAAATGCTCTCACTCTCGCCGCAAATTATTTTGTGTTGATAAATAAACGATAGTACGACATAACAGTGATGGTGGTCTAGCAATATATATTTATTATTGATATATCAGGTTCGTGTGTATTGTAACACGTTTCGGAGGAACTCACAAATGATATGTCTTAAAACTCTGTTAATAAAATATGAAAACACAAATATTTAACTATAATTCGAAATTATTAGCTTCAATATTGAACGCAAGCTAAAAATCTTGAAAACGTGGCTGTAAAGTCTTTTTTAAATAGGCTTGTTGCGTGATTTCTTTATGTCATTGGTAAGAAAATTTTAAAGTAGCAAGTACTTCAACGTGAAAGAGAAGAATATAAAATCAGAGAGGTGAATAGGTAAAGGTAGGCGGAGAATATTACTAGAACGAAGGCAGCGCTCGTCTGATTCTCTGAGACATTAAATTTAGTTTTTGAATTACACGATTATGTCACTAACAACTGCAGAAAAGTTAAACCACCTCACCGCGAACATCATCGATTAGTTTTTTTGGAATGACTACAAAAAAGGATTTGTCTAATGTTGGAAGTACTTCTGTTTTTGACCAGATTTTACCGAATATATTTAAGAGATGTTTACGAAACGATGCACATATTAATATACTATGTAAAGGATTCCAATAGCAATATATGTGTAATCAATCATGATGAAGTTATTGCTTTACTAAAGTCAAATTAAATCTTATTTATCGCCGTAAATGTATAAGCAAATGTTTTGGCATAAAATTTACTAGGAAAAAATATTAATAAAATATATATTACTTAGAAAATTAAGATTGTTTGATATAAAGTTGTTGATTTGGAAAATAAGACAAAATTAAGAACTTGAACAAATTTTGAGATGACTCACAAAGGCTTTTGAATATTGTATATATTTTTTATTTATAGCATTCGTTAGATACTTCTTAAATACTTTAGAATTTGAATAATGATTAGCACAAAAACATAATTTACATTTTCGATATTAAAAGCTTTGTTTTGGAAAAATATGCATCGGCACATGAACATTCATTTCATTTTAGAAAAAATCACATGTGTTTATTTATTATTCTTCTATTATTATTAATGCATATTATCGCATTAAAGACATCAAACTTCAGTTTTTAAGGTCGTTTCATATTCAATAATGTGTTGCAGCTTGACGCAATTTACTATTAATATTGTTTTTAGATATCCATATAGTCTTCGAGTCTGATGGGAGTAGATGGACAAACAAGGATCTACGACATTAATCGAGGATATTTTATAATATACTACTTATCTGTTCAAAATACAAGTCATTGTTGAAAACAGTAGAGTCAGATAACCTAATTTTTTTAAGCGAACGTTGTTAGTGAAGCCAATGGAGTTGCAAAACTTCTAAAAGTTTTTAGAGCTGATATGTCACACGTATTTTGATTTTTTTTATTCTAAATATAATTTTATTCCATATAATTGTAATTTTATACAACCTTATACTGTGAGTTGATGACAATTAATAATGCTCAAGATCACAAATCCCGATTGACTTCCAACTTTAAAATAATCTCTTCATATTTTTCAGATCATCATAATGATAACAAGATATATCTGATGTTGAATCGGCTTAGAGTGTCGCCAAGCTCGATAAAGATTGTACTGAAGACATGGGTTACGCTGACTGAAATGATGTTCCCCTAAAAAATATCAATTTATGCAATAATACAAAAGAGTTTTATTGTTAAATGTAAATTTATATGTTATTTAAATAAATTCTTACTTTCGTTTCTACAGATTTTTTAATTCGTGTCTGTTTATTTCAAATCTTTTTTACTATACTTTGTAAATATTTTTATAGTATACTTTTTGTTTTGGGGAATGTGCGTCAATACTTGAACACGAAAATATAGAATAAATAAAAATATTAAATTATGATAGATGATTCATAATTGGATAAGATGAGGGTGTGGCCCTTCCTTCTTTAGTGTTAGGGCAGCAATGGTTTTGGGTGAATGGAGCATAAATACACACAAATTGGTATAATAAGAACTACTACTTAGTCTTAATGTATTATAAATGTATTAAAATAACTTATTAACTTGTAATATCTTAAAATTTTTTTCTTTTTCTGCCAAAGTATACAAAGATCCTCAAAGAACACAGACATTTTATTTAATTTAATGTACGTTCACTAAAATACTACGTACTAAAATTTAAGTTCATACTTGCCTATTAGTTATTTTACAGTTAATATTACACTTCATTGATTTTTAATTAAGTCATTAGAGGCATCACCTTCAAACAAGTTATTACTGACGGCAGCAGACTAGGCCACGTAATGCATTCACGGCCGTGATTGCTTACATATGTTATGAGCCCTGGATATGACTTCACATATTAGTCATATACGTAATACATTAAAAATACAGTAATTTAAAAATAACAGATGATCGCATTAGAGTAAGAGTCTTTATAAATAAAAAACCTCACACGCGCATTACCATACTGTATAATGTTACAAGATGCTTATTATATTATAAAATGTAACCCTTTCCCTTCTACATTCTGGCAGTGATTTTAATCTACATACATTTGTTACTTCTATCTGAACAGTGTTTAATTTAATTACATAAATATATATTTTATTTTATATTATTGGAAGATTTATTTGTTTTTTTGTTTATTAAAAAAAAACACTGCAATTGAGCCGATATTATTTTAATAAATATTTCACAAAAAGACAACGACTTTTTCACTTGTCTTGTCGAAGAAAACAGCTTATGTATGATTGTGTAAAACTTTTTTGTATAGCCGTTACCAGAGTTATTATTGAGCTGAGCCTTGCGAAGCTCTTTACTACTCAAATTTTCAACTCTGTGTTATCCTACTCCTCCTCCAATTTACGAGCTATACGCACGAAATTTTGCACACATGCGCGTAATGAGCAAAACTCGTTCTGGATTGAAAATCAGCCGAATCGTAATTGTAGTTTTCAAGATAATTGATAAAATGTGTCCCATGTAGTTAACATATAGAACGTTTTTGTTTCGCGCGCGCGACCATTCCCACTACACTACTTCAGAGGCATCTCACGTGCTTTCACCTCAGTCGTTTGTGAGACGTCAACCAGTGAACTCCACTCGATTTTTTTTAAATATTTTTTTTCGCTTATTCTCCCATTTCTCTCTGTCCTTATAGATTAATATTGATTGCAATTATAAGTTTGCTCAAAACAAATCATAATTTTTATCCATAAATAAATATCAATACTTAACTCTAGATATTAATGCGCTCGTCTACGTGGACCTAGTTTTTATTATCCATTCACGTTTAGATAAGTAAGTAAAATATGGTAACTTATAATGTTTTCTTATATTTTCATGTACAATTTATCAGCAATTTCCTAACTAGCGACTGAAGGCTAGAGCTAAATGCAAGCGCGTCGCGTAAAGGAAACCGGGGCATGAATAATTCATGTTTTGTGGTCGCGTATGTTAAGCGTCTATGCTTCTTAATATTTCAGGTGATTTTTTAATAAATAAATTTAGTATACAGTAAAACCAATTTAATAGCCAACAATTAGCCAAGAAAAGTGCTTAAAAATATCTATTAAACTAAATTGATCAATACGAACTTCAAATATATATTTATTGAATTTAATTACCAAATGCCAAGTAGATAATTTTACAAAAAAATGTGTTGATTCAATTGAACTATCAGAACTGTTAATGGTATTGTCATCTTCATGAATGATTTTTCTAATTATTTATTTTTAATAGTTAATTTTAAAATTAATTAAAATAATGATACATTCTATCATAATTACAGTATTTTTATAAAGTTATCGTGAAATATTCCTTTAATCTTCATAGATCTACCTGATCTAATTGACCTAATAATAACTCTAGTGTGTAAGAAATTAAAAGAGTTAATTTATGAAACATTGTAACTTCGTGCAAATCATTAGCAAAGAAGTGGTTTATATTTAGAATGGTTATTAATGAAAGTAAATTAGAAATATATCTTCTTTGATAATTATAAAATAAATTTGTAATCGTAATTAAAAAAAAGTAAAGCGGTTCTGACTAAAGATAAATTAATAATATCATGTGCCCCGTGGCAAGATTACGTCGTTGAATTTTAAAGAAATGTCAAATGTGGGCTATTGAATTTTTCCTTACTATTATTTACTTTTTAATATAGCATATCCGCTGATGTACGCATAATTCCGAGTCTGAGACCGCTTTTTGTCGATAAGACTGCGTTATCACGTCACCATCATAATCTATCTTTTTTATTATTTCTCTATGTAATAAATAGATAATAAGATAAGTTATTTAATAGAACGTTATCACTATAATAACAGGGCAATAAACACTTAAAAAATTACAATAATTTTACCGTAGACTCGATAAATAAATATGATTTAATTTTCAAATATAATTAGACAATACTAAAACACTAAATTTTCTAAAAGGCCTAACAAAAGTAAAAAATCATAAAGCTATGTGTTCTCTTCAGTAAACGCGTACGCTACAAACGCACGTCTTTAGTACGAATCGCGTACGAACGACGCGCGAATGAATTTATGAACGTGATAGTCATTTTAAAGACCTTTCGGGATTCTGGAACATTCCTTCATTGTCCTGTTCGTAAAATTAAATTAAACGATATTGATACTATCATAACAACTACAATGACACTCTCACTTAAACAGACTTATCTGTTTTTGTACTTTTAGTATAATGTCATTCACGATGTAATTTAAAATATCTTAATCCAATTACACTACAAATAAATAGTAATTGATGAGTGACAAAGTAGGTATAAGGAAATATTTGTATACATTGTTTTTATAATATAAATATTTCAGTCAGTACATGACACGTAAAGTAAATAAAATTTAACGAATACTACATAAATGTAAATAATACCTACACATTGTTTTAATTTGTTAAAATACAAATACGAATAATAAAAAAGCCAATATATTATGTTATTTAAAAGTGACACTAAATGCGACAATATGTAGGTCTCGTACCTTAGAGTAGACAATGCTACAATATTACTTTCGGGTCCCTTATTTAAGTTATTTGGTTAAGGACATATATTTGCGTCTAAGAAATTCTAACAATACGTAATCCAGAGCTCGCAACTTGACGGGGAGCATACCCTCTTCACGTTTGAAAATGAATACACTAATACTGGACTTTTACACTACATAAAAGATAAAAATAATTGTTTCAATTTCAAAACAAAGTCGGGGGAGGTTATTTTAATAATTATTTATTAAATTTTCTATAGAGCCTAAAATAACTTTTCTTAAACTTTTAGGATAAGTGTGTCCTGCGTAATTTATTATTTTGGTCGAATTTTAGTATTTAATTCTTAGAACTTGACTTAATCTAGAATCAATTGTAGTATTATAGCTGTAGTAATTTGACTGCAGCTTGTATAGTTTAGTTCTACCGATGTAGCTCAATCTTATAAGCATTAAGTAATGGCTACGTTTCTACGTTACGTTTCCTTTCCCATTCGCATGTGGTTTTATACTGCCATTCATCCCTGGTCCTCGTGGCTAGCTACGCCGTTTCAAAATGTAACTATTGCAGATAATCACTTACCATTATGTTACCTGCTCGATTCCAAAAGCGTTAAAAAAATTAAAATGTTTAAAAAACATGAAAAATTTTGTATTTCTTGCGCAGAAGCAGCTACCTCTTCTTCGTCTCTTACAAGCAGAAAGTATAGACAAAATAATAGGGAGGCATTACTTTTACACAAAATTCTAGATTTCTTACGTTTCCAATATTCAAAGTGAATGTTCAGGGTTTATATTCCAAATATATTATATGCACTTATGAAACGGCTGACTTTTATATAATCCCTAGGAAAAGATTATAAAGTTTTATAATCAGGAAAATTTATTTGAGTTCTTAAGTTGTTTATATAATTTTGTGGATTACACGTTCCCATTAACATTGACAAAGATGATTTAGAGCTTAATACCGGCTAGTGAAAAATTGCGGTGCAGACAACTGAAAATAAGGATGTAGAACTATATAACACCGAAGTACACGACATGTGACAACAATAGTGACGTTTGAATGGGATATCTTTTATTAAGGAAAGTTATCTTCTAAATGTTATCAAACTTCTTTAGTTACAACTGCTATTCTTTACGGACGACAGTTTCCTTTTTTTTTTGTTTTTATATCAAAATCACTTTACTTTATGGTACAACAGAAATACTTTGTTCTCGCAAAGTAAACACTTTGGTCATTTTAGCTTTAATGAATTTTACAAGTCGGTTACAATATCTTTAACGTTTCTTAAAGTGATCTGTCTTTAAAAATACTTTAAATCAAAGAGCAAAAGAGGTAAACAGAACTGCAAATTTCGAAGTAAGAGATATATTTGAATTTAATTCAAAAACTTTTAAGTCGGTGCCAATTTTATACACACTAAATATTTTATTACCAATAAAAATATTTATTAGTAAAATGCGATTTTTGTTACAAAATGCTAACCTACGGTGGATTGATAGCTACAATACTATATGAACAGTCTTGTTTTAGTGTAGACTTAACGAAATATTCGTAATTTCTAAAAAAACATATTAAACAAATTGTAATCATTATCGGTGTTTCACAAAAAAGAACATTGACATAAAATTAATGACAATTACATTTACTACTTTATTTTTTTCTATGTATTCTCCTAATAATTATTATATTCTTTTTCACTATATATGTTCAACTGTTTGTAATTGTTAAAGAAAATTCTACAACTTCTGCAATGTTTAATAAAAAACAAATTAAGTTTAGGGCAAATAGTAGGAATTGCATAACGTATTTACGAAGGTCGGAAATGAAACGTATTCATTTATAGAGAATGCAATACAGTTTATTTTATAAGAAAAACATTAATTTCAGAGTCAATAAAATGTAATATTAAAGACTGTACCGAAAGTAATTTGGTATTCGTGGAGAGAGCATATTTTTGCAAGTACAAAGTTCTTGCGACCAAATTCAGAAATGGTATTTGAATGTAATTGAAAAATATTGGAAATGTTTTCTTTTCCATCAGACAGCAAAAATTACTTATAATATAAATAAAAATACTTATAATATATATAAAAATACTTATAATATAAATATAAATACTTATAATATAAATAAAAATACTTATAATATAAATAAAAATACTTATAATATAAATATAAATATTTATAATATAAATAAAAATAAAAACCTTTAGCAAAAAAGTCAATAAATAACTATTATGTTATTTTTTTTTTAATGCAGAATTTATTCATAATAATTCATATGATTCTGAAATTTTTTCGATATAAAACAACAAAGTTTAATGTATGTCAAAGTAATAACTTATTATATTTCAATTTAACATTTAGTTCTAATATTTAAAGTCAATATCCTTCAAAGGCAAATGTTGCTGATTGGATTCCCGATCGTTTTCCTTCGCTCATTGATTTCATCACAGCTTGCGGTTAAGGAAATGGTGCTTTGCTTTTATTTTTTTATTTGTCGTGAAGAGATTATTGGTGTGGAAATAAGAAATACTTTTTTTTATTAAAAGCAGCTACAACTGGAAAGATACCTTAGGGTATATATTAAATATGTGCGATATTATATATTTTCGATACGTTTTAGTTAATCAATCTGAGGAAGCAAATAGTATTTTTGTTCCAAATATCATACACAATACAATATTTTTATTCATTCAATATTTTGGAATTTTAATTCTAAAAATAACAATTATATAAAATACTTTAAATATGTCAACTCTATGCGATAATAGAATTATAATATAAAAGTTAAATAAAAGTTTTATCTCGAACATAGTTGGAAATTAGAGAATTATTAGATTTTGACAAATTTCTACGAGATAAATTGAAATGGATGTACTGACCAAAAACACGTAAAGCTCTTAAAAATTCAATGTTGTATATTTGAAATATCTGCAAATACTACGAATATAAAATGCACTGTAACTGTTTACGTGAATCTAGTTGGACTCAATCAAAAGAGCTAATTCAGATGCACTGGGTTTTTCGTATATTTTAGGCATCAACGCTTCTTTCCTCTGCGGTCGTAAGAGACCTCGCTGTGACGCCATGGCAACTAGAAGAGTCGCTGATACGAAGAAAGAAATCAACTGAAATAATAAAACATATATGTAAAATATAAAACGTACGAGTTTCCAAAGAAACTCGGTCGTATTAACGTAAACTTAGCTGTTATCGTACTGCCATCATTACTTCATTAAATAAATATAAGATCACTTACCGCTGATACGCCAAAAGTACTGATTACTTGATATGACAAAAACATGGACACTACATTAAAATACACAAGTTCCAGAACCTTGGAATTCACATTTTTTTAATCAGGATATCTGAACATGTCAATAAGTTAATATTTTTTTTAATCTATTATCACTGACGGCACTATGACAAATGACAAATCTTAAACAGAATAACCGGAGTTTCGAAAAGTAACATCACACCGCAATAACTCACGCTGTAGGTACTCCTCTATACTATACTATACGCACAAAACGACAACATCTAACTCTGCTGTCACATCTTATACAAAAATATATATATCGGAAACATATAACACATCTCTTAGACAGCAGTGTACGAAGTGACAACGTCGCAAACATGCGAGTTTCATGATGTATACAAGCTGCAGACGATTAAGACGATCATCTCTTTAAGAAAACTGATTATAAAGATTCTGAAAATTTTGAATAGCATTGAATATTTTATTTATTTATCTAAATAATAACCTAAAGTTATTGTTAATTTTTAATCATGCAAGATTTGTAAAACAACATCGAGACTGCTTAACATCTTAATGACATGTTGGAATTTGACGGTTTTTAACTATTTGCAGGAAAACATTATAATGTTTCAATTTGTTTAATAATATATTTTAAATAGTTATTACATAATACATATTTTCTTATATTTTTACATTATTTTACATAGCAAATATAACAACGCAATTCATATTATCATTATACGACTGTATTTTCTTAGTTGATCACTTTTTTTTCTTGCAGCTTATATAACTTTTTAGCGGCTCTAGCTGACTCTGTTATCCCTTCCCAGGTCTCCATATTGATTTGGTCGATGAACGAGGGTGGAATAAGGAACCCGTAACCCATTCCTGGTAGTTCGAGGGTAAAGGAAAAGGGTACCCCAACCGCCTAAGTACAATGCAAAAATAAAGTAAGACAGAAAAGTATAAACGAATAAAATGGCTTTTTCGTTAAAAACTAATTGTTTATCGTTTATTAAAACTTTACTAATTGTCAAACAATTACCTGTCCATAATCCTGTGCGCTTCCAGAACTCATGTAAAGTACACGTGCACTATTTCCAACTACATAAAACGGAGCTTCTATTAACTTTTTACTATCAATGGCTGCTCCCATAATGGAACCAACTAGGTGTAAATGTACTGCGTTAGAGGGATAAGATCTGTCTCCATAGCCATAAAGAATAAGATTCCCGTGACTATGCACGTTTAGATACACTTGAATGCGATCAAAATATTCTAGAAGAATATCTCTAACATATCTTGTCTCCGGTTCAGAAAACGGTTCATGGCCACGGAACGTAAGATCGCAGGGGTCTGTGCTAGAGCCAGCACCTTCAAAATTAAAGTCAAAGTTTCGATTACCATCAACTCCATAACATTCAATACTTCTGGTGGCGTTGTAAGATCGTGTACGCCGCCAGAGACGATTCTAAAAACACATAATATAAGTTAATAATATAAGTCAATCAAAATATTAAATATGGTATCAAAACCTTAAACATTTGTGCTAGTGAAAAGTCAGCTTTGTCAACTTACATCGGTGTGACTATATACATAGCCATCTGGGTTAACTATTGGCAGCACAATCCAATCCATCTCATGCAATAAATCTCTATCGTCTTCTCGTAAGTCTTCCACCAGACGGTGTATAGTATACAAAGCTAGGGGTGTTGTGATCCATTCCCAAGCATGAATTGTCGCATCTAAGAAGTATATGGGCTTGCTTGTATTGGTGAAGTTAGAAGTGGATATCTGAATAGAGGAAAATTATTTATTAATTAGTTTTACAAGTCAGATAAAATCTCTTATAAAGTAAGTATTTACCAGGCTATTATTTCAAATTACATATCACGATTTTTCATTTTTTTTACACAAAGAACATTTTGCCAGCTGGCTAGAAACTCGTTGAAATTTTTTAATAAAAGCTAAGAGAGGATCTATTATTTAAATAATACCTTCAAATATTTAACATCTCGTCCTTCAAAACTTTTTCCAGCATTCACAAGGGTTACGATATCTGGGTTTGCCTGGGCAATTCTTTCTAGATATGCATCCACCTAAACAAACATTTCTAAATATTTTATTCCCATTAATGCAAATTTACAATATTCAGTTTTTAAAATATATTTATTAATATTATCCTCAGTTGGAGGAGGACCAATTTTGTCAATCAAAAACTTAAAATACTTATTTTATTATGAGGTTTATCTTAAAAATGTGTTGTAACTTGAAAATAAATGCATTTATTGTACAAATTTAACCTCAGCATATGTTGGATAGTTTTGAAAGATACTATTGGATCGACTCATTTTCCATTTAGCCAGCTCCTCATCATTGTCTTCCAAAGCCCTAAAATAAACATACATTATTTTTACCTTATCACAATACATAAAATGAATTTAGTTATAAGTGACAAATTTTTTATTCCACAACATAAGACCATTACATTTTTAAATTAAATAAAATTGAAAAATGTATAATACAAAGTAAGTATTGCTGTGCAAGTCTATTTTAAACTTTGAAATTATCACAAATAAATTTAGAGAAGTAGTCTTTAATAGCTTTTTATTTAATCTAAACAATTTTATTTCTCAAAAATCACAGTTAGTCTGCATTTGATGGCCTCTAAAGATCCCAAAAGTAAAAAAAGAATTGTTTATATTGACCTGATAATAAAGGTAAACGTAGCATAAGCATAACAAGTTAATATCGAATTTCAAATATATTGTCTACGTATTTTTATAGCTATAAAAAACAAAGTAACATTTCTTCTTTCTGGCGTATAAATTTAATTATTGCTTGTTTCATATGGCCTGTCAAAAAATAAATATGCCCATATCTTTAAGAATATGAAACATTACTACTTTAAAAAATACTTACTTCACCAAGTCAGAAATTTGAAGGTAATGGCTTATGTCATTCTGGTCCAAGGTGTCTATGAATTTTAATCTGTTTTGAGGTGAGACCATAACAAGAGCATTTCTCACTCCAGGCACTCCATACTCCCACACATCCACATCTAGTTTTACTTGCTGGTCGTAAAGGACTTGTAGATGGAAATCATTTTTCAGCTCTATGCTATGCACAGTGTAGCTGAACAATAAAACAGCTTTAATTAGTTATTTTTATTTTAAATAATTTATTATTAACTCCAGTAACGAAATAATGAAGAAAGAAATCCGGTGGCGTTAAAAAATATTTAAAAGATTATATCATATATGTATAAATAATACTGGAACACAAAAAAAAAAAATTATCTAAATCTAAGGGTGATGGGAAAATTCTGACCCCTTTTTGGGACGTCAAAAGATTTACCTGTAGGTAGATAATGTTTCAGATACAGAACTTTTTTTTATGTGTGCCAGTGTAATTAGTCACAGGTAAAACTAATTTCTTTGCTTTATTACTGAAAAAATTAAAGCCAAACTTTTTCACATATAAATAAATAAAGTTGTGGACAAATAGGCTTACCCAGAGTAGGCATTATGTCTTCCAGCTGTCGCTAAGTATATTAAACAAACAAACAGAAGTACTACAACACCCTTCATTTTGAAATATTTCAGACAAATGAACGCGAATTATTTTTAATAAACGTAATTCGACGTTTATCAAAACTCGATATTTTTTATTATTCCGATCACTTATCACACCATAAAATTTATAAATATTATCTAAAAATTTCAGTAATTTGTTTTTCAGATTACAATTACCATCATCATACCTACTTCTACAATATATATTTTTTTAGTATTTTTTTAGATTTTCACGAGTACACATTTGAAATAAAACCATTTTTACGGATTAAAACTCGCGAATAATTTGGTTACATTTTGATTTTAACCCGACGTTTCGAATACTTGGCAGTAATCGTGTTCACGGGTAGACGAGATGTAAGTATCTCGCGAGTTTTAATCCTTAAAAATAGTTTTTTTTCAAATGTATTTTTTTAAATGAAAATGGATCAAATTATACACATTTAAAAAAAATATATAATGTATTTATTTGTGTTGTTTTTCGTAAGCACTTGTTCAATTGGCACAAATAATGAATGAGAGAACATGTCAAGCTGCAAAAAAATACAGGACAGAAATTATTGTACTACATGACACTCTACCTCAATAAGAAAACATGCATATAAATATTAAATAATATTATTTCCTACAAAAATAAATTAAAATTTTCGTGATATTTTAAATGTTGCTGACAACATCTCGACGATTTGTTTAAATATCATTTTTAATACCAGCGCTATCTATTGGAATATTTTAAAATTAAAGTGTAATTTAAGTTATTAAAATTATTTTTGCATATTAATTAGAAATATGAATGAACATAATTATAATTAGGACTACATTAATATGTTTTTTGGATTATGAGACCTTTTCACGACTTAATATGTAACAAAGTCGGTTGTTTTTAATACCAACTTGATTAGAAATAGCGCTAAATATCTTTTTATTCCAATCATCATTTGTTTTAATCAAATATGACATTCTAATTATCTTCAATGTTAATAAATCATAGCGAGCTAATTAAACAATGATATGGCACTTCATTAATTTATTTTTTATACGCATCTCCTTTTATTAATTACTGGAAATGTGAGCGAATAGAATTAGTGTTTAAGTTGTAGAATGTAATGAAAATATTTTTTGTAATATATTGTCTAAATTGTTATGAGTTTTATTATAAGAAGGCTTTAGATAAGGAGTTGCGAATATGACGGTAGTATGACCTCAGCATCACGAACTCTTAAATAGTTGCAAGTTGCCGTCTGAGATATCTCGTGTTTTAATTTGTTAAAATATTATGCATTGCTTCGGTCGGGAAATAACGAAATGATGATCGATACAGCTGTTATAAGCTATATTACCGCTTTATACCGGACGCGAACGATACTGTACATTATTGGCACTTGCAATAAGTATGCTTAATAAGAATTTATCTCATAGCCATAATTATATCTTACCCAGATTTGTTATTATTTTTAACTTTACCTATTTAAATGACATTTTCCATGTAAGAACTATCTCATAAGGTTAAAATTTAAATATAAAACATTCTTAAAAATCATATATCTATTTCTGTAAGTGCTCACATTCACTTCCTCTTATTTAAAAATCAAAGTTTTGTATCACAGATGTGTAAGTCTTAAACTTCTTATGTTATATGATTAATTACATAGACTAGGTTTCATTTCAAATACAAATAGTCGAGAACAGCAAATAATTGGATGCGAGCATTACTGTTATGGTAACAGGAATGGTAAAATATCATATATAATCTTAGTTAATCTTAGTTTGAATAAAAGAATAATAAAAAAAGAATGATATTTAGTTCCTCGCTTTATAATATTTTTGGGCGACACGAGCTGACACTGCAATTCCTTCCCAAGTCTCCGTGTTAAGTTGATTAATATAGGACGATGGAACTTGGAACTCGTATTCATAACCCGGCATCTCTAACGTATAAGAGAACCCTACGCCTACGGTCTGTAAGAAAAGACGCAATTAATACAGGAGACATTAAAGGCTATAATAAAGGTTTATTATTGTTGCATTTAACACTAACTTTGAAGGATGATGACGATAAGGTATGATAGATTCAAATTATACTAAATCAATTGAGTTCACTCGTTACTTTAAAACAAGTGTATCCTATGAAGAGCTTCAAGTAGGATATATGCAGTCGGAATTAGTTAACTGGAAAGTTATAGATAACATAACTTAACCATAGAAGTGAAACTTCAAAAAAAAACGAGAACAAAACTATATAAATATAAAATGAAATGTATAAGTGTTTATTATTTAATATAATTGTATAAGTACATCATATAGTACTCGTCAATTTTATAAGAAAATTATAAAGGTGTAGTCGGTATATTATAATGTTCTACAAATTATTTATTTTGAAAAAAACTCTATTTCCTAAATATTATTATCATCGCTTACTAATGTATATTGATAACGCCATTTATTCATTTAAATTACATTTATCAAAGATATAAATTACCTGAGCGTAGTCCTGTCCACTTCCAGAAACGGCGTAAAACACGTATTTTGAGTTACCGACAATATAATAAGGTGCTTTAGTCAATTTAAGAGAATCGATTTTAGCACCCATCAATGCGCCTACATGATAGATATGTAGAGCATTTTGTGGTAAAGTTCCATTGTCAAATCCATAAACAATATAATTGCCATAACTGTGGACGTCCATGAATACTTGTATGCGATCTGCGTATTCCAATAAAATGTCTCTAACGTATCTTGTCTCTACTTCAGAGAAAGCTTCATGGCCAGGGTAATTATTAGAACAGGGGTTGGAGGATACACTAATAGTGTTGAAGTCAATATCGAAGTTTCTGTTTGGATCAGCGCCATAGCACCTAGAGCTGATCGTTGCGTTGAAAGAACGGGTCTTCCGCCACATACGATCCTAAAAGTGATAAAATGTGTTACTTTTAAATATCTATTTGTACATATTGTATCAAATGTTATATAGAGTCCATAAATAATATAGAAAGATATAACAGATAACAAGTTATTTAAAGCAAATTGGTTTTCTATATCTTAATAGCAGTCATTCAAAGCCATTAAGATTAAAGAATTGAGCCACATTTATACGAATGTTTTTATTAATATTGTGTCGAATTGATTAAAAATATTAAAACTCACGGTCGTATGAGAAAATTCATATCCATCTGGATTCACAACAGGAAATATAATCCAATCAGTATCTTTCAGTATATCACTATCTTCCGTTCTCAAATCTTCAACTAACCTATGAATAGAATACAAAGCAATTTGTGTGGCGACCCACTCCCTGGCGTGCAACGTTGCTTCTAAAAAGTATATAGGCTTGCTTGTATCCGTGAAGTTTGTTGTAGATATCTGGAATTATATATTAAATATATTTTATAATTACTTTGTTGTTTTAAATATTTCTAAAATAATGAGTGTATTAGAATTCGAAGATATTTTTACTTCGTACCTTTAAGTATTTCACAGGTCGACCTTCAAAACTAGGTCCCGTGTTTATTAATGTTACCAAATTTGGGTTTTCTCTTGCTACTTTCTCCATATACTCCTCTATCTACAATTATTTTTAAATTATTCAGTTTTAATGAAATCATATCATTAAAATATACCTCGAGTATTTTGTACTCAACAATGTTAAAATAAATAAGCCTAACATTATCTTAAAAACAAGCCGAAGTCAATTAATATTACCTCGCCATAAGTCGGGTACTTTTCAAATATTAACAACTGACTTCCTCTACCCATTTTCCAATGTGATATATCTTCATCACTTTCTTCCAGATTCCTTTACCATAGAATAAGTTGATGTAAAAAACATTATTTATAAAGGTTCTTTATTATAAAAACATTACTCTTTCAAGTAACAAGTTATTTAATAACGGTTCATACCTAGCAACATCAGCAATCCTTAAATAATGTTTGATGCCATTCCCGTCTAATGTGTCTATAAACATAGCTCTATTTTCTGGCGACACCATGACAATAGCATCGCGGAGCTCTGGTACGCCATGTTGCCAAACATCAAGGTCTAATTCTAATTGCAGCTCCGAAACTATCTTTTGATGAGAAAAATCTCGTAGCTGGACTCCGTGGACAGTATACCTAAATACCAATGTTTATAATTTCTTATGCTTTTAAATTATGAATCTAACATGAATTTTGAAAATAGCATTGTTCTATAATGTTACATACCCAGAATATATGTCATGTTTCCCGGCTATCGTCGAACTTATTAAAGTGAAACACAAACACAACAGAACTGTCATTTCATATAAGAGTATATAAATGTATCAAATCAACCAGTAGCAGTGGCTATATATTCAGACACTATCTTAGTTATTTTGATAAAGTTCAAGAGATTTCTTATCTAAACTATTAATATTTTTAAAGGGTTCTGTAATTTTTATTTCGAATAATTAATATTACATGCAAATAATTAAATAATTAAGTTTTTATTATTATTATAAAGTTATTTTTAAAAGATTTTTTTGTTACTCATATCAATATTCTAATTTTCGCGTTGCATAATGTATTATTATTTTATTGATGGGAATTTATGCGCGAAATAGATATTACATATGTCTTCATTGCCTGACGTTTCGACCAGGTTGCACCGGCCATGGTCACAGGCTGACTGTCATAACGGTGCACAATTTCTTCATCTACTCACACGTCTTCGTTATTATTTAAATTGTCTCTTCGCCATGTACCGTCACATACAACACTCACAATGTCCATGTTCTGTAAACTAATCGACGAGTCCCTATTCGGGTGTTTAACCGATTCCACAAAAAAGCGAGGTATGCTGGTAATCACTGGATTCCACGAATTCCATAATAATACATATCATTGTGTGATCGTTGATGCTGCGTTACAGTTAATAACTTTTGCAGTGTCATCATGTCTTTGTTAATGTAACACTGTATTTTTTTGCTTCAAATAAATAAAAATAAATAAATTGTTGAAAACAAATTGAACTTTATTTTTCTTAAAAAAAAATATGAATTTATAATGTTTTCTAAGATGTGCTGCAAAGAATTCGAAACTTCGGGTTAAATTTAAAAATTTAATAATAAACGCGAGTTATATCCCTTAAATAGTTTTATTGAAATATGAATGTATCTTTGTGTGCATGGCTGCGTGTTTTTCTAATACGTTATTATATATTTTATTTCCTTTTCCTTTTTTTTCTTCCATCTCCTTAAGAAAACTACCTGTCCCAAGTTTTATACTTCTCCATCCGCTTAATTAAAAAAATAAATAAATACAAAGCTGTTACTTCACTTATTACCAATAAAAAAGTGTTTGATCTCGAAATAAATGCACCAAAAGTTTCTGGTATTTTTCTGAACATTTAAATGTTAAGAATAGCTACCTACAAACATTATCATTATTACTATTTATTATACAGTTTTTTTGCTTTTTATTCTACACATTTAATCTGGACATTTTCTTAAATGAAAGCCGTCATTCGCCTTTACCTAGTCAGCCACGGCTGAAGTAAACAAGAGCTAATTTTATCAACATATATTACAAAGTTTTAGATGTAAATCTCTGAAACTACAATTATAATAAAGAAAGTAAATTAATTGAAGGGACCCTGACTTAGCGATTTAATCCAGAGGAAAAATAAAGGTAATAAAGTAATTATTAGTGTAAAAATTACGACTCTCGAGTTTATGAAGTCAAGTTACTTTGGTCTTCCCTTTTATTACCTTCTGTACAAATCACTAAGCACTAGACCAACAACAGTACTCCTAGAGCGTCTTGAAAGCCTGTCAGAGAGCCAGTAACCCTGTTTAGAGAGTTACTGTGGACACTACGATGAAAATTAAAATGAACTGAGCGCGCTTTACCTCCCTATATTAAATTTTATGTTGCCGTTCGAATGGAAATACTTATCATTCGTATTTTTACTTAAAAACGGAACTTAGTTGATCTCACACACTAACACAACAAACTTTATTTTCATATTAGATATAAAATTATAAAGTATATTAATAAATAGCAATGACGATAATTGAATATATTGTATAATCAATTAGCGTTGAGTGGCGAATAGATAGCGATTAATAGTTTAATAAGCGATTAATTATTTTTTTCACCAAATCCTTTATTATAATCCTACAAGGATTTGGTCTAATACAACAAATCTGAGAGTAATCTTTAAATATGGAAATATAATTTACATATAATGTAGAACTTATTTTAATATCTTTATAACAGTAAATATCTAATAAGCTGCTGAATTTGTTCTACCAAAAGAATATGTTTTTTAAATAGTTTTAATAATTTGTTCGTTTTTATTTATGATATAAATGAAATTCAATTAGTCGGTGATCAATAATAATCTAAAATATTTAATAAGGTTTTTTGAAATTGTAACTCCTTTCTAAAATTATCCATAATGGCAAGACATTTTTGTTGTCGCCTGTTCCATATTGGAGGGCTAATTTGTCGCGAGCTCATTTCCCATGATTTACTCCGCTGTTATGTTCGCTCATCGGTTAATATTGTTTTTGTAAATGGATTTCCTAATATGAGATCCAATATTGAGCAACCAATTGTCATTACAGTTATTAATTAATCAACAAGAATATATTGTATATAATGGTATTGCTATTAAAAATTAAAGATTAGTCATATTTAGTAAATTCTGCGGACCCTGACGACAGAAAATAGTTTAATAAATACTAATATGATATTTAGTCATTAAAATCGCTTTTTATATCAAAAATTTTATGAGTACATTTTCTATAATTATTAAGTATATCTATTAGCAACTTAACCAGTTGGTGTTTAAATGTTAGCATTATGTAGCTATAAATGTTATTTATGTTATAATTTGAATCAAATATTAACATAACTCTACTTCTACAAAAATGTTCTCTTAACTCACTGAAATGGTTTCATAAGGATACTAAAACATTATTTAGTTACCTACTTCAATAAATATCATATTCTTAAGAAATATAAAACCTAAATTGAATCTCTAAGTCTAAACTATCAATCTTATACCGATGTCCAATCCATTTTTCACGTAAACGTTTGAAAAATGAAACGTGGAAATGAAATTACTTTAGAAATATTTTATTTTCACGAATAAAATATCCTTTAGATAAAATTTAATATATTAATGGTTATTTTATTAATTTCCAGATTAAATTCTCGAGTGTCTGCTTTTATTATGGTTTGAGATAAAGAGTTGTGTTTCTGATCGTGTGGATGTCATCGGCAATATCTCACAACTAACTCACTGATAACTCGTTTAAACATTTTTTTTCAAAGTTTAGCGTTTTTTCTGAGATTGTATTCTGCTTTAGAATTTTAAAGGTAATAATGAGATTTATTCGTAGACATATTATATATGACTCTAAAATTAGTAACAAAACCGTAAATAAGGACGATGGAGTTGATTTTTAAGAAATAAATTTCAGAAAATATAGATACATTGGAGATAGCTGCCCGAAGATATAAAAAATGCAAAACTGTATTGTTATCAAAGATTGATGAAGATAATATAAACCATTTTATTTTATTTATATACTATCTTAGATATAATCTTGAAACATGTAGTTTTTATAAGAGATAAAGTTTAATTTAAGTTTTAAATATCTGTTGCTTACATTTTCGTATGCCGTCCAAAAAGGTACATCTTTAAGCAAAGTAGCTCTTAAAAGTTTTATTAGCAACGTTATATACAATTCACTAACTTAGTACAATTCATAAAAACTAAAGAAAATAGCACTTGAATAACAGCGCAAGTACTATTTGCCTATTATTTTTAAGGATGTGTACGTACAGTATTACAATTAAACAAAAATGAATAACAATTATTATGACTTTTTGTGATACAATAAAGTTTTAAAATAGTTTCAAGATAGAAAGTTTATCCATTAGCTTATGAGATGTACGAAGCAAACAGCTCTGTACATCTTATCGCTGTATATTAGTTTTAAGTCTGTAGGATTGGGTATTTCATACTTGTAATTGATTTTTTTTTTTCATTTTCTTTTTATAATAAAGTTACCCTCAATTCTCCTTTTATTATTTAATTTTCAAACACTTTTTTTGGGCCTTTATTTCTGTTTTTTTGTACCTCCAAATAGTTGTTATTACGCCGCCCAATGTTTCCCACTGTAACTCAAATTTCCACTCTTATTCCTTCACAGTACAAGCAGCACAAACCTAACCGAAGTGGGCCCGTAGTTAGATCGACACAGGCTTTCTCTTCGGCGATGTTAGTTAGTGATCTATCAGGTTTGTATTTAAGTTAATTTTACTTATTTGCCCCTCGGATCCGAAAATAAAGAGCTTAAATTTGCAGGGATTGAGTATCGACGATTTTCTATCCGACAATCTGCTATTCTTTGAAGATCTTCATTTAGCATTTGCACCGCTTTTTGGTACTCGATGTTTCAAATGATAGGTATATCTGCAAATCATCAGCATACAAGGCATTTTCTGGTGTTTCTTATTCTTTTTCTCCGTTAAAATAGGTAGAAAGTCGGCAGTATATACTTTTACTTTTAATTTTGTTAAAACGCTAACTAAAATAGAAAGACGAAGAGTTTATTTAGTAAAACTTTTATGATTAATTTCCCACATGTCATCTTTCTCTACTGTGACGTATCCTTCCAGTGGCCATTAGAATAAATGCAAATACGGTACCCGCAGTTAAGTTTCATACTTCGCTTACAGGTAATTCAACTCGCTGAAGTTAAGAATATTTTAAATACAGGTTTTAAATAAATGTTGTAGTATATTTCATAAAAACTCTGACAAGATTTTACTTCAAACCTTAACGTTCTGTCGCACTTTATATTGCAATATGATAAAAGAACTCTACACTTTTACAAAACGGTAAAAATACATGTTAAATAAAAATGCGTTAAGCGCATTCAAGTTCATCTCCAAAAATCATAATTTATTGAAACAATATCATTTATAGAGAGATATATATTTTCTGCTTCTTGAAATAACCTCAGCGACAGCTTTAACAGAAGTTTTGAAAATACGATATTATATTTTTAGGATATATTTGATTTTCATTAAGTAAAATATTTTTTTGTATGTCTGATTCAAATACCAAATAATAACTTTATTCAATATAGTAAAGTAAATATTAGTAAGTGTGTATGATTTTTATTAATTTCTGATAACTTCTTTCATATTATATTATATATACGATTTCGTGGATTGAACAAGTATTATTATTAGGACACAATATTGGATTTGTTTTCAAATCTTTTGATAGATAAAACATTAAATCTACTATTGAATAAAGATAAGACTGTCAGTCACTCCACATTCAATTCTTGAGATAAATCACCGTTGCTTATCGATAAATAAGAACTAAGGTTTCGAGATCTTTCAGAAAAATTACTACACTTTACTTTTACGCATTCTCGTCGTTTTAATTTAGCTAAAAATGGTAAAGTTCATTTCCAAGCATAGATTCACTTATATATAAAGTATTCAAAACGTCTGGTTAAAAAAAAAAATGTAACCAAATTATACGCGAGTTTTAATCCGTAAAAATAGTTTTATTTCAAATGTGTACGCGTGAAAATCTAAGAAAACATTACTTTCGTTGGCAAAAACGGGCTGTTTGTGTTGTGTTTTAGCTTAACTTCTACAATTAGTTTTAAGCAGATTCAAATTATTCGTTTACAAAAATAAACTTTTCATATTAGTAGAAGCCGGGTAAGGCAATATTTTAAACGTTAAAAGTAGGGGTCGACTCCTCGACCCTATCACGAATATTACCCTAATAATAATATTTTTTATTTTAAATACATTTTTCAATTTTTTCATATTTCATCATCGATGACACATGTCCATGATATGCGTGTAGTGCTATTTAGAGCCATTGTTTATTTTAAGCGTTTTAGTATATATCCCAGAACTATCCAGCTACTACAAACTAACCCGAAGTGATTACTACTGCTGTACTCCTTCTTCAAGGGTACTCCTTCTCTTTTCTGTCCTTACTTCCTTCCTTAGCTGATACCCAAAAATGTAGTCAGTTTCACATTTTAGATTATCTGATATTAATAACAGTATTACGTGTTAAAATTATATTATTTTAGTTTTAGAAAGATACATTTTTAGGATGTTTCTATTTACCCGATCTCTTATTTTTGAAAAGGATTGATGGCAACATTTAACTTATTTAGGAATAGTAGTAGTAGTAGCCAACACAATACGTGTGTATAGAGATTATTTTATCATTTTCTTTAAAATCATTTAAATTTAGTGTAGTTTTAGCCATCACTTTTATAAAAATGTGTCTTTAACTAAATTTGAATGTTTAAAGTTTTCTATTTATATTGACCGTATTTTGTTACCTAAAATAACCTTCACTACTCGAGTGGTTTCATAATGTATATTCAAAGCAAGTTTGTGAACAAATGAGGTAGTTCCCAGCGCTTCTGTAATAAATGCAAGTCGTTATTTCTTCTTTCACCTCGCTAATGCTCTCTAGTGCAGCTTTTGTACAAAGTTTTGACCACTTACTTTAAAAAAAGTTTAAAATATAGCATCTTACAGAGCAACTTTTCTCTTTATCTATTAAGTAAAGCATAAAGACTTTAGAGCTAATAACTTATTAAAGTCTTTTAATAAAGTACAAATCACTAACGAGTCAATTAACTTACAAAATCTGAACATAATGCATTATATAGCTTCTTGAAGAAATAATATATTTGTAAAACTTTAGTGAAACATTAACAGCGATTATTTTTTATTTGAATTAAAATATATAAAACAAAATTGGAAATTGAAATATAAATGAAGTACTTATAAAACATTTCGGCGGCTTTAACGGTACGATACTCTCACACTGATAGCAATAATATCAGTTACAAAAAAGTTTTATTGGTTTAGTTCTAGTAGATTTTGGCTGATGAACCAAAGGTCTTGAATAAAATATCTACAGGACGCAATTCTTTGGTGTCATTTACAGATTGCAACAGCAATACAATAAAAACATTCTCTAAACAAAGAGAATGTTTGTATTTTTGTAAGTTATTTATAATTTTTGTTTATTAAAACTTCTAGAAACACAAAGATTAAGAAATTATTTAACTTCGATGGAGGGAATGTGATTATAAGAAAAAGGTTTTCTAAGATAATTTAAGACAAGATCGCTTAAAAAAAATCTGCTACACTACACTACTGCACACTAATAGCGTGTTATAAACTATAACACAAAACACACAAATTAAGTAAATATGTCAGTGTCGCAGCGCCTGTTGTGCTTTTATTTACGGCATTCCCGTAAATATTGAAAAATGTGTTACGCTAATAGCTCTTCTTTAAGATTGGGCTTAAAATATATTTAAATGGGACTAAATTGTTTAATGTGTGATAACAATATGATAAACTTTTTGTGTATTTACACAAAGATAAAAATAATTTATTTATTTATTTATTTATTTATGCAACAATAAAACAACAATTCTTAAAATAAACAAGTAGTGCATGGGATAGCTTATCTCTTCAAAGAGATTTATTCCAGCTAATCCGAATTTAAAAGAAATAGTATTTATAAAACTAATATGCAATTGACGGGTACATTAGTAAGATTATACATTAATAAGATACACATTTAAGTACAGCCAAAAAATAACCAAAAAGTAACCAAATTGTGTACATACATTTAACAGAATAAATACTAGCAACGTATAAAATATACTAATATACTTAGCTTTAAATAATAACACAATATAAAAAATATATTTAATAAATACATAATAATACATACAGAAAATGAGTTAAAGTTCTGCTTTAAATTTAATTTAAAAGAGTTAATAGTGAGTCAGTTATGAAGTTGAGGAGGTAGTTGGTTCCACAAACGTGCTGCTTTTATCGTAAATGATTCTGTATATGATGAAGTATGGGAACGAGGAATGTCAAGTGAACTGGGAATATTATCGTCGTCGTTGTTTTTATTTAATATTCATATATTAGTAATTTATTGTTACTCACCCTGTTAAAATACTAGCGAAATTGACTCCGCGCCCTTCACACGCGGCAAGTCCTTTTAATATATAGGTCACCAAGAGACTAACTCATCATTTAGGTACTAACAAACTTATCGATTATAAATTATATTATTATTAATTTAAAATTAAATACACAATATAAGTATTGCAAATTTGTTAATAACAACCTTCTTGGAAAATTGCTTATTAACATTGTCATCATGTTTGTAAGCACAGTAAGAAAATACTCTGATAAACGATGTTATACTTAATATAAATGAATTAGTTAGTGTATTCTTGTTAAATAAAAAGTGAACTCGAACCACCTCGCACTTTTATTTCGTTCACACACACGTTTACATTTTCATGTAATAATAACAACACACGATTTATTAACCTAAATAAAATGAATAATATATAATAACCTAAGAACCTATTATTATTATTTTTTGTCACTATTTTATAATTTGATACTACAATATTGTCAGCATTGGTTAAATGTCATGTTTCCCTGGAAACATACACCTAGTGAACACCGAAGTATTTTTGAGGATCTGAAGATCTGAAGACTTTCAGGTAATATGAGTTAGGTTATAACAAACCTATCATAGATATTAAAGATACAAAAGAATACCGGTCTAAAATTTCTTCTGATGATGTATAGAAAACAAATTATTCAAGGTAAAACAGATTTATCTTAACCACCTTTTTGTATTAACGAAATATTACTTGAAACATATATTTTAATTTTTATTCTTACTTTTATTATAAAAATATATATTTATTCCAGTACCACTAGGTCTAGATCATTACTCCAATAAAAGAACCTTTTTAATAATTTAGAAAAAATCAAAACATAATATATATAAAGCAATTTGCTAGGATAGAACGTAATGGCAAGACCATGTCAAGTTATAATGGTTCGCATATAATTATACTTATATTGGTTGTATCTAATAATATATCTGAAATGTTAGGTAGATATCTTTATTTAAAATCGGTCAAATTTTAATTCAAAGTCATTAGAAGGCCTTATCTTTTTACAGGACTTTCATCGCAGCAGCCCCCGTGTACGCTGGAGCTCGCCTAGTTATAGGTATCTTAAATAATACAATTGGTGTGGGATTTGGCTTATTAAAGAAGGGATTTTTTAAACAAGATTCCCATATTCTTGTTCGTATACAAATTTACTAAACTTTATAAACTTTTTATTAAAAAACTAATCCTTGAATACTACTGCCTGAAGGTAGACACAGGCTCTACAATAATAAAGAATGAGAAAGAATAATCAGAATGTGCATCTCGTCTACCCGTGAACACGATTGCTGCAAAGCACTCGAAACGTCGGTTTTAATAAAAAAAAATAAAAAATAAATGCGAGTTATTTCCGTAAAATAGATTCATTGAAATGTGTAATATTCCTTTAAATCTCAAAAAATATTAAATTATAAACTGTTCACAACTTACTGTTGTTATCGCCACTAACTATTTTATTAAAAATAGAGATCTCTACGTAAAGATAACTTTATTCTCAGTAACATTTTATTTGTAACTATAGTACATGAAATAAATAAAAAAAAATTAACAAAACTTCTATTGTTATTTAAGATCATAAGAATAATAAAATATAATATATATTGAAGTTTTATACTTCAGCTGTACATAAACAAGAGTTCACCAATCTAATGAGAAGTTGAAGTAACCGAGCTAATTATTATACACGAGCAGGAATATCTAAATATTGTGATGACTTCATGTATTTTTTTAAATAAGTAGTTTTGATAAAAATGCTAAACAAGCCCTAAGTATAGCTGACCAATATAAGAGGTCTTAAGAATATTTCAATTCTATTTTATGTGCTCAGGATTCTTTTATTTACTTTATTGTTTGTTATTTTATATCCTTTGGTTCTTTATTTGTTTAAAAAAAGAAATAAGTTGTGATTCCTCTATACAAATATATACAGCGCCCCATTTATGGTGTAGTTTTAAAAAAATATCAACATGTATTTAACAAATCTTTTTAACTATTTAAGGAGATATTTTCCTTTCTATATTATATATATATATATATTATTTTAAAAACATAGATACTTCTTTTTTTTTTAATGTATAAATGTAAATGCAATAATGTATTGTAAAGATTTATATATTTATATTTTCACATTAACATACCATGGATCTAAAAATGTCAATTTCATTCTGAAAAAACACCAGGTTTTATTAAAAAAACGAGCAACAATAATTTGTCAAAAGAGAACGCAAATTAGTTGCAACTGTCATTTTAATATTTAGTTGATTTTAATAAACTTACACTAAAAAAGACGCTTGGTGACATTTATTTAAAATTTATTTTCATTTATATATATTTTTTAATTTAAAATATATTTAAATAATGTTCTACAAATATACCAAAAATGGAAAGAGAATAAAAAAGGAAAACAAAATACAGTAGATTGTATTTACAAGCATCCTTAGTCCTTGAACTAAATTAGAAACTATCGATTAAATCGATTATATTTCATAAATCTACTACGCGCTTTAAGTTTGAGATCGTAACATTTGGAAAGTAATTTATTTATTAATTGACTTCGTGTTTGTGTCATGAAGCGGCGATGTCCAAATAATAAGTTAAAATTAGGAAATCCGGTTTCCAAAACTACCTACAAGACAGAGATTGTGTATGAGAGTATTATTCATTAAAAATGACGACTGGGTAACTAAGACTTCCGATAGCAAATATCTACTTTCTGTTTTGAATTACATTTGCGATTTTAAATTATTTTTGTGTATTTTTATTATTTTGAAAATGAAAAGCTAAAAACATTGAATGTTATGATGTAATTTTTTATAGTATACATAAAACATTTTAATATTATTAAGTGGATGATAATTTAATTCACTAATCGACTAACATTCAAAATATGTAAAATTTAACTTTGTCAACATGTAGCTGTGTCTTTAAATTGTTTAAAAACTATTTGGAAAATTTCAAAAGTGACTCAGTTCAGCGATCAATGTTTCTCCGTACTGCTCAACCGCCTCTATACGTGTTTACCGTATACTAAAAGATTCCCAGATTATCGATTTCAGACAAAGCCATATTATATTATGTATATATTATCACTGCAGAGATCATTCGATTTTAAGTACGCTTGGAACCTGCTATTAAGGTCTCTAAAAGGTCTGTAGTAAGCAGGGTCGTCACGACAACTTTTTTTGGGCACGGACTGCACGTATAAAAATTTCTAAAAATTCATCACTTGTCCAATATCAAGAGAGGGCCTGTAAGGACGTGTCAGTATGGGAGACAACTCGCGCTAGTTTTGTTCACGTCTAGATTGCGTAGCGTTTTGTAAACATCTTTTTTGTGAATCCGGATTTCAGGAATTCTCTCCTAAACGCAATGAAAAATTGGAGGTGACGCATCATACCAATCAAAACATCTAAACATGACGATTCCGCCAAAAGAAATGCAATAAGTTTTGTTCCTCTTCGGCTGCTGAAGCCAGTGACTCATCAAGTTTCTTTCAAAGGATAAGATATCAATAAGTATTATTCAATAAATAACGACTAAACGAAGACTATTTTTCAATGTCATGATTTATATATTTATTTTACTTGTCAAATAAATTTTTGGTAATTTATATGGTATTTATATTTATATTCTTTAAAATAAAGCATTAGTACTAGAAATGGATATTAATGAAGTATACCATAATCGCAAACAAAAATATTAGAAACATTAGTAGCCATGAAACCACGTTGCAAGCAACGAGTTTCCGCTTTTTAGCCGCAAGTTGCTTGTCTAACTAGAGAAACCATGAAAAACTGAACCGCCAACTGTGACAAATACCAGGGTGGCTCATGGTGCTGGATAGTGATCAAATGATATAGGGTTTGAATAGCTTGACAACACCAATTTTGATTCGTACGTAACACCTCGTTGACAGTAGTGTAGTGTAAGCCCCCAGAGGTATGGAGTTTGAGCAGACCAAAAGAAAAACAGTTGCATAATAGTTTAATTCATTAGTTTTAAGTCGACGAATCGGACACACGGAAAAACTCTAACGAGTTTATGTTTGTGTCTAACATATGTTTTTTTAATAAATACTAAATAAATAAATAAATAAATAATAAAGTGAAGAGAAACTTATTCTTGAGGCATTCCGGCCTTTACTGTTAAGAGTTCTGAGAAACAGTCATCAACAAGTATAGCTTCTTTTTCGTCAGATAATCCTCTAACCTAATGTAATGTGTCAATTATATATAAAAAAAAAAGTCTGGCTATTGATGTGGAATGATAAATTCTAAGTGGTTGGAATATCAATTGGCCCTTCATTGTCTCTTGTTCTCGACATTTATAGAAGACATCAGTCTTGCCTACGGTACGTATACGACACTTTTACAATATGAACTCACAACCAAGCCACCGCCTTTGTAGTAAGTACATTTTTATTCTCCCAAATAGTGAAATTTATTAACAATGAAATTATTTCAACAAATAAATTCTGTAATTTTCTGTATGAGTCAGTTATTAACACTCGTACCTTGCCTTGCGTTGTACTCGTGAACCGGTGCTGCTTAGCTGACTGGTTGTTTTTGAAGCCGAATTTACAATATTTATTTTACTAGAAAAATTGGGGCATCACGTTGGAATGATGCGGTGATTCTAATTGTTTGCAAATTGCTTATTAAATATTTTAAGGTTTGTTAAACAATGATCAGAATAAAAAAACCTGGCGGAGTTAGTTAGAAAGTGTTATAGCAAAAGGGTTTATATCGATGACTATGGTATCAAAATAAGACCTTCAGACACTTCCATTTGTCAAACACAAGTGATCATCACTGGTATTGATTCAAAGTGGAAAAAAATAAATTAATTAAATAAATAATACTGACAAACCCTGACAAAGTGTATTAATCTTTTAGGGTAGTTGTTTGTTGAGGCAAACTCAACAGATCTTCTGCCAGTTCGCTATTTTTTAATTTTAATGCTACGGATTACGTAAACTTGTAAGAAATCAGAGCAAGATGAAATTGCATTTTATTAAGAACGATATATTTTACTTAAAAACAGAAAGACCCTGCGACCCCGGCTGCGTCTTTTTGTGATAGTTATTGAAAATAGTATTCACATATTTAATTTTCGTTTGATGATAAACAGATATTCTTTAAACGAAATTAAAAAATAAAGAGTTTTAAATTTTTAAACTTCGGCAAAAAAAAAACAAGTTTATTTTATTTATCATAATCCAGCCTTCGTATGATGTCAGTTCAAGGCGAGTACATTAAAATCAATCGCACCAAAATATATATATGTCGGATAAAAGTTAGAAAACGAATCAATTGAAGTCAAATTGGAATGCCAGCGCCATCTAGTGGCGCTATACAGAGTCTGGGAAGGACAAACGCCGAGAGGGTTGAATCAGTAATCGTTGGATCGTCTCGGTGATAGCTAGTCTCCCAGGAACTGTACTGCGTTCCTTTGTAATTAACACGTTTTAAAAGTGATCATAACAATTGAATAAAAATTATTATCAACAGTAAATTATCGTTATTAATTAAAGTGACTTTTATTTATCTGCTCGTATCCATTGCCCGCACGCTCAACAACATGTCCGAGAACAATCATAACAACCTTTTGCCGACATCAGAAGTGGGATCCGAGCGAGCAGATAAATCCGCGAGTGATACACGTAACAACGACCAGTGGCGTGAATTATTTGAACAACAAAATGAAAACGTGAAAGCTTTGATTCAAGCATTATCGGCATCCAGTTCATCTAGAAATAATGTGGTGCTGCCTGAATTTAACCCCGATAACATGGAGGTAGACGCGAGGTCGTGGTGCGCGACCGCTGACCTTTGTTTGGCCGACAACCCAATACAAGGAGGATAGCTTATCATGGTGATCAGCAAAGCGCTCAAGGGAGCGGCCTCGGCGTGGCTGAGTCAGGTTACTTATCCTGGCATGACCTGGTTGGAGTTTAAGGATCTATTTATCGCTCGGTTTGTCTGTACTGAGACAAACGCAGGTACCCTCATTAATTTTTATAATAATAAACCAAGCGACAATGAATCATTACCCGTTTACGCAAGTCGCTTAATCTCGTCGTTATTGACTCGCTGGAGAGATGCAAGTAAAGAACAGATTGCAGTATCGACAGTTCTTGCGCACATAGCTAAATTTGATTCACGTTTGCAACGGCTTGCTTTTACTACCGAAATTTCTTCGCGCCAACAACTACAAAAAGAACTGCAAGCATTTTCATTCTTGAAACGGAAATTTACCAGTACAAATGATACAAAATCTGTTCCTGATGTTAAACGACCGAAATTATCTACGTCAATGAATCTCAAATGTTTCCACTGTGGCAAAATTGGCCACAGGCAATCGGAATGTCGACAAAAAGTAAATTCTTTTGTTTCGCCTGCAACCCTGCCACCAATAGCCAAGCAGAGCATCGTGTGCTTCAAGTGTGGCGAACCGGGACACGTCGCCAGTCGCTGTACCAGCGGTGTGCGGCCGGCCGGGGCCGCGTTGACCTTTGTGTGGTGGAGCCTCCGTCGGGAACACTTGAACATCATGGTGAGTCGTTTCACTTTCACTATGACTCAGGAGCCGAGTGCTCACTTATTAAAGAGACCGTAGCCGCGAGGTTCAGAGGAAAACGAATACACAACATAGTTTCTTTGACTGGTATAGGACAAAGTAATGTTAAATCGACCGAACAGATTTTAAGTGTTGTAAAAATTAATGACCACGTTTTGGAGATCTTGTTTCATGTTTTGCCTAATTTCTACTTACGTAGTCAAATCATGTTAGGACGTGAAATTTTGGTTCAAGGGTTTTCCGTAACTATGACCACTACTAAGTTTTTTTTGTCAAAAAATAGCCTCGTTAATAGCTGCACAATCGAAAATAGTTCTTTTAATTTTGATCAAATCAATACCGACATTCCTTTACATGAAAAACCGAAACTTTTAGAAATATTACAACAATATTCAGAATATTTTACAACTAGTATGCCTACTACACGTGTTACTTCCGGTGAGCTTGAAATACGACTTGTAGACCCGAATCGTACCGTTCAGAGACGCCCCTATAGGCTGTCTGTGGAAGAACGTAAGGCAATGCGTGATAGGGTGAATGAGCTTTTGCATGCAAACATAATTCGGCCTAGCTGCTCGCCTTATGCAAGCCCAGCTTTATTAGTTAAAAAAGTGGACGGATCGTATAGGATGTGCATTGATTATAGAGACTTAAACGACAACACGGTTCCCGATAGATTCCCACTTCCCTTGATTCAGGATCAGATTTCGCGACTTAATGGTGCAAATTATTTCACAAAACTTGACTGTGCAAGTGGTTTCCATTTGATCCCCGTCAGACGCGACTCTATTGAGCGAACGGCATTCATAACACCCGATGGCCAATTCGAATATTTAACCATGCCATTTGGTCTTCGTAATGCAATTTCCGTATTCCAAAGAGCCATTATAAAAGCGTTAGGTGATATTGTACATGATTACGTTATAGTCTATGTCGATGACGTGTTAATAACTTCAAAAGATATAGAGCAAGGACTTCAACGTCTGAACAGCGTACTTGACGTACTGACTAAAGCCGGTTTCTCTCTTAACCCGAAGAAATGCTCCTTCCTTAAAACGAAGATAGAATTTCTCGGTTATGAAGTAGAAAAGGGCGAAATAAGACCTAACAAACGTAAGATAGAGTCACTCACTGCACTGCCACCTCCCGAATCCGTTACCCAGTTGAGGCAGTTTATTGGCTTAGCGTCATATTTTCGTCAGTTTATTACGCAATTTTCTTGCATCATGGCACCGCTTTATAAACTAACATCCCTTAAGGGTACTTTCATTTGGAAATCTGACCATGAACAAGTACGTCAAAAAGTTATTTCAATTTTAACAAAGGACCCCGTCCTTACGATTTTTGACCCACAATATCCGACCGAATTACATACTGACGCGAGTTCTGAAGGATATGGTGCTATCTTACTCCAAGTCGTTGAGAACAAACGACGAGTTGTAGCTTATTTTAGTAAGCGCACTTCCCCTGCTGAAGCAAAGTACCATTCTTATGAATTGGAGACTGTCGCAGTGGTGAACGCAATTAAACATTTCCGACAATATTTACATGGTCGCAAATTTCGAGTTGTTACCGACTGTAACTCTCTAAAAGCATCTCGTAATAAAGTTGATTTAACACCGAGAGTCCATAGATGGTGGGCATTTCTTCAGTCCTTTGATTTTACTGTAGAGTACAGGGAAGGTAAACATATGCCCCATGTAGATTTTCTTTCCCGGAATCCATTAATGTCAAGGCCTTGTAAGAAACCACTCGTTGAACAAATTCGACATAAGCGCGTAGATATTGCAGAACTTTCTACTAATTGGCTTCTTGCTGAACAACAACGCGATAATGATGTTGTTAAAATTGTTGAGAATTTAAATAACGGGATGCTAGATAGGAATATCGCAAATACTTATGTCCTTCGGTCGGGGGTTTTACATCGTAAGGTTCAGCGTAATGGTAGGACGAAATGTCTCCCAATTGTGCCACATGCTTTAAAATGGTCAGTTATTAACAATATCCATGAGTCCATAGTCCATTTAGGGTTTGAAAAGACATTAGAGAAGGTATATGACTTTTATTGGTTCGAAGGTATGTCTCGTTACGTTAGAAAGTTTGTAGATAATTGCGTGACATGTAAAATTGCTAAGTCACACTCGGGTAAAGTTCAAGCAGAGCTACACCCTATTCCGAAAGTAACTACTCCATGGCACACGATTCACATCGATGCTACTGGAAAACTAAGTGGAAAGAATGACACTAGAGAGTATGTATTTGTTTTAATAGACGCGTTCACAAAATACGTTTTACTTCATCACACAAAGAATATTGATACCAAAAGTAGTATTCAGGCGGTAACAAACAGTGTAGCTCTTTTTGGTACTCCCTCCCGCATAATTGCTGATCAAGGTAGATGCTTTGCCATTAAGGAATTTCGCGAGTTTTGTGAGATTAAAAACATTGAACTTCATTTAATCGCTACGGGTTCTTCTCGCGCAAATGGGCAGGTAGAGCGAGTAATGGGTGTGTTGAAGTCCATGCTTGCCGCGGTTGAAACTAGTGAAAAATCCTGGCAAGATTCGTTAGGTGATGTTCAACTAGCTCTTAATTGTACGCTGAATAGAGTAACAAAATGTTCTCCTCTCGAGTTGATGATAGGTAAAGTGGCAAGGCCGCTGTCGTTAATGGCTAGTGATGTAGAGTTAGATATAGAATTAGATGAAGTTAGAGGTAAAGCGGCGGAGGAAATAGAAAAATCAGCTCAGTACGACAAACAGAGATTCGATAGAAAGAAGGTAAAGCTAAACAAGTTTTCTTTGGGTGACTTTGTTCTGATTGAGAATGAAGAGCGCAATCAGACAAAGTTGGACCCTAAATTTAAAGGACCATTTCAAATTACTGAGGTACTTGATGGAGACCGCTATACTATAAAAGCACTTAACTCGCGGCGCACGTACAAGTACGCTCACGATAGGCTAAGAAAAATGCCTGAAGGACAAGTACCCATTGATGTTAGTGATTCAGAGCCTTGTGAGGGTGACATTTAGTCGATTTATGATAATCAAGTTTGTGTGAGTGGTGAGTGTCCTCTTGAGTCATACATTCGGGTGGTCACAGGGATGATCACGGGTGGTCACAGGGATGATCACGGGTGGTCACAGGGATGATCACGGGTGGTCACTGGGATGACCATGGGTAATTTGATCACTGGGATGATCATAGGAAGTCACAGGGATAACAAAGAGTATAGATGATCACTGGGATGATCACAGATAGTCACAGGGATGACTTTATTTCGGGGCTACTGGGATAGCCGGACAAAAGAGACACACACACACTTGAATTTTGTTTGATTTGAGATTTATTGGATCGTAATGGGTACTTCTCTGGGCTCGTCTGGGCTCTAATTGTAAGCTAAGTTATGCAATGTAGTAAATAGAAAATGTAAGTTATGTCGTTGATAATAGTTTCCTCGACTTAATTGTTAATTAGAATTTTTAGAATAGAATTAATCAAAAAAAAAAAAAAATAATAATAATAATAAAAAGTGAGTTTGAAAATTTTCGAAGTGTTTTATTAAAGAAGAGTTAAGTTGGTCAGGAGTGATCGAACGACGGTGATCTTGTGCTGTGCTTTACTTTGTTACAGATTATCACACTGGGACGTGTGACCTGTAGGATGGCCGTGTCGGATAAAAGTTAGAAAACGAATCAATTGAAGTCAAATTGGAATGCCAGCGCCATCTAGTGGCGCTATACAGAGTCTGGGAGGGACAAAAGCCGAGAGGGTTGAATCAGTAATCGTTGGATCGTCTCGGTGATAGCTAGTCTCCCAGGAACTGTACTGCGTTCCTTTGTAATTAACACGTTTTAAAAGTGATCATAACAATTGAATAAAAATTATTATCAACAGTAAATTATCGTTATTAATTAAAGTGACTTTTATTTATCTGCTCGTATCCATTGCCCGCACGCTCAACAACATGTCCGAGAACAATCATAACAACCTTTTGCCGACATATATATATATATATAAATATGTATTTCGTCATTTTCTTTACAAGTATTTTTGTTATAGCTTATGTAATATTTGAAATTAGTTCAGAGAGAGTAGAATCCAAATTATAAGAATTACTTATTTAATTTAATTATAACTGCTGTAATTTGTTGTTGACGGTACATAATATAGAAAAATTTAACTTACTTTAGAATACAAAGTATTATAATATAGTAACTTACTATAAAAATAATTTCATAAAAGTAATGCGTTAGAACATCACCTTTATGCTAACTTTGAAACATAAATATACGGTTAGTAAATCTGATAAAATATAATCGTTACCGCTAGTGACACAGCGTTACACAGCTCGTGTTGTAATTATAAACTATTTTACTTTAAATCAAACACCAATTGTGGAAGAATTTTGATGGAAAGAAGTTCAGCTTATAAAAGTAAGTAAATTTATAAAAATATTGTTCGCATTCTACATTGTTATTATAAAATATTATCTCCATACTTTTATATGTCACATATTAACTCTTATATGTCTATTTTAGATGGAATACATGGATACGGCTACAATAAAGCCGGGATTACTATCCCTTGTACTACAGATAGCACGCATCGCTGGCGCGGGACCTGTGAGGTTTAAGAAACTACGCAATGGCTACAGTATTTCAGTTACTCGATTTCAATGGGCTTATAGCTTCTTTGTCATAACAAGTTTTAGTGAGTTATATATATTTTGAACTGATTTATGTCATTACATTCAATTATTGTGTTTCTATTCCATGTAAGAACATCGATTAAAAATTAAAAAAATTCTTTCAAGTCAAATATTATTTCAAACAAAAAAGTAGCAATTTAAATAATCATAATTTCAGATGTGATCGGTTTACTTGGGATATTTTTGAACGTGAAAAGTAAGAATATTTTGGAATTTCAATTACTTTCTACGACACGGCTTGTAGTAACAGAGCGTATGACAGGTGTAGTCACGTCTTTAATAGGGTACATGGCTCCAATTCAAATGAAAAGTATGATTCATCATTTAAATATTTTGGAAAAGGTAAATGAAGCTCTTCTTTTTTTTACAATTATCATTGATTTAAAGATTTTTCATAGAAAATTTGTTTGTTTGCAACGATTACGTCACGCAATAACTATAATGTTATTAAGACTAATACTATACGCTTATAGTCTGTAAGATGTCGTAGTTAATGCAAATACATTATTCATATAACAGATATATATAGATTACAAAAGTGTAAAATATGTAATACTAAAATCTAATAGGTTTATAAATGCTATATTGGCTATATAAGACTTGATACGTTTGTCGATTAATGATATCAGCTGCTCATAATTAATTTAATATAATTTAAGTAATGAAAACCACACTGCAGTTGTCTTTCACTTACTTAATTAGCCTTTGTAAATAGCCGATGCACTTTTTTTAATTACAAAAACAACAAAATTTTTGGGAAATAAAATATCAATAATACCTTTTGTGATAGTTTTCACAGTACAATCGTCCAACCTCTTAATGTCCCTCTTAACTCGTGTTTCTCAGACTCTCTGAAAACTTTTAATGTTATCCATATCAACGCACAAAGTATCCCGGCACATTACTCTGATATGCTTGCGTCGTTTGAGTCCCCTAATATTCACGCTATCCTAATATCTGAGACGTGGCTCAAGCCCTGTCTTCCTTCAAGTTCTTATGCACTGCCAGGATTCCATCTTATTCGAAATGATCGTATTGGTAAAGGAGGAGGTGGAGTAGCGATATACTTACGATCTCACTTACCCTTTAATATCATTAGCTTATCTACTCAACCTCCTATTCTTAATTCCACCGAACACCTTCTAATTGAAGTAATTTTAGGCAAGATTAAAATTCTTCTTGGTGTCTGTTATTGTCCTCCCGCTATTTTAAATTACTTTAAGTCATTTGAAAGTTTGCTAGAAAAGTATGTGCCCCAATTCAGTCACACTATTATAATGGGTGACCTTAATACTTGCCTTAATAAAAATAATTCTCGTAGTAATCAGTTGCTGAATGTTACTGAAAGTTGTAACATACAAATTTTACCTTTAACTGCCACACACTTTTTTCCTGGTAGTGCTCCTTCTCTTCTTGACCTTATAATGGTTTCTTCACCTACTTTTGTTATAAAACACGGTCAGCTTTCAGCTGATGCGTTTTCTTATCACGATTTGATATATCTCACTTACAATGTACGTCCTCCAAAGTTTAAAACAAGTACCCTTCTGCGACGTAGTTTTGGTGGTATTGATAGAGAACGTCTTTGTGAGGATGCTCAGCTAATTGATTGGTCTAATGTCATCAAAGCAGATACAGTTGACATCAAAATTGACATATTCAATCATTTAATAATAGAACTCTATGATAGGCATGCTCCTATTAGACCTGTTAAGATAAAAAACCTTCCAGCCCCTTGGTTAACACAAGATTTAAAAACGTTAATGAGGAAAAAAAATTCGGCTAAATATAAATTTAAGTTAAAAGACAGTGACACCAATCGCCTTAATTATAATAAAGCTCGAAATCGCTGTAATACATCTTGTAGAGACGCATATCGACGCCACATCCACAAATCAGTTGAAAATGGTAACACATTAAAAACATGGAACTTTCTAAAATCACTTGGAGTTGGGAAATCTTCAGATACTACTTCTCTCAACATTGACATTGAACTCCTTAATAAACACTTCGCTTCTTCCGACGTAATAGACAGTGCCGACAAAGAACGCACTCTTAAAGCTCTATCATCCCTTACAGCTCATGATTTTTCGTTCTTTCACTGAATGTGATGTTAAGAGGAGCGCATTATCCATTCCATCGAATGCTGTTGGTGCTGACTGTGTTAGTAGAAACATGATCCTACCTATCCTAGACATTATCGCTCCTACATTAACACATATCCTTAACTATTCCATTTCCACTAGTAAATTTCCTGATAGTTGGAAAAGTGCCCAAATTGTTCCTATACCCAAGAAAACAAAGCCATCAAATTTTAAAGACTTTCGACCTATTTCTATTTTACCTTTCCTCTCCAAAATACTTGAAAAATTAGTTTTTGAACAAATTAGCATGTTCCTTAACCAAAATTCCCTTCTAAGTCCTCTACAGTCCGGATTTCGGTCCGGTCATAGTACAGTTTCAACACTTGTCAAGGTTACTGACGACATTCGGTTGGCAATGGATAAAAGACAAGTCACAGTACTAATTCTGTTAGATTTTAGTAATGCTTTTAACACTGTTGACTATGACATTTTACTTTGTCTTATGCGGTCTATTAACATATCTCCATCTGTGATAGATTGGTTTCGGAGTTACCTCACCGGACGTAGACAGCGAATCGTACAGCCTGACAAAACCTTTTCATCTTGGTGTAACGTCTCGGCGGGGGTACCTCAGGGTGGCGTGATATCTCCTTTATTATTCACATTATTTATAAACTCTATCACTCAACATATCTCTTCTCTCTACCACATGTATGCAGATGATGTTCAAATTTACCGCCATTCAAGTCTCGAAAATATTAGCTCTGCAATAGCTGCCATTAATGATGACCTGGGTGCCATTGTAAAGTGGAGTCAACTGTATGGCTTGCAAGTTAATCCTTGCAAGTCACAGGCCATTATTATTGGCAGTGCCGGGTTGATTTCGAGAATTGATAAGCGGAACCTACCTTCCGTAATTTACAAAGACATAACGATCCCCTACAGTGACTCCGTTAAAGATCTTGGTATTCACTTAGATCAAACTTTGTCTGGATCTGTTCATATTAAAGAGATTAGTCGAAAAATGTTCATGTCATTGCACTCTTTACGTCGACTGAGATATTTTCTTCCAATCCCTACCAAAACTATGTTAGCCCAATCTCTTCTTCTCCCTATCATTGACTATGCCGATGCAAGCTACCCTAACTTGACCGAGGACTATTTAAACAAACTTGAGCGACTTCAAAACATGACTATACGGTTCATATTTAGTTTGCGTAAATATGACCACATTTCTCATCTTCGTCAACAACTCAAGTGGCTTCCTATTCGCCGACGCCGGGATTTACGCCTTCTTTCACTTTTGTACTGTGTTTTATTTCACCCAAACTCACCTTCATACCTTAAGGAGAGATTTAGATTTCTTGGTTCACCCCTGGACATGCGTTCAACACGACATCTCACACTTGAATTACCCGTCCATAACTCTAAATTCTACAAGCACTCCTTTACTGTCTCTGCTATTAGATTATGGAACGAATTACCTTTAGATGTACGCAAGTCCAAATCCATACAAATATTTAAAAAATCAGTCCAGAATTATTATCTTACCTTAAATAGTTAGGACGACTTATTACTAGAATTTATTTACTTAACATATTATATGCATAATTTTTAATTTTAAATATTGTTTAGTTTATTATATATATTTATAGTATAAAGTATATATGTATATTTATACGTATTAGGGTGTAATTATTTGCATGTATGTCTATTGCTTATTTATAACTTTGCACCACCTGCCTTCAAAGAATTATTTCCTTTATTATAGTTGCCTGGAAGAAATCGCCTAAGGCGATAAGGCCGCCCATTGTACTGTGTTTTTTTTTTGTTCTATTTTTTTTGTAAATTTATACTGTTATTGGTGTACAATAAAGAATATATAATAATAATAATATAATAATACCTTATTTATTTAACTAAATATGATATTCTTGTTTTTTTTTCAAACGACGACTTAGACATTGTAATTGACCAGTGTGATATAAAAATGCTTCAAAACAACAATCGATTACGATCAAACATAATTTATTAACAAGTTATGTCGAAGCAGGCGCCGGTGCATTTTTATGATTACAGAATGTTACGAAATTGTTAATATAATATAGATAATATATATAATATATATGGTCCGTCCCCTAAATTTAATTCCCCTTATTTTTTTAATATTTTAATACATAAAAGCACCAGCACTATCATCCATAATATTCTATGAATGAGAACAACAGTTCTCTAAAACTTCTTAGTAGTTCTCCCTCACTTGTATTACTGGATTAAATTAATGTCTATAATACTATGTTTAAAGCAGCCTAAGTGAGTAATATCAATAATTAATTATCAATATAAAATATTTAAAAAATAATTTGCCGGATACAAAATATGTTTGAGTTCTCGTTAAACTAAAATGAAAGTATTAAAAAAGGCAATTCTTCACCAGATGCTATATGAATTAAAGAACATTAGATAAAAGCTATTTCATTGCAATACAGTAGTTGTACTTGAACTAATATATGTTATATAGTTAAAATATGTTATATGTTTTCATATTATCGTATTCATTTATAATTTTGTTCAAGATAAGAACTAAAACTAATTATGGCTCTAGTTCTGCTAAAGAGGAGAGAATCATGATGTGGATGTGTTGTTTCATAATTATCTTTAATTTTGTGTTCTCCCTACTGGAGGTATTTTCTTCCATGTTGGGTGCACCAGAATACGGTAAGTCGTTTTATTTAAAGACTATTCAACCAATAATCAGATTAAAAAAATATTCTTATTTATCTGATTGTCAGATATAATATTGTTTTTTTTATAGTTGTCTCTAATAATAAGTTTTTAATCGTTGTAAAAAAAAAAAGAAGGTGATTGTCGCGGGGTTAATGTCGGACTATCTGATAACTGCTACTTTTAAGACTAACGCTCTAAGAACTTTTTTTTTTTTTTTTTTCCGTTGGAAAAACCCGTTACGGGTACCCCGTCGGCCCATGGGGGTGACGGCCGGGGGGTTATGTGGGACTACCCGGCAGCATAGAGGATGCTGCCATTTTTAAGGCTACCCACTAAAAAACCAACGGTTGCCCTCTTTGCCGTAATGGGACGTCACGGGATCGCGTTAGCACACACCGTGACGCCCCGGCGAGACCCCCCGAATGAGGGTGCCCCAAGCAACGTAGAGCACCCTCCCATCGCAGGCCTATGTTAGGTAAGAGGGGTCACCCTCCCCCCTCACCAGGCCTACAACTGGGGAAGGAAGCGGCGGGCGTATTCCCGCCTCCTTCTACCCAGTCTTCCCCGACGGAGCGGGTCAGCGGACGAGGCTGACTCCCTGACCCGCTCCGCGGCCTCCTTTGCGGCGATGACTTGCTCGCAGAAGGAGGCCATTGCGACCCAGCACCTCTCGCTGCTGACCATCGCGCTGATAACGCGCGGCAGCGAGAGGTCCCTGCCAATCACGCCCACCAGCTCAGTGCGCTGGTGGTCCCAGGCGGCGCACTCCGACAAGGTGTGACGAGCCGAGTCGACGGACTCGTCACAGTGATGGCAGGAGGGGGTCGCCTCCCTTCGTGCTATCTTGTGCAGGTACCCACCAAAGCAACCATGCCCGGTCAGCACCTGCACAAAACGGAACGTAAGCGTTCCGTGCCGCCGATTGATCCACTCGCCCCGGAATACCGTCTGGCCCCGGCGCAGTGCTGCAGGCTCGTAGGCGACTCGACGCGACCTCCAGCTCGGCCTCCGTGATGTCTGGGACAGAGCCAACCCCCCCACCGTGAAAAGGGGGAGCCATCACGGGAGGCGTGTGGCCGGTGGGATCCGGGAAAAGTTCCCCCACCAGCCTTTCGAGGAAATCCGGCTCCAGGGACTCCATGACCGGGGCGCACGCGGCGCGGAGTTTGTTCCGCGCCACGCGATACGTTCGCCCCCATGGGTCCCTGTCGAGACTTGCCAGGATTTCCTCCCGAGCCAGGTCCTTCGCCTTTCGAATCGCCAAACGCAGAGCTGTTCTCGCATCACGGTAACAGCTCCGCAGCTGGGCCTCCAGATCCGGGTCAAAGCCGTGACGTCGGCGACACCGGACGAAGGCCCTACGAGCCCTGCAGCAGGCCGCCCGAAGTTCGGCTAATTCGTGCGACCACCAGTAGACACCTCTACGCCGCCGGGGTCTAGACACCACCCTCGGCATGGCCGCATCGCAAACCCGAGACAGGGCTTCGCGCATGCGGCCCGCCATCGCCTCCACGTCGCTTTCCTCGCTGGGAAGATCGGGAAAGGCCCAGCCCTGTACGATGGCTGCCTCCGCAGCCATTTCCCGATCCAGACGTTGGATTGCCCAGCGAGGATACGCTCTAAGAACTAAAGGTTACCCTCGTCAACTCAGTGGAAATCCTCATCGTGGCGCCTCAGCAGTGAAAACAGCCCAACTCTTATCCGATATCATCTCATGAAAGTCACGAAATATCGACAGTCCATTGTTATACATCATAGGCAATCCTCCAAGGCAGAGTACCCGACATACAGGTTCGGAAGAGGCAGCGAAGTGCAACCACATTTCTGGAGAGGCAGTATATAAATATCTTCTAGATCTACGCTACGTTACCTTCCACGGAAAGGGTCAGTCAAGATTTGGACATGAACCCTCATGACCTACCGCCTCCTCACCGGATTGGCCAACGATTGACGCGAAGTCGAAGAGAAAGGGCAGTCAGATTATTCGTTTTGCCATCGAATAATTCAACCACTAAATTAAATGTAAAATACCAAACGAATATGTAGATACAATGAACATCATATGGACATATGATTATTTGCATTCATGCAGATACTGGGCTAACGGACACCTCTCTGATGATCAAGTTATAGGATAAATCTCAATTTTATATCCATTTTAACGAAAAGTTTCAACTACACAGTGCATTGACTATTATTTAAATTTCATACACATTTATTTGTTAAGGGGTTTTTAAAAGTAAACTAATAATTTTATCCTGTCTTTTCAGATCTCGGTGTAATTTTATACTCAGTTCATTATTTGCAATATAATATTTTGATACTTTTAAAAATACAAATTGTGATTATAAACTTCGAAGTGTACAAAGTATTTGTGGAATTGAATTCGAGACTGCGCTCTCTATTCACAATGGCCGACTATGGTGATAAAAACATTTTAATTTCTTTATTGTTGTCATGTCCCACGAAGTAGAATTTAGCTTATAGAAGATCGGAGTCAAGAGGTTATAGCTATTTTCACAAAGTAACTGCGAGAAATTCAGGATCTTCCCTATTTCGTCAACCTCTCTCTCTCTCTCTCCTTCCATTACTCCTAAAAATACAAATGAAAATTACATAACAAGATAGCTATGAAACGTAGTCTCTAAATATTTTACTTATTATCTAAATAAATCAAATTGCTCGTATTTTAGATCATTTAACCACGACTACAGCACAAGTAATCAATAAGGAAGTACGTCGCCTCACTCAGTGCTACATCTCACTGTGCGACGTGGTGGCGAAAATTAACAATGCCGACGGAATTTACATATTCTTCATCTACACATGCTTTGCCATATTCTCAGTTTACGATGGATACGGACTTATATTTGCTTTGAACAAACACAGTAATATGCGGTTTAATTACGAAAAAGAAAACTAATTTTAAATTATATATATTATTTTATAGTAATATCAAATACTTTTTCATAATAATACCGTAATTCAACATTATAGTTCTCATCTCAAGATAGATCTTGTATATTTGCAATACTAAATTTAATAATAAAATAAAGAATATTTTATTTTTATTTTAGGTACACGACATCATTATGTTAATATTATTTTACAATTTAGTTGGTGCATAATGATTATTTTAAGAACTGTTTTATTCGTGGAGCCATTTCACCGTATTTCTGAACAGGTAATTATAATCTGCGGGTTAGAAATAGTTTGTACCTTTTTTTATGAATTTAGTCGCCCTTATTAAATTCACTTTGGTTATCGAATGCTATTAAATACAAGAATTTATGATGTATCTTGTAAGAACAAATGCGATACTAATGATGATGAATTATAAAATTAAGTTTAGCAATTCTAATATAGTGTTCATTTATTATCAAATATATTTTGTTGTTGTATATAAGGTTGCCGAAATGAAGGTGCGTTTAACGCAACTACTGTATCACATGACACCTCTGGGAGATCATGTATCCATTGAACTTGATGTAATGATCAAGCAAGTTCTACTAAATGTGCCGCAATACTGTCCTCTTGGATTAATTACACTTAACAGATCACTGATAACAACCGTGAGTCAAAATATAATAATTCTCTTTTTTAAATAATTCATTTTAAATAGATTTTTAATCGTAACTAACACTTTATTTGATGTTACTGTCTTATGTCTAATGTTATTATCTTTTGTTTCAGACGTTCAGCGCTATTACAACTTTTCTAGTTTTTTTCGTTCAAATACAATCATAAATAATATTGTGAGGGAATGTGAAAATTATAATTAATATTTACAATATAGTATTATTACATTTATATTAGTGCCTCTATATTATATGAATCAGTAAATATTATGGAGTATAAAAACATTCTAGACTTTTTCGTATAAAACAACAGATAAGTTGATTTGTTTTTGTTTGTCGTGTCTTATTTTAATTTAAAATTAAAAAGAAAGGTTTTGATAGTAAAAAAACTATTGCATTAAACATAAATTAATGTTACTATATTATAGTGTAATAAAATGTAAACACACACTTTAAGAAGCACTCTCTTCGATGTTTATCAGAAAATAACTATTATTTATACCATAACATTAAAATAAAAGTATTACTTTTAATGGTCAGTTTAAATGCTCATAATTTAAAAAAAAACAAACTACGTTGAACTTTATTATTATTATTATAATAATAATAATTATTATTATTTTGGAAGAAAAAACTAACAAACGCATACTTAAACGTATTCTTACACTACATTTTTTTTAGAATAAGTTTACAGTTGAATTTTATTACAAAATATTCTTATTTTCTTTTATATTTTAGTAGAGTATTTTTTTTTTACAATGTACATGTTCAAAGATATAGAAGATAACGGGGCTGGAGGTCGCACACGCCCTGTTATTGCATGTTAAATTGGTCTCAATTTGATATTTACTGTGTCACTAATATTCAATATCTTGTACTATATATTTTTTTAATGTTGTATCACATTGGCCTCCTATTAAATAAATAAATCGCTTCAAACTATAAACTTTTGAGAAATATAATTTCATTTACTTAAATAGACAGTAAGGTCATGCGTACATACTTTCCACATAAGACTCGACCGTACACCCAGCCGTGAGACAGTTTTTTACATTCCACAGCATCTTCGTAGTTACTTTTTTAACACCAAACTTCATTATGCCAACCTTTTATTGCTTGGCAACAAATAAAATCAAACTAGATTTAACAAAACTAGTATTTTTTTGACAATTTCCTTTTGACAGTTTCCTCACTTGTTCATAAATAACGTACAAGAGAGATTGCTGAATCAGTTTATTCACCATCAATAACTTTTTTACAACTTTTATGCGATTCACTAAACAACACTTAGAAAGACTTTTAAAACACTCACATTTCACAAATATATGCAGATGAATTTAGGCTGAAACTTCACTTACCTATCACTTACTATAGTTCAATCCGATCCCCTAGACTTTTTTTTACCATTTTCTAATTAGGTTGGAATTCTCATGAATGTTGTTCTCAAAAACCACTTGTAACTTAGAAGAAGATTTGTCAACATTTTTCTACTAAGGAGGTTTTCTGGTTCATGTATGTTTATATGTTCCAATGAACGCGATTATCTCTAAAACTGCTTAACCGATTTTAATGAGTCTTTCGAAATTCATTTCACGTTCTTCAACTATGGTTTACAACTAAGATTTTAAAACGAGACAAGTTATTTAAAAATTTTTGATTTTGATGATTTTTGTGTTAATATAATGAGCGTACTTTAGACATGATTTTAAAATACAATATTCTAACTTAGTACTAAGTTATTTATATTTATATAAATACAAGACAAGTTATTATCATTCTTTCATCTTAAGAGCGTATATACTTGAGATATCTATCAAATATAATAATTAAACTTTGATTATTCGTCTCGTATTGTCTGAAACAGTTTGCAGACATTTGTCTAGTCAGCAGCAATAGTTAAACGATATACATCGATAACTTTAAGAAACCAAAATAATCATTACTTAATATTCACTAAAATTTTAAACAAAATATCAAATATTACTCAATTCAATCTCAATCCTTATTATTGATAACATTAAACATACAATTAATATTTTCTATAACCGGATAAAATTTAAGATTCGCCGGAACAGATACAAATTAAAAGCCATTAGGTGAAACGTGTTCCAAAATTCAGATGTTCGTTTCAGGGTTGTCGAACGCTGACTGAGACTGACTGAGATATATGTTATTAAAAATAGAACTATAAAAATATTTATCTTTTTATATAGTGACATAATTCAAATGTTGTATTTTTTATATTAAAATTAAATATTTAAATTAGTAAAGAACTTAATTTCCGTACATGGAAAAATGTATCGATTAGAGGATATAATAAAAAATATATCATCAAAATAGTATTTAAAATATTCATTCGGCAACCCTACAGAGAAGACAAATTGAGTCACATCAATAACTCTGGTATTATCGTTGTTACAAAATGTTGTTACAAATTCAGTATTTATTTAAATTGACACAAAAGATTAATGACATTGTCTTATTGTCTTCTTGCTTCTACCGTGATGTATTTATTATTGATGTATTTATTATTGCAAATGATTTAGTGTTTTTTTTTTTTGAGGTTAACAAAATATTACTTTATACCCAGAGGTCGCTAGTTCGAGTCCTACAAGAGTTAATACATTTTTCACTATATATTTATTTATATTTTTATGTGTTTATCGAATTTTGATATTTTAATTTTATCTTTTGTTACTATCAAATATGTATACATAAAACTAAATTATTTTTTGGGCGAACCGCATAACTAACTAATAAAAATTTATTGAGCTCAGAATATTCATACGATAAAAGTGACTGCACAAACCGACCCACAGATGTAAATTGATGAACAATGAGATAACTTTTAATAAATCTAGATATCGATTTATTACTGTTTGGCACATTAACAGCGCTGAGGTGAATAGATCTACATATTAGATGTGCTTTATTTACCAAATACGACACAAATATTAATGTAAACATATTTTACCTCGTTAAATCATTTTCTCATTAATTCCTAACTTTTCCCTTTATAATATTATAAACTACGTAAGTTGTGACTTGTCGGGTTATTGATTTAATTACAATATAATTTAAATACCATATTTATTTCATACCATTTACACAAGTTACGAGTATATGCTGATGTGCTCTGAAAACGTTGACGCCAATTACAAATAACATTAATTGTGTCTTCAATAAATCCAGAACGGTTGTTTCTGAAAGTTACATACACTACATAGCCCTAAAAATTACATTAGTTTAGATATTATGTGAAATAGTTTTAACTAAAACCGAGCACCTCGTGTTATGACAACAAGCTATACGCTTTAAGCAATAACGTTATTTCCCAGACGTGTTCCTTCTATTTGGGTAATTGTAATAGCGGCTTATAATTATTCTATTACCTATCATTGGCTACCACGTGATAGTTGCACGTTTATATTCTGACAGGAGGTTGACGGATTATTAAATAAATATTCAAATTGTATTTTATCTTTAACAGTTAATTGAAATATATTTTAATAGTCTAAAAGTTCCCAAAAGTCGTCTACTTTGTAATTAACGATGAGGTAACTACAATAACATTTAAGATATGATGAAAATTAAATCTTAAATGTTATTGTAGTTACCTCTTCAGCGTCGTCTTGGTTTAGTAAAACAATTTTAATAATAAAGAGATCGGTTAAACTTTCATAATTGATACATAAAACATAAAAACAAATTTTTATTTCTGAAATATTATTTGTAGTACAATAATTACATAGGTATAAAATATTTAATTATCGTTTTTTTTATATACAACATATAATATATTATTATAAAATAGATACATAAATACTTTAAAGTATATGTAATAAAAATTTCAACAGGCCACAACCAAAATTGCAAATATTGTGGAAAAAAAATTGTTCCCACAAAAAGTTTTAATTTCGGGCGCGCCGCGACGGCGAGCATTATGTGTTTAATTACTTCGCAGAATATTTCGCATTTAAAAGTCAGATTTTAAAAAAGGACTCCAAAGCTGTAACCAAAGTTAGCCGACATTAATTATACCGAGTCACTCGACTTCCTCCGCACCGCGTTTTGTGCTTCCCTTTTAAATGTTATTTATATCCCGCTACTAGTCCTCGGGAATAGTTCGTCGGTTCGTTCGTTCGTTCCTGCACACTGACACTATCGCATGATTTATATACATCCTTGTTCTGCTCAGTTGAGATTAGGTTTTTAAGACAAAACTTTTGATTAATTATTGTTTGTGTTATGAGCTGCGGCGGAGCTGCTTTTATTTATATTCTTGTTTTATAATAGACCTCACCGTGTTAAAGTTAATACGAGAATGAACAACTAACCGAATATTTTAGAACATAAATAAGAAGTATGACAAATTATGTTATATCATATAAGATTTACACAAGCGAAGATTTATTTCTTAGTATTATTAAAAGAAATATCATTTTGTTTTTGCAGTACGTTGAGTGTACTATATAATTGAAGGTAACATAAAGTGACATACAAACAAACTAATATAAATAAACAGTTTGTTTTAATTACAAAATGTATGAAGTTACAGACATTTTTAATTATTCGTAATAGTTTTTCATTCCTCTCAGTGAGAAAGGTTTCCAGCAGCCAAAAACAAAATGTTTGAAAATGATATTTCATAATTCATTTCGTATAATTTTCTTGCCAGTAAAGTGTAGGATCTTACTTCAGGTACACGACTGCCGGCGGTAAATAGTTTTTCAATTCTTTTTTGTGAAAGTTGCTGTTTAATATCTGTAATTGAAGTATTTATTATATTTATTCGTTTAGAACAGGCTGCACGGTCAGAAAAAAATGAATCTTTTTAAATCAATGGTCTAAAATTGTAACCGGGCGGGGTGAATCGAAGTAATTGTAAATATTTTTTATTGCTTCAACCACAACAGTCAAACATCGAACATCGATTTTTAAAGGTGAAATATCGATTCAATAAATCGATTCAGTTTGTTTGTTGTTGTTAGTTTTTCAAATTCTTTTTTTATCTGCTTGTTCAAGACGATAAATAAACTGTAAGGTAACAGTGGTCGGTGATCTGAACTTAAAATATATTAAAGACAAAATAAGGTAAATAAATTTTGCTTGTATTTAATATCTAATATTGCAAGAAACTACATGATCATATAAACTCTAAGAAGTCATGAGAATAAGAAAAATAAGTTTTAATTTTATTTCAGTCCACATAACTTTACCGGAACAAGAACTTAAGGTGAGATATTTAACTTTTTTAAGTTTCAAGCTTCACTGAGAGTATTAGTGAAGAAGAAAAAGAAACCGAGTTACATTCATTTATTTTCTTCAGAAATGTTTGGAAATTATAACATCGCCTCATAGTTCACAATCTTAATCTTAGAATTCCAGGAATTATTGAAACACCTTAGTTCATGTGATAGTTCCCGAAAATATTTTCAAATAAAATAAAATATCTTTTGAAATTTGTCGCACGGAGGAAATATTATGGATTAAAATTTATCATTAAACGAGATTCGTTAGCTATTAGCGATGTGTTAACAATACGATATCTTATTTTTTATCACTGAAGTTTAAAAGAATATTTAACAGAATCACTGAATTGGCAGTCAATTTTCTCGCATGCTGCAGTAGTACAAGTTATATAATATTAGAGAGGTGCTACTGTACAAGTATATTCCGTGGTATAGAGTTTAATTGGATGAATAGTAGTGTAGGATGCCGCTGACACAAACGGATTTATAGCGACGTATTGAAATTTCAGTGTTCTCTATTCAATTATGTTGATTGTAGCTATAACATTTATTCATTGTCATGCCGGTGATATACACATAGAATTAAGTAAATTTATTATTTCTATTGATAAATGTTTTGTCCATTGTTTCATACATTAAGCTTAGCAAACTATAAGATTCTAACTACTATCGAGAATTCAGTATTTTGATCATGTCATACAATATGCTGTTCAAAATCTTGGCCTCAACATTGACACCACATTAGATAGAAATATCCAAGTAACTGAAATATGCCAAAGTGTTACTGTCTTCCTTTGTACATTACAATAGATTTCTACACATACGGACTAAAATTCTGCTAGTGCATCGTTGTCATTGTCTATGCTGATGTCTTCTGTCTTAACATTTTAGAATACAACTTAAACAAATTAGATCATCGTCTAAATCTCATTCACTTTATTTCCGATCTTGTGGTCAACCTCAGGTTGCGAAAAACTAAAATGTTGTTCTGGGACCTGCCGTTTAAAGCTAAGATGGCTACCGATACATGAGTGTACATAGTGTGAGATGAATGATACGTCTCACGTATCCAGAGTAATCCATATATTTATTTTTATTATTCTTAACGATCCCTTTGGTCCCTAGTATTTAAAATGTAATATTTAATTATTGGGAAACACTCACGACCTGCACCTTCGTTCATCCTCAAACTTCTTATTCCTTCGAACAATACTGTGTTCCTCTCTATCTCTTTCAGAGTTCATTCAATAAAACTCTGTAACAGCTTTTTATAATATATATATATATATATATATATATATATATATATATATATATATATATATATCTCTTATGTAAGTAGGTACGTTTGATAAGTACTGGTAAGACTGATTTATTAAGTAATCCAAATATTTTATCAACTTCATTTTATTTTCATCAAAATCTTAAAATTTTGATAATAAAAATTAAATATTTTATTTTATTTTGATCAATCGTTCCAAGTATAATTTTACGAAAATTAACACACAACATGCATCATGAGCGGTGTAAGTGAACAAACGACCGCCGTAAGTTCTAACGCTTCTGTAAAAATGCACATAATTATTTCTTCTCCGACAACCTTAATGTTCAGCGATGCACCTTAAGAATAAAAGAGGAGAAGTTATCTCATTTTATATAAGGTAACGAGATAAGTAGTTCCTACAAAATATTAATATTTATTATTCTGAGGCTGAGCGGGCGCCTATCGCACCGTATCGCGCGTGTGTGTGTGTGTGTGCGTGTGTGTGCGTGTGTGTGCGTGTGTGTGCGTGTGTGTGTGTGTGTGTGTGCGTGTGTGTGCGTGTGTGTGCGTGGGTGTGCGTGCGTGTGCGTGCGTGTGTGTGCGTGTGTGTGCGTGTGGGTGCGTGTGTGTGCGTGTGTGTTCGTGTGTGTGCGTGTGTGTGCGTGTGTGTGCGTGTGTATGCGTGTATTTAATATAGTATGGGTTGCAGAAACATCACATATTATCTCACTTGAGTGAATGACCTTTTGATTGTGGTCTGTGTATTATTTCAATTGTCTATGCCACTCAAGTGCAAAGCAAATTGACAAGTTTCAGGTTGTTATAAACAAATATTTCTATTTCATTATACTGTTTTTCACCAGTACAATTCAAAAGTATATTTCAAGTATTCCTAAGTCTTTCTTTTTTTTTTTGATACCCCGTCGGCCAACAAGGTGATGGCCGGGGGGTTATGTGGGACTACCCGGCAGCATAGAGGACGCTGCCATTTTTAAGGCTACCCACTAAAAAACCAACGGTTGCCCTCATCGCCTTAGTGGGACGCCACGGGAACGCGTTAGCACTCACCGTGACGCCCCGGCGGTATCCCCCATTTGAGGGTGCTCCAAGCAACTTAGGGCACCCTCTCGATACAGGCCTATATGACTTGAAAGAGGTCACCCTCCCCTCCCACGGAGACACTGCAGACTAGGTAAGGAAGCGGCGGGCATAGTCCAGCATCCGTCTACCTACTCTCCCACGACGAAGCGGATCAGCCGTATAGACATGCTCCCTGATCGGCTTCATGGCCTCCTTCGCGGTAATGACTTGTTCGCAGAAGGAGAAAGTATTCCTAAGGCTACAAATAAACATACACACAAACTATCAGAGACTGAAACTAATTAATTAATAGAGGACATAAAAACGGAAAATAACTTAAAATATCAATTTTGATTTTTGGGACGGTATTTGTTTTAATATTTCACAATCTGTTTCGAAACAGTCCCACTGATCTTAGGAGACAGAAAGTGCGTATATAGTCTAGGTTCCACTGAGATACAAGCATTTATTAATAACAATAATAAGTTCCAATTCTCGTATTCGGTGCCACAAAGGAATAATATAATATCTTGAAAACAAAAAATACTTGAGATGCATGAAGTGTAAGGCGACGAAATAACTCATTTTTGTTTCATGCTAAGTCTAACCTCCAGCCCACACTGGCTACATGTATTTTTATATAATATCATCATTATCGTCTTACAACTTACACTTGATACTATATAGTATATATAAAGTCACATAATAATCTAGACGATTCGTTAAATTTTAAAACATTTTAAAACACTATGATATGCAAAGTACCTATACATCAATTATTATGGGGTTGATTTGGAGACTTTTTAATCATAGAATGTTTTATTATCTCATTTGCATTTATTCTTTTAATTATTATCTATACAACTTAACAGATAACATATACATATAGCTATTACTCTTTTAACTTAATTGGACTATATATTTTGTTACAGCTCCTCTTAGTCATATACAATCTAAGTAAATTTCGTTAGTATAAAACTTTCGATTTTTCACTTCGGACATTCAAATAACAAATATATTTAGAAACTGCGATCATCGATTTATCCGCCTTTGATGTTTGATAGTATTTTAAAAATCCTGTAATCTGTATTATTTTTTAAAACTATAACTTAATTATCGCTTTATCAAATCGCTAAATAGATTATAAATGTGTGTTTGTGTGTATAAATCTAAGCGTTTTCGTCAGATTAATTTTCTCGAAACCTGAATACGTAATTAAATTCCTTTTGTACCAATCGAAACGTATTTCCGTGACTTAGACAGGAGATGATTAGGTTTGTAACGAAATCAAGCGTTTATTTTTTTTTTTAAATAAAAATCGCTTAAACGCATGGTGCCATTTAGGTAGTTGTGTACTGATCACAGAACGTTAATGTCAGTCAAATGAAAAAAAAAGTTTTTATGAAAAAAAATATATAAAAATAATAGTATAGCTTTTCTCTTAGCAAAGAGATTAACGTGATAGGGATCACAACATTACCGTTTATTTATATATTAAATATAATTAGATTATATTTTATTAAACAATATTTAACTTATATCTTAAGTACTTACAGGCGAAGAAGGATGATAACCGTATCATTAAATATTATCTTTATTAGGTGTAAATTAGGTCCCGACGATAAAGTTTTAGAGAGGACAGATCTCACTATGTTTTTGCAATCCATATTTATTCGCATTAAATATTATAAAGAATAAAACTAAAACACCGAAATAAAAGGAACTCTTAATTTATAACTAGTCGTCCGTCTCTCCGTCAAGACTCTTAATTTCGGAAACGCTTGGAGATATCAAGTTGAAATGAAAACCATATACTCAAATACTCAGGTTTGCAGTCCTTTGAAACCTTAAAAAAAATAAAACTTCCAAAATAAAGTAAAAAAAGATACGGCCGTTTAATATCGCAAAATACGAATATTTCGACACTCTCAAGGGAATCACCCTGTCAATTAATCCGTTGACGTAAAAATGTAAAATTTTTCTAGTAGTACAGTTTTCATTACAAGTTAAGAAAAACTCTATAAAGTATAGTATACATTTAAAATGGACGCTAGTAGCGTACTACTAGTACAAGTGAGGTATATGAAAGAGTTTTATATGCAAAATTTGTAAGATAATTTATTTCTTTTTTACGATGCATAAATTCTTATTGATACTAATAAAAATGTTCCACGTATAAGTTGCTCATAAGGGGGTACTGTCGGTCGGGGCGTCCCGTAGCTACGTCTTATATGTGGTCGGACATTCCCACAGAACCCCCCGGCCTTCACCTTCGTGGCGACGGGGTGTCCATACGTGATTCAGATAATGAAATAAAGAAAATTTAGCCTTGTATGTAAGTCAAGGTGGTAAGAGTTAAACTGTAGAGGTCGTTAGTGATCTTATGTATTGATTGTCTAAAAAGTTCTTATGAGAAACTTGCATTGTGAGTTTATGTCAATGTATTTATTTCTTTTCATTACCAAATTGAATTTCATCAAACTTCTATTACAATTTTATTAAACATTTAAATTACAACCATTCTAAAGAATTTCACTTCACTATTACATAATCAATTACTAACTAGATATGATTTATCTTGTGTACTTAACCCCTGTTGTCTCTATCTTTGATATATATTGGTAAGTGAGACACTGACAGATTACAGTCACTTTTTGTTAATACAGTACAATATATCACAATGAGTTTTAAGGAGAAGGTAGTAATTGTGACGGGCGCCAGTTCCGGTATGGGTGCGGCGGTGGCGGTATTATTTAGCGCTCAAGGGGCCAGAGTGGTGCTGGTGGGACTAGGTCAGAGTAAACTTGACGCAGTAGCAGCGCGCTGTGATCGCCCGCTTTCCTTTTGTATTGACATTACTAATGAAGAAGAAGTTCGTCGCATTGTCGATCAGACCATGCAACAATATCACCGAATAGACATCTTGGTAAACTGCGCTGGGATGGCTATTACTACCGAAAGCATCCTTACTGGAAATATTTTAAAAGCCTATGATTCGATTATGGCTGTTAATGTACGCTCTATCGTCCATTTGACTAGTTTAATCGCTCCGCATCTTGTGAACTCTAAAGGAAATATTGTAAATATATCGAGTGCTGCCGGTCATCGTGCACCATTCGATCCTGGCTGGGCTGTATACCATGTATCTAAAGCTGCTGTGAGCCACTTTACTAGTTGTGCCGCTGCTGAGTTGGGACCTTTTGGTGTAAGGGTAAACGCCATAAGTCCAGGACCAGTAAAAACGGAATTTATGGACAACGCCAAATATGTAACAGATTGGGAAAGCTTTAAAAAATACACCGTTTTGGACAGAATATCAGAGCCCGAAGAAATTGCTGATTTGATATTATTCCTCGCAAGCGACAAGGCCAAAGGAATTACTGGCTCTGATTATGTTATAGATAATGGTGCATTAGTAAAAGTTGCGTCAAAATGATTTTTTGAAAATTTATTTTTAAAGTAAAATCTTTTTGACACCCGTTAAGTAAGTTTATTATTTATGAACATACTTATATGTTTCATAGCGTAAACCGTATTATTGTGATATGCAAATTGAAATCAACGACATGAGGTATCATAAACCAAGTATTTTGTGAAACAATAAGGAACGTACGGTAGATAAAGTATCTTGAATTCGTAATAAATTATTTTCTTGCTATAATTATAAACAGCATTAAGATTAAATAAACATCGAATATAAATTAGTTTAAAAATAAATAATAATATATTTTTTTTAATGTATGTACACATTTTTGTTTATTTTGCTGTACTTATTAAATGTATATCTTATTAATGTATAATCTTACTAATGTACCCGTCAATTGCATATTAGTTTTATAAATTCTTTTAAATTCGGATTAGCTGGAAGAAATCTCTTTGAAGAGATAAGCTATCCCATGCACTACTTGTTTATTTTAAGAATTGTTGTTTTATTGTTGCATAAATAAATAAATAAATAAGATTTAAAATTAGCATTTTTTTTTTAACAATTTAAATAACAGGTAAAGTTAATAACAATAAGGTAAATAATAATTATATATACATATTTACCCAATCACGAGAAGGGAATTACGATGAGTTAAAAAAACGCAATATGTATTTTGTTCATAAAATGACATTTACTTTTATTTATCTTTTTTTACAAAATATGAGAGTTCATTTTCTATTTCAGAGTTATAGTAATCTGTAATCCTAACCCTAAATAGCCTACAAAAATAAAAAATACCTCAAAGTCCTCACTATATTTGTATCGTACAAAGGGTTTCGGTGGACCCCACGACACAACTTCTAAAACGGGCGACATCATCGGCTGTTACAGTACACTATGACGTACTACAATGTACGGTATTTCCAGCGACTTACCTGCTCACTTCAGATGTAATACAATGAAGGAAGTTACTTAATCAGTCTTTTAATAAAGGGTTGGGGGTTACCTAGGGTATGGAATAAATTATTATTTTTATATAGCAAAGGGGTATAAATAAGGGTTTGATACTCAAGTGTTCCGTAGCGTCACCTCCTGTTCCACGCACACTTCGAGTGGAAGGCTGGCACAAATTCCCCACTGCAGCCAACAATTCCACTACTCAATATCACCACGACATTTAATATTTTGGAAACTATTAACCAGATTAGAAACAGTTTTAAAGTTTAGAACCAAAACCGCCGAAAAGTAACTGAATACGATCCGCGTGCAGTCGTCACACCCTCGAGAGATATAGTTTACCCTCGAATTTATTTTAATAATGAATAATCTATAACTTTATAATTGCAATTTCACAAGTGTAAGGTTTTATTAATTTTCTTATAAATTTAAATAAATAAATACTGCATAACTCGCAGACTGGCCACATTGGCGCTAATGGTGCGCATAATTTGTTCTGAGGAGCTCTTTGACCTGATCCCACCCTCTCCTTTCCTATCCCGAACAACACGTGCAGGGCTAAGGTGTCACCCCTTCACCGTTGACATCAAAGGAACAAGAACCAAACGGTTCGGCACTGCGTTCATAAACCGAACGGCAAAAGCCTGGAATTCTTTATCAGCTCATGTATTCCCTTCTTCATACCACCTTGGGTCCTTTAAGCGGGGCATGAAATGTCATCTTATGAAGCCGCCATAGTGAGTGTCAACATGTCATATTGGTAGTTCACCAATAGGAATGTTGACCTCCACCTTTGGACTCCACTGACTGCTTAACATCAGGCACAGTGGAGTCATTATGGTAGGCTATCTATATAAAAAAAAAAAGGTAGTTTTGGAACGTGGGACTGGCCACACTGTGAGAGTGGTGGAGTGATCTGGATTATTCGGAACGATTCATTGGGCGACAAGAGCGGATAGCGATAAGACAGTTTTAAGAAGTGCACTGATATTTGATAGTACAAAGTTAATAACGAAGAGGAATAAATAAGTTAAAAATATATTTGGTGTGTTATTTCTGAGATACCTTAAATCTCAGAAGTGGTATAGAAGAACATTTCATGTAAGTACACGCCTACAAATTATTTTTCATTACGGACATTGTAAACTTAGTTATAATTTATCATTACGTTAATTGCTAATAGCTTGGAAGGAACGATATATATGGTTACATATTTTGCTTTGCGATATAAAGAGTGTAAAGTATTTTTACTATAAATGTTATCTACCTACAATATAATTTTTTTATTTCTTTACCTACATAATTAATGCTTTTATTTCTTTACCTGCATTATCAATATTTTTATTTCCCAACCTAAATAATTAATGTTTTTATTTATCTACCTACATTATTAATTTTTTATTTCTTTACCTACATAATTAATTCTTTTATTTCTTTACCTGCATTATCAATATTTTTATTTCCCAACCTACATAATTAATGTTTTTATTTATCTACCTACATTATTAATTTTTTATTTCTTTACCTACATAATTAATGGTTTTATTTCTTTACCTGCATTATCAATATTTTTATTTCCCTACCTACATAATTAATGTTTTTTTTTTACCAACCTACATTATTAATATTGTGTTGACGTCGACATTAACTTTTAATTTTGTGAGTTCCAGAAAATGAGTAATAGAAATGGAAGTCCGAGGAACTTGGAATCTCCTCTGCGAGACCGCTCGCATTCCAGGCGTAGCCAAAGTACAATGCATCAACGAAGTCGCAGCCGCAGCCGTAGTTACAGCATGTTGGAGCGGGAACATGCCATGATGCGAGAGCGAGTTCGTCGAATGAAGATGGATCTTCAGGTGGAACGCGACAACAACCATCGGCTGCAGGATGGTCGCAGCGGTACACCAGAAGCTGGACCGAGCTACAAACGCCGCAGTCGCAGCAAGCAGCCGGGTGTTCACAATAGGAAGGATCAAGAACAAAGTAGCAGCGGTCATCATACTAAAAGGTCACGTTGCCCTACTTTTTCTTCTCGAGAATTGATTCAAATTATACAGTCTATTAAGGACGTCTTACCATCGCAGTCCTTAAACTCTCGCACAACGGCTATGACTAGAAGTATCAAACATCAAAATATTATTCCTGAATTTAATCCTTCAGAAAGGTATCAACGAATAGATTTATGGCTTAAAAAGGTTAACGAATGTGCGACGGTTTACGGCTGGGATGAGAAGACAACGGTGCATTTTGCAATGCAAAAGTTAGCTGGTTTAGCTAAAACCTGGTATGAGAGTCTTAGTACGATATTGCTTACTTGGACGGAGTGGCAATCAAAATTGTTAAACGCTTTCCCTTCTGAACAAAATTATGGGCAGTCGTTGGAAGATATGTTGAAAAGGAAGAACAGACCTAACGAACCAATTGAAGTGTACTATTATGCAAAGTTGGCTCTGTTAAATCAATGTGAGATAGAGGGGCGACGGGCCGTCGATTGTATCATTCACGGTATCTGTGATAGAACTATTAGGTCTAGTGCTTTAGCGCTACGTTGCGAGCAACCTGATCAACTTCTAAGGTTTTTACTAAGCAATAATAAAGATCTTTCCGGACAATTTCAATCGTATAAAGATAGGAATATCAATTCTAATGTTGATGAAAGGCAAAGGAATAAGGCTAATTTGAGAGTAAACACCGGATTACATTGTTACAATTGTTACAATTGTAAGGAGAAAGGACACCCATTTTTCAGATGTCCGAAACCTCTAATTAAATGTAGCCATTGTAATAATGTGGGGCACAAAACTGAACTCTGTAGACTTAAACAAGATTCAGGATCAACGAAGGCTGACGTAGTTGCAAAAACTATGCGCATTTCAAATTCTTGTCCAAATGCCAAGTTTATCAAAATAGTTAGTGTTAATGGTATGTCTCTAGAAGCATTCGTTGATCTTGGTAGTGAGGTTACCCTTATTAGGGAATCAAGTTTTTCAAATCTAGGTTTAAAACATGACCACACGCCATCTACTATGAAGGGTTTTGGCAACAATATAGTTCAGTCTGTGGGTTCAGCTAAACTGACTTTAACAATAGACGATGTAGCTGCTGAGGTATCATGTAGGGTGGTTGATGACAGTTTATTGGAGAAACCGATGTTGGTTGGACACACATACTCTGAACAACCACATATTATAGTTTACAAGGACGTAAATCAACTACAATTTCTTCACTTAGGCATCGAGTTGCCCTCCATGGAGGAGGATGATGAAAATTAAGAAAGAGTAAGAATTGTTGGTCATATCAAAATTTATGGACCTGTAAATGTAAGGGCCGCAATAAAGTCATGTTATAGTGGCTGTATAGTAATAGACACTAAAATTATAGGGAAGCCAAATAAACAGTTTATAGTATGTGGTGGTATTTACAAGATTAAGAATGGATCATTTTTGCAACCGTAACACCACATTCGATTCCGTGTTGGTTAATGGATGGTTACATATTCTCTCGAGCTGAAAGGGTTCAGGTTATAAACAGGTTGACTGACAGAGACATTCACATGATACCCCAGCAACAAAATAATTCCGCCCCAGAGAGAACACTAGACGAGACACAAATTCGATTAGGTAAAGATGTATCGATCGTTGCCAAAACTAGACTTTTGGAAATCCTTCGTCGCAATGAAAGTTGTTTTGCATATGACTTGGCAGGTCTAGGCTGTACCAATGCCGCTGAAATGAGAATAGAATTAAATAGTCAACGTCCAGTAGTTTATCGACCCTACCGGTTATCCCACTTTGAACGTGAAAGAGTTCAAACAATGGTAAATGACATGCTAAGCGCAGGCAGGCAAATTCGATTACTGTAAAGGAAAGATATCCCATACCTGTAATTGAGGATGAAATAGCTAGGATGTCTGGACAAGCATGGTTCATCACACTTGATTTAATGTCCAGGTATTACCAAGTACCAATTTCGGAGGAAAGTAAACATTTAACAGTGTTTGTCACGCCGGATGGTCAATATGAGTACAATCGTATGCCGTTTGGCCTGCCTAATGCGCCCGCAGTGTTTCAACGCATGATGAATCAAGTTTTAGGGCCAGTCAGATGCAGTAAGGCCACGGTATACATAGATGATTTATTGATTTTTGGTAAAAATCCGACGGAATGCTTAGAGCCACTCGAGGAAGTTCTTATTTTATTAGAGAAGGCAAACCTTAAGTTAAATTTATCAAAATTTAGTTTTTTGCAAAATAGTATAGACTACTTGGGGTTTGAAATTAGTTCAACAGGAATGTGACCTGGCAAGACAAAAATTCAAAGCGTGACTGACTTTCCACGGCCGATCTCATTCCCATTACAAGAGTTCGAATGTGTCATAGAATTTAGAGCCGGTTCGAAGATGGCACATGTTGACACCTTATCTAGAAACCCCATAGTAGATATAGAGACATTAAATCCTGAGCAATATCCTGCTGTAATGGGTATAACTGATGAAGACTGGTTACTTACTCTGCAACTTGAGGATCCAGAACTGTGTAGAATTCGAAATATCGTTAGTAGTAATGTTGACCCTAAGGGTGTAGAATATATTAAAGAAAATTATGTTTTAAGGGATAACAAACTGTTTAGGTGTATTGGAGGTGATAAGAAGTGTGTAAGATGGGTGGTTCCGAAGGGTGCCAGGTGGCAGTTGTGCAGACGAAACCACGACGATATCGGACACGTCGGTTTCGAAAAAACCTATAACCGAATGAAAAAAAACTATTGGTTTGCAAAAATGAAGAGATTTGTAAAAAAATATGTAGGTGCCTGTATTGAGTGTGCATACGCTAAAAAGGTTACAAATAAACGCGAAGGGTTATTGCACCCTATAGAAAAGGTCCAAAAGCTCTTTCACACTTTGCACTTCGACCATCTTGGGCCCTTCGTGAAGTCTAAAAGAGGACATACTCACATATTGAGCACTGTAGATTCCTTCACTAAGTTTTTATTCATTAAACCAGTCAGGAATACAAATACACAAAATGCAATTAGAGCCTTGCAGGACATTTTTGATATCTTTAAAGCCCCCGACCGACTGATAAGTGATAGGGGTTCTTGTTTTATATCCCATGCATTTAAGAAGTTTTGTCACGATCGAGGCATAAAACATGTATTAAATGCTGTCGCAAGCCCGAGGTCTGATGGGCAAGTTGAACGGTACAACAGGACTGCTTTGGACTCGTTAACGGCTCAGAACCTAAATTCAGATCAAAGAGAATGGGATAACACATTAGGCAGGATACAATGGGGATTAAATAACACCATACAAAAAACTATTGGTAGGTCTCCAGCAGAAGTCATGTTTGATGCAGAAATTCACAGTGAATTCAATCCGTCCATTAATGAAATAACAGAGAAAACTCGAGAGGTCTCCTCGCTGCAGACCATTCGTAATGAAGTAAAGGCCAAAATTGATAAGGCACACGTTGTACAGAAACTGTATTATGATCAGGGTAGGCAACCAGCGCGTATTTATAAAAAAGGTGAATTGGTAAAAATTACTAGTGTCTTTTCAGAATTATGGCAAGAGCACCAAACTTATGCCATCATATGAGGGTCCTTATAGGGTTGTAAAAATACTTGGTAATGATCGCTATAAAGTAGCCCCAATTGCGGGCTTTGAGGGAATGAAAAATAAAAAAAGACTACTGTAGCAGCAGATCGAATGCGACCATGGATACATGTAACTTCCTTGGAAATTGATGATGACACTGATAATGATTCCGGGAATGATGCAAGCGATGAGGAAAATATGCCAGAGCACTTAAATAATGTTTGATGATTGTAGCGTTGGCGCTATTGTTTATTTTGTGATATTGTTATTTACATTACTATTTTTGTCTATATATATATTTGGCTAACGTATGAATGTTGATGTTATTATATACATTTGTGTTATTATATTGTTTCAGGTCAAGTACAAGACAAGTTTTATGGACTGCATCTTGACCTGAAACAAAATGAATTATGGTTGGATATGTTAAACCATAACGCCAGATGGATTAAACATACTGATTAAAAGTGATAATGGATAGATAAAGCTTATATAAAGTATGGATTAAATTGGATGGATTAAAGGTTAGATAAAACTGGATGGATTAAAGGATAGATAAAACTGGATGGATTAAAGGATAGATTAATTTGGTTGGATAAAAGATGGAATAAAATATAATATAAGGATACTTAAAATTGATGAGATAAGAATTAAAATGTGGAATTTAGTGTCTTTTGATAATGTTTTATTTCTTATCGACTTTTGAATTATTATTGGATAAGAAATAAGTAAGAATAATGTATATAATTTATTGTTTACTGGCAACATTGGCGCTAGTGGTGCGCATAATTTAAGGTAGTTTTGGAACGTGGGACTGGCCACACTGTGAGAGTGGTGGAGTGATCTGGATTTTTCGGAACGATTCATTGGGCGACAAGAGCGGATAGCGATAAGACGGTTTTAAGAAGTGCACTGATATTTGATAGTACAAAGTTAATAACAAAGAGGAATAAATAAGTTAAAGATATATTTGGTGTGTTATTTCTGAGATACCTTAAACAAGTAATCTACAAACTATTCTGAACAATAATTATAAAATATCACATAGAAATTTAAAATCTAGTTCTACATAAGTTAAACATAACTTAACCCATTGGGTGCACAAAATTAATATTGTTATTTAAAAAAAAAACACTGATGTGTGTTTTCACCATCAGATTTGCATATAACTTATTAATAGAACGGAAAAAAATGTTTAATTACAGTAATCAAGTCTAAGGTTTGAATACTGCAATTGAGAATATATGTATGTTAAATTGTACGGCTTTGCATTACATACAATACAATACATTATAGAATACAATAGAGAGCAATGTATATGCGCCTCGCTCAGATACCTATTCATGGAGGTTCAACATTTAATCATGGTTCTTTTTCATGTAAAACAGGGAAATAAATTGAAATTTAAGGAAAACAAAAAAAAACTCCATACGCCGAAAAAAATCAGCTTCATTGGTAGTGCGACAGGACGGTTTTCCAGAGGTCATACATAGTTCATAGTAGTTTCAGATACTGTTGGTGTCGACTCAGTTTTGATGATATATTTGTATACAACTTTAAAAATACTTCTTAACTAACAAAAAAATATTTTTACAAATTTTTAATGTGATGTTTTCGCATCATAAAAGTTTCAGAAGCGAAAACGTTTAAAAGTGAAAAAGTGTGTTCGTTTTTTTTAGTTATTACCTGCTGTAGAATATAATGGAGAAATATTTAATATAATTCTATATCTAGGCTTATTAATTACAAGCCATTAATTGGGTTCCAGCTGGGTTAAATCATTATCTATCGCTGGCTTATAATTACAAGCTAGAGATAAAGATATCTTATTTAGCTTGAGCCGCAATATAGTTCTTTGTAAACATTTCTATGGTTATTTAAATACGCTTTCTTTAGAAATCTAAAACAGCCATAAGTCTAAGATTCATTTAAATGGATCAATATTGTGCAGTTGAAATACAGGGTCTGGTGGGTGATGATATGAATTTTCAAAGATGGTAGATTAGGAAATATAGATCTATTGGAGTTCCGTGGATTTCTCGTAGGTTTTTTACAGATATAAAACTCTTAATCAAGAATACTATTTTGTTGTATGGCTTAAGATTTGTTATTTATGTTAGATCTATGAAAGTGACTTCACTATAGAAAATCAACTTTATTTTATACGATTTTAGTACCTTAAAATATATTGTTACTAAGCAAAGAGACGGACAGTGAGGTAGACCTTATTCTATACTGTTTTTAAGAAAAAATATAATTTTCTTTAATAATATTTTGATAAATCATAAAATAAACCCGTGGTGTTATTATTAGACCTATAACACTAGATATTATTTTATTAATTATCAGACTATTATTCATTGCTCCACTCGCGGACGAACGATTTTATTTACCATAAGGATAAAATCAAAAGCTGAATCCTAGATATCCTTAAACCTTCTCTTAGAAAGTACCTATCAAACAAAGAAACAAACAAACTTTCTGCTTTATAATATTAGTATAGAAAATGAGCAATTTCATAGCAACATATACCACAAAGTCATTCCTAATAGGTCGCGGGTTCGAAATCTGCTTGTTTTTATTCTTTTTTAATGCTACATTTATTTAAAATTTAATAAGCTCAACCAGTGCTTACATATTCCTTCAAAATTTGAAACATCATATTTATTGACGTCAACGTTGTAAGTAATTACGTCGGTCACAACCGGAGGATCCAAAAAAATACAAATTTATTAACTTAAAATTTAATACTTATATTTAATTTACAAACTACGTGATCCCTGCTCAAAGTTGGAGATAAGAATGAATAAAATGAATTTATAATTAAAGGAATACAGAAAGTGTAACAAACAAGGGTTTCAGATTTACATTCTGGGATTTTAACATGATACAATGCACCTGTGCTTAATCAGCGTTTCCACGGTTCGTGAGAATATAGTAAATGCTAATTTAACAATTTTATTATTAATAAGTATATACGAAATATCTAATAAATGATGACATAGTGTATGGGAATATAACAAAGTTCAAAATAACTTTTAACACACCAACAACAATTTGTAATGTAGAACCTAGTAACTCTGCTTACACAATTTCATCTTACAGCCAACCCTTTCCATGTCCCTAGTCGATGTTCTCTTATACCCAATTTCTAAATAGATAAATCAATATGACATCCAACACTCGCCATTTTACTGCTTAGGCGTGTTGTTATTTGATATATTTATTGTTTTTGTTTGACGTAATTTTATTCAATGAATTTGCATGAATTGACGTCTTGTAGGTTACCAGATCTTATTATCAGCAATTATATATTGTATAATTTTAGTAGTGATGGTTTTTGTTTCTGACATTTTGAGCATAAATTGGCAAAATGACAATATATAAAGAGTTAGACATTTTTCGCGCCTTTGGTAAAGAAAGAAAACTCTTTCTCTAAAATGATTAAAGAGTTAAACATGGAAACTAACTTGTCCCATTGAAATTTAACTTACCCCTGTGAATTTCTTTCACATCAGAGGTTAAATTCCTTAATTTAGTCAGTTCGTTAACAAAGTTAGCCAATCAGAGATTAGTTCTATATAAAAGAAGTAGTTATATAGTTATATGGTTTAATAAGTTGTCTAATCAAAATAAGGTCTTAAGGAATTTTCTAACTTATTTCAACGAATTTCTACGTAGCATTTATTTAACAAAATAAAACAGTCAGCCTGTGAGCACGGCGGGTGCAACCTACTCGAAACTTCAGGCAATTGAAAGGTATTTAACTACCTATTTCGCGCGTTAATTCCCGTTCATAAAATAATAAAATAGATTTAAACATCGCGTATCATTCCTTGATAATTATTAGTACATTTAACAACTAGGTTTTTACTTATTAAACAAAGCAATAGTGAAAAGTACATACATTAAAATAAGAATAAAACCATATTATAGCTTTGTAATGTTATTTTATGAGTCTTTTCGTCGTAAAAGTAACAAAAATACCTTGCAAATTCAATTAACATGTTATTTTTGATATTTCACTAGTTTTAATGTAACTCCATTTATAAAAAATTACCTAAGACAAATTTTTGTTGTGTTCCAAATCATCAATATTAATTGAAATTGAATTACAAAATTCTATTGGAGCATTTCTTCGAAAGCTCAAATAACACTTATAAAATATCTTATTTTTGTATTTAAGTTTCACTTTTTAATGTTGGAGAGGACACAATTTTAAATAGTTTAAAGATATAAAAAACAAATATGCAATTTTTTTTTATCTAAACAGAAATTGGTCCTCAAAGTCGTATAAAACACAGCGGGATATTTTGCAGCGACTTGTAACGAGGATTAGTCTGTGACACGTTATGACACTAACATACGAGTACGTAGCAAACTTTAGGGAGAGTATTTACTAGCAAGAATTGAAGTCAGTATGGATTGTAAGTTTCTGATAAGAAATCTGTTTTTATAACTTGCGATCCTTTAAATAATTATACAATGATTAAGTATTTTCCTTTGTGCTAAAATTATTTTTTCAATATCGGTTATAGGTGAAATTTGTAAACATTGTCAAAAAAAAGAAATCTTTGTTCAAATCAACTAACCATGTATTTTTTTTTCTTGTCCTAAAATTTTTTACCACCTTTATGTTGTTCTTCCATATAGTACAAGCGCAAAATAATTTTCCAATGAATTTTAATCATTTGAAAAAAATAGTTTGTAACTTTAATTGTGGAAATCAGACAAAGATTTATTATCTACCTCCTTTGATATATTTATAATTAATGCGTACCGGCCGTCTCCGTAAATATTATGTATTTAGTTTAAATTATTATCATTTGTTTATTTCAAAATACGTAGGTTATACAGAAAGTTGACGTAGTGAACGCAACAGGCTTATAGAGTAATTTATTTTGAAACTTTCCTGTGTTATAGAAAAATAGATCTAAGTTAACAATTTTTTCGTACAATTCGATAATGAATCATTTAATCGAATTCAATCAGTCTTTTAATGTTTTTTTTTTTTGGTCTAGATCAGTCAAAGAATTTGTCACAGACTTCCTAACAAGTTTTCCTTATCAAATCATTTTGTTTCTTTATAAAGGCGATTTTACTTTTTTGTTAAAAGTTTTTATCATTTCCTTTTTAGTAGTTCTTTGCAAAACAGACCATCACTCATTATGTCCAAGTCCAGAACTCCGACACTGGGCGAGACATTTTGGGTGGTGCTCTGGATGAATGGGATTTTTTTTTAGTGGTACATACGAAAACTTGTGTCTTGTGGGGTTTAAAATGAACAAGATTCAATTTTCCCGATTTTGATTACTATCCTTGGTGGACAATCATATTGTAGAAAAGGGTTGAGGGGTTGGGCTCCGGTGCTCAACAAATATCTATACGAAAATCCACTGTTTCACGTCGATTTTCTATCCGAATTTGGCATGTACGTTGAGACAACCAATTCGTATTGGTGTCAGAGATAGCATCGTGATGTTACCACATTTTAGAACCTTAGTCGCATCTTACGATGCCAGGGGTAGTCGTAAGAGGCGATTCGCGAGCCTATGGAATAAATCTGTTAATTTCTGACACTCTCTCTACTAAACTAAACTCTATCTACTAATATTATAGATTTCGTCATAACAATTATTGCGATGACCAGCTTGTCTGAGCTTTTTCTCTTATTAAGTATATTAATAAGTATCAAAATTTATACAATTAAAAAGTATTTAAACACTTAAATAAACCCCCCCCCCCCCACCCCCAACAATTATAATCAACTAAGTATTTAAATTATAATTTAAGTTAATTTGTAAACGCCCATGTTCTTGTTTTTAAAAGAATAATTTTACAAACGAAATTTTATTCTCTAAAGAACAGTTTGATGTTAAGAATATTGTTCCCAAAGGAACGTTTTAAAATCAAATGACTGTAACGCGAGCCGCCGACGAACGAGGACGACGACCGCTTCTATACACTCTCAATTTACATCGTCTATGCAAACAATATTTATGTATATAAATGTGTAAATTAGTCATAACGATATAAACTATATTTATATTAAGAACAATTCTAACTTTTCTGAAAAAGTAAATTTATCTTCTTAGTGACTGTCGGTGTTGTTAATTGAGATTATCTTATTGGAATATTTGAAGTTTTTGTAGGTAAATATTAAGACGATGATGCAATGCGAACAGGTTCTGGAGCCATCAGAACATGTGGACTGCCCCAATCAGTAATGATAAAGACTACGGGAACAATTTATCCTTGCGGGAGTGAATCCGAAAAGGAAGGACGTATCTGAAGGTCATATCTCATTCAAAGCTATATCCCAAGCCACCAGCATAGTTTCGGAAAAAAAGCTTAACAGACGCAAAACATAAAAATATTAGTGATACAACTTTTGCAGATAAAATTTAATACCTTTCTACACTATCATATTTATGAAACTGATATAATACTATACTCGTATTAATATTGCTTATACTTAAATTAGTTCTCCAGTCATTTAATATTTTATTTGGAATCCAATGCAGATTGTCTATTCGGTAAGTAAAACTAATCTTCTTTTTTGTTCTTTTGTCAATTATACAATTAATTAATTACAAATCAATTTTTTCAATCAAAATCTGCAATAAATCTTGCATATCAAAACGACTGCAAAAATTTACTTTAATCAAGTAACTCGTTATTAAGAACTATACTAATATAGTATTTTTGCAAGGGTAGTACTTAGTTTTTGTAACGTCCAATTACAATTAATACGGGTTGTAGTTAAGAGTAAAAAGAGGTAAATATTTCTCAACTTTCTGATGACTAGCTTCTAACTGAGCAGAAGGGAGATGAAGAGATTAAGAAACTTGTCCCTGCTTTGAATGAGTATCAATTTGACGATGACGTTGCCAAGACTTATGAGGTAAGATTGGATGTAGTTTATTCTAAGATACAGCGGAGTAGCCGAACGAGGTGTTTGCCTATTGTTCCTCGAACAATGCGTTGATCTGTTATCAATTATATCCACGAGTCCATTATTCACCGAGGTGAATTCTCCAAGGTCTTCTCCCATCCTCGGATGGGAGAAGACCCTGGGGAAGTTCTACAATCACTATTGGTTTGAGGGTATGGGTCGGTATGTACGTACGTTTGTGTGACATGCAAGACAACTGTGTGACCTGCAAGGTTGCTAAGTCACTCCGGTAAAGTACAGGCGCAGCTTCATCTTATACCAAAAACGCACATTCCTTAGCACATCGTGCACATCGACGCAACTAGTAAGTTGAGTGGCAAGAGTGACAAAAAGGAACACGTTGTCGTGTTAATCGAAGCGTTTTCTAAATTTGTGCCCTTAACACACTAAAAATATCGATAGCAAGAGTAGTATCAAGGTAGCAGTAGTATACAAGACAGCGCAACTTCATTTGGAGCACCTGCACGTCTCATTGCGGATAAAGAGTGGTGATTTGCAAGTAAAGAGTTGAAGGACTGCTGTGACGGTAAGAATATCGATCTTCATCTTATTGCTATAGGGTTATGACACACGATTAGTAAGGTGGAGAGAAAATTGAGCGTCTTAAAGTCAATGCTGACTACGATAGAATTTGACAAGATAAGAACCTTTTGATAAAAGTAATTTGAATAAGCATTAGAAGATTCTCGGTCGGAAAATTCTTTCTCATTGAAAATGAGGAACGTAATCAGATGAAACTAGATACTAAATATAGAGGATCATTTCAAATAATTGAAGTGTTAGAAGGCGATCGGTATGTGCTAAATTCATTGACAACTAAACGTTCCTACAAGTTCGATCATGACCGTATTAGGAGGATGCCTGAGGGTCAAGTACCAATTGATGTGGGAGATGTACAGTCGGGTCTACCCTTGTAGCGAAGACCATAGAGTCATGGTACGACTCGGCATTCCTAGAAAGAAGTGCATAAGATTGGTTGTTGATCACAAGCAAGATACATTGCCAGGTACAAAGTGTGATTTATTTAATGATTTTAATCGCTAAAATTGGCGGTAATCAATGGTACTCGACCTCAGAATTCTCAACGACTAGAATGTAAACCTTTAGTCTAATCTAATCTTTAGTAATAAATGAAATTAATATGAAGTCTGAGTTTTGAAATTGAGAGCTGTTCGGACAGATAGGATTATTAAATTTTGTCTTCTTATTAGAATCATACAGGTTTGGCCGAACGATATTCTTGCTCTGTTATAGTTGTAGACTAACACACGAGGACGTGTGTCTACGCAGGATGGCCGTGTCGCATACGGTCAACTTTCAATGGAAAGGCGCTAAACGGACTTCCGGCGCGCCTTAATGGAGTCGTGCGTCGCTCGAGCCAGCACTTTCGTGTTCGGACGCTCGACAGGACAACACATGAAACTGTCTCTCCGCTTCGTAATTCTATAATCTAAATTATAGTGATTGTGGTGTTTTAAAATAATAGTGTTTACCTAATGTCTACCTCTCGTTTTGTTTGCATAATACCCGCACCAAGCCCACATAATGTTCGAAAATAACGGCCAAAACGATGTTTCCACGACATATATATATCACCTGCTCAACGAAACTTGTTTGAGTGCTATATTTGAAGCTGAAAACTTTGAATTGGAAAGTTATGTCCATGCTTACAACTTACGCACAGACAAAAGAGAGGGCGGGGTTTCTATATTTGTCCACTAGAGTTTCAAATACAATATAAAAACTGATTGTTGCAATATATAAACCACCTACAAAAGATTTTATAAATTTTAACGACGTATATTCATTCCGTTTAGAAGTTAGAAAAGGTTGTACTATTGATTTTTAGAAATTATAATATTAAGATTTTGTGTAATGACCACCAAATATCTGAATACAAATACATGTTGTAAAAATACAAACAAAATTTTTAATTACAAATAAAATAATTAATAAAATTTGTGAATTATGTTATACACGAGAGATCGCAAGTTCTTTTAGAACATTAAATGATCTATGTTCAAATATTACAAAGACTTCTTTTCATATGTCTAAAATAGAATCATCGTCAACAAATAATAAACAAATTAATTTGAAATTGAAAAAAAAAAACATGTCCCTTAATAAAAATATAGTACAATGTTTAAGACGACAAACTTTTTTATAAATATATTTAAGCCACAATATTAAAAAATTACATTAATAAATACGGAAAATGTGACTCCATTTTTATACAAAAACTATTTTTAACGCTTATAATCAATTAGGATCGATACCGGATAAAGTCGATTACTGGACTATCTTAACGGTATTCACTTATTATATGAACACTAACATGGTTTTTTCCAAAACTCAGCACATTACATGCTACCATTGATCTAGTTACCAAGTTGACAAATAACATCAATAAGATACGAATTGCTTTTGGAGTATTTATATATTAAAAAAACATTTGATTCTGTGAATCTTAATAATCTTAATAAATTTAAAAATCTGTTATATAAGTGGTTTAGCCTACAAATATTATGAGAGCAAGCCGGCTGAGTTAGTATGTGGCGTGCTGCAGTTCTATTTAGGACCATTACTTTTCCTGATTTATTTATATTAATGAAATCTGTTAACTTGGATTAACTTTATATGCAACTTTATATGCAGATGTCTTTTTTAGTGCAATTAAAAAAATCTTGGCCTTATATTAGATAGTAGATTGACGTAACAACCAAGGTATCTCTCTTAAATGGATCGATTAGAAGAATATCCTATTTAGATATTTAATATTCCGTCTGAAGATTAATAAACTAGGTCCACGCAAGCGGGGATAGCCTCGCGACGCAGTCGAGCGCATCAATGTCTAGAGTTAAATATAGATATTTATTTATAGATAAAAATTATGATTTGTGTATTCTTTTATAATAAAAATTATGATTGCATAAGTTTCGTAAAGAAGCATAAGTGAGGGTGCGCGAAATAAAAACGTTCTGTATGTTAACTATATGGGACACATTTTATCAATTATCTCGAAAACTACCATTACGATTCGGTTGATTTTCAATCCGAACCGGGTTGTGCTCATTATGCGCAGGTGTGCAAAATTTCGTACGTGTAGCTCGTAATTTTAAAGACTTGCATAACGCAGAATAAAAACTTTGATTAAAATATTATTCAATTTACATAGTCTTACGTCTACAGAAAACAAATAAAATCAAGAAAATATTTAACATGGCACAACTACACATTTATCAAAAGTGTTTGCCTATCACAAAAAAAAATTTACTAACACTACCTACTTATTGGAGAGTACATTACAAAACAAAATATTTGAATATCACACCAGTAATAAAAATATTTTTATTTTACCAAAACCAAGACACATTTTTTTGGGAAATATCATATTATGTTTGAAGGAACTAAGTTATATAATAATTTACCTATAAATATAACAAAATCATTAATATCTTTAAAAAAAAACAAAGAAAATGTATATCACAAAAAAATATAGTTAAATATTATCGTAAGTTCTAAGCTTGAAATAAATTATAGAAAGGAATTTAGAGCAGGTAAAATGTATACTAGATACCTGTTTGAAAATTTAAGGTGCGTTAAAAATTATTACTTTTTATCTAAATTTAAGTTTTCTTTTGAAATTTTAATATATAGCAAAGTTCTTTTAGAGAAATAAAGTACGTTAAACCGATGTTTATGTACATTTATTTTTCTAAATTTTAAGATTATAGCAATACCGAATTTTATATAGCAACAAAACTGGACATTGACATTTGAATTACTAGTATTGTACTACTAAATGAAAATGACAACATTTTATTTAAACACAATCGTACCTCTTACATCTTAACACTACTCCTTTTTGTCTATTGTTAATTCTCGTTTGACGTTTCTGTAATTAGTATTTTGTTGTCATCAAATTTACAAAATATATTAAAGAAATTGAATAATATTTGAATTAGTGTAAAATAAGTGCAAAAATTCTTGTAATTTCTGTAAATAATAACTTTTCGTTACAGAAACTAAATATTATGTTTTGGTCCGAGCTGTCCTAATGTTTTGAAGTTCTTTGTTGTGAAAAGTAGATTGTTTTATAATATTGTTTTTAATGTCTGTTGCGTTGTGTGTTTTACGGATTGAAATTGACGAAGATTTGCCCGAGATGGGTGATACTTCAGCTGACGTTGGTGAGTTAATACAATACAATTAACTTGTTTTAAAGTGAAAATATATATTTTATGGAAGAAAAAAAAATAATACACCTACCTTCCTATCTTGAATTACAAAATAATATTATATCTGTAATAATTATACTATGTTCAATTGAACATTAAATTGTATTTAGAATCAGCGGAAGAACAGAAAAAGAGAGATCGTGGGGCCCGGGAGTCTAAAACTATAACAGTTGAAACCTATGCTAGTATTTTATCTGGTGGAACACCTGACCTTGGAATACTGCCTACCAGCTCACGCAGGTCTCCTCCTGAAGGCAGTGATGATCGCGAAACCATTAGCTTCTTTTGCGGAAATCCCTTAGTTGAAGTTACAAAGGGGGTGCTTCATTTGTATAAAGAGAAGTGTGTTTGTCTTTTTTTTTTTATTTCTGTCTATAACACCAATAGTTATGTATAAAGTACTTTTAAATAAACATAAATTATATAATTATACTCAACTTTTAAACTGTCAGGATGTATAATGTGTTATTTTTTTTATTAACGGGAATTAGGTATAGCATACCTTTCAATTGCCTGACATTTCAACCAGGTTACACTTGCCATGGTCACAAGCTGATGTCAGGCAATCGAGAGGTATGTAATACTTATTACGTGCATTAATTGCCTTTAATAAAATAATAATATAATTATACTCTTTTTTTAAAAGTTTGGAATTAACTAGAAGATCTTGTCTCATAATCAATCTATCACACTGATAGTGTAATGTACAAATATGTACATTTAATTTAGAATTTTAAAGAGTGTTTATATAAAATTGTAAAATATAATTTGAAACAAAATATAATAATGTTATTTATTTATTAGTGAGTTAAGAGAAGCTGAAGAGTCTAAAATACTCTGCCTCCTGGCCGTCCCTGGAGCTCTTGGAGCTGCCGACCTGCTGGCGTTTGTTGCTGCATGTCAACAAGACATATGCCATGTGAGGGTACTAAGAGATGGATCCCCTGACCATTATATGGCTTTGCTTACGTAAGTTGTAATATAATATTGAAATTCAGAAGTGGATAACATTATAGTTTTTAATTCCTCATTGTACTATCGAGTAGTTTATTTAAATGATCACAAAAATGTAGCGTTTTTATATTTATATCACATCAGATTTCACACGAGCCAAGCGGCTCGCGAGTTTCACGGCGCGTTCTCGGGCGTGCCATACAGTAGCCTCGAGCCGAACGCACTGTGTCACGTGGCGTGGGTATCGCGCGTAGAGAACGGACGCTCCGGCGCGCCACCGCCGGCCCACACCGAGCTGCCCACCTGCCCGGTGTGCCTCGGTGAGGACCGCATCTGTCTGTCATTCGTATTAGCTTATCTTTTTTCCGCCGGCTTCTTTTTATTTATGTAATTATGAAGTAAAAATTAGTTACGGGCCCCCTTTAACCTACGTACGACAGCGTGTACCGTCGCATAAGTTTATATCACACAGTAGGTAAATTTGTCTGTTTCAGAGCGCATGGACGAGAGTGTAGCGGGCGTGCTCAGCGTGCAGTGCGCGCACTCGTTCCACGCGCAGTGCCTCGTGCGCTGGAGCGACGCGCGCTGCCCCGTGTGCCGCTGCGCTCAGACACCCGAGCCACGCGACAGCGCCGTCTGCCTGCAGTGCGACGGCGGTGAGCGAGTGTGCGTGTGAGAGTACAGTGAGCGAACAGACACCCGAGCCACGCGGCAGCGCCGTCTGCCTGCAGTGCGACGGCGGTGAGCGAGTGTGCGTGTGAGAGTACAGTGAGCGAACAGACACCCGAGCCACGCGACAGCGCCGTCTGCCTGCAGTGCGACGGCGGTGAGCGAGTGTGCGTGTGAGAGTACAGTGAGCGAACAGACACCCGAGCCACGCGGCAGCGCCGTCTGCCTGCAGTGCGACGGCGGTGAGCGAGTGTGCGTGTGAGAGTACAGTGAGCGAACAGACACCCGAGCCACGCGGCAGCGCCGTCTGCCTGCAGTGCGACGGCGGTGAGCGAGTGTGCGTGTGAGAGTACAGTGAGCGAACAGACACCCGAGCCACGCGACAGCGCCGTCTGCCTGCAGTGCGACGGCGGTGAGCGAGTGTGCGTGTGAGAGTACAGTGAGCGAACAGACACCCGAGCCACGCGGCAGCGCCGTCTGCCTGCAGTGCGACGGCGGTGAGCGAGTGTGCGTGTGAGAGTACACTGAGCGAACAGACACCCGAGCCACGCGACAGCGCCGTCTGCCTGCAGTGCGACGGCGGTGAGCGAGTGTGCGTGTGAGAGTACAGTGAGCGAACAGACACCCGAGCCACGCGGCAGCGCCGTCTGCCTGCAGTGCGACGGCGGTGAGCGAGTGTGCGTGTGAGAGTACAGTGAGCGAACAGACACCCGAGCCACGCGACAGCGCCGTCTGCCTGCAGTGCGACGGCGGTGAGCGACTGTGCGTGTGAGAGTACAGTGAGCGAACAGACACCCGAGCCACGCGGCAGCGCCGTCTGCCTGCAGTGCGACGGCGGTGAGCGAGTGTGCGTGTGAGAGTACAGTGAGCGAACAGACACCCGAGCCACGCGGCAGCGCCGTCTGCCTGCAGTGCGACGGCGGTGAGCGAGTGTGCGTGTGAGAGTACAGTGAGCGAACAGACACCCGAGCCACGCGACAGCGCCGTCTGCCTGCAGTGCGACGGCGGTGAGCGAGTGTGCGTGTGAGAGTACAGTGAGCGAACAGACACCCGAGCCACGCGGCAGCGCCGTCTGCCTGCAGTGCGACGGCGGTGAGCGAGTGTGCGTGTGAGAGTACAGTGAGCGAACAGACACCCGAGCCACGCGGCAGCGCCGTCTGCCTGCAGTGCGACGGCGGTGAGCGAGTGTGCGTGTGAGAGTACAGTGAGCGAACAGACACCCGAGCCACGCGACAGCGCCGTCTGCCTGCAGTGCGACGGCGGTGAGCGAGTGTGCGTGTGAGAGTACAGTGAGCGAACAGACACCCGAGCCACGCGGCAGCGCCGTCTGCCTGCAGTGCGACGGCGGTGAGCGAGTGTGCGTGTGAGAGTACAGTGAGCGAACAGACACCCGAGCCACGCGGCAGCGCCGTCTGCCTGCAGTGCGACGGCGGTGAGCGAGTGTGCGTGTGAGAGTACAGTGAGCGAACAGACACCCGAGCCACGCGACAGCGCCGTCTGCCTGCAGTGCGACGGCGGTGAGCGAGTGTGCGTGTGAGAGTACAGTGAGCGAACAGACACCCGAGCCACGCGGCAGCGCCGTCTGCCTGCAGTGCGACGGCGGTGAGCGAGTGTGCGTGTGAGAGTACAGTGAGCGAACAGACACCCGAGCCACGCGGCAGCGCCGTCTGCCTGCAGTGCGACGGCGGTGAGCGAGTGTGCGTGTGAGAGTACAGTGAGCGAACAGACACCCGAGCCACGCGACAGCGCCGTCTGCCTGCAGTGCGACGGCGGTGAGCGAGTGTGCGTGTGAGAGTACAGTGAGCGAACAGACACCCGAGCCACGCGGCAGCGCCGTCTGCCTGCAGTGCGACGGCGGTGAGCGAGTGTGCGTGTGAGAGTACAGTGAGCGAACAGACACCCGAGCCACGCGGCAGCGCCGTCTGCCTGCAGTGCGACGGCGGTGAGCGAGTGTGCGTGTGAGAGTACAGTGAGCGAACAGACACCCGAGCCACGCGGCAGCGCCGTCTGCCTGCAGTGCGACAGCGGTGAGCGAGTGTGCGTGTGAGAGTACAGTGAGCGAACAGACACCCGAGCCACGCGGCAGCGCCGTCTGCCTGCAGTGCGACGGCGGTGAGCGAGTGTGCGTGTGAGAGTACAGTGAGCGAACAGACACCCGAGCCACGCGGCAGCGCCGTCTGCCTGCAGTGCGACGGCGGTGAGCGAGTGTGCGTGTGAGAGTACACTGAGCGAACAGACACCCGAGCCACGCGACAGCGCCGTCTGCCTGCAGTGCGACGGCGGTGAGCGAGTGTGCGTGTGAGAGTACAGTGAGCGAACAGACACCCGAGCCACGCGGCAGCGCCGTCTGCCTGCAGTGCGACGGCGGTGAGCGAGTGTGCGTGTGAGAGTACAGTGAGCGAACAGACACCCGAGCCACGCGACAGCGCCGTCTGCCTGCAGTGCGACGGCGGTGAGCGACTGTGCGTGTGAGAGTACAGTGAGCGAACAGACACCCGAGCCACGCGGCAGCGCCGTCTGCCTGCAGTGCGACGGCGGTGAGCGAGTGTGCGTGTGAGAGTACAGTGAGCGAACAGACACCCGAGCCACGCGACAGCGCCGTCTGCCTGCAGTGCGACGGCGGTGAGCGAGTGTGCGTGTGAGAGTACAGTGAGCGAACAGACACCCGAGCCACGCGGCAGCGCCGTCTGCCTGCAGTGCGACGGCGGTGAGCGAGTGTGCGTGTGAGAGTACAGTGAGCGAACAGACACCCGAGCCACGCGGCAGCGCCGTCTGCCTGCAGTGCGACGGCGGTGAGCGAGTGTGCGTGTGAGAGTACAGTGAGCGAACAGACACCCGAGCCACGCGGCAGCGCCGTCTGCCTGCAGTGCGACGGCGGTGAGCGAGTGTGCGTGTGAGAGTACAGTGAGCGAACAGACACCCGAGCCACGCGGCAGCGCCGTCTGCCTGCAGTGCGACGGCGGTGAGCGAGTGTGCGTGTGAGAGTACAGTGAGCGAACAGACACCCGAGCCACGCGACAGCGCCGTCTGCCTGCAGTGCGACGGCGGTGAGCGAGTGTGCGTGTGAGAGTACAGTGAGCGAACAGACACCCGAGCCACGCGGCAGCGCCGTCTGCCTGCAGTGCGACGGCGGTGAGCGAGTGTGCGTGTGAGAGTACAGTGAGCGCGTCGTGTTTCGTGCGTTGAAGTGTCGTAGTGTGCGTGTTGTAACGGTGTTCTTCGGCAGAGGACGGGTCGCCATCGGTGGGTCCTTGCTGGACCGGCGAGGGCGCGGACGAGGCTCTGGAGGCGGCAGGCTCGCTATGGATCTGTTTGGTGTGCGGTCACGTGGGGTGCGGCCGGTAAGGACATACCGTATTATACTATACATAACATACATAAGTATTGTATTGATATATGCCTTATAACGGACCGATTTAACAAGGTTTTTTTTATACAGATATGAAAAAGGACATGCAGCGAAACATTTTCTTACGACGAATCATACATATGCGCTGCAATTAGGTTCGAACAGGGTTTGGGATTATGCAGGTATAATATCATATCTTTAAATTTTATTATACATAGCACTTGATAATTTTAGATTTGTAATTAAAAAGTTGTTGAAACTGTTTTAGTTATATTTAAGGCAGATATATAAATAGATATATTTGGGTTGTGATGTTTGGGACTCTAAGAATCATATGTGTATTCGATAATGAATTCAAATTGTTCCGATCTCCTGCTCTACGTGTAAATGTATATTAACAATGTATCGCCACCAGGAGACAACTTCGTGCACCGCCTAGTGCAGAACAAGGCGGACGGCAAGCTGGTGGCGGCCGAGGGCGGTCTCGGACAGGACGCAGCCTGCGGCGGAGAGAAGCTGGACTCCGCGCAACTCGAGTTCACGTACATACTGACGCAGCAGCTCGACACACAGCGGCAGTACTACGAGGACAAGATTAGCAAGTGAGTACAAACAATGGATTTGCGGGGAGGAGGAATGACAATAATATTTCATTTTGCAAGAAAAACTAAAAAGCTTCGGAGGAGAAGCGAGACTCTGAAGCGGAACGATAATCTGACCGTGCCTTGTCGGCGCAGGCTGGAGAGCGAGCAGCGCGCCGCGACCGCCGCTCTCGAGCGTCGCGCGCAGACTGCGGAGGAGGAGGCGGGCGCGCTGCGGGGGCGCCTCGCCGCGCTGGGGGGGGAGCACGCGGCCGCCGGGAGACGACTGCACGCGCTGGCGGGGAGGTGCGGGCGGTGAGGGGAGGGAGGGAGGCTGCTGCCGGGCAGGCGGTGACGTGTGTCGTGTCGCAGGGTGGCGGCGCTGCAGAGCGAGCTGCAGGAGGAGCGCGGCCTGGCGTCGGCGCTGGCCAGCGCGCACCGCCAGTGGCAGGAGCGCGCGCAGGCCACCGAGGAGACACTCACCAAGGAGGTCACACACTTTACGGTTCCTTGTGTCGTGCGTCCAGCGGTAGATTGTGGTTTATCCCTACGTCAATTGCCGCTCGATGGCTTCTCCGCCATATTTATCAGTGTAAAGTATTCATCTTTCGAAAGCGGCTGATGTTCATGTATTCTAGTGTGTACAAGAACATCAGCCATCAGCTCCTCGTCTGAAATAAGGTATGCACCAGCCTTTAGAAAAAAATTACATTAGTTACGAAACACACTTGACCAGTAAGAGCTTCGTTTCGCTCAGCTCGTACGTATCTATTAATTTTTTATTAATTTATATCTTTTCCACTTGAATCCATATCAGGGATCTCTCGTGTACGTCATAACATGCATACAGTACATAACTGAATCGACACTCACTGGCCAAAGTACGCGAAGTCACTCTCGAATCAGCCAAATGAACATGAAAATTTATTTGCTAAAGTAGGGGCTAAATTAGTTTCAAAAATGTATACTTTTAAGCCCGATCTATATTCTAATTATTTTCAAATACATAAGCAACTTATTAAAAATATATATAATGAAAATAGTGCTAGTAAATAAAGTGTCGGCGCGCAGGTGTGTGAGCTGAAGGATCAGCTGCGCGACGTGACGTTCTTCGTGTCCGCGCGCGCCTCGCTGGCGGCGGCGGCGGCGCCCGACGAGCTGGCGGCCGCTACCGTCGCGCTGGCGCCGCCGCAGAGGCGCCGCCGGAGGGACGCCAAGAAACACACGCACTAACACACCGCTACCTACCGGTGCTTCTGGCACAGGTATTCAAAAATAAAGTTATGGAAAATGTTGTATATAACTATCGGATATATATTTATCGGAAATTGTCCGACGGATTCGAAACTATTTGGGCAAATTTCGATATAATTAAAGTGAGTAAGCTATATATAATAGTAGTCATGGATCAGAAGTCTTAATACAAAAGTGTTTCGTAAAGCACCGTCGCCGTGGCGCCGCCGGTGTCTGCCGCCAGAGACGACGAGCCGTCGCGACCTCCGCGGCGACTACTTGCCGACACCATATTTCTTTTTTTCCCAAAACACTTAATTGTACGATGTGTCCGATGAACACAAATATAATAAAAAAATAAACAAAAGCAACAATTTGTGACGTTAAAATAAATAGATAATTTACAAACTGTTTACTTCAAATTCAATATAGAATCTTGATTTCAGGAAAATATTTCAACTTAATATTATAATTTGTTAGTTTACAAGTAACCTTAGATTTATATAATAGTAAATGTCACTGCTTTATTAGAAATGAATGTTGTAATAAACTGTGATAAATAAAATAATTTAAACACATAATCTTTATTTATATTATTTTTTAAACTACAACAAGGTAGTGTCAGCCTTCTAGAAAAGTTCGGCCCAAAGTATATATTATCGTATTTTCATTGAAAAAGCTGCAAGCCCAAACACCCACCTCTACTTTACAAGCGCTGAAAACATACCATACTATGTATGTGTATGTGTTTGCCAATCTCTAAAGGATGTACCAATAAATATATTTATTATTCCTTTTGACCACCAAATTCGTATCAGTACTAATTCTTGAAAATTCTTTTCAAAATATTGCTATTTAGCGTTAATATTGCCTGTTTGTACCTCATGCGAAGCAGCTATTTTCTTTTTTGTCCTTGGTCGTTGTTTTTTGGTTTAGATTACGACATATTTTATGAATTGAATGAATACGTTTTAATTAAATTTTTTTCCTGTTTCTATATATCAAATTCGTTTTTCTAAGATTTTCACAAGTACTACATATTTGAATAAAACTATTTAAGGGAATTGAATAATGTTAATTATTACAATTTTAATTATAACCCGATGATACTTTTTATGAAAGGATATGTAAACATACAATAGACAAGAATACTCTTCAATTTCAAAAACCAAAGGTCGCTCATGAACTCAGATATATAACTCAAAAACATGCTAACAATCCTAGAGGAGTTGATTGAAATCTACCTCCTCTTATGTTACATATAACGTGTATTAATATACAAAATTATTTCTCAATAAAATTTATTTTAGCGAACGTAAGGACAGCCAATGGCTACAGGGGAGCCTCTCCTCGTATGATATATAGCACTCTGTGTATTCCACTATTGTGTCAAGTAAGCGCGCTGGGCGCGAGCTTCGGTATCAGCATCACTCTCAGCCACAGAGAACCTACTATAAAGTAGTCCCAGCGGCCGTCGAGCGGTGTAGACATGCTTAGAGCTGTAATGCAGGTGGCTCATGTGGTACAATGACAAAATTATAATTTTAATGGATTTTTAAGAACAATCACACAGTACAAAAACATTTGATTAAAGCCACCTACTAAGCAAATTATTTAGAAATAATCTACGAACATTAAAAATATTTATTGTCTTCGTTTGTTTCGCACCTAAATCTTAACATTTTGTCATAGAGCAACGATTTTTTTAAATATATTTTTATATGGGTATATACTAGTTGTGCTTTTTGGATTTTTTTCTCTTTTTCTTCAAATTGTAGGTTTTTAAAGAAATTATATTTTTTTTTGCATGACTATTTTTTTTAATACATTACAACTGATGGCAAGTTGTAATAAAGTCGTTTATTTATTTCTTTTCCACTTTGAATCAATACTAGTGATCACTTGTGTACGTAACATAGAAGCATATAGTACTCTATGCATAGAAGTGACAGAAGGTTTTGATATTAATGTCAAAATGAGCTTTTCTGTGAAAACAATTAATCTTGAAAGAATAACTTATTTTATCAAGCTTAGTGTTTGGCATAATGAGTTTGTTGTTATTTCTAGTGTTTTTTGGTGTAAATCGTATTTTTTCTTGAATTTATTAATATTTTTATAGACATAAACTAAATATCATTACCCCGTAATATTATGACGTAGTCTATGATACTATAGAAATAACTAAAGTAAAGTAATTTAGTAAAGTAAAACTAAGTTTTTTCGATAAATCGCAAACATGAGAACCCTATTGTAATCTTGCGTCTAAGGTAATACCCAAAACAGTAGGATTGACCAAATCAATTCATTTCTTATTTAATTGTACAATGGTTGTGATATATTTCCTAGGTGGTCAATCGCTCTAATAACCTGTATATTGAAGGTATTTATATTGTAATCGGGTGAACACACGAAAGTAGCCAAGCTGTTCCAGTCACTTGTTCTAAGAATTAAGAAAAAAAATAAAGAAGTGCTTCGTTCGAATAGAAAGACTGTCCACAACGGAACTTAAGGATGAATACTCACTGTGCATTCGAACGCCCGATGATTAAAGGGGGATAGAGGAATTAATTCGTGCAAGTCATGCGCGCTCTCTCCAAAATCTATATAATACACAGCAAAGCTGGCAATACTACGACTGTGTTCGAGGCCAAAAATTTGCGCTTTTGTCTTCATCCAATCTTATAATTTACAATACTTACAAGTAAATTACATAAAGTTTACTATTTTTCCTCAACTATTCATCTGGCAATCTCATACAAGCGTCTTTTCAAATCAGTGGCGTAACTATACTGTATGAGAGTCGAATGGGGTCCTTAGTTCCCAAATATAAAACATTGACCAAGTGTATAATATTTTTTATTTCAAAATCACAAGTGTTAAATGATATTATATAATGGACTTTTTGTTTAATTTATAATCTCCTGAGCTTCTAAGAATAGTAGAAACTCGTTTGAACTAGACATTTCTCCCGAAATATCGCATCTTTTTATAAGGCAAATAATCGAGAATCTTGGAATTATTCAGACGAGAAAAAAACGTTCATCACTCATGAATTGTAATCTATGAAATGTTTTTTATAATTTTTGATTTTGTATTAAAATTCGCGAATTGCTGGATAATTTTTATTTTATATTGTATAACGTCCACAATCATTCTGCTACACTAACTTTTAATAGACAGATTTCTCTATCGACACTAGAAATGCTCTACTACAGTGTCGAAAATTGAATTTTTTTTTTTTGTTTATTAGACATATACATTTAAAATAATGACAAGTTCGTATTTTTAAAATTCGAAATATTAAATTGACGCAAACTCACAAAGAAACTAGCGCTCTGGCGTAAAGGTCGCATAAACCAAATGGCTATTTTGTCAATGTTATCTGTGGTACATATTACACAGATTAGTTAGAGAACATTACTCTACATATTAATTCGTCAATTTTAAATAAGTATTTCTTATTAAATCGATGGCGGATGCCTGGTGCATAGATTGAAAGAAGATTAGTTGCATTTTTATAAAATATTTCTTTTTATTATAAGTTTGTGAGTTTTCTTTCGGACATAAAAAACGATTATTAAAAAGACATCGTTGAAATAAAGATTTTAAAACCCAAATATACGTATTCACAATTTTTAAAACCTAGTGCACCAAAAAAAACCTTTAAATATTTTCAGGTTACAATAATATAAGCTAACATAATATAGATTTCGAGTCGAGTTCCAACACAGGTAAGAATTTTATTTAAAATTGATTACAAGGTTTCTTAAATTTATGCAATTTATATATCGTTATTTTTTTTCGAAGGATCTTTCATACTGCATGTTTGTGTATTTACGTGCTACTTTACAGGAAACAAGAGTACGGGGCTCCAGTATAAAACATTTAGCGTCTTTGCAAAAGACTTATCTCTGTGTTACTCCGGAGTAAGTCCTTCGCAATTTCGCCATTTATCTTCGTTATTATATACGATGGCTATTGTCTGAAAGAAACATCGAAAGGCTGCAGCTAGCGATGGAAAAAGTCCAATTGTTAATCCGCATTGGCTTTTTATGCTATCGCTATTTGTGGACTATCTTTCGTCTACTATTTACTTTTGTGTTACAAAAACGTAGTTGGAACTTGGGATAATGTTTTCAAAAACACAATTATAAATGGTTTACAAAAAATAAATATTTTTTACATGTACATTTGCTTAGAAATTGCTTTACATTATTATATACACTAACAACAAGTAAATATCTGTGTTTAGAAGTATTTCTAATTAATTAGCTGCGCTGCAACAATTTTTGAAATATAGTAATTGATTTTATTACATTGAAAACTTCTGCAATCACTATGATGGTAGTAGTAATTTTGCAATGAAATAGATATTCCTATTTTCAAAGGGTGTCTGAAATTTTTAAATAACTTCGTTGTTCTATTAAATAATGTAGAGAAACAATTGATAATTAAAAGTTTTTACATCTGACAAAATCACTTTCTTATTTTAGTTTCTAAGAAATAAAATGGATTGCTTCAGGTTTGAATAAAATCAAGTTCTTTATTCTTTCAAACTTAATAAATCCAAGTTGATAATAAACCAAGTTTGGACACTTTCTGAGATAGAAGTTGTGGTTTAATTTTATAGATAACATTTTATTCTTATAAAGCTTTTCTCATTTTGTAAATTGTATTATGTAATATATTATGTAGTTAGCATCTTCTGTAATACCACTGTTTGCATTGCATGATAATTTCTTTTTTGACACAAAACCAATGAGTATTTTCGGTCCACAAATTTTAGAATTAATGTTTAACATAACTCTGTCAACACCTATTGTTTCCTATCATGACCCATTCCAGTTAATAATTTTTGTGTCAGCAAAGAAATAGGTTCTGAATATATTTTTTGTTCATTAATAGTTAAACACTAACAGACATTTTATTTAATCACTAAATAATTTCTTTGAAAGTCTTGTCGGTCAGTTTTATGAAAGAAATTGAAATATATATCAAACAATTGCTCATATTCCATACAGCTCATCTAATTTGTTGATTTCAATTAATTTTTTGTTTTTATGTGTTGATGCATATCAGAGCCTAGACCCTATTCAGAAAAATAATGAACTTAAGAGAAATCTATTTCTAAAATATATATTTAGTTATATGAATGTAATTTATTAATATCTATCTATTTATTTATAGACTTTTTTCGATCTATAACACAATATGTAATTAAAATAATAAAATCTTGAATAACATAATTTTAAATCTCCGCTACCATTAAAATAAGTAATTAAATTGAAGTCAGTGTACCAAATCCTCTGATTTAATTTGTCCAAAATTGTGATTGTTGTTGTTGTTGTCGTCATATATAACAACAATCATAATAAAGCCTTAATTTCCGAACATTTCGAACATTACCAATTTAGCTTAAATAGTTTGTTACATTCACAGTATATCTGCTTGGTGTATCTTACGGCAAATGTCTGCCAGCATCTTTTACCATTTTCTATTGCTTGCTACTCTAAACCAAAGGAGACCTAAGGTAGCTTAGAATTTCTCTACCCATCTTCTTACATTGTGATCTCGGCTCCAAAAGCCATCCTTAGGATACCAAACTGTCACGTATTTGCTCAATTTTTCTTATTTATATTGGAACATGAGGCCAGTCCATCTCCATTTGAGCTGATTGATGCCTTAGAATATCTGTTGGTTTTGTTTTGCATATCATGTCCTTTAGTTTGAATCCTAGCCTATCTCCATGGCTTTCTGAAAAATCGCTCGTTTTTTTTTAAATTTTTAGTCACAAGTTGTAGGGGAGTATGTAGGTATGAAAAATATTTCCAAGGCCCAATATTTGGATCCAGTGTTCTTTCTTCTATCTTTGAACATTTGATCGCTCACCAATATTATGTGGCCTGGATTTAAATATTTGTTTACATTTTGTATTTTTTGTTCATTAGTACTTATATTTAGCGTTTATAAATTTGTCATCATTTTTGTCAAGTATTGAATTTATTTTTAGGCACGTTTCTATATGCTAGCTATGATGTACTCAAGTACTATTGGAGTCTCCTCCAATAAAACCAAGTCGTCAGCAAATCATCATGATATAGTCGAGATCCATCTATGTTTAGTCCAAGGTTATCATTATAGTTTTCTAAATATTTGCCCTAGAACTGCTTAGATGAAAGTGAACCCTAGAGATTGCAGCTTGAGGTTAACAATAATAGTAATCTAATAGTAGTAAGTAATCAATAATAGTAAATAATAATAGTAATAAAAATATCTTTCGAAAGAAATTATAGCAGATATAAATCACCTGCACTGTCACTTTGTTTGATAATCCATTTAAAAATGTTTATTATATACAAAGTTAATCATCCCCTGGTTTTATCAAAACTATATGGATCCAAAGCAATATGAAAACTGTTTCTTTGCTCTTCTATCGTACGTCACTGGAGCCTTTCTTGTTTGTCTCTTTAATTTACGTTTGTTTTATCCATGTCTTCTTCGGGCGTTCGCTTCTTTTCTAACCGTGTATGTTCCTACTTAAGAAGTTTTCTCATTAAATGCTTTTATCCTTTCGATGAAGCCAAATACGTGACCCCTTTTTTTCGTCTGGACACTTATGGATACGGCTCTGCCCAGTTGAAAGAGGAGTTGGTTATGTGGGACTCCATGAGCCGCAAGCTTATTACAACCCGAGGGAATTTCCTGCCCCCCGCTCAAGTCTGCTAAGAGAAGACACTCAGGCTTTAGAACGGAAGTCACGAAAATGACCTAGTCCTACGCTTGACCGGCCCGACCACCAAAACGCCTTTACCGGGGTCCAGCTAATACTTTCCAGTAATGACCCCTTAAGGAAATTATGGTGCACGCCTCCGACGTAGCGGGAGGTCAAGCACGATCCAGCGGTTCGGCACTTTCCCAACCACACGATGATCTGCCAAATCTGCAAACTGTTGCGCAAGACTGACAACCCCAGGCCAAAAAAGGGACTCCTCCAGTATCAGCTACGATTTTTTTATGGACCATTATGACTGTCTTCCGCCGCGCTGGGAATTAGCCAACGTCTAACGTAAAATGAAAGGAACTTATTAACCGTTGCCCAGGGAGCACCGGCCCGTATCGCTTCCCATGCCATGGCATCGATAGCGGACAGGCACACGCGGAGGTTCTAGGAGAGGCCCCCCATATTAAGTTATCCTACCACAAAAACCGATTATTTCGCATCTTTACTACCACTACTACACTACCTCTTACTAATTTCTATAATCATTTTCTTTACGACATACTTTATGTATATTATTTGATTTGCTTGCAATTAAAATATGGAGTACTTACTATAAAACAAATTTTTAATGCTAATATTCAAAAATATGCAATTGAAAATTATGATATTGCGTATAAAAGAATTAACTTCATATAAAAAATCTTAACATTTAACAGTAAGTAACAAGGTTAAGTAGAGTACCAGATTATGTTTTTAACGTTTGACATTTAACAAATAAATATGTATCTAGATTTGTCTAAACAAGTAACTCAGTGAGTCTGAGTAACTAATAGAAAACTTGCAAGCACTTGAGAAATCTTTCCTATACTCTTCTTAAGGGATGACAATTTTATTTTAGCTTTGCAGATGTAAATCAGCCTCTGCTTGAAATAAATAACAATGAATTACATATTTGTAATATTGTAACAGCGTATGGCAGTTATTATTATTCTTGCGCGGTGATTGAGTTTAGCAATCTTTTTAGGAGTTTAATAATGAATGAAGCGTCGCCACCCCCTGCGAAGAGGCAACGATTAGACAATGAAGCCATTGCTGACATCGATTTTACCGAAGATACTGATGTGGAAAACAAGTTCGAAATAAATGAAAAATGCGAAGACTATGTCAATTCACAAGAATTGCAGAAGCTTCGAGAATTTAAAGTTTTGGATGAAGTGAAGTCAAATGAAGAAGACGACAGCAATGATGAAAATTCAGACAACAGTTCGACCGGTATATTTATACCTGACATTGTTTAATTTATAAATTTTTATTATAATAAAAACCTTTTTTTTATAGGAGTGCCGGAGGAGGAATTAGAAAAAATGTTAGACGAAGACTTGCCAGATGATTTCAAAACAGCGCCAAAGCCTAAAGATAAGGCATATGTGACAAGAACAAAAATTGTCCTCGAAGGTAGGTTCCTATTTAGAAAACGTTAAACAGATCTGGAGACTAAAATAATTCCGTATCGATGCATTACAGAGAAAGGCGTGAACCAATTCGAGAATCTCCCCCTAGATTGGATGATGGTGCGACATTACAGCGGCATGCCCATTTATATGCACCGCAGCTCTCGCGTCTGTACTCTATCCAAACCTTATTTCATCGGTAAAGGCAACACAAGGGTAAGAAAATATTAATATCTTAGTTCAGTAATATTTTTTTAAGCTATAATGTTTAGTTTTTTAATAATTATTAAAACTTTCGTAGAGACACGATATTCCCATCAGCGCCATACCGTGCTTAGCGTACAGACGGGCTCTTGAGGAAGAAGAGAAACAAAATAAAATAGATCGTAAGATAGAGGAACAAATCAGAAATCAAACTGGTGCCGGGAATGATGACCCTCCCTGCGTCGTCATTGAAAATAAGAATGTAATAAATGAAGAAAATACACCAAATAATGACAACCCTCTACAAGAGTCGCAGATAGAGACAAACAATCAAGAAGATGATGCAGCCGAGAGTAATGAAAATAATGATAATAAAGAAATAAACCAACGCAGCGCAGATGAAAGTAACGAATGCCTGAATAGTGACTCGATCTCGGTGGCCACCGAACTTAAATGTCCCTATGCCTCGCGTGACCCGGAAGGTGAGGGTCAAGTTGCCACAGGAGAGGCTCACTCGAGCGCAACGGACGTTGAGGTTACGGTAAAAATAGAAACCGACGTCTCAAATGATGCAGATGTCGAATTATCTAACCAATCGATCAAGCAGGAGGGCGATTTGCCAAATGAGGCCGCAGACAATGAGAATGCCGAAGACGAGATTCCAGTCGGGCGTCGGCCGGTGGTGCTGCCGGGGGGAGCCATGATGCCGCCGCCCAGGGTGGAGTCCGTCAATTCCAGCTGGAAAACCCGCGACCTGACACCGGAGCAAGTCAATGAGTACTGTAAAAATCTCTTTCAGTTCAAGAGCGTCAGCATCATGCATTTCAAGTGAGTATTTGAAATCTCATTCACGTCTGAAGGTACCGTACGTTTCGGAGTCATACCGATACTCACAAATATATATTCAATATAGTCGTATTTTATGTAAATATTAGAGATGGATCGACTAGTCGGCCTGTTTTGCAGTAGGCGACTAGTGGTCGATCGGTCGCCAGAAAGCGCCGATTAGTAAACTCTTGAGTCACGGCTAATTTTTACAAAAAGTGGCTTAAAAGTAAAAAAAAAAGATTTTTTAGATTGATTGAAAAAAAGATTTTTGAAGATTGATAACTAACTGTAATAGAAACTATTTGTTTACTTTTAATGTTACAGCATCTTACTTTACGTCTTTATTTAGATATCATTTAATTTAGCTTTATATTCATTCTCTAGAAAATTTGTATTCATTAAAAAAAATCCATGTAGTCCATGAATCTAGATATTTTTTTTTTATTTACGTACCCGTTTTGACAAAACTCGTACGATACTTACATAACTCCAGTTCTATTAGTTGAATAAAAAGTTAAACTCATTTTAAAAAATATGAGGATCGGAAGATTCGCGAAGTCGTAGAATTGTAACCCCCAGACGCTGGGCGGACCGTCGTAAGTACACGAAGGCGCGCAAGACGCTGCAGTACCCCGCGCTGCCGCCGGGGACCACCCTCATCACCATCCCCAAGCACCACGGGACGGACGCAGGTCAGACTCACTCGCATTTTAAAATTCACGTAATTGTCGCATTCGTATATTTAATCTGTATAGAGATATTTCTGTAGGATGTACATTAGAAAGAAACAGTAAAATTGATATCAAATTGTCGAGGACCGACGTTCCTCTTTCTACACCTCCACGATCTTATGAAAAAAAATAAGAAAACGGGTTCGACGACGTAGATGATATGTCGTCCTCGCCTATAGAGCCGGCGGCCCGTGTACGTCGAGCGTGTACGTATATTTGTCCGCAGGCGGGAAGTCGGCCAAGCGCGACTGGGTCATGAACATGAACGGCCGCAGCTACCTGTCGGTGTTCCACGAGTACGTCTGTCGTGCGCTGCAGAAGCAACCCGTCTACGAGTACAAGCAGCTAGGTACCGACGAGCAGTAATAAAAATAGAGGACTCGTAGAGCCCCGGCGTCAGACGGCAGTGCTCACTAGTGGGAGTGGTCCGCAGAGAACGCGTCGGCCCCCTACCAGGCGGCCGTGTACATCGGCGGCATGCAGTACGGCGTGGGCCGCGGCTCCAGCAAGCGACAGGCCAAGTACGCGGCCGCGAGAGCCTCCATACACATACTGATACCGGAGATGAGGGAGCACCTGGAGCCCCCCGCCGACGAGCAGCAGGGCGACACGGACTTCAGCGTGAGGACTCCCTCGCCGCCGTGGCCGACGATTTGACTCGCGTACTCGACGCTAATGTCGGTAATATCGCCTTCCAGTTTTTCGACTACGTGGGCATCGAGGACCCCCGCATCGCAGAGTTCTGTGCCTCCACGTGTGAGCCCTCCCCGCACGCCATCCTGCGGACCTGCCTGCTGAGGAACTTCGGTGCCGGAGACAGACACATACACACCGAGGTATACGCGCTTCCGGCGGCGAGAGCACACGTCGCGTTGATTTTCGATCGATAAAACATGATATTGGATGTTTTGCTTTAAATTATGAAATAACACACAGACTACGATATGTAGCAATCGAGCCTCTTTTACTCTTTTACTCGGCGGTCCGACCCGGGGTTACCATATAAATTATTGAACGGTTACAATAGACCCTATCATATCAGGGTCTTCATCAATTCAATCATCAATTGCAGAATGAATGAATTGCAGAATGCATTGCAGACACGTGTAGTTGAAATCATTTACTGTATACAATATATAAAATAAAAATAATGTAAGAAAGAACAAAAATAAAAACAGATCTATACAAAATCCAAAAAAGTTTTAATTAATTAAAATACATATTTAGATGAAGAAGCTCGAGTACCAGAAGACTGAGCTGACTATGAAAGTGGGAAAACACACCGCGACCGTCGTCTGTAAGAACAAGAAGACCGCCAAGCAGCGCGCCTCGCAGGCCATCCTGCAGGTAACGACAGACAGACTACATACTTCTGTATAAAATATACATCTAGGGCGATACTAAAGTTCTTAGAAATTGAGCAAACTAGCAAGTTGTTATTTTAATTATATATCTTCAAAATAGTTTCCATTCACATCGATACATCGCCGCATTCGATAGAACCACCGATAAAAGTACTTTGCGCACTCGTTGTTAGGGGTCTCCTCGACGGCCTTCTGACACACAGCTATTGCTTCCTTGGCGTCCATAAAATGTTTTTCTCGAAGTTTTTTCTTTATTTTTGGGAGTAAATAATAATCACAAGGTGCGAAATGGGTTCTAAATGGCGGGTGCCCCAGTAATTCCACGTCTGACGTCGCCGAAACGTCGATCGTTCGTCGGGTGGTGAGAGACGAGGCGTTGTCGTGGTGAAGGAGGATCCTACTCCGAGGTCGTTTCTCGAAATTTTTTTCCAAGAGAAGTAGCAAACAAGTGTTAGTACACACTCTACGACAACTGAGTTTTGATCTCCTAAAACAATCGTCTTATAATGACCAGTAGAACCAAAGAATGAGGACACCAGCTTTTTTCCTACGCTTCGATTTCTCATCAATTTAGTTGGCAATTCCTCGATAGGAAACACCCACTTAGCAGATTGTCTTTTGGTTTCCAGATCATAGCTATAAATCCAGTTTTCATCGCTCATATGTCGAATACAGCATTTGAGTCACCTCCGTTAAAACTTTGTATCATTTCACGGCACTAATCCAAACCAAACCAAACCATACCAATGCATAAGATTGTCCAAATCTCCTGATAGGTTAATCTCGGATTAGTCTCTATCATACGGCGCACAATACTGACGCATCTTCAGTCGTCCTCATAGAAGACCATCCTTCACTCGGAGCATCGGTGAGATTAGTGCGGCCACGTAGAAACTCATTAAACTATACACACGAATACTGTAGACACGAAAAGTCTTCATCGTAAAAGGTCAATAGAAGTCTGTCATAACTTGTGGACTTAAATGACACCGAGAGTAATAAAAAATCATATTACGGATTTTATTTCGCCTTAAATTCATACTGACGTGATACAGACAATTTTCAATTAGCGGCCAATTCGTAAAACAAATGACAAATTAATGAAATTCATACTTAATAATATTAACAAAAAGTTCTATTTTTAGAATGAAACTTTATTATATTCTTTATAAGTAGCCAATTCTAAAAACTTTCAGAGTCGCCCTCGTATATATAGATAAGCACACACACACACCCAGTAGCGCGACTGTATCTGTCCGTCCGTCTGTCGCAGGCGCTCCACCCTCACGTGCGCTCGTGGGGCTCGCTGCTGCGTCTGTACGGGTCGCGCTCCGTCAAGAGCTGCAAGGAGAAGAAGCTGGAGGAGCAGCAGATCACGCTACTTCAGGACAAGGCGCGCCAGAACGAACCGAACCACGCCGTGCTCACTAAGCTGCGGCACGAGATGACCAAGCTGCGGGAGAGGGACGCCGCCGTCGTCCCCATCGGCACTCTGCTGCTGCACGACGACCCTCCCACGCACTCGGCCTCGCATCTCAACAACGTCGACCTCTAAGGCGGGCGGGCCTCCTCCTCCTCCTCCTCCTCCTCACTGACGTCGCACAGTAGCGAGCCCTCCTCGTGCCACCCCTAAATACATTCCCCTTTCAAAAACCCCTTAAGTAACTCCCGCTTACATCTCACTAACGTCGTCCTCGGGCGGCCCCCACAATGTATCACTTTTATAAATAAATGATAAAAAAAGAATAATAGTAGATTTTATGACGAGAGAGCAAAACAGTATGTTTAAAGTTTAGTGCTGAAGATCCTCGCTCGACGGGAAACACAATTTACTCTCGAGTTATAAACTCTACTTTTCATCCCATTTTTATGAGAAAACCTACTAATTATAAGAAACCAAACGAAACTGGCGTACCTTTGTTTTTTTTTATTTAGCGCCGTGCGGCCGACGCGTACAGACAGTAACTCATACAATTTGTTTTCAATTTATATCGATGTTTATACTTATGAATGTTTCAAATTAAAATCACTTTTCCGCTCGCTAAAAAGTTCCTATCGGGAAAGAGCTATTTTGCTCCCGTTCAAGGAACAAAGCGACACTTTTTGAATAGAAGGGATGAAAAAATATAATTTACGTTCCTTTATTTAAAACCGTTGGCCGTCTCCTTGTGTGTAATGGCGGCTGGAGGTTCAAGTTATTTATAGTATTTTGCTAAAAATATATGAAAATCATAATAATCATTTCTTAAACCTCATCAATCTTATATCCATGCCAAAGATCCCATAATGGTTGGAAAAAAAAATATTTCGTCAAATAATCCTGTTTATTTAAAAATAATGTATTTGATATTTGATGTTTTTAGATTAGCTTTAGACTACGCACTATGACTAGCTAATAATGATGTAAACTTAAAAACTCTTGGTAATATTAGAGATTGTCCCTTCTGGATCAAATATATAATCTAAATATGTAATCTGTAGTATGAGTAAAAAATGATTTTCGTTAATTTAAGTTTTAAACGTAACGATTACGTATATCATCTTAAAATAATAAACATAAATTATTGTCTGTCACTGGTGACTTCCCTCTGACTCGGACTGCTTATTTACAAAATATCAATTTTATAATCCGCAATATACGCAATAACTCCCGCATACAGTAGAGGTTCGATAAACCGGATAATCGAATTTTAAAAACAAAAGCGCTCTTCGAAATGCTCCTTAGCGACGTGACCTTAAAAAATTATAGTTTATACAGAAAATATTCAAATATGACATTGTTTTTAAATTACTAAAATACTGCAACCTATTACATGAAATATAAAATACACATGTAGTTTAAATTACCCAAAAAATTTGGTAATTTACATTTGGTGGGTAATCAAGAAAAAAAATTGGTAATTGTCATTTGACGTAAGCCAGCTTTGCTCTTCGTTCCTGCAATATCACGAATTCATTTTAGTTGTATCGCCTGGCTCACGAGACAAACAGACAGACATCGGTTGTTTTTCAAAGCAGTGTAGTTGGTGACTAACTAAAACCATATCAAATATAGCTAATACGAGTTCGGACATGTTTTTTTCTTGCACTGATGCGACTTAAGTTACTTGTCCGGGTTTAATAATCCTGATAATCGTGTTTCTACTGTATATCTATATATATTTATATAAACTTAGTCGTGTATAGTACATAATAAACGTTGGTAATTGGTTACTGTATTCAGAAGAAGAAAAAGAAGGACATAGTATATTAAGTAATAAGATTATATCTTTGACTGTAGCGCTACGGATATCTAGAAGATAACAACGAAATAAGTAACCTGATAGACTCTTTGTCTCTTAATAATATTCTGTACCGAAATTGCATATTTTTTATATATTTACTAAATTACAAATTGTACAACAAAACTTATTATGAAATCTATTCGGTGTTGTTTGTATATCTTGTAATAAAACGTTACTTTAAATTTAATTAAGAAGCTTAAAGCAATTGTTATCAATTTTCTCCAATATGGAAGTATTTGGTCTCATATCTGTACTGCAGCATTATGAAACTATAGAAAATATTAATTGTGATTTTAAAATATTAGTATAAGCAATAAAAAAGTAATCAAATGTACAGATAGTTTTAATTATAAACAATCTTACACAATCGAGCAATAGTATCATTGGTTAAAGTAACATCTACACAGGGAAGAAAAATTACTAAATAATTATAATTGCACGAATGATTTCGTTGTTATAATAGGAACGGTACATTATTGTACTGTATATTTTATGGTAAGTACAAATAAAGAGTTCACGATTAATCACGTTCACGTTAATCAATGATTACAGTGTTCGAATGAACGGATAGCCCATTAGTAATGATTAGCTCATCCCTGTTTACTCAGCCCGTGGTCGCGGAATATCCTTAGTTTATGTAGTTAATTAGACTTTTTTAAAAAGTAACCATCTAATGCCACTGGAATATGTATGAAAGTACGATTGCTTAAAATTTGTACCATTTATGCAATTATAGTTAGGAAAAGGGAACAATTTTAACTCGGTATTATCAAATATGAGAGTTCAACTTAAACACCAACACTACCAAATGAAACCTTATTATAATTATATTAAAATAATAGTGATAATAATTAGTAAGTTTAGTATCACTGGTACATGTCCACGGTCACGATACAAACTTAAATACACTTAATTAAAATATATAAAACTATTATAATAAATTCGTTTTGGAGGAAGTTTTTTAGTTAGAAAATTAAATTATATCTTATCAAAGTTGTAAAAAACATATTATTTTCAATAACTAGATGAAAATAGACTGGTGGCGAAGATAGTACAATCCATTGTCTTTTAAGTTAAAACGCTTTTCATTCTCTTCATTAAACAACTATTCTGTTTGTGCTTTGGTTTTCATTTTTGAACATTTTAACAACCAGAAAGTAATACTAATGTAACTTAATATTGTAATTAATATTAACTTGAGAATATATCACGACAATGACGGTATTATATAGAATTATAAATTCGTCAAAGTGAGTTACGACATGACAAACCAGTTGTCAGAGCGACAGGCATGGGGTCCAAAAGTCAAAGTTTCTAGTCAAGCTTGAACTCGTTGATGAATTTATATCCTATATTTCTTCAATAAACAAATGTATATATTCGATGGGTTGTGTTTAGCGCCACAGCCAGCGAGCAGAGCGACTCTCGCTCGCAGAGAGCACATTCGATACACCACCCTCAATATTGGAGTAGGGAACCTGGGAATTATGAATCAGTTTGAATTGTCTTTATAAATTTATTACTATATTCAATCTTGCATAATATTAGATACCATCATAATAAACAAGAATGTATAAGCGGGGTCTTTCCATAATTTTCGCTAAAAAATTCGGAGTGATTAGTAACCACATTTGTTAACTGTTTACAGTTCAGTTTTAAAGTAACCGCCTTGAAAGTAACCCCGACAGACTAGATATAGTTTTCGTAGAGAGTGTTACAAGAGAATCGATAAAATTTGTAAATGGATTGCATAGTTGTAAATATGACACCCATAATCAAACGAAAGATGTAAACCATTACGCATATGATAAATATTATAACTTACGGCATCTCCTAGCCAGCGTCGCTTAATGAAGTCGGCGGCTCTCTCTGCGACCATCACGGTGGGCGCGTTGGTGTTCCCGGACGGCACACTCGGGAACACGCTGGCGTCCGCCACGCGCAGGCGGTCCAGGCCTTGCACCTGAACGACGGATGAAATATATGTTGCATATATATAAGATCAATGTGGGAGTATTTTTATTATGTTAAATTTCGCTACTCGGGTACTTTTAACGGTAAGTTAATAAAGAGACGTACAGCTCCGGACAATCCACGTTACTTGGTAGAAGGATTTTTATGTCGAGCAGTTTATGGCGGCCGTTTAATAAAGAGATGGTATTTATTGCAATAATTGTTATTGGATTCAGTGTTTCTACATGTTTTAAAGTTTAAATATTGTATAATTTTTTCCTGAATATCCTTTATGCCGCTGACACATTTTGTAAATTGAGGATTCCAAATACGATTCCATATACCAAGGTGCTTCTCGCTAATGTATTGTAATTTCTTACTAAACAAGTTATGTTCTTAAAAGTAACGCACATTCGCATTACAAATCTCATAGGCTTTATTGATAATAGAATTTATATGATCATTCATTGAGAGTTTAGATGATTTTCTCAAAGGAAAACTGTTTATGGTATTTGTTGATAAGTGTATTTTTACGAAATAATGTGATTTGGGTGCAGTCTCAATATTCACATTTATTCTGCTAGTTGTATTGTGTTAATTATGTAGAAAAAAAATTAATTTATTTACGTTTATACTAAGATCTTGATTTTGAAAAAAGCAAAATCGAGATCGTTAGGTACACCAGTGTGCATCTCACAAAATTATTCAATATTACGGTGCGAACCTGCAAAAAGTTATCTACGACGGCAGTGGGGTCCCCTCTGGGTCCCATCTTGCAGGAGCCGGCCTGATGGTTCTCGGGCGCTGTCTGCATTCTCACCGCGCACTCCCAGTACGCGTCGCAACCGAACTTTATTTTCTCGCAACCTTTCACTGGTGTTTTATCTAATTTCATGCCATATTGTTTTAGTGTCTTGGTTTCTGATAATTTGATAGCGAATTTGATGCCTTCTACTAATGTTTTAACGTCATCGGGATGAGTGAGATAACTGAAACATTTAAACAACAACAACAATTTAAACGTCTATATAATAAAAAAATGTGCAAAAGTTTTGACTTGATGCAGCTATCAAAATGTAAGTAAAGTTTTAAAGATTTATTTTTATATTAACCAAATAATCATTTAAGTTATTTACAATCAATGTTTACTCACTTCGCATATATCTTGGGGTATTCGAATGGATCCGAACTAGCGATCTCCAAACGGCCGCGGCTTTTGGGGTGCAGCACGGCAGGAAACATTTGCACGCTGCGTGAACCCTCGCCGAGGCGCTCGCCCACCATTCCCGTCTTAGCGCAATCCGCGAGGAAACCACCGAAGAAGAGTTGCACGTCCGGATCGTCCACTGCCGGGTCGGAATATTTCGTGTGAATGAATCCGGTCACTTCGGATATACCTAAAAAATAAGAAATGGTCGAGAATAATATTCTACAACGACATTATTATAAAAGATTTAAAGCTATGGTCAATAAGCAAATTGGTTTTATATGGCTTATAAGCAAATCAGCTTTATAAAATCGAATAGTAGACTAACCGGTGCCCGACATCAGCCCGTCTCTGAAGAGCAGGTACTCCATGGCAGTGGCCCAGTTTAGGGGCGCCGTGTTGTTGTCGTCGACGTGGAAGTTGAGGAAGTGCGCCACGTGGTTGTGCAGGTTGCGGCCCACCGGCGGCAGCGCGTGCAGCGCGCGCACGCCCGCGCGCGACAGCACGGCCGGGTCGCCCACGCCGCTGCGCTGCAGGATCTGAGGGGAGGCCACGGCTCCCGCGCTGGAGCGCTCAATTGTTACAAAACATTCCATATTCAAAATATATAAAATCAAAAATCCAACAAGACGAGCACGATACGAAAATACATGAAACCAAGATAATGATAATATCTTTTCAACCATACCTTAAAATTATTTCGTTGTTTGCAAAAATTACTTCGGTTCCCCCGTAGCTGTTCCTGACTTCTACCGCGTAGGCCCGTCTCGTGGTCTGATTGATGAGAATCTTGGAGACGGTCGTGTTGAGCATGATGTGCAGATTGGGGCGATTTTTAGCCGGTCGCAAGAAAGCTCTCGCGACACTGAGGCGCGAACCGTTCCTATTTGTTGTTTGTGCAATGGAGAAACCGGTGTGCCTCTCGCCATTTAAGTCTCTTATTTGGTAACCTAAAACAATGCAAATGTAGTTTAATTATTCTTAAAGTAATTAAATTCTCTAGTTCAAAACTTACCTAATTCCTCCGCCGCTTTAATAATGCTGTGGCTCAAAGGTGGATGGTAAGGGAACTGGGATACGGTCAGAGGTCCTCCGGTCGCGTGGTATCCCTTATCCATCTGATTCAATTGCTTGTTGTCTTCGGACTTGAGGAAGTAAGGAAGAACTTCCTCGTAAGACCATCCCTCGTTGCCGGCAGCCGCCCAATTATCGTAATCCTTACGAGAACCTCGGATGTACATCATTCCGTTCATGACTGACGTTCCTCCTAGAACCTAATTTGAATGTATATTTTATATTAATTTTATTGAGTTACTTTTGTAAATCGAACGATAAATAATCTCACACATAAGGTGAATCAAAGTTATATACAATAAAGACAATATCTTTTTACCTTCCCTCTAGGCCAGTAACATTTTCTATCCTTTTCCCCGAGGCAAGCAGCCGGCTCGGGCTCAGTGTGATATCCCCAGTCGATGCTAGACCCAATAAAGTTCAAGAACATCGAAGGAACTTGAGCACCAGTCGGTTCATCGAAGCCTGGCATTTTTAGAAATTTAGAGGAGTAGTAATTATTTTTAGATATCATTGATATATTATATGATAATAAATATTATTTCTACGTCACTTTTTATATTAATTCTAATCATCCCGGGCTTCTCTTACCAGCTTCCAAGAGCAGCACCCGCCACTCGGGCACTTCAGACAGCCGCGCTGCTATCACTGATCCCGCCGACCCACCCCCTACCACTATGAAGTCATACACAGAGTCCATGTGTCGTCGGTACTGAAACAATAACATTTAAATCCAAATTAATAAGAAATATAACCGTGGTAGTAGTAATATTATAGCTTACGATTCACAATCTAGCTCTCAGCACTCACCACTCAGTTCTACTCTAAGTATGAACAACAATTCGATGGTGCATCGTGATTTCAATAGCTTTCATACCATATTAGGAGCCACAAAAATGCCCTACAAAAGGAATCACATGAGAGAAGGATTAGGTTTAAGTCACTAACAGTTACTTGTTAAGTATTTTACTTTCAAATAACGAACTTCGTAATTTTATTGCGTGGTGACGAAAAAAGGAAAAATAATTAAAACAATATAATAATAAATGTATTCCTTAGACCGATAGTTTTTAATGAATAAACATTTTTGTTACATCACTTTCATTCTAAAAATACAAATATACTAATAGTAATAAGATTTTTTCTTAATTAATTTTTTTTATGCCAAATATTATCTCGTTCGACTACAGCCTGCCTGATGTATAACTCCATGCTGTCACACTCTTACCCAGTAATAACGTAAATAATCTGGATTTAAATTCCAATTCTTAGAAAGCATTAATTTGATAGAGAGTTTCGAAGTTTTGTCGTCTTTACAATGTAAATTTAACGCGAGATTGTCATAATTTGGGTCTTCATGAAACACAAGAGCTGGGATTTGTCTGCTTCGAAGTCACGATGGACACGATTGAGATTTAAATGAAGACTTCTAATTGTTAATTAGATTCACGTTTGAGGACGGTATGAAACAGCTGTTAAAAAAAATTTATTTCACAGTTTCTCATTATTTTAGGCTTAAAGGGTTAGGAGTCAACAGTAGTGCGAGACGTTCACGTTATAAGGTCACATTATAACCATGTAAACCGATAGTCTGGAGACTGCTCGGAAGCCCGAGCCTGATGCGAGTTCACAAGTGGGTGCCCTGATAGGGGATATTATGAGGCGCTTAATGTGTAATTTGTCAATTGTGGGTAATTTGCAGTTACAGCAATAGTACCTACATAGCAACTAAATAGTGCATTAGCAGGTATAGTTTCTCGAAACAGAAGTTTAAAGATAAAAGTAAATTTCCGTCAAAACTTCCTGACCATTGTTTTATTCTTTTATGTTATGATCGGAACAACGCAGTGCACAACAAGATAATATAATAACGCACATAATTATTTCACACAATTATTAAGATTTCATTATGATTAAGTGTGAAGACAACTATCTAATAAATAACGACAATCAGTTGTATTTATGCAACATGTTTCTATTGTTTGAGACGGAAACGTTTTAATATTCAAAACTAATAACAACAAATCGTTCTCGAACTCAGAACAACTGCCAAATAACCACGGAAATTATAATAAAGATGTAAACAGTAAATTGTAACAACATTTGATCGCCGGAGGCTGCGTCGTGCTTTACTGGAGATATTGTCTACCATTTGCAGTTATTTCCTTTAGAGGTCATATCCAGTACTTAAGTCAGTTATGACATCGTATCAGTACACAGCCGAGCACACCTACCCGCAACCGATATATCATTTTTTTTTAATCTCTAGTGCCCCAAACAATAAGTACAATAGGCAGACTTAATGTGCTGAAGCATTCTCTACCATGAAAATCACAAAATATGAAAAGATAAATTTTACAATAAGCAGCCATTAAAATATCAAAATTTGATGATCTCAAGATATTGTTAGTTGATATGTTTCTTATAATCATAATAGACAGTACTTGTGCTCTTCCACAGGGATCCTCTAGGTCGCATTGACTCCTCAGGAATACCTCCAGTAGTCCCATGAATAGCATGAAGGAACCGCCCCCGCAGGCTGCTGCGAGCGTCGGGCCCGGTGGCGACATCGGGCAGTTACAGGACAGCGCCATCTGAGGAGTTCATATAAAACAAACACATAAACAACTCCAAACTTTAGAATCTTAATCAGAAGAATGTATTTATTTTGCTTGAATAATAGTAACGTTATAGACACGTTTCTTATAATAGACATCTAAAGAAAATCCTAGATTTAGTTGATATGATATCTTTATAGTTATTCTAATGCTAATGTTATTATAATAACAAAAGAAATAGAATAATATAAGAATAACGTACTCGGAATTTCAAAAGTACAATATTTAAATGTCCTAGTCCTATTTCCTTAAGGATGGAATTTAGAGTAAAATGTCTGATAATAACAAAATAAAAATGAATATAAATGCCAATTCTTATTTATAATATAAGTGGTAGCTGAAATCTTTTAATACTGACTCCTTTTGGTTTCTCAATCAGTTTATTTGGCAACACATTATTAATAATGTACAGTTTTTATCTTAACATGACCTGAGCCGTCATGTCAAGTCGAGTGCCTGACTTGACAAGTGCCGAGGGCATGGACCGAACAGTCTGCTCTCACTCCCCATAGGGCAGAGGTCCGAATATTATTGTAATAAAAAAAATACTCTCTTAATGTCCATTATAAGTCTTATTTAGAAAAAAGTACCTGACTCTTTTTTTTTGTATAAATTACAAAAAATATATATATTCAAATACTCGTATATTAACATTTTGCCCTGCACTGCTGCGCGACTACTACTTCTATATTCTTAGAGTAAAAGACTTCAACGAGCGTATTTTAGAATAAGAAATAAATAATAATTGCTTATAAATACATTTAGTATTATACGATAATGGTAACTAATGGTAATTACCATTATGACACAATGAGACAGATCATTAACTAAAGTATGTCCGTGCATGTCTGCCCCTGGCCGAGTTCTCGACCTATGAAATATAACCTATCTTAGATGATTTAGTATACCCTCCGACATTATAAATTATTAACATGTACTGGGATTTAATAAAATATCTTATATGTCATAAGGACTAGGAAGTACAACATTTTATATAATTTTAATAATATTAACATCACATACTGTGCTGACTTCTCTTTCATCTTATGTTGTTTTATGTAAAAAATTCAATTTTTGAATCCACGTTAGCATGCGAATTCGGTGATTGATATAATGTTATGTTCGCTCGAGTGACTATTGAGGACCATTATTTTTCATAATTTAGTCTACTTCAGATTATTCTTATAGATTCAATCTTCTTTACTATCAATATTCTTTACAAGATGTATGTGGTATTTTTCGGTTCGGGAAGCTATTAGAACTCTTAAGTCAGCGAGGCTTCACCAACGACTTGATCAGGGGCTATATCAACACCGATTAACCAGTACCAGGTTTTAATTTAGTCTAATTAAAAATAGTAATGTAGTATTCTCTGACTGCAATATATTTGAAATAAATAGTAATTAATAGTTTAGTTACTTTTTCTCCTCTGCACAAAGATGTCAAAAATGGTTCATTTTATCCATACTTACAGAAACCGAACGTAAGACTGACAGCCTTAGTGTGTCATTTAGATTACCTGTTTGATTTTGTTATAAAACTCAAGACTTAAGTCAATTAACTTTATTCGCATGTTGCGTGATTTATCAAGATTGCATGAACATTTATTCGACCTAATATTTTATAGTTACTTGTAGTCAAACCTACAATGTTATATGGCAGTTATATTACAAAAAATACTTAATAGTCATCGAGACCACCACCAAATTGATGTCTATCAGTGTGCAAAATTTCAAAATTTTCGGATATATTGTTTTTGATGGATGCTTGCACAAAAGATGCAGAAAAAGATCACATAGAGAGCTTCGCTCACTCTGCTTGCTTTGCTCAATAATTGACACAGAAACAGTTATTTAACTTTCATGAAAACGCTTTGTATATCAGTGGGTCACTGTTCTGACCTCAGTTAGACAAGTCATGCGATCGTGTCACTTACGACGACATTGATTGTTCTACATTTGTCATGCTGATTCTTCAGCTGTGAAAGCTATTTGAGCAATTGTTATAGTTGTAATACGTTATTATAATAAAAATTAAAAATATCGAAAGTAATATTATTTATTTTATATAATTGAAATTGTAAAAGTTAATATCGAAGTTATTAACAATTTATATCTTAATAGTTTATATCTTAATATAAGTGCGTGAAAGTTATTTTCTGTTATAACAATTTATTATGATATTTACGTTTAATATTAAAATGCGGAAACGTTTTTCGAACATATTGTTTGTTTGTGAGCGACGACCGAAACAAAACTAGTGCTCGACGACACTGTCCTTATATAGGAGGTACTTTAAAATATAAACAACGACAGGTTCCTTGTGTAATAATTAATGATGCAATTCAGCAGGTAATTTCATTTCAATTATAAACTTTATAAGAAGTATACATGAAGTTATTTTGTTATTTTTAATATTTACTTGTTTGCTATAAATTTTGTGGTATTTTACATATTTAGAAACTGTATATTATTTTTGGCAAAAATATATCCTTTTTTTAAGGAGTTTGAAAAGTTTTTAAAATCTTTATCACAAATATTCAGAGATTGTGATTCAATTTGGTTTTGTTGAAAAAGCCACTGTGCCATCGACATCTACGTACAGACAGATATTGTGCTACTGCTAGTTATATAGTATGTACTAATTATAACAGTGCAGTAAATATTATAAACTCTCACATTATAGTTAAATTAAATCGAGAATAGGAATAACTGTTTCGACAAGTATCTTACTATGTGACTGTTTATAGTCGACGTGTTTTCTTCATACAAAAAATGTGAGAAATGAGTCGGCATTCTTTGTAATATTGAGCCACCCTGCTAAGTCAGAACTCGCAGGATCGTTCACAGATCTATATTATTTAATTAATTAGAAAATTAACCAGAACCATTACATTTAAATAAGAATACATCTAAATATTTTTTAAGTTTAAAATAAATAATACAGCTCATACAGAATGCAGTTATTATTTAAACATTAAGTACAGTAATATACGCGCGTGGTCTCTCACAGGAAAGAGTATATCAACGTGTGCTATGTGGATCTAAAAACAAACCACATATGAGCAGGTTGTATAAGCTCCTGATAGTATTACATAACTGATGGTTATCTAGAATCTTAAGATCAAATTATATAAAGAAAAATAAAATAAATTCCTTTGGAATCCCAATTTCATAATAAATAATATTCATTTTTATTATGTCAATTCATTCCTTAAATCAAAGATCTGATGTTTAATAAAATAACGAAAATTAATAATTTCTCACGATCAATGACCGATACATTATACTATTATACTTAAGTTTAAATAAAAAAATAATATCCTTCCTTCAATTTAATCACACAGTTATACACTCTACCTCTCCCTCTTGAATCCAATTAAATAACTAAAAGATACCAATACATAAAGTTTGAATTTTATTAGAATTATAAACAGTATTGTGCTATTACATTTAGATGAGTCTATTTTGCAGAGCAAAAATTATCTTAGTTGACTTATATAATAAACAAAAGAGACACTAAATTTACAAAACACATCGAACAAGATCGGTTACTTAGTTTTTGCGTGAATCGTCAATGTAACAATACAAAAATTGTTTCAAGTTCTGTGCCTAATACTGAACTTGTAGATATTGGTTTTATTAAGTTATCCTCGTCGTTGTTTACTTATTTAAGTGTTCAGTATTTTGGGTGTACTTCTCACAATCTGACACCACGCCATGTGAACCAGGTCGCGGGAATCAGATCATTATATATTTTTGTTTGTTGAGTTCAACGTATTGTATAATCTCGGTATCTCAGTTTTAAGCTCAAACGGTTATTTATACCTGCGGCAGGTTTTATTTGAGCTTTATTTTTTTATTGATTATTATTGTTTTAAGACTTTCGTGATCTGTGATTATTATTATCTACACTAATATAATAAAGCGAAAAACTTTCATTGTTTATGTAACGCGATAATCTCCCATAGTAGGTCATATATGAACGACTATTATTTATAATGATGACGGACAGGTTCATCTATCATTACAGCTACTACTTTATGTCATTATAACCCATGAACTATCACAATTTAATAATACATTAACGAATGAAAAAATATGTCTCCAAGAGGAGTTACATAAAATGTACATACAAATATTATTGAATATATCTATCAAACAGTATAGAGATATATAATGTCTACATTATTAGTAAATGTCTATAATTCTCGGGACCGCAGCGCTCTTGTGATTTACTAATTATTCTAGTTATTACTGTATTTGCGGTCTCAGCTCTGTGTTATTATGTGGCGGCGTTTTACTACAGCCTTCTCCCGATATAAGCATCTTGAAGTCGGTGGTTTTCAATCTTAAATATATTCGAATATTCTATCAAGAATAGTATCATATTATTAATGTGTTCGTTTACAAAATATCACTCCAAGTGTTAACTATAGTTCAGATTTTCTTATTTCAAGATTGCAATTTATTATTCGTCTATCGGAGAGTTATAATGGTAATGAAACAAAGAATTCCTAGATAAAGAGTAAAAAATCTATTAATTACGACATTTTTTTTACTATTTATTCCTGGTGATACTTATTCTGCGACATTTTCTATAATTCATTTATTTATATCTTTTCCACTTTGAATCAGTATGAGTTATCACTTCACATGTACATCAATTAGAAGTGTCTGGAGTTCTCATTTTGATACCACATGGGAATAAGTCCCTCTGCAAGGAAATCCTAAACGCGGTTTGGTTTGAGAAGAACCACACAACAGACTCAGCCAGGAATTTTTTTATTGTGATTACTGTCTTACAAACATTTAAATATTTTACAAAATTGCAAACAATTAAAACCATAGCAATCAATTCAATATAAAGATAAATACAAATATATAAACAACACATATTTTAACTGGTTTCATCTATATCCAACCAAAAACAAAGGTCCATTGTATCTTATATAATTAAGAACTCTTAGAGGAGCGGCCTTGTTCGATCCCTTCAGTTTCAAGAGCGAGTGAGCGGAGATTTGTCTGTAATGTCAAGGAGATGAGAGATATGTTGTGGTATCTGTGTGAGATGAGGTTCGGTAAGTTGAGGTGAAGAAATGAGATAACGTAGTAAAAGGTGAGGTGAGGTGAGACTACTGTTAGTATATTGTAGGTGAATGCAATAGGAGTTTTATTTAGAAATATACATGTGGAAAGAGTATTATGTCAATTAAAAGTATTGGTCGAATGTATGTTAATGGTGCAATCTTATCAATGAATTTTAATAACATACTCTTATGTGACCGCAGGCTAATTTGTAGTGACCCAATTACGTTTACTTTTATTACTACTGTAAATAAATAATAAACGTTATATTTGTCGTTATCTTTATTTCGTCTAAATAAAATTTTTCTAAAAGTCCGTTGAAGTTTCTATGAACGATAGTATCAAAAGTAGAGACTAAGTAAAAACACATTATAACTATTGTTTTATTGTATACGTAACTTATCAGCAACTCACGGCTGTTCACAAACGACTGATAAGATCTTTGTGATGCTTAACACCGTACTTTTGATATTATTTTTGCATTTTATTTGTAAAAAATGTTATGAGCTTCCAAAGATAAAGCTAATAAGCTCCTTGTACACACCATTATTATTAGCCTTTTAATGTTTATTTGTGCTGAACCGATCCAATGACGATGAGTATGAGGTATGAGGTCGAGTGCCGGATGTTATCTACTGCTAATCGGTCTGTAATTACACCTAGGACTTACAATAGCGCACTCACTATTGCCACTCAAGTACTGAGTTAATATTATTTCCTGTAATTGAATCTTAAATAATAGAGTATTAAGAACTCCTCCTGTATAAATAAGTTAAAAGCTTGAGCTACTTTGTTACACAAGTGAGCACTAAGTGGTGTTAAGTAATGGATTTGATTACTCACATATGATTTAGATATGCGTACTTCTCACAACTAGAAATTCATTAGAAAAATTACTTTCTTATGTAATATATGTGTCACATTAATGTTGTAAAGATCTCGAAAGGATATTTGCAATTTGACAGTGTCTCAAATTGGCGACCACTCTTAAGCAATGAGAAGGGATGAAGGAAAACAGTAAACTGTTCACGAAATTTTCTTAATATTATAACATCGATAAAATGTTCAATTCTTTTATTACACAGTTATATAATATATGAATTTTTATCAAGTCGTTAACTTGTTTACTATTTATACATGACGTAACAATAAAATTTATATCAAGACCAAATCGACCGTATATGAGTGAATAATGTCAGGGCAATAATTCATTATTGACTAATTTAATCGAAGTAAAAATATATGTTATACATCCATTCGTGAAATATTTCCTACAACATGCACTAAATTAAGGAATGCTTGTTTTTGTCATATGAACTGTTTCATAAACCACACGCGGTCTTCGTATTGCTATTACCCGCAAAAAAATCAAGCCGTTACATGCACAATAACCCTAGTACTAAGGTTGAGAACTGCGTGTAAGTATTTTTGTGAATGGGACAATTATGTGTGAGAAAATAGTGTTGCCATAAATATTTGTATTCTGAAAGAAGGCAACTTGTCGGAGCAAAATAAGCTTTTTGTGTTTTAAAATAAGTCCGACGAGAACATTAAGTTATTGCAATGTTTCTTACATTACATAGATATAAAGCAATGGTAAATCCAGATTGTTTTTTAACTTATTACAATACAATTCTGTAATTAAAATATCTAAAAAAAAACGTTTACTTAATGTTTGAATTGAAACAGAAATAGGGTTAAATTAAATTTATTAATGATATATGAGACTCAAGAAAGTAAAATATACCATATTATATTTATTTGAAGCAGATCATTGATAATAATCGCAATAGCGAGTTTAAGTTAAAACGATTACTAACAAAATAACAAAACTTTTATAAAAATGCAATAAAACCATAAAAGAATACCATTTCAAAAATTAGTACAGCTTGTTCGTTAGAGACGAAATTTTTTTTATTTTTTTTTATATAATAATAATATTGTAAACAGAAACGTACATAAAAAAAACATAAAAAACATCGAAAAAATTGTTTTATGTATTAAAAAAGGTTAATTATTTTTTTAGTAATAGTGAACTCATTTGAGTAGTATATTGCAGTGACTTACTGTACATGCGTAAAGTAAGTCAGTGCAAAATGTATCATGTACACGAATTAGATCTAAAAAAGAATATTTTATGAAGTAGGTAATGTTTTAATCTTTAAATTGTCGAAAATATATTTCTCATGTATTACTAACATTATATGCGGTTTACAAAATATCTGTAATCACAATAAATCAATTACTACAATAATATTTCTTGTTAAATTAATTTCGTTCGTCAGCGCACATATCTCTACTTAGATTAATATTTCTTGTAAACATGTCAATATTAAGTATTAAGTAGATGTGTTTTATAATGTACCTTTGTAAGTGTCTATACTGATACTATAAAGCCTAAGAGTTTGTTTGTTTGTATCTTAATATTCGAACCTACCGTATGGAGATGGCAAATTCTTTCTGGCTATGACGGGCCGGTGCACGAGGAAGGCTACAGGCTCTCTAACAGTACGCTACGGCTCTTAGTTATCCTAATAGTAAATAAGAACGTTTGTCCGCGGGTGGAACCACGAGTAGGGGCCAATTTAACGTGGCATTGGCATTTCACGTTATATATTGTTTTGTTTTTTAAAATAAATTGTAATTTTAATAACGAGGAACTCTGCCGCAACCAACTTTAAGTAAAATGTTTGAAGGTTACGTCACCGAGTGTTCCAGTTTACATGAAGCTGCGCTTTTTGTAAATAAGTGATCTGCCATTGTTTTAGTTCTGTAGTTTTATGAAGAAAGCCGGCTCCGTCCACTCACGAGGTCATATCTTGTATTTTTTGGTAAAATTCAGTGCAGCGAAATTTTTTTAACAGTTTGTTATCCGTATTTTCATGAGATTTTCTTAATATGTTTACATTGTTTATTGACACAGTATACACAGTTGTATTTACTAGTTAATTATATTTTTTAAGGACTTCGAATCTCTTGCTACAAAATAATAAACTGATAAATTTATGTACACACAAAATTAATTTAATTAAATTATTAGACACAAAAACAATTTACAATTGCAATTCTCAATATGTGGTACAATTTAATTTTATGAAAAACATGTACAAAGGCACATTGAAATACTGCGATTATAGAAAAGCAATACAAACTCTTCAGTTAAATATGGAAACTTATGACAATTTTAATAAGTTTTGGCAATTCATAGTTAACTATTGCTCGGCTCGCTCTCTGACTGCAGACGTAACTTTACTATTATTAACCCAGATGATTCCACAATCGAAAGTCAATTACGATCTCATTGTTGCAAACAAACCAAATCCAGCTTCGAGTAACTTCATCGAACATGATTTAGAATCGTTTATTTTTTATATTTCTAAGTTTACAAAATAATATAGCATTTTACAGAAAAAATTGACGTTATACATATTTGTTAACAATGGCAGTGCTGTGTAGAGTGTGTATCAATAAAGAAACAAGAGAACGGGTCTAATTAAATTTTAATATATTATAATTTAATATTAGAGACTAGAACCACGTGACGTGTCTTTAGTTTAGGAGCCTATAAATATTAGGAAACTTTTAATGAGTTCGTAACAGTTCAACTTTGTAATATTCTTATGAGAATATAATTACAAAAATTGATTTTACAGTTCTTTTGCTTTTCGGCAAATAGATATGCTGATGCGTATTTATCTGTATTAAGAAACAATTTAGTATGGATAATTCCTACGGAATGTGTGAAACATAAATTGAAAGTGCCCGAGGTTGCGGCGTCTTCAAGTATTATTTAATAATCTATCACAATTGTTTAGTTCCAGTAAATTTCAAAACGATTCTTTTATTCTTTATGAAAATAACGCTTCCTGATTTTGGACATATTTGAATTAGATTATTTTAAATATACAAATATTTACTGTTTTAAATCCCTTCCTTTCTTTACTTTTTAAATTATTTTTAGTTTTTTTAATAAAATTTTATAAAATAAATATTAATTGTTATAGTTTCTTTACAAACACTACTTAACAGTAATTAGTAAAAAATAATAAAACAAAACCGTTTTTAAATTTTTTTATATTTATAGCGTTATTTATTCTTACATTTATCCTGTAATAAAATAACATCTTAATATAAAATAATTATCAAATAACATACCTTGTATTAACGATACGATCACAATCACAAGAACTTAAATAATTGTTATTGTATTCAGAGCTGTGTCAGTACACAGCGGTGAGGCGGGCGTCACCGGCGTGCTTGGACCACTGACTGCGGCGAGGTGTCTCAATGCAACTCTGAGCTTTAAGTCAGCGAATGAGTAATGAGTACTTTTAACTGTAACAAATCAATATAAAAGACATTTGCTATTTTTTATTAAATTAACTGAACATTTAATATGCTTTTATGATGAAATCCTCTGTCCTTGTTAAAACAGTTTTGTTTGCTTATAGCAGGTGTATGAATTTTCTGTTAAGACTTTGGCTACAAGGATTTGAACTCCTTAAGTTTCTAATTGTTGTTTTCGAAAACTTTAAGCACTTTCTTCTAAACTGGTATTGGAAATGTCCCGTGACATTCCCTGCCTCAGTCATGAATGAAACAAGTAACTAAATTTTTTTGTAAATTTTAATTTTCTACGATGTCAACACACTTACTATTCCGCACAGGCGGGTTATGTCGGAAATTATATTCAGTATCTATTTTTTAACATAATTGTTGTTTGCTAACTTTGTTATTATTGCGTTAGTTCACTCGATCATTTCGAGTCGATTTGGGTCTCATTGTTCGTCCTTTATAGTCCTTCATATATATAGGTTATCATTAAAAGTTTCTTTCCATCACATTAATAACCCCTTACGAAACTTGCTGTCATTATACGTATTATATTAAAATGTCGTACGCTCAAATAATAAATGACTAACGATTCAGTGCTTGAGAAATATTCATTGCTTTTTGTGTTCCATAATGTACTTCAGAGATACAGTATCTATTGTATTACTAAGTCCTATTTTTGTTAAATGCTGTGGTAATAAATATATATTTTAGACAGCGCAGTATACCTACGTGTTGAAATAATCAATACTGACTGTTAATGATTGAAAAAGTAAATCAAAACCTAGTTGTACTTTTATGATATAACCTAGTTGTAATGTTGTTACTCTTAATGGCAATCTAGTGTAAATAAAGTAACATCAATAAGACATAAATTAATTAACTATGGCTGGATGTTGTTCTTAACAGTATTACATATTTGGTAATAAAATAAACTAAGGCAACATATGATATGTTATCAGACGCGAGGCAACTTTCCACGTTGCGTCACGTGCGGTCGCACCTATTGCGGTACTGGACACAAAAAAACTATTATTGATTGTGCTTTTAGTTTAGTTTAAGAGTTTAAATAGTGTTTATACTGAGAGTGTAACAGTATTATTGTTCTATCTTGTGGAGAGTGAGATTACTGGAACACTAAATATCGTATTTCTCTTTCTTAATCCTATTCTCCATTTTTCTGCCCTATTTCTATTTCAATTATTTCAAAGAGTCTGATAATCTCTCTATCTTACATTTGTGAACAGGCGATAATGAACTCCGCAATAACAAAACACTTCTTGAAGGTCTATCGAGAAATGTTTTTTTATTGTTATAAAATTTGTTCTGTTAAAGAATTATTCATTTAATAGTTTTTTAAGACTTTTTTTGCTAACTGTACAAAATTTATTTTATATCAAAGGATTAGCACTTATTACCGAAACAAGAACTTATACCTGATAGAATTGCAATTGATTTTCAAATTTCGGCAACCGAGTGACTTAGAGGTACGTGTCATCTGTGCACTTGATATTGTACCTAATTAAAGTGAATAATTATTAATTTTCGGCTATGTGTGTTCATATCAATATACACATTCGATTTTTTTTTAATAATACAATACGTATAATGTTTTTCAAAATTTGCCATCAAATATTGCTTGAAAGGGTCATAGCGTGTAGCTGCAGACATATTTCTACCTCGAAACATAGCCACGTAACAACATGTCATATAACTTTCTTCATAAATTGAAATCACAAACAAATTGGATTATAAAACCCAATTTCTAGTTTCAAAGCTTCCAGTTTCAAAATTCTTTAACTTTATCAATAAACTGACATTGTGAATGCTCTTGAGCCACAGTCAATTTGAACTGGTACCAAAAGAATAAGAAAAAGAAGAAACTGGAGTTAATCAACTAACTGACCCCTTTTTTTTTTTTTTTTTTTTTTTCCGTTGGAATAACCCGTTACGGGTACCCCGTCGGCCCAGGAGGTGACGGCCGGGGGGTTATGTGGGTTTACCCGGCAGCATAGGGGATGCTGCCATTTTTAAGGCTACCCACTAAAAAACCAACGGTTGCCCTCTTCGCCGTAATGGGACGTCACGGGATCGCGTTAGCACACACCGTGACGCCCCGGCGAGACCCCCCGAATGAGGGTGCCCCGAGCAACGTAGAGCACCCTCCAATCGTAGGCCTATGTTAGGTAAGAGGGGTCACCCTCCCCCCTCACCAGGCCTACAACTGGGGAAGGAAGCGGCGGGCGTATTCCCGCCTCCTTCTACCCAGTCTCCCCCTACGGAGCGGGTCAGCGGACGAGGCTGACTCCCTGTCCCGCTCCGAGGCCTCCTTTGCGGCGATGACTTGCTCGCAGAAGGAGGCCATTGCGACCCAGCACCTCTCGCTGCTGACCATCGCGCTGATGACGCGCGGCAGCGAGAGGTCCCTGCCAATCACGGCCACCAGCTCAGTACGCTGGTGGTCCCAAGCGGTGCACTCCGCCAGGGTGTGACGAGCCAAGTCGACGGACTCGTCACAGTGATGGCAGGAGGGGGTCGTCTCCCTTCGTGCTATCCTGTGCAGGTACTCACCGAAGCAACCATGCCCGGTCAGCACCTGCATAAGACGGAACGAACGTCAGCGTTCCGTGCCGCCGATTGATCCAGTGGTCGAAGTGAGGGTGGACCGCCCCCACTGTGATCATACCGGCGGGAGGGGACTCCAAGTCCCTGTTCCACCGTCGCATCAGGGCTCGGTGAGCTAGAGGCCTGATTCGCGCCGCCTCGGGCCTTACCCCTGTGGCCAAGGCTTCTGCCCGGTGCCAGTACACGGCTGCGAGACCCTCTGCCTGTAGCTCCCAGGGCGGATCGCTCGCCAGGAGTGTAGCCGCCGTGAAGGACACCGTACGGTACCCCCTGATCATCCTCACCGCTAGGACCCTTTGCTTTCTTCGCAACAGGGTCCTTGATTCAGCGGTGAGTGACCCCGACCATATGGGAGCACCGTATAGGGCCATGCTCCTCACGATGCCGGCATATAGGCGCCGGCATGGAGCCTGCGGCCCACCGACGTTGGGCAGAAGCCATCCCAAGGCAGCTGCGGTGGAAACCAACTTCGGGGCGAGAAGGGAGAAGTTCCGTCCAGGGTGAGGCCCAGATAATTTATCTGGGTCTTCACCACCACCTCCGAACCCTGGACGGAGATGGACGCCCGACAAGGGGGACCTCGCCGAGGGCCGTGGAACAGGATGGCCTCCGTTTTAGTGACAGAGACCTCCAAACCCAGCAGCCCTATGCGGTCCGCAACGAGCGTTGCACCGACGGTAGCAAGACGGGCCGCTTCCGCAAAGCTCCCTCCCCGTGCTGTGACGAGGGTGTCATCAGCGTAACAAAACACCCTCATCCGGGGAAGGAGAGGACAGCGGAGCAGCCAGTCATAGCCCAGGTTCCACAGGACCGGTCCCAAAAACGGACCCCTGTGGAACCCCTCGGCTCACGGCACGTCGGTACATTCGCTGGTCGGCGCGCTCCCACAGGACCTCTCTGTCCTGCAGGTAGGCCCCCAACAGTCAACTAACTGACCCCTACGCTAGTTCCATGATGATCTTAAGATAAGATAAGATAGGATAGGATAGGATAGGATAGGATAGGATAGGATAGGATAGGATAGGATAGGATAGGATAGGATAGGATAGGATAGGATAGGATAGGATAGGATAGGATAGGATAGGATAGGATAGGATAGGATAGGATAGGATAGGATAGGATAGGATAGGATAGGATAGGATAGGATAGGATAGGATAGGATAGGATAGGATAGGATAGGATAGGATAGGATAGGATAGGATAGGATAGGATAGGATAGGATAGGATAGGATAGGATAGGATAGGATAGGATAGGATAGGATAGGATAGGATAGGATAGGATAGGATAGGATAGGATAGGATAGGATAGGATAGGATAGGATAGGATAGGATAGGATAGGATAGGATAGGATAGGATAGGATAGGATAGGATAGGATAGGATAGGATAGGATAGGATAGGATAGGATAGGATAGGATAGGATAGGATAGGATAGGATAGGATAGGATAGGATAGGATAGGATAGGATAGGATAGGATAGGATAGGATAGGATAGGATAGGATAGGATAGGATAGGATAGGATAGGATAGGATAGGATAGGATAGGATAGGATAGGATAGGATAGGATAGGATAGGATAGGATAGGATAGGATAGGATAGGATAGGATAGGATAGGATAGGATAGGATAGGATAGGATAAGATAAGATAAGATAAGATAAATTATAACTTTATACATTCAAAATAATAGTAGTAGTAATTTGAAGTAACGTGTTACGACGAACTATTCAAATCTAGTTATATTTCTAATCCCGTAAGTTTTAATTTTGTAATTAGACTTTCATACTGTACACAGTCAAAAACCTTAAACAAATTATAGAATATCCCAAGAGCATCTTGTTATTGTTGTTCTTCCAAGGCCGTAAGGATATTTAGCAATAATGAAACTCCAGCTTTTGTTGTTGAGCGACTTGAAGTAAAACCAAACCGTTTTTCATGTGAAAAGTTATTATTATTCAAACGAGAAACAAATTGAATGGGTATTATTTTTTCAACGAACTTACTAAACGTCGGTAGTACTCAAGTTGGATCTAAAATTACACCAATTAGACAGTTGTTAAATATTAATTCTAGGTGTGGAGCAACAATATCCGTTAGTTATTTTGAGTGCATTACCCATTGACCATTTGCTTCTTCACATTTCAGTATTTAAAAACTTTTATTATATCTTGAGGATATTTTTTTTTATTTGTAATTTATGACACTTAAAAGTTTGCAACAAATTTTGTCTACAATTTAAAAACAATAAAATAGTTCCGGTCTTTTACCATAAAAACTAGAGTGTACACTGATCTATTTTCTCTGTAAATTATCTCGGAACGACAGCGACTGAAGGAGTTCGAAGGTTTAGTTGTGGTCTCTGGAGAGATGGTAAAACAGTTTCAGCAACCTCAAGGTCAGGACCAATATATTTGTTGCCTCTATTCAATTCACGGTTCATCTTCTGAGATTTAACTCTTCGACTTTCCTCGTTATTTATGTTGAAAGTAGTTTCTATATTATTATCGCTATTACATATTTTTCTTTAAAGAAATTGGATTTTGTTAATATTCTTTTTTTTAAAATCTAGCATACAATTTTCTAATATTTTCTAAACTAAACTCTTCACTGGTATAACGTCTTCATTGTGTTATAGAAGAAGCTTTCAACATTAGATCAAATTAAAGCTCACGTAAGCATTAATTTATGAATACAATAGACCAGTTATAAGTTTACACAATTTATTGTGGATTACGAGGAATAGAAGTAACTCGCTACTTACTTTAATTGTTGATTTTTTCTGGAACGCACATGATATTTTACAAAATACAAAAACACGTGAAGCGTTGTAGCCTCTTTGAAAAACAATTTTACGGGACTTTCGCGGATCCATGGTTTATATTGCTAGTTTTTGCTATCGTTTTTTCTTTTTTAGAATAACTATTAATTATATAATCACAAACAGTTTACTGTTTGTAAAGAGTTTAACAACAACAATAAACATTTATTCCAGATTAGTTGATTTAGCAACAGAACTTAAGTCAAACGCAACCCTGACATTATTAAATGTTAAAACCATTAGTATAGAGAAACAAATTATATTAATAAATGCTTTGCACCTTGAAAGAGTGACATACGAGAGCTTTTTTTTGGAATAAAAATTGATTTCTGCTAATGACGTCAAATAAATAATTGATATTTTCTAAGTATTAATACATAGAAAATATCAATTCGACTCTGTGGATGATAATGATGATGATATATTTCATTAAGTATGTTTTCTAGTGAATACACAGCGCAATGTATTAAACGATAATATAAATCCAAATTATTTATTGGCAAATATTTAGTCCATTTTTGATAAATTTTTCGTTGTGGTAGAAGTAAATATATTTACTATGGATCTGAACATGTGCTTGACAGTACTTAACGACCTTGTCCTCCTCAAGTTTTGTTCAGACGCTTTACAGCCTTATACTTTCATACATTACTTTTGAAAAGCCTTCTTCTTTATTTGAAATTCATATCCAAGGGAATAATTTGACTGTAAAAGGAATAAAATTAATTACTTAAAATTAAAAAATATTAAAGTTTCTATAAAAATAATATAATACTTAATTAAATAAAAGCTTATGTAAGTCAAGTGATGAAATGAGAGCAGCGAATCAATAGACACTGGTTTTTATTTTGTTAATCCTAATGTAATACAATATGCATTAAAGTGAATGCTACTAGAGTAACGTAAGAAAACGGTGAGAATATATGAGATTAAGAATAGTCTAAAATATATCTAATAAACAACTTAAAACTTAAACTTAACTTTTTATGTTATGCCCGATATTATGATAATTAAAATTTATCTCATAACAAAATGAAAATCAATTATTCCGTTTCGTAAAGTCAAATAAACAATTAAATATTAAAATTCTTTTTCACTCAGTTCTAAGTGTAAAAGTTATAATGATTATAATATTGTTCTTATAGCGTATCTCACAGAGGTGACTGTAATGTCACAGGCGACAGGCACAGTCGTGGCCTGCTTCCCACGCATCACTTTCAATTTCGTCCACATTTCACGACTCTCGTGATATGATAGAGTATATGTTGGTAATATCAACAATTAAAGTACGATGCAAAAAAAAAAAATATTTGGTATTTTCTATTCGGAATTACTAGCCATTAATAAAATAATTTTAAGTAGCAAATAATGCAATTAATGTATGATGCATTATTTTATTTTATGCTGTTATAATAATATAAAAGACTTTTGCAAAAGCAATAATTGTAGGAGTTTTATATTATTTATGTAATAAAAACATAATATGAAAAAAACTTTTTATAATATGAATATAACAAGGAAGTGACGAGGTCACCTACGAACCACCAACCACCAACACCAACGAAAATAAGATAAAACGAAACGCACATTGTCCTAGATGTAGTATTCTATATATTAATGAATACAACAATGTCAAACAGATTATTTAATATTTCTATTGGTTATTTCCAATTTACCAAAAAGCTTTTTTGATGAGTGAACAAAAGGAACGCTATTATTATTTTTATTAAAGGCGCCGTCTGTTGCATTATCTTCTACAATATCTATTATTTTTTTTTAGGTCGTCAGTGCCTTTCTGCGATACCAACAAATATGATAATTTTCAATTGCAAGTTCCTTAGTGGAGGTACAAAACGAAAATTAATTTGGCGGGTAAAATGATTTAGTCTTGGAAAAAAAATTTTCCACTTGAGTAGATATAGGAATTCTTCAATGTCTTTACTAAACTCGTAGCCCTATCGGTCTAAATCGGTAATAAATTGATATTGTAGTAGTGTGTTTCCGTAGTGTAGCGGTTATCACGTGTGCTTCACACGCACAAGGTCCCCGGTTCGATCCCGGGCGGAAACAGATTTACCGTTTTGCACCCTTTTTTTAAAAATATTTATTACCTATAGATTAATTTCTTGAAATCTTTCATAATATTATTAAAGTTGTTATTAATAAAAAAAAAAAAAAAATTAATATTTTGATCATTAATATTTTTAATAATTTATTCCTTATATATTTTTTATTAATTATTTATTATTATCCAACTTATTGCACATATTATAATTCGATAACACAATGTAAAATATAAGTAAATATAAAATATATAATAATACTTTTAAGTTCAGTTCTAAGGCGCCTGTAAAAATAATTGTAATTATTTAACTTTAATCTGTAATTGCTGTTCGTCTTTATGAATTGAGTGTTCATCTCGTTTGTTTGTTAAATAACTTCGTTGAGCTCCTCACTACCAATGTATAAAGCATCAAAATTAATGATCAAAATCTTAGTTTTTGCTTGATAAACGCAGTTATAATATATTTGACCAAAGCTAAGCTTATAAAAAATTTATATTGTATTCTTAATGTATAGTTTAAATCGAGAATATAATATATATCATTCCTAGGTCTGGCTTCGTACAGGTCATATATAATTAATAGACGTAATCCCTAGAAGACTAGCAAAGTGTGTCATTTCATGTAGAAAAATAAATGCATTATTTAATAAATTAATTTTCAAAGTTACTTACTTATGTAAACAAAAATTAGACAATACATCTATGGTTCCACTCTAACAGAAGTTACTTACAGTCAGGATGGACCGAAACAAGTTTTAAGAACAGACAACTTTGTTGTACATCTATTAGTGAATACATATTATAATGTATTTATAACGTATATTGAATGTGTGTTAGAAGGTATCTATATTACTTATTTGAATAAACGATTCCTATTTTAAATAACTCTAAAAGTTTTCAGTTATAACTCTAATTAGTTGTCAGCCTTCGGGTTTCAGTTACACTTAGATTACATATAGTATTAAATATAACTAGAGTACTTTAATATGTTTCTGAGATACATAAAATCTGCAGGAAATAAGGAGGTAGGAATGACAGTAGGGAATTTCTCGTACTGGTTGTTATAACACCAAAACTGGGTATTTTAGAACAAAAGCAAAAAAGAATTTAATGAAAGGATTATTCTAATGTCGTGTGTCTTATTAGTCACGAACACGAATCAAAATAACATTTTAAACTTATATGAGTTGTGTCAGGTCTTAAAGATCTCTGTAATTTTTTTGTTCTTCGGTATATTCAAATTAGATCGTCCTTTACACTTTAATTGGGAGGTAGCGAGTAAATGTTCACTACCGAGGAGTTATTCATAGTGCTGATGAAGACTTGTGTGATTGCGCACGCGTCCAGCGGTCACTACTAACACGGCGATTGTTGGTGGATCTTGAGTACTTCTAATAATCATTGCTTCTAATAGCTATTATATCTCATTGGAGATAATAATTGCGTTGTGTTACATTTTTTATTTGTCGGTAAGTCATCTTTTTCTTTGTGTGTCGATTATTATTTTATCAATTCTAACACGTTTGCCACAAAAAGTATTTCTTTTTAAATTTAAGTTGCAGTTTTATAAGTTCATTGATTTTGTTTAATTATTTATTGTAAGTCAAACTATATGTGTTATATATTTAGTATTATTTCAATATAATATATAAGCACTGGTTTGTTAACGTGAACGTAGCAAAAATTGTGCTATTGTACAATTTTACTGCTATTGCTACGTGATGTAAATAAATAAGTGGCATTTCTAAAAAAGACAGAGCAAGATGCATTTTTTTTTCTCAAGAGCGAAATATGTTTTTAAAAAAGTCTAAGTTTTGACTTAGACTTCTTTTCTTTTTAGACAAAAAAAAAAACAAAAACAAAAGTAACTGCATTCGATTTAATTCTATTAAACCAATCAGCAATGAAGACGGCGTCCGTTGCTATGGTTACTCGGTCCAAAACAATCGTCAGGTCGACTGTCAATCTGACAGGATAATTACCAAAACAGGTTGGATTAGGTTACGTCAGGTCCGCTTTTGTGTTTTAGATAAAAAATTTTAGTCCTTAAAAAAATGTATTGCTTTTTGTTCGTTGTTTAACGAATCCCAAATACCTATTAAATTGATTTTTTACGCATACTCATTACAATTTTTACTGCACCGACGTTAACAGATAATTACAACTAACTAAAAATGTGTTTTGAACTCAACGTTACTAGTAATTATATGAATATTTCTCTATTAATAATGATGACAACTATTTATATATATACTATTTATATATATTGATATGTTACCAAAATTTAATCGCAATGGTTTATATGGTTAATGGTTTAAAAAGCTAATAAATCAAAATATATAGCTTTTTTTTTTAAATTAAGCAAAGTCTTGAATATTTAATTTATTGAGATTTTGTTAATAATTATATTTTTAGTCATAATCGAATTCGTGCAATGCCATTTCAAGGCGAACAAGTCATTGCTCGAGAAGTAGGAAACTAAAATAAAATGCAAATTCTCGCAAAACAACCGGTTTTAGGTAAAGGTCATTAGCGTAGTAAATTGCAAAAATAATGTATGCCCAAGTTATATATCAAATATATGAAATTCTCGTGTCACAGCATTTGTATCAAAATTTATCTGAAACGGTTTGACCGATTCTTATGAAATTCTGTGTAATCATTCAGTGGACCTCAGAATAGGACGTAAAATATTGTTTATACCCCCAAAGCATAAGTTCCATCCCAAGAATATTTATTTTTATTTTTTATAATTTGATAAATCCATTCAAATAATAATTTTCAGCATTCGACATCCAAACCCACTTTTTTTATATAAGTAATATTTTTTTTATTATTTGATATGGCAAAACCAGCTATGCGGGGTAGTTAGAGTTTGTATAGATTTTATTACCTCGGAAGAATAAATTTTAGATCCACGTAACAAATTTAAAGGTTTCTTTAGTAACACAAAAATATAATGTTTACTAAATGTGTTTTAGAGCTATGCGTTCTACGTCTCGGCTGTACTAGGTTAGGTGAAGTAACCCAATCCTCGGCTCTGCTTTTATATGTCCTAGTATCCTCCAGCTCCTTCCGATAGCAACGCATTGGCATATTTTCTTGCTTGTCTCTTAGAGAATCAGTGGCCCGAGTCGCATCCCTCTCCATGTCCTTACAGTGGTAACACTTCATTTTTTTGCCAATATCCAAGGGCTGCGGCAACACATGATGATGATGATGAGTTTGCTAGTCTATCTGTTCCGGGTTTACCAAAATAAACTATTTAATTAATGACCTTGAACGTTAGCAAGTATGCAAATATATTATTACATCCAGATACTACATACGATAGGTACTTTTACATTGTATTTCACGACCCATCCACTTGTGTTTGTTACTGCAAGACCGATGTTCATTTTGGAGCTGTTTTAGATTCCAACCTTATCAATGTTCTTAGCAGAACAGCGACAGCAGGACCCCTTTAGTCTTTTATATAAGATTATTTATACAACAACCTATAAAATATCAATAATAAGTTAAGAAAACTTCAGTCAGTATATATGTATTTGTGTGTCTGTGTGTGTCATTTTACCTCACTAAGGGATGAAACGATTTAAGTATATTTTTGTTAACAGAAATTCTTCATATTGCTAATCTAATTTGATCAAGCCTCAAAAATATTGTTATAATAAATTATGATTTATTAAATACATATATATTAACTTATATAGAATATTTCCTTGAAAATGCCCGGAGAAATGAAAGTATTATCCATATATCATTTACCTCTCACGTCTACTTGATCATTGTTGTTTTAACTTTTTACTACATGGTACGCTTACTAGTACACAACTAACTGAACATATGTATAACTTTTTGGTTGTGAAGTATTGATATATATCAAAATACGACTTTATTTCAGTACCATGGCTGGAGTAATCCAACAGATTTCTATAGAGAAGGAATATCAGAAAAACCCTGATATATCCCCGGATGACATTCGGAAGCTTCGTGAATGGATGACCTCGCAGCCTCATCTACCAGGGGAGAGCTGGAGTGGTAATTACATTAATGATTTTTATGAAATAGTTTCAGGTATGTTTCATTGTAATAATTTGGTTTTTAATAGCTACATTAAATGAAACTTTTGAAAGTACTTTTTTTCACGAAAAAGAGATACTCAATGAAGGGCTTACATTGATTTTAAATTTATGATTTTTTTTGGTAGTTATTTACATACTTAAAGATATTTTTTAGGTTATATTATCTTTTAGCAAGCCAGCACAAAAATTGTTTTTTTTTTTAGCTAATAAGTCATAAATGTAGAATTTATATACAAATAATGGGTTTTCCATGAATTGTTTGGATTTAATATTAATTTCCAGAGATGGTATTAAATAAAAAAATGTGGGATTATTAATATTACATTAGAAGTTTCTTGAACCGTATCCTGTATCACTAAATCTACATCTGCAATGAAAATAGAAATAATTTGTTTAAAATAAACTATAGTATCAACTACTGACTATACACAAAGAGAAAAAGGAAATTATGTATGTAGTAACAATACGTACAGTGAATATCACAACATACAAAGCGACTTATTCTGTGTTCAAGATCCGCCCTCTAACGACCTAATACTGACTCATCTTACACCGTATATAATTTATACTAATATTTTTTATATGGTTAATGTAGGTACAACTTTTAACTCTTTATTATTTTATTATTTGTATAATAACTGAAGCTCAACTGGTCATACTTTGTAATATAAAAAAAAATGATATGTATTTCCCAACTAGTGCAGGCAAAGGGTAGACGTGTTTTTCTAATAGGTTTTAATATATTGAATTTGAATTTGATAAAATCAGTAGGTTTTTCCTTAAATCATCTTTTATGTTGTGGAATTCCTAATTGATTCATCATCGTGTGTCTCGTAAATTGTAATAATGATAGTTTAAAACGAGGTCATTCGAAATAATGTATTTTAGTTATTGTTTAGTTGTCATTGGTGTTATGTAATTGGTTTTGGCAAAAAATAATAGAAAATTAATTCAGAACAATTCTGAAATGTATAGAACTAAATATATCTAATTACAAGACAAACTAGTAAATGTACTACGAGTAGTGCAAATGATGGTAAACTTGAATTATATAAAGTTGCTGAATGCTAACTAGAGACTATACCAAGACAAGGAGAAATTTGCTATCATTATTAACCTTCGTAAATGATCAAATATTGCAGACCTGTACCTGATTTTGGCTTACCACTGCTGTGAGCGCAGCGCGGAGCTCACCAAGCAGGTCTTGGACATGCATCTCAGCGCCAGAGCTCATCTCACAGCGTTCTTTAAGGACGGAGTCGTTGATAAATCGGTCATTGAGGCCATGAAAGTTGTGTGAGTGATATCTGCTTCATTGTCTGTCTTCTATTGATAATATTAAGTAATTTGTATTTAAATTCAAAGCAGATATTTTATTTTCCTTTGAAAGAAAAGCCTTCAATTAAATTAAACAGCTAACTCTCAATTGCAATCTAGACACTTAAAAATTTAAAACAAATATTTTCTGCCAAATTCTCAATGTAAAGTTCTAAATTGTAATGTTAAGAATAATGAAGGAGCCAGCTAATACAATTTATATTTTACAATTTATTTTACATAAAAAATATCTATCATTTAAAATTGACCATTTTTCAATTAAAAAAGGAATGAATTTAATTTTGTAGTTTTTTATATTTTTTTACAAAAATGTTTTATGTCCTTGTCGATTAGTCTTTTACTTATATTGCTATTTGAACTTGCTTTTTCCAGAATTCATGTTCCCTTGCCGTCACCTACAGTCCACGGGTACCGAGCACTGTACTGTGCGCTTCTGGACGGGGACGCTAGAAAATACCACTTTGCTAATATTATTCGGGCAGCAATGATGACTATAGACTTACTGCAGTATGAAGAAGGCACGTGGCCGGGGTAAAGAAATCTTTGAAATAATTGTTATAACCTAATAAATTACCAAATAACATCGTTAAATTGAAAATAATAGCCTGAAACTTTAATGATTGGTTGGTTAAATGAGATACAACGTTGACTTTACAGATTTGTAATAATAATAGACTTGAACAAGGCGACTATGGGCCACGTGGCTAAGGTAGACATAATGCAACTACGTCAAGTGTTATACTTTCTACAGGTACAAAAATTTATTATATCATGATATATACAATACAAATATACAATATATATATATATATGTATATTGTATATTTGTATTTGCCCATATAACAATCTGTGATTGATGGAACATGAAATATTACATTCTTATCTTTTCTGGTTTATGATCTCATTTACATATTATATTTATTTGAAGGGCATTATTTTTTTGAGTATTATAAAAATATATTATAGAACTAAAAGAGTGCTCTTTTTGACATTTCTATTTGGTGTGAAAATAATTGTTTCCACTATATGTGAAGAGAGGTGCGGCGTGCTGCGTCTAACATTAAGATACGGCGAACCTGATTTATTTTTTTAATTTCATTTATTATTTTTTTTTTTTTAATTTCTTTTATTATTTCATTTTTTTTTATTTTACATCTTTTATTTTTTTTGAGATCATCATTAATTGAGAAAGATTTAATTAACTAACAAAATAGTAAAAATATTTTTAATTTTAGGAATGTATCTTCTTAAAGTTAAAAGAGGTCCATTTTTGTAACGCGCCCCCATTCATGGACAAATTGATGATGTTGCTGAAGCCGTTCATAAAGAAGTCCTTACTCAGTGTTATCCACATTCACGAAAGCGGCTCAGAGACGTTTTATAAGTACGTGCCCAAAGAGTCCTTGCCGAAGGAGTATGGTGGAAACTATAAGGACTTGAAAACTCTGAGTAGTATGTTTTGTTTTGCTAAATCACAACGTTAATGGATCATGTTTATTAAAAACATTTTATTATATTACTTTACTATATTCATGTAAATTTTAGGTGAAAACTTACGTCGCTTTGAAAACAATAAAGAGTTCTTCCATCGATACAAGCTCTGGAGAGTGAATGAGTCTTTACGACCGAATGGCAAATGTACACCTGTGGAAGATATATTTGGAATTAACGGAAATTTTAAGAAATTAGACATAGATTAACAAAATGTATAAAATACTTGATCGGGTGTGACAAAGGTTCTTTATCTGTCTGGCTTATCTCCTATACTGATCGCATTTCTCAAGGGATTATCGTATTATTTGGATTGATAAAAATAAGATTTTTTTAAATTTATCTTTTCCTTGAAAAACCCAAACTCCAACACCCTTATGAAGACGCAGTTTTATCCAAACCATTTAAAGAAGTCGGCGGGAAGGGAGGCAGGAAATAGTGAATAAAATCTTAAATTTTCACGAGTACACATTTCAAATAATACTATTTTTACGGATTAAAACTCGCTCATACAAGACATCTCGTCTACCCGTGAACACGATTACTGCAAAGTAATCGAAACGTCGGGTTAAAATAAAAAATGTAACCAAATTATACGCGAATTTTAATCCGTAAAAATAGTTTTATTTGAAGTTAATAAAATCGCTTATTTCCTGTGTCACATTAAATCCCGAAGTCACTAGTTTTAAATCTTTAAAAATTATAATTTTTTACTTTCTGAAATATGAATAAATAAAGATATTTCATGTGAATACGGTAATAAGATAGTTTTAAACCTATGTGTTATTATTATGTTATATAATAAAGTTATATACCTGATCTTGGTCCGTGAAGTTGTAACAGTGCAAGTGTGCTTCGTTCCATAGTGTTGATTCAATCTATACAACTGACGTTCCAGTGAACTTGCCTCTGTCGTAAGAGCATGGACGATTAAACCCAAAGCTGTTACATAAATATATTTTGTTTACAAATATGTATCACAGTTCTAGTTATTATACACGCTCTACGGCGCATTGAAATAGCTTAATAACAATAAATATGTAAATCCGCAATTATCACCTTACGTTTAGTAAAACTATTGATATTGTGCTTTTTGTTAACACTCAAATATCCATATTATTAATATTATGGACATTTTAAAGACAGTAACTTATCCTTTAGAAGATACGAGTATCATTCGAGACATTTAAAGGGCTTTTAGAACAAATTTGAAGTAAAATATAACGTAGAAGTAGGAAACATTTTTCTATTACTTAGGAAATCGGTGTTATAATATAAATAAAAGTCTTCTTAGTCTAGGATTATTTTGTTTCAATGTCTCTTTGAATCTTTCTCTCAAACACAATTTGTCATTATTGATTCATGTTACAAAAGTGAGCAGTGGCATGCCATGTGGCAGTTAACGGTTAAAAGTCATTTTCCTGTCATTATTGCTTATGAAATCGTCAGTGATTGTGTTCGTAATTGTTCAAACTATTTTTACTGTATATAAATCTGAAACATTCAGTTTTTATAATATTATTGTAGTGTTATTGTAAAGGCTAAAATGAAGTTTCTTCTGATGGTTTTGTCGTTGATGGGCGTCATCTTTGCGGCTATGGTGAGTTATGGAAAAATAATAGTTAACGATCTTTTAGTCATTGCCATATATTATTGAGCTGAGCGAAGCGAAGCTCTTTACTACCCCAATTTACGAGCTACACGCACGAAATTTTGCGCATAATGAGCAAAACTGGGTCTGGATTGAAAATCAGCCGAATCGTAATTGTAGTTTTCGAGATATGTAATTGTTAAAATGTTCCCCACATAGTTAACATATAGAACGTTTTTGTTTCGCGCGCGCTGCGTCGCGAGGCTAACCCCGCTTGCGTGGACCTAGTATTATATTATATTATATAAAGAATTTATATAAATAAGGTAATGTGCAATAGTACAATATAAAAGAACAGTAAAAAAAGTTAAACTAATATCAACGCTCTTCTTTCAGGGAGGCCTAACTTATGCCCCTCACGCGCATATTAAGGGTGAGCCCCATGACGCTGGATGTGGTCGCGGACCGCCACCACCACCACCCACCAGTGTGTATTAACAGAGAATACTATCAGTGTCCTGATAGAAATAAAATGACAAAAATAAATACTATCTTTACGATTGTTAATTAAGATAACAATCTTTTTACTGAGATATAACTCCAACAATATAGGTATATTTAATCTTACTACAACAATCTAACCTAAATTATGTTTTGTTCTGACAGACAGCACCGGCTAGCTGATAAAGAATATCGGAACATGTTACGTGGCCAGAAAATAAGAATGACAAAATAAACGTATGCAGATATATAAGGTCTATTTATTTCCTTCTTTTGAAAATTTATTATTTAATCCTTACCGCAAAAGTTAATACTGCTACAAATTACATTCTAGTATGGCATGTTCATCAGAGAGTAAAATAAAAAATGATAGGTTTTTTTCTTGACCAAATTATAATTTTATAAATATTTTAAACTTATAAACCAAGATTATGTCTGTCAAAATCATGGAGTATGGAGTATTATTTAAATAAACAACCAATGAAATGGTGGCAAATTGAACAGTGGGTTATATTCAAATATCACATTATTTATTTTGCTTAAGAAATAATGAAAAAAAAAACAATGAATCAATAATAGATTTATTGCATTCTTATGTTACTGAATTTCTTGATCTACTGGCTATCGACTATGGACGATGAAGTAGTAGTCGACTTCAAGTCATTCACCGAGTTTCTAAAGTAATAATAAATCTCACATACTAAATACATTTCCAATAAGGAACTATTGTAATATTTGATCTTTGTGAACTAATTTATGCGTTTTATTGTTGTATGTGTATTAAGATCGTCAAATCTACGTCAGATTATATTTTTTTAGAACTATCTGCGAGTAATAAAGAAATTATTTATTGTATTGAAAGTAACCAACCACCTTTAACTGAAACGATAATGAACCATTCCTCGACCGCTATTAGGTTTAGAGCATTCATAAATCATAAAACTTCTTGTCTTATTATACGACAACTAGAATATCTAGGCCTTCCTTTACCTAACTGCCTTCTTCGATTCCTTCGCGACAATCATACTAAGACCTTCGTTCAACTAACAACCTCCTACTCTCATGTCCGTCCCATTCTTTTGGAATCGTTAGTTCTTCTTTTTTCGTTCAGTCTATACTATTGTGGAATGCGCTCCCTTTAGAAATCAGAAGGTCTAGCAGTCGTTATGTGTTCAGAACGAAAGTAAGGGTACTTTCGTTTAAAGTGGGTTCGTCTCAACAGTAAGTTATATATATCAGTTATTGTGACTATTTTTATTGTCTATATATTTTTTTTAAACTATTATTAACTTATTACTATTACTATTTATTGTCTATCTATTACAATTAAAATTTGTTTTATATAAATTTATTTTAAATAAAGATTTAGATATAATTTTTAATGATTTTGATGTTGAAGTTTCTTTATATTAAGAATTATCATCTATGAATTGACATGTCTTTAAAAAAACAGTTATTTATTAATTTTATTTAACACTTTAATGTACACCACGTGATAGTTTACACGTACATAGAATGCAATGCATGTTGTACAACGAGGCGGCCTTATCGCTAAGCAGCGATTTCTTCCAGACAACCTCATACGAGTAGTCAAATAAAATATTGATAAATGAAGAAGGCGTTGTAAAATAGATATACTTAAAAGTGAGTAAATATATAATTGTTAATAGAACTTACTACATATAATATTTTTAAAGTAATAAATAAAATTTGATATTATAATACTAATTTACTTGTTGAAGGTAAAATGATTTTAATTTTTTTTTTTTAAATTGAAATAGAATACGATTGTTTTAAGTTTAATGGTAAGACATTCAATAATAGAATAGCCCTAACAACAAAAAAAAATTATAAAATATGGAATTGTGTGATGGAATTTGGAGTACAAGACTTCGAGATGACATTTTACATCTATTATCAGAGTCAACGAAAGTAAATTTGTTTTTTAAGTAAGAAGGACTAGAAGGATTAAATAAGATACAGTACACCAAAAGAAAAGAGTGTGAAGATTCCGGCGAATAGGCAACCACTTGAGATCATTCCGAAATTGTGATAGATGGTCATATTTACGCAACCCAAATAAGAACCTGATGCCAACGTTTTATATTCTCTCAAGTTTATTTAGTAATTCTTCAGAAAGGTTAAGATAACTTGCGTCGGCGCAGTCAAGTATTAGAAGAAGAGTATTTGCAAGTATAATTTGTGTAGACCAGGATAAGGAAGTGTCAAAATAAAGACCTAAGTTTTTAACGCTTTGACTGTAAGGAACCATATGACTATCAAATGATACAGGTTGTAAATTAAGCCAGTCAATTCTAGGTATAAAATTATAACTACCAATAAAAATTGTTTGTCTTTTTGCAGGATTAATCGTTAGCCCGTAACATTTACTCCACTCTGATATGAGCTCAAGATCCCGATTCATGACAGATACGGCGGTGGGAAGGTTTTTTAGGGAAGCTTGAGTATATATCTGGATATCGTCTACATACATGTAAAACAGAGAAGAAATTGAGAGAGTTATTGTATTTATAAAAATAAAAAAGAGTAAAGGTGACAACAAGCCCCCTTGGGGTACAACGGCATGAATGTCACTCGATGATGAAATATAATCATCATGGCGAACCCGCTGCCGGCGAGCAAGAAGGTAACTCTGACCGCATATCCTTAGTCACTTTGACAAATGTCGTAGCCGTACTATGGCAAAGACGGAAGAATTTTGTTGGTGTTTAGGAAAATATTTAACTGATTAAAATTATTTTTTTAAAACCTTAGAAAGAAAAGGAAGAATAAAAATAGATCTGTAATCTGAGCATGCAGAAGGATTTAAAGTTTTAGGTAGAGGAATAACGTGTGTATCTTTCCAGGCTGAAGGAAAGATAGCTGAAGAGATAGATTCGTTGAGGATATGAGTAATGATCGGTGACACAATGTCCAAGACAAGAATGACCACATTACGGCTGATACTATCACTACCGACGGCATTGGTTGAGATGGACATAATGCTCTTCTTAACATTACATTTTGTGAATTGACTAATTGGTGGAAAATTTGATTTTGGAGCAGTAGAAATATTATTTAACATATTAGGTTTTTTATTGAAATGATAAGAATTTGAAGAAGTAAAGAATTTGTTAAGTTTCCTACGTCAACTTTAGCAATTGAAGTATTTGTGACGATTTTCCAACTCCCAATGTGTGAATAAATTTCTAGACTCTAGCTGTGTCGCCGTCTTCGAATTCCTTGTGAACATGGCGTAGTTATGCATCTCTACACACGGTATTACAGCGATTCCTAATTTTGTGGTATTAATTACGGTTAACATCAGAGTTGTCACTTTTAAAATTGGCTTTTGCATCGTTTTTCCTGGAAGCAGGAAGATGTTTGATTTTTATAGGTTTTAAAGGTGCAAGTTCGTCATATAAGTTAGTCAGGAGAGAATTGAAAATGTCAACCTTCTAATCGACCGTGGTAAGCATTGATTACACGTGACCATTCAGTCGCAAGAGCATCACGTCGCAAGCTATTAGTATCCATTACCTTAAACCTATTATTAAACCTTTTTTTTGACCTAAACTTTTGTTGTTGACCGAGTGTTTTGTTAAGACACACGGCACATTGCAGTTATTTTGAAAGTTTCAATGATGAAGAATGTTTTTATCGTGCTGTCACGTTTATTGGAGACATGGTACTTTTGTTAGTAAGGTAGGTAAGTCAGCGTGTATTTCAGAATGATGTAAAAAAAATAACTTTTTAAAAATAAATCAATGTGTCAAAAACTCAGATTGTATTTTCAGTTCAGCTTCAGATCGTTGAATCGTACTTGTACGTTACCCTCATTGATAATTGTAAGTCGTCGGTTAGCTTAGTGTAACTTTCACGGGGTCTCTATTAGATTTACGTCTCTTAGTTTCACTAACCGTTTCATCATCACTGCTATTCAATTCCTCTTCATCTAAAATTATGAACACTTCAGCTCAACCTATTATGTAGTGTGGAATGTCTTTACATTTTATACTATCCTCAACACCTTCTTTCTCCTTTATAAGCGCAATTAGTATTGAAGGCAGTGTAAATAATTTACAAGACGGCACAATCGTCTTTTTTGGGCATGACAGAATGAAGTGCTTCTTAACTACATAATTCTTACTACTTACTAGTACTACTACTACTTAGCATTCATGGAAACTGCAAAATGTTCACTTAGCCATAGGTTATTAAAAATTACCTCATTACAAAAAAAGAGAACACTGTTATAAAATCACTTCTTCTATAATCTGTGTTAAACTATTTATGACAATTTATTTTATTTAATAGTTTACACTATATTTATATATGTTGTTTTTGTAAAAGGTAAAAAAGAAAAAGAAATATAAAAAAATTACTTAAAAGGTTAAACTTATAAAAAAATTGAAATATGATTAAATTGAGTATATATTTTTAAAGCGTAGTCGTTTGAGCTCAGCGGATACATATCGGTTTTTCTGATGGTATACTATGTTTAACGCTGTAGACGGTTAGAAGTCGCGCTTAGCATCATATAAATAACAATGTGGCGGTTACTTGTCGTTCTACCCGCGGATTAACTACTTTATTTACTGTTAGGATAAATAAGAGTAGTAAAGGAATGCTACAAAGCCTACAACATTTCTCATGAACCTGCCTCTAATAATAAGAAAGAATTATTTTAATACCCGGTTTTGTTTAGAAGATTAGCGCGTTTAAACAAGCAAACAAACGCTTTCGCTTTATAATATTAGTATACATAATTATTCAATATTAATGAACATAACCCCATAAATAATGTTATATAACAATAAATATACTAAAAATATTATTTATATTAAATAATATTCAAACATATTGCACATAGTTTCTAGTGACATACTATGTATATTAAAAAGATTTGTGGAAGCTTTTTTATTTCAGTTGGTTCTTTCCAAAACAAAGAGCTCTGAACACTATAGAAATTGTGTAAAAAAATAGGCATTATGCAAGTATATTTTTATTTAGCAATTTTTAATTTGGTTGATACGATAAAGATACCGACCTTTGTGCCTTCAAGAAATCTGAAATTGATTCCCAACTTCTGAGTATTTGTTATAATAATTTTAAAACTTTCTAAAATTTTTCTCGTTAACAAACTGTTAAAAAATTTTACAAGGAAATAAATATTTATATATTTTTATATCTATTAAATATAGTACTTAAAAAAACAACTTCAATGAATTCAAATTCAAATTCAAATTCAAATTCAAATTCAAATTCAAAATATCTTTATTCAAATAGGCATTTACACGCACTTTTGAATCGTCAATTATTACATTATAAAAATGTCAGTAGTCAGTCTGTCCTTAAGCTACCACCAGCTCGGAATGCTGTTCTGTTGAGAAGAGCTGGCCAGAAACTCAACAGTTGCTCTTTTTAAAATATGTGAACAATGTTTGATGTACAGATTAGAATATCCTGCAAATGAGTCAACAACCAAAGCTCCACAACCTAACCTTTTACTTGATCGAAATACGATCAACTAAGAATTCTTGTATGCTATAATAAGCTTTATTTAACAGTATACTTTTAATTTTAGATTTAAAAGCAAGTAAAGGAAGGTCTAAGATATCTTGTGGAAGCTTATTTTATAGCGTGTCTGTCACTGTTTTTTACATATCTATCCAAATTGTGACGTACAAATAAAATGTTATTAAATGTGTATTGAGAAACGACCGTAAGAATACCAATTTCTTTAAAGACATCTCTCAGGGAATCTCTAGCTTTTAAGTTATAAATAGCCCGCAAAGCTCTTTTTTGTAAAATAAATAGAGAATTAACTTCAGCAGCACTGCCCCATAACAAAATACCGTAAGACAAAATGCAATGAAAGTAACTAAAATAAACAAGTCGAGCTGTATTGACATCTGTTAATTGTCTTATTTTTTTAATTGCATAGACGGCGGAGCTGAGTTTGCCTGCGAGTGTTGAGAGATGGGGGTTCCACTGGAGCTTTTTATCTAAAGTTATACCTATTAAAACCGTTGAGTCAGTCATTTCCAAAACTTCATTGTTAAGGAGCAGGCTACAATTCTGACTTTTTACATTGGGAAGTGTAAACTCCATGCATTTGGTTTTCCTTGTATTTAAGACCAAATTATTTATTTCGAACCAATGAAGAACACGTGACAGAGCGCTATTTACTTCGTCATAATTAGTTTTATTATGCCCGACTTTAAAAATAAGCGAGGTATCGTCAGCAAAAAGCACAATGTCACATAAGCCCTTTACGAAAAGGGCAAATCATTAATATAAAGCAAAAATAAAAAGGGATCAAGAATAGATCCTTGTGGAACACCCATCTTTAGGTAAGTGCCAGCCGATTTAGAATTATTTACATCAACCGTCTGGACTCTTTGATCTAGGTAAGAGGCAATAAGATCAAGCGCAACACTACGCACACCATAGTGGTTAAGTTTGCATAGTAACGTTTGATGGTCAACGCAATCAAAGGCCTTGGATAAATCGCAAAACACCCCGATTGCATTCTGCGATTTTTCCCATGCGTCGTAAATGTGCTTAAGAAGCGTGGCACCCGCATCAGTTGTTGATTTACCTTTGGTGAAACCATATTGTTCACTATGCATGATTTTATTGCTAGAAACAAATTCTGACATTTGATTTAAAATAATCTTTACAAAGATCTTACTTAAGGTCGGTAAAACAGAGATAGGCCTATAGTTTCCCGGTTCTTTTGTATCGCCATTTTTAAACAAAGGAACTACTTTACTACTTTTCATCAAATCTGGAAAAATACCGGTTTCAATACATTTGTTGAAAATTTAGCAAAGTTGTGGGGAAATTTCATTTATAATATTGCTAAGTAATTTAACTGATATACCCCAAAGATCACCGGTTTTTTTCAGATTTAAGGTTCTAAACGTTTTAACAATTTCATCAGATGAAACAGGCTTAAAAACAAAACATTTATTACTGACTCTTACGTTATTAGTTAGTTCCATGATTGCATCAGATGATGAAGAATTTAAATTACGCGTGACTGCTAATGGAATTTCAGTAAAAAAAGATTCAAAAATGGTCGCCACATTTATATCTGTACTTACTACTTTATCATTAATTTTTAACTTTATAGGTTCATTAGCAGCCCTAGTTTTCCCCGTAACACTAGATAAAACATCCCAAGTTGCTTTTATTTTATCGTCTGAATTTACGATTTTATTTCGAATATATATCGACTTGGCTTGTAAGCAAACGTTCTTAAAAATTTTAGAAAATATCCTAACTTTATTCAAGAACAACGGATCATGATTCCATTACCTCTCTCCATATAAATCGTATAACTTTTCTCTACTTTTATATATTCCTACGGTCGCCCAATCACTAAATTTAAGATTTAAGTATTTTATCTTTGTTATGAACTTAAACGTATTATTAAATTCATGTAATACAAGTTCGAATACTTTATTAAATAGATTATTTGGGTTATCGTCTGTTAAATTTACTTTAACTATTTTTATTGCAAAATTATTTTTAAAAGTAATGATTCTATTTTTTGTAATCGGCCTGCAACTATATTTTAGGGGCCTTTTAATTTTATGATCAATTAAAAGAATTTTTGACCACAGTGGTCTGAACTTAAATTGGCCATTATCTTCTCTCAATATACCAATGAGTTCCAAAATGTCTTTCGTACACACTCTGTGGAACTCAAAATCACAGGAAATAATAAAATCCTCAATTGGAACTTTGTGAATATTGTTATTGTGTTTTGATTCTCGTCTTTGTTTTGTTAATGATTACTTTCCCATGCTTTTTCAGACAATGTATTTTCTTCAAATGAAATTCAAAGTATTCTAATTCCGAGGCAGTTCCAAAGCCAGTTTGTACAAATATATGAATTTTCTTATTACATTTTAATCATTTGTGGGCATTTTTGCGGTAATAGTAAGTTGTAAATTAAATCAGTTGACAGTTAGTCGAACACCTTTTTAATATATATGACGACTGTTATAAATTAATAAGAAGAGGTCAAAACTTATTTTAGAACATGTACTTATGACTATAATCTGTAATTTTTTTTATTTTTTACATTTTAAAACAGACATATTAAACTTAAATATGTTTTTAATAACTCATATAACTTTTAAAAAACAATTATCAAAACACGAAAGCTTTCGGACGGTTCAGAAGAGTGGGTTCACTATATTACTACTCCTTGTTTTAGGGAGGTTTGGTTGTGTCTCCTCACGCGCATATTAAAGGTGAGCCGCACGACGCTGGCTCTGGATTCGGGTACAGATACGGACCTCTGCCATCACAACCATCGCCAAATACCAGTATGTACATTTAATGAATAAATTGAATTGATTTTAAATTAACCTACACATATTCGGTATATGATATTCAGTTAGTTAAAGCATTAATATATAAAAATATATTGTTAAACGTAAATTTAAAACATAAAAGCATGAGTATAAAAAAATCATAAAAATGTTACAAGCACACAAACATTTTGAATTTCATGTAATAAATAGCAAATATGATTATAAAATATATGCTATTTAATGTATTAACTTATTTTAAGTAGATCAATAGGCCATTGGTCCTTCATTACAAAGTCCGATATAAAATAATTGGTTATTTTAATGTTTATCTTGTTTTCAGCCAAAAACAACTAGCTGACAGAGTGAAGAACAAAAACAAACCGCACAGCAATAGGAATAAAAGTATTTACTCCCTGTAACCCTTTCTATATTATTATTTAAAGTGTTATTGTTTTATGAAATTTTATTTTATTACATTTACCACATAAGTAGTTTTAATATTTGCACTGAGTTTCACTTTATATAATATATTAACTAAACTGTATTCATACTATTACGTATTATTTATATTTACTTAAGAACGCGTTGTGTCTTGAACAAAATAAATCAGATAGTCTTTAAAGCAGTGGTTGCTAAAGAAAGTTTCAAATAAAACGCCCTTATCGATATTGGTATAATTTATATTCAATATGGCAATTGTGTGAAAGTATAAAATTACGAACTATATTGCGCCGTTTCTCTTACACATTAGACAGAGAAGATTTGTTATTCTGGTGCTACAGAACTTAAATCTTAGCATTAAAGAGAGTCATGATCACATTTATAAACGGCACTTTATTTAGATTAACAAAATTATAACTCACTTAGAAGCATCCAATTCAAAAGGAATGGATAATTCCAGAGGTGGTTCATGGTGCGTAATTAAATTTTACAAATCTTCACTTGAATATTCCGATGTGAGCGCTCTCGAGTCGCGGTTGTGGTCCGTCAGTGCTCCTGCAGCTCCTGTAGCGCGAGGCGCTCCTCCTCCTCGGCTTGCAGCGCCTCGCGCTCGGCCGCGATGCGCGCGTGCTGCTCCGCGATCACTCGGAACAGCTGCGTGTGCTTGGCCGCCGCCGCCGCCACCGCTTCCGACTGCCGAGGTACCGAGGACTCTGCAACCATTCACATCATTTATGATTAATTCGACCGAATTACAAGATTTTGAGAATAATACGCTTTTACAGCACCCACTATTACTAATGTATTACCAATGTATTCACTTCCGATGGGAATATGCAAATATTTCAAGCGACAGATACATTAAAACTATAATGTTCCGACTTTGTTAAGAAGTTTTATTTTTTTTTAAATTGTTATGTGAAAAATATAAAATTAAGTGGTATATTAATCATTTATCAATTGCAACACTTTAATAAAAAAGGAAATTTTAAAAATATAATTTAACAAAATCCTCACCATCGGGAAATGGGTGCTGGGCGTGTTCTTCGGCTATTTTGGCATACAGCTGGAAGTGACGATCTCTGGCCTGGGCCACCGACTCCGAGTCGGCAGGATGTTCCGGCGGCAAGTCGCTCAGAACAGGGTGAAAGCCGTCCTTGTCTGCCGTGTAGTCCACAGTGCGGACCTTTTGCCGTGGGTCCACGTAGGAGAAAGATCCTGAAACGTTGAATAATGTTTACATTAAAAAAGGCTAACATAAACACTAATGTGTAGTACATTAGGATAATATTAAAATAATATATCTTCAATTAAACTGTAGTCTTGATGTCATGAATTTTTGTTTAGTTAGAATATGTAATAATGGTTTTGGCTCATAAAAAAAAATTCTTTTACATAATATGAAACTTAATTCATTCACAGAAAATATTTGTTTTATTAGCCATCGCAATAGTTCATAGAACCAACGTATGGTGCGTTGCTCAGTTCAGGAAAGGTATAGTATACATGTACAAGAAGAAACATTCCTTATTGATTCATTCCTACATTTTTACGCCATCTTACTTCTACCAGACGTCATTCCTCTTATTTCATACAAGTTAAAATTTCAGCTAACTCGATCAAGTTTTTATTTCACACACAGATCGGGACACTTTTTTCCAGTTTTAAGAGGCACAAAAAGTAGAAGACCGATTTTGATAAAAATTCGTATGGTTATAAGTTATAGGCTCGTGCAACATACAGGAATAAGATCTTATTTTATTAGATTTTTTATTTGAGACATCCTTTTCTTTGCGGATCAAAAAAACATCATTAGGGATTAAATAACATAACATTTTTGAGTCTTTTATCAGAAAAATAAAAATACGGAACTAGGTCCCAGTTATACTACTGTGATAACTTCACAATAACATTAAAAAAAGAAATTATAAATTTATTCTCCACTCTAAATAGATACTTCAGTTACATTATCCATACTTTGCTCTAGACATTAGAGAATGGCGAGCTAATCTCAACACACTCTTTGTTGGTAGAAACGTCTTAGTTAAATACAACAATAGTGATAAATTCTAAAGAAGCAACGAAATTACACCACCTGTTACCACACCATTTACTGTTACTGTTACCTGTTACTACACCACTGCCATCACTAACTTCAGCGTGTACTCTGTCGACATGTCCAGGGAATCTGCCCGCTGAGTATGAGAACGCGTAAGGCTTTGGCGGAAGTGGTTCCGTGGTAGTCTCCAGGTGCGAAACGTCGCAGCCGGAAAGCGCTACGCTCGTTACGAAGAGCAGCACTGATACCAACATCTGGAAAACAATATATCTTTATTGTCTCACACTAAAACTTTAATTACACTTAACGACAAGGAGATGATTCTAGCTGTAGTTGGCCTGGCTGGATCGGACACCCAGGACATGTAAGAATAGTACCACCCTTTTACAAGTTACAGAAACCGTAATATATACTACATATATATACACATATAAAAATATATCGGAGACTACCTGTAAGCAAAGGGCTACAAAAGCAAATTCTTCATTACCTTTTGCCAAATGGAAAGCTTTATATTATCTTCGTAACATTTTCAGTAGCCATTATATCTAGCACGTCTATCAGTGGATCCATTAAATTTAATTTGATGACAAAGATTATGTCAGTTACAACTGACACAGATGTTACTTATCTCTCGCTCGTGTTATCTCTATCAGGTCTTCACTTCTTGGAGCAAAAATAAAACACGGCAAGTATCTATATTAGAATCTCTAGGAACTAATTTTATTAATGACCTTCCGTATTGAAGAGATCAAGGTCCACAATAGTACAAAATGGAGTAAAAAATGATAAAAAATATACTCAGCATGTTGACAAACAAATGAGGCCTCCAGTTATCATGTCAATGCTCTAACCTATAGATGACAATATCTTTTCAAACTTGATCAAGATTTATTTATTTCTTTAAGCTGGTTGACTTTTAACGTAAAATAACTATGTAGGGGACTATGTGTATTATTATTATTATTATTATTATTTACAATCAGTAACTTGAGAATCTAAAGTTTTGTTCTTATATATAATGTAATTCGTATTCTTTTGTTAAATTAAGAAAATCTAATTTAGTTATAAAGGCAGCTAGAAGTTGCCTCATCGTTCAGAACAGGAATGTAGAAGATGTAACTCCAAACTTGTTCGCACGACCTTTACTATCGTTTGCGTCACGTGTAGTGCGCATGCGCGCGGACGTTTTAGGACTACAGGCTTTTGGTAGACATAACAAAATTATAGATTATATTTCATAATTCACTTTCTCATAGGTCACAAATTAACAAAAATATGATACAATTCTTGAACCAACACAGTGTAAAATAAATAATTTCTTAATAATTTGTTGGGGCGCAGTATAATTATTGTTTTACGTTATATTTTTATAAACTGTAACTTATAACATTCCGTTTTAGCGGTTGTTGATTTTAGTGTATAGTTAATATATTATTGAAACAGGTTTTTTTATATCCGCTAGCGTAAATCTTCTACCAAATGAATATTATTATAATAGTAAAGTATATTATGATTATTCAAATATGATATTTAAGGCCTTGTTACATAAGAAGGTATCATTAGAATCAGTAAGAAAATCTGTTATACTGCATATTTATATTTTCTAGTTGGCATTATCTGGTCGCATCATGATCATGGTCGCAATTCAATCAGTGCCCAAGGTCAAGCGTTTGATCGTAAAGTACTTAGTCTCCGGAGCTATCGATTCTTGGTACAAGTATCGTATACAACCGTCTATATATTGCGCATATAACTTAGAATACAATCTACGTATAAACGTATTTACACATACACACGGGGGAATCTTCAACACTTTTCTCTTGTAAAATGGAAGTTGTGATCCCTGTATAGTTACGAGTATGTAAAATGACAGGTATGGCTCACCTGCTGAGGGCAGAAACTTAGAATTTTCATTGTCATTTAACTTTTTGAGGAAGGATTTTTTTTTAGATAAAGCTTTATTTATTAAACATTCGAAGAAGTGAATAAACTTATAATTTGAAATATGATTGCAGTTTTAATTTAATTAATTTTATTATCATTAGTTTGTTTTTTAAAGTGAGCTTCAGTAGATATAGTAATGTTTTATAAATAATGAAACTGATTTAGAATAATAAGTAACATTTTTGGAAATGTTATTTCAATAATACTATCTCGTATAAAAAATATTTCTCGCAACTTATCTAAATGTCTTTCAGGTTTCTGATGATCGATATTCCTGGTATTATTGTTTTTTTTTATAAAGTAAAATGTTTCTTGTCCTAATACAGTGTTTATTAATTAACGATACGACTAATTTTTATCGTTGATCAATAATTTTAGAAATACATAAACAAGTAAAGAAGTAAATAAATAACAAAGAAAATGTATTTTTTTCTTTTTTTGGCATTTTATACCAATTAATGTAAAATCCTCACCCTTGAGATCGGTCAATTTTAAGAAATCATGAATAAAAGCTATAAGTTATTAGTTGGTGGTAGTACGCAGTTTGTTATCCGGGTTTATGATCATATTTATTAGTTGTTTTATCATCTGATGAGATCACGGCAGATCGTGTTTGTTTGACACGACCAAGCTAATTTTAATTCAATTGCCCCCGCTATGATGACATTTAAACCTATTAATCGTATATGTATCAAAAAGATTGTATATTGTATGTCTAAATTGTTGTACAATAATACAATATTAGGATTAAGTTTTCATAATTATTTTAATATAACAGTCAATGTGTCTGCACCTTGACCGGAGATTGTCGCTTTCCTTTGATACTTACTCTTGACCGAGATCAAGATAGTATTTTAAAATGTTCCACTTTAAGTCAGATCAAAAATATTTTATTAGAAAATTTGTATTAAATATACAAATGTTATTAAAATAAAGAAGAACAAATAAATATTGTACTTATATAAAGTGTAACAATTATTGCAACATGACTGTTAAAAGCACATTATATGACTTCAGACCTAATTTCTGACGAAATTAGGTCTGAAGTCATATAATGTACTTTTATTTACTTAAGACTTAATTTCGTAATTATCCGTAATTGATCGTCATTTAAAATTACGAAATGAGTTACGATTTAGAATATCATGCGTACAAAAAATTGGTATTGATCTGATATTTTGTTAGAAAGGAATGAGGAACGCAACTCTCATGGCCTTAGAGCGGCCTCTGCTTCAACACAGCTAGTGAGTATCGCTCGGTGCGCAGTGATTTTAATTTTATTTAAACACCCATATGAAGAGCCGCGGTCATAGAGTAACAGAAGAGTTAAAAATGTATTAATGTTTAGTAAGATGCGTCTGTTATTAATAGTTTTAACATTCAACTAGTGACACTAGTCAACACCAGGTTCCTTTGATAACTTGCTAAAAACCTGATCACATAATTCAGAACATATTTTTTTATCATAATAATAATCTTAATATAAGATAAGATCTTGATAAAAATTCTGGATAAGTTGCTTCACTTTAACGAAATCCAGGGTATTATTAATTAGCATTCTAAGTTGTTAGTTAAGTTTGTATGCTATTACAATTATTATGAACTAGCAGAGGCGTGTTCAGATTGTTAGCTGGTTAGATCTAGTCTTCTCTAGAAGCTTTTTGTAGAGTACGACTGATGTGCTGCTACTTTTCAAGGAGCCTTCTCGTTTCATAAGCGCAATTCATATTTAAAATAAATAATATTCACTTTAAATTGAAAATATAAGTTTTATCTTGTATATATTTAATGACTTGACTTTATGTTCTACGTAACTATAGGTCTTTGACTTGTGATCCAATGGAGATAAAAAAGTTAAAACTTTTGGCTACGTGAAGCAAAGATATTCCGCAAAATTCCTTAGAATCTTTATAGTTCTTGAATGTTTCAACATCAGAGTCATGTCTCGCGCAAAGAATTTAAAGTATTGTTCACAATTGTAATTATGTACACGATATTTCGTTCTTCCGTTGATTTTCGAAAAAAAAAAATAGTTTTATATCAATGTTTTTGTAACATATTTATGTCACATGAGGAGCTAATTGTAGATAATAATATGAAGGAACACGAGTCGGGGGCGGAACAATAGATAATTCAACCTCATCATTTAATTCCATATTCCACAATCGGCGTTGACGGAGATAAATCAGCAGATGTATCATTAGTCAACCAACATTGTATGATGATATTGTCAGTGGTGCGGTACTAGACAAAAGAGTGTTCACCCAAATATTATAGAAAACTTAAAAAATATAAAGACCCAAAAACAAGTAGGCCAACAAATAAATTCTCTAAAATAATCAATATTTAAAAAAAAAACTCACATCAAGCGATGTGTGTTCTACTGTAATGAGTTTACGATTATGATAATTTGAAAATATCTTAAACTATTAATCATCTCTGTCTTATTATTTAATAATGTAGTCATCTTTCTCAGTGGGTTGTGACTCCTACTTACGATTTTAACAAAACAAAGACAACTATTATGTCATTTATGGTCCTGTCAGATTTCCGGACCTCTTTTCTTGTAAAGTTTTGATAATAAGGGTGTTCTTGAATTTTCGTAAATATCCTATCACTTAAATATCCTGTTTAATCAAGAAAGATACAGAACATACATATATGCAATATACATTTACTGCCTTACTAAAAAATAAATATATATATTCAGTTTCTCATTTAAGGTCAAAAGTAAAAAAGCATCAAAACAGAGACTTTGTTATACTGAGTATAAATATTTTTATTAGTAAGGTGGGCAGAATTTAAAGAAGTATAGATTTCTACTGCAGTAGAAACGAATATAAAAGATATGAAAAGAGGCAAGTTAGCGAGGCCGATATCACAATACAAGTAGTGAATACGGTAAAACAAATGAAAGTAAAATGATAGCAAGTGTAGCATAAGTAGCGTTGCACCACACTGTTGTCGTTGCTTCATGAATTACCCAACGCACGAGACGACACGACACGACACGACACGACACGACACGGCTGAACAGAGTGCCGTCACTTCTTTATATTTTAGCAATATTACTAGGATGGAAAATGACCTGATGATGGATCCCTTTAACATCACGTAACCTTGTTTTAAAGCTCTGGATGGTGAAGTAGCGTCTCTGCATGTTTATTAAATCTAACATTAACAGAATTTAGTGTCCAAGTAATGGAGTCAAAAGTATAATGTATCAACAATGGATATTGATATTTTGACATAATTTGAAAGACCTTCCACGCGATATCTAATGTCTTTGAAACATCATCCTAGTCTCGCCGTCGAACTACTTCAACAATCCAATTAGATTCGTAACGCAAAACTACAATCAGCATAATTTGATAGAAGTACTTTAAATATATTAATATTGTTATATATTATACGTTACAATCATGAAACTATTTTATGAATCGATTAAAAAAAAAATAAAGAACTTTATGTTTTTATTTTACATAAACTTTATTTTATATCAATTTGCTAAATAAATCCAAGATTAGATTAGTAAATAAAACTATATGCAAATGTTATTTGATATGTAAATGATCAAAACAAAATAAGATTATTTACTGTTATTAACTTAAACTACACAAATACTATTTTAATAAGATAATTTTCTCGTGAGGATTCTCCGTTTCCCCGTGTTCTTTAGTAAACTGTAGTCAGACAAATCTCGAAGTTCATACTCTTTTCAAATATTTTTTTAATTTTAACAAATTAATTTTGGTATTATGTCAAAAATAAATAAATATTTTGGATGCCTCAAGGCTAGTCTAATATTTATTTTAAAATTCTTTTTCCTATGACAGCCGTCTCTTACCTAACTCACTTTGGCTTCTGGTTCAGATATCTCAATCGTGTGATGTTTTGTGTATTTTACACACGCATACGGATATGGAATTGTTAAATATATTATAATTTACGGTCTCTGTTTTAAGGAATATAAATTTATATTTAAATCAATTAATTTGAATCGAATAACTGCATACTTAATAAGCTAATGATAAAATAAATTAAAACATACACACTTAATTCTGAGTTTTATATATGTATATAAAATATATATGTATATAAAGTTGAACATAACCTTATAGTTTCGAGAAGCTACTCCGACTAACTCGTACATTTACGATTCGTTTAACCAAAGAAACTGCAAAAATCTCTTTCTGCCTTACCTTCATATACGATAGCAGAGACATTGGAAGTTGATCTTTATTATATCAGACGAGGTCTATTTGTAAATGCAAAAAATAGCCTTGACTAGAAACAGTGAAAATGTTTAGAGTTTACACGAAAAGGTCACATGTTGGACACTAGGGAGGTGACCGGTTGAGGACACCTTTTTCCATTTGGTATTTCCACATTAACTATCGAAAACCGTAATATTTCGAGTTATATGATATAAAGAGTGATCAAATTTAAAAAAAAACTTTGTAGTAAATAGTAGATTATCCACCACTACTATTAATTAATTTGAGGAAGTATTAATGCCTCAATATTGTCAAAGCAGTTATTTTTGGTAATGGACAAAGAAAAAATACATTTTCTTACAATCTCAGTAGATTTAGATTTTATAAGGAATTAATAAAAAAGTTATAACAACAAAATAGTAAATACTAGCATATCTAGATCAGAAGCTAAGTGTAACAACCTGTTTAAAGTAAGTTTATTACACAACTGTATGTTTGTATCGTTCCTACATTTTATGGTTAAGTCTGTACAGTCATTGCTCTGTACATTACTCATTTTTTTGCTAAACTACAAAATCTCTTCCTTGTCATTTATCTTTTAAAATGTCTTTCTTAATCTGCCTTATTGGATCTTTATTTCGACATTTCATACTAACAATATCATTTATAATATTATGTTTTAAATATTATACATATATTATGAATTAACTTACGACAAGTGTCTTATTAATAGCAATCGAGTTATTTATTTTATACATGATACTAAATATATGGTATAAATAAAAATTATTTTAAACGAATTAATATTTAGTTGGTAATAAATAATAAACAGTACTCACATTTAATTTCAAAGTACTCGCGCGGCCGAGCTTCACATCTAACTGACGGTGAAGGTAAACCAGTCACGAACGACTGAACGGCGACTGGAATGTAACGACCGAAACGAATGATCCAAAAATATTCATTCCAAGTCTAGTTGGAGATTGTGACGTATCAATCCGCAGTTCTGTCATGATATGCACTTACCTACTTTGGATTATATTTGAGTTTAGATTTATATTATTATGGTATTTTTTAGAATATACTATTGCTGTTAGACCTAATGGCTTTGAGAGCGTCACTGGCGGTGGGCGGTGGGTAATGTGACCCGCCCTTGAAGATCCGGGCCACAGGATCCTGGGAGAGACGCCAATCTTAAGGGTGCCAAGAGATTATTAGGATAAATAACTTTAGATTGTATTGTAGTTTTTGATTATATTTCACTACGAACTGGTCGCGACTAGTTTCCAATCAATCAATCTATCATTGCCTAAAACTTATACAAAAATATATATACTTTTTTTTTTAATATATGTCTAGTGCTATTTATATGTGCGTCACGGTGAGTGCAACAATTGTTTTTTTAGTGGGTAGCCTTAAAAATGGCAGCGTCCTCTATGCTGCCGGGTAGTCCCACATAACCCCTCGGCCATCACCTTCTTGGCCGACGGGGTACACGTAACGGATTTTTCCAAGAAACAAAAAAAAGTGCTGTTTATATGTGTTATATAAATGTTTTTTTTTTTTAATAATTTAGACATTTAACTTAGTTTGGAATATAGGTTGCAAAATAACAAAATGAGGGTTTGTATAAAAATTTAAAGACAAAAATCTAAACAAACAAACACCGAGTTCATTAAAGTTTTACAAACACTTTTACTGTAGTTTGAGTTTCATTTTGACGATTTTATATTTTGTACCAACATAATTTTATTTCATCTAAATATATCAACAACTGTTCCCTGAATCAATGTAAGAAGAATAAAATATCTTATATTTAACTTGATTTTAATTTTCAAACGATCCTCGACGTATAAAAGTGTACATTCTAATTATATGTATCGATACATACAACTATAACTTGTCTCCTCAGTGTGTAGTGTCGGCTGCTCTGTGTGTCATCTTATTATATGTATCGATACATGCAACTATAACTTGTCTCTTCAGTGTGTAGTGTCGGCTGCTCTGTGTGTCATCTTATTATATGTATCGATACAAACAACTATAACTTGTCTCCTCAATGTGTAGTGTCGGCTGCTCTGTGTGTCATCTTATTATATGTATCGATACATGCAACTATAACTTGTCTCTTCAGTGTGTAGTGTCGGCTGCTCTGTGTGTTATCTTATTATATGTATCGATACATGCAACTATAACTTGTCTCTTCAGTGTGTAGTGTCGTCTGCTCTGTGTGTCATCTTATTATATGTATCGATACATGCAACTATAACTTGTCTCTTCAGTGTGTAGTGTCGGCTGCTCTGTGTGTCATCTTATTATATGTATCGATACAAACAACTATAACTTGTCTCCTCAATGTGTAGTGTCGGCTGCTCTGTGTGTCATCTTATTATATGTATCGATACATGCAACTATAACTTGTCTCTTCAGTGTGTAGTGTCGTCTGCTCTGTGTGTCATCTTATTATATGTATCGATACATGCAACTATAACTTGTCTCCTCAGTGTGTAGTGTCGGCTGCTCTGTGTGTTATCTTATTATATGTATCGATACATGCAACTATAACTTGTCTCTTCAGTGTGTAGTGTCGTCTGCTCTGTGTGTCATCTTATTATATGTATGGATACATGCAACTATAACTTGTCTCCTCAGTGTGTAGTGTCGGTTGCTCTGTGTGTCATCTTATTATATGTATCGATACATACAACTATAACTTGTCTCCTCAGTGTGTAGTGTCGGCTGCTCTGTGTGTCATCTTATTATATGTATCGATACATGCAACTATAACTTGTCTCTTCAGTGTGTAGTGTCGGCTGCTCTGTGTGTCATCTTATTATATGTATCGATACATGCAACTATAACTTGTCTCTTCAGTGTGTAGTGTCGGCTGCTCTGTGTGTCATCTTATTATATGTATCGATACATGCAACTATAACTTGTCTCTTCAGTGTGTAGTGTCGGCTGCTCTGTGTGTCATCTTATTATATGTATCGATACATGCAACTATAACTTGTCTCTTCAGTGTGTAGTGTCGGCTGCTCTGTGTGTCATCTTATTATATGTATCGATACATGCAACTATAACTTGTCTCTTCAGTGTGTAGTGTCGGCTGCTCTGTGTGTCATCTTATTATATGTATCGATACATGCAACTATAACTTGTCTCTTCAGTGTGTAGTGTCGGCTGCTCTGTGTGTCATCTTATTATATGTATCGATACATGCAACTATAACTTGTCTCTTCAGTGTGTAGTGTCGGCTGCTCTGTGTGTCATCTTATTATATGTATCGATACATGCAACTATAACTTGTCTCTTCAGTGTGTAGTGTCGGCTGCTCTGTGTGTCATCTTATTATATGTATCGATACATGCAACTATAACTTGTCTCTTCAGTGTGTAGTGTCGGCTGCTCTGTGTGTCATCTTATTATATGTATCGATACATGCAACTATAACTTGTCTCTTCAGTGTGTAGTGTCGGCTGCTCTGTGTGTCATCTTATTATATGTATCGATACATGCAACTATAACTTGTCTCTTCAGTGTGTAGTGTCGGCTGCTCTGTGTGTCATCTTATTATATGTATCGATACATGCAACTATAACTTGTCTCTTCAGTGTGTAGTGTCGGCTGCTCTGTGTGTCATCTTATTATATGTATCGATACATGCAACTATAACTTGTCTCTTCAGTGTGTAGTGTCGTCTGCTCTGTGTGTCATCTTATTATATGTATCGATACATGCAACTATAACTTGTCTCCTCAGTGTGTAGTGTCGTCTGCTCTGTGTGTCATCTTATTATATGTATCGATACATGCAACTATAACTTGTCTCTTCAGTGTGTAGTGTCGGCTGCTCTGTGTGTCATCTTATTATAGTTACGATTTGTTTTGTAAGCATGGCATCCGTAAATTACATTCAATTTATATTCAAATTATAGAAATTTAAATATTATTTAAATTTAGCCTTGACCGTTTTTTTTTAACAGAAGCCTACCATTATTTCTAAAAAGTCTTAGCATTATTTTAAAATTAATCAGGTTTTTTTATAACAAATATATTTCCTCAACGTAACTAAGTATAGTACGATACAAGAGTATAGAAGGTTATAATATATGCCATATTGTAACAGGTTTATCCAGTCATGCTTCTAATAAAACTATATTAAAATATGTACGTTTATAAGTTTTTGTGACATTTGTTTTAATATAAAAACAATATATATTTTTAAACTATAAATTGATGAAAGTAACACTGGATAGAAATTTACAAAAAATAAATTTAATAACGGGAAGTCTGATTATAAAAAAAATGTATTAAATATGAAATATGTGTCATACGTCGACAGCTTTCATACAAATAATATTAAGTTAAAATAGCAAGTACAGTCTTTAGACACAACTCGGTTACTGACTAGAGCCATTGTATTTGTTTATTTAAAAAACAAGTCAATTCAATAGGAAGGCTTGTTTTCAATTTTACTATTAACTATTAAGTTAAGAGGTGGCCGCGAGTGAGTCGTCAGTCGTCAGTCGTCAGTCGTCAGTCGTCGTCGTCACAGTGGTCGAGTGCGTCGTCGGTAGAAGGCGTTTGAAATAGTGACCGTTTAAATGTGAGTTATTTTTTAAATTTGTATGAAACCATGATACATCTTTTACTTATATATTTCATTAAAGATATCAATCACTAATTATCATAAAAGTTATTTGAATTAAGTAATTAGTTTTATGATTTAGTTAAAAACCATTATAATCTCATAAAATAGTTTATACTAATGACCGATCGCAGGCTTTTAAGAACCCTTTTTAACAAAGTAAATTGTTTGTTGTATTTTTATGTCATATATTTCTTATTATTTATCTTTTTTTACTTTTATAGAATTTTTATCATATTGTATTTTTCAATTATAGTAGAACAGATGAACAAAATGTATTCAACACTAGCGGTGTCCGTGGCTCCACTCGCCGTTCGTTCTTAATTTAGTTTAGCACTTGTAATAAATTATTCGTTATACCTCTTATATTTAGTTCTCACAGTCGCATGATAAAATAGGTGTTCATGAAAAGCCCTTTGTTTTAATGATGCTGATATCACGTATGTGTCTGTCTGTCTGAGCCTGAAAGTTCATTTTAAATATTTGTGAATTAATGTTCAACCTAAGGTTATAATATTTGCACACACTTGTTCCCCAAACTCACAAACTCTACCTCTCTTAATATTTATATAGATTACTCAAACAATACTTCTTTTCATTAACATATCTCTTAATATTTGGCGGACCAAAACAAAAATAATGACGTGTAGGTATCTATCTAAACATAAAAAAAACGTTAAAATAAGTATATATAATCACATGCACGTAATAAACAAAATATATATAATATATATGTAATATACACAAAGTACACGGTGAGTATTTATCGCTATTACCAAATTGATTTTAATTACAATAAGAAAAGAAAGCTAAATAAATGTTAATAGAAAAGTGATTAGTGTGTGTATGTGTGTTAATGTATTTTAAAAATGTTAACATACTTTTTTGGATGTCTGTGTGTGGATAGTTTGCGCCGTGAGACAAGAGATCGTAGCTTTGAAAAAAAGAAAGTTGAACTGATTAAAACATCAAATTTATATTTAAAATGAGAATATGCTTACGAGAATAATCTATATAATATTTTATTACGGTTTATTTGTCACTCAGCGAGTAGTTATTGGTTATGATGTTGAAGCAATGAGTTTTGTATTTACAAGCTTTTTAAGACGCTCGAGATTAACTGGACTGCGTTTTAGACACAATGTAATTATCACAAAAAACCAAACGCTGCCCACATTATTAGCAAGTGTTGTGTTCAGGGAGAGTTTTAATTTAATATTTTGTAAGTCGAAACAAATTTAAATACACTTCACATTCGCAAATCTAATAAATGCAAAACAAATAGAAGAAGTATTCGTACGATTGTATGTTTGTATGTACATTATATACATTATATACAGGGTGTCCCTAAACTCGACGTCAAGACGAAATCTGATGATAGGATAAAATGTAACAGTCATGAGAAAAATTATAAAAAAAAGTCCATTCCATGTATTTTAAAATTTATGGACATTTTAAAAAACCGCATAGTTATGATCATACTGTAATCATTTTTGAGTACTATGTTAACATTTACTATTTCTTTACATTTAAACTTTGTAATCATAACCCTACAAGACATATCTGCAATCACGATCAAAGATAATATCGCAATGGCTCCAAGTTTCCTAGAAATATGACTTTAAAATTTTTAATATTTGCCAACTTTGACCGGACCTGCCTAAAAAAAACGTACCACGTCTCCTTGGCAAGTGACAGCAAAAGTTGGCGCGTTTAATCAGGATTCTAAATTAGTACAACACTTATATTTAAAAATTAAAACTAGTAAAGTAGAAGTACTTAAAAGTAACTCGATTTTATGATAATCCAGTTTACTTAGGTAAAATGTTTATCGTAAAAATTACCTACGACTCCATACCCACCTTGTGCAAGGAAATCACTGCAATCCTGTTTTCTTTAATTCGACATTCCATATTGTTATTTAATAACTCGTAAAAAATATTTAAAATGTGGGAAATTTATTGTAGTTTTTGACGAAATAAACGCACTCCAAATTTTAATCCAGAAAAAACAATAAATGCTGGAGTTTGTTTGTAACAAGACTAATGGCCAGATAGATAGTTAGGTATATCTTTTTTCTATCTTTTTTCTATCTGTTTTCTAAGATTTACACGAGTACTACACATTTCAATAAAACTATTCTTCTCGTCTTACCTGCACGTTTGCTGCAAAGCATTCGAAACTTTGGGTTAAATTTAAAAATATAATAATAAAAGCGAGTTATATCCGTTAAATAGTTTTATTGAAATATATGTTTTTGCTTTAACGTGACGAGAACAAATTAAACCAAACAATGACAATAAAACATGTAATTATTAGACTTAATTACTCTTAATACAATTAATGAGTCGTCAACTGTTGGAGGAAGTATAATTATTATGATATTATTTTTCAAATACAGAAAAAGCCGTGTAACATTAATTATAAAGACAGATTATTATTAATGGTTATGATAAAACTTTGAATACATAAATTTAATTTATGCAAGTGATCATTAGGATGAAAACATTAGGGTGCTATATTTATCTCTAAATATTATAAAAAAAAAACCTTTGCGTAATAAGTATGGTGTCAACTTAAAAATAAAAGTTTAAGGTTACGTCGGTTTTTAATTTTTAACTGTCAGTTTTTTAGTTAGAATCTTACATTTACACATATATAAAGCAAGCAAGTAAGTAAGCAATATAAAGCAAGTGTGTATATGTCTTATATTGTAAAAACGTGCATCAAATATTATTTGTGAAAATTTTGTTTAAATGTTAATAATTAGTTAACATTAAGGAGTATTACAAAGTGACCTCGGCGTCTTTCTACACAAGTTTCCTTAATAATTACTTCAACATAACATTCTTGGAATTTAATTATACACATTTTTTAATCAAGGTCTCTATCACACTATCAATTAGTCGATTTCTTATTAATAAGTGCAAAATCTTGTGTTTTTTCTTACAGCACATCGACAGTGTGCCGCGAGTGTGTGTGTGTGTGTGTGTGTCTTTCAATAAACGCGATCGTGTTATCGAAAACTTCTATTTTTTTCATCTTACTTCCAACAGATGGCCTTGCTCTTATTAGTTCACGCTAACCCGATCGAGTTGGTCCTCGAGCTCACAGTCGGCACACAGACTATAGAAGCAATAAGAAATTACGAAATTATTATAAATGTCGCCTCATATTAGACAATTCTCCTTCCCCATTGGCATAGATATTTCATCAGATATCAGTAGTCGCCGGTGTACCACCTATTTTGACACCTTATTTATCAAATAAAACTATTTTTACGGTTTCAAACTCGCATATAATTTGGTTACATTTTTTAATTTTCACCCGACGTTTCGAATACTTTGCAGTAAACGTGTTCACGGGTAGACGAAATGTAAGTGTCAGACACGAGTGTGTCGTCTACCCGTATACGCGTCCGTACCCGTATGTCGTATAGGCGAGTTTTAATCCGTAAAAATAGTTTTATTTGAAATGTGTACTCGTGAAAATCTAAGAAAATACCATATTTATAAAAATAAACCTTTCTGTGAAGAAACTATGAAATTTATGCGGATTTTCATAAATTTATTGATATACATTCATTAGAATCAATAAATTTAAATTTCGTGAAATCTAATGATTCTTCTGGGTCCCTTTTTTTTTATGTGGAAAGACGGCAAACGGGCATGCGGGTTATCAAACGCGATCACTTATCAAATGCGATCACCGCCACCCATGAACTCTTGCAACATCCGAAGACTCACAAGAGCGTTGCCGGCCTTGGAGGAAGGAGTAAACGCCCTTTTTTTAAGGTACCCATGTCGTATCGATCTGGAAACACCGCCCAAGGAAGCTCATTCCACATCTTTGTGGTACGTGGAAGAAAGAAATTTGCAAACCGCACAGTAGAAGAACGCCATGCATCCAGGTGGTAAGGATGATAATGAAGGCGGTGCTGTGCTGCGAATGAAATTCGGCGGTAGGCATCAGATCAAATAGCTCTTCGGAACACTCCCCGTTGTAAATGCGATAGAAGACGCACAAGAAGCCACGTCTCTACGCAATGCCAAAGAGTCCAGCCGTTCACAGAGCACTGGGTCCCCGACAATCCGTACGGCTCTCCGTTGTACTCGGATAAAAGGTAGAAGCTGATATTGAGGTGATCCGGACCAGAGATGAGAACAGTACTCCATATGTGGCCGGACCTGCGCCTTATAGAGCGCAAGTCTTTGGCTAGGATTGAAATACTGCCTCGCTCTATTGATCGCACCCAATTTCATCGAGGCCGACTTGGCCTTGCTCTCCAAATGACCACGAAACCGACAGTCGCTCGAAATGTCAAGTCCCAGTATTGTGATACTTGGCTAGGTGGCGAGGGGTGTGCTCTCGACGATTGGCAATATCACAAATGGGGTTTTCTTAGTGGTAAACGTGCAAAACTGTGTCTTTTGGGGATCAAACTGAACGAGGTTCAGTTCATCCCATTCTGAGACCGTCCCCAGGGAGGTCTCTATAGAAGACACAAGTTTCTTTCGCACTCGTCGACGTTTTCCCGAGAGAGACCTGCTCGGCTAGAATATACTGCATCCCCAGTGCTTTCATCTGCTTAACAATGTATGCTGGAAATATCCAACATATCATTGATGTGCAGGAGGAACAGGGTTGGGGATAGCACGCAGACTTGGGGTACATCAGCGTTCATGGGCTTGGGGTCCGACCAAAATCCGTCGGGAACTACTGTACGCTCCGCCCAGTGAGGAAGTTGGTGAACCACTTGCATAAACTCTCGGGAAGCCCATAGGAAGGAACCTTCGAAAGAAGCCCTTTGTGCCATACACGATCGGAGGCTTTCGCTATATCCAGACTAACTGTCAGATCCTCTCCCTTGGATTCAATAACCGCAGCCCAACGGTGTGTGAGATATAACAGAAGATCACCAGCCGATCGACCATAGCGAAAGCCATATTGCCGGTCATTGATCAACTGGCGAACCTCGAGGTACTCAAGAAGCTGTCGGTTAATGATATTCTCCATTATTTTGGAGAGAACAGAGGTGATGGCGATAGGTCTGTAGTTAGCTGGGTCCGAGCCATCACCCTTTTTAGGAATCGGATGGACAAAGGCACACTTCCACGAGACCGGGACTACGCCTTTGAGATAAGAGTGCCGAAATAAACGCGTTAGCACTGGAGTCAACTCAGGGGCACACGTTCGTAGCACCAATGGGGAAATGCCATCCCGCCCACACGACTTATGAACAGCCAAGGAAAGTAGAGAACGACGAATGGTTTTTTGCCGGAAAATTATTTCCGGCATTGAATTCTGACACGGCTGGATGGTAGGTAGTGTTTTTCCTTGGTCATTCAAGGTCGAGTTTGAGGCAAAAAGAGTGCCCAAGAAATCGGCTTTCTCTTTTGCCGTATGGGCCAGAGAATCATTCCCCGTGTGCAATAGCGGTAGTGACGGCTAGCAAAAGTTAAGTGGCTTTAGAAAGCACCCAAAACTTGCGCGTGCCTGGTCCTTGCCAACTGATCCCCAATTTTGACGACATGCTTGAACTTTGCTCTAGCGATTTGCCGTTTGAAGAATCTGGACGTTCAATTATATTTCCTCTTCAGAACTCTAGAGTTTGGATCCCTTGTGACTAACGCTTTAGCCCAGGCCTAGCACGCCTGCTCTTTGTCGGCTGCTGCAACCCTGACAGACTCATCAAAAGTGGTATCACAGAGATTGGAACGAATAGTTCCATGTCCTGTAGTATCATATCAGCAACAGCCGCAGCGCAGTCACTGGGATCATTGGAAGAGAAGCAAATCGGCCCCCATGGGTAGGATGCAAAGAAAGACCGCATTCTATACCAATCCGCTGACTTGTAGTGCCAAAAGCGTCGGGTCGCGGGTGTTGTGCGAGCCGGACGTTGAAGGGGCACTACACTCCGTACCAGGCAATGATCGGAGGACCTAAGAGGGGCCTCAACAATAACCCGGTACTTTCCGGGATGTGTAGTCAGCAAAAAATCCAACAAAAAGGGCATGTGGCTCTCCACGTCCGGTAGACGAGTGTGCGTCTGAACCAACTGGGAGAAATCATTTGCCAGAGCAAAGTTAAACACAGATCTCCCCGTGTAGTCAGTGGAACGCGACCCTAGCCACTCGGCATTGTGCGCGTTGAAGTCCCCGAGGACTATGACTTCAGCTAAGGGAGTCTGTGAAAGCAGGTCGCCAATCTTCGCCTGAACATGGCCCAAGAGCGGCTCCGTTTCTGCATTACCACTATGGCACCTGTAGAGGCACGCGTAGACTCTGACATGATCGTCCATGTCCACGCGCAGCCAGAGTAAAGACAGATCCCGACGTTCAAAATTCTGGAGGCGACGGTACCAGATATCCTCCCTCACGAACACAGATACCCCGGCGTGTGGTATAAAATGATGTTCAAGTTTATAGCCGGGGCATGAAAGGTACGCTGTGTCGCTAGTTTGAGATATCTGCGTCTCCGTCAAAAACAACAAGGCCGGCTACGCCGTCTTAAGATGGTAGTGGACGGCGTTAGTGCCGCTCTGTTTCCTCGTCGTTTGCCCTCTGTAAACACAGGGGCGAGAGGGCGGTCCTTCCCCGGATGAGCCCGCCCAATACGAGCTACAGTCAGATGACTACGGCTAGGCTCTACCACCTAAAAAATTATAAGTTACTTCATGTTATAAGTTACTCGAACAGCCCCTTTTTTGCACTAAACTTATCTGTTGCATTACCCCAAATTAGTATGACAAATAACATTTTTAACGTTTGGTAATGATAATTGGCTAATTTTTTTTTGTTTTTTAGTTGACAAACAGGTTATTAGCATTAAACCATTGTGAGACTGGTTTACATCGTCAATTAATAAAAATAAGGGAAGAATTATTAACAAAATATACCACCTTATACTTATCCTAACAAATTAAAGTATGTACTTAAGGAACAAGAAAGGCACTTACAAAAACATTTTGCACACTCATTTTGACTAATAAACCCTGGGTAAAGCTGTCAATTCACGTCGTCTTTTTAAATTATTATTTTATTATGATATTTATTAATCAAATTAAACAGTGTTGCAATTTTATACCATAGGTTCATACTGTATACAGTCAGTGTAGTCAGTCAGTATACCAATATAAAATGCCAAACGTCCCTCGGGATTCTCTCCAGACTTTAAAAATCTTCAGCAATAATTTGACTTTAAAAATAAACACTTTAAAAATGTGCGTCGTAAAGGAAGTAATTGATTTCCTTATATAAATAGATATGAAGAAAAAAAATAAGCATTTATATTATAATGTACAGTAATAATATTCTAATGACCAAGGAAAAAACTTATTATTGCCAAGTAAGTAACACAGCTCATATTTATTGTCAGTTCGATAATGTTATAGACATGCGATATTTGACGTTATATTGATACATTTATGTAACAAATAATTTTTCATCCACTAAAATAGTTACCCCATTATTAATTATTGTTCAAATTCACTACAGGATGCGAAGTAAAGTGATCCAGCAACAGCCGTTAGAAGAGGAATACAAGAAAACTGGTATAAAACCATCTGACGTCGCCGCCCTAAGACAATGGCTCAAGACGCAGCCACACTTGCCATGCCAGAGTTTTACAGGTAAAGTTTTTATAACCAAACGTTTTATAATATTAATTTATAACCAATAATATATGTGTAATAATAGCAGGTTCGGCAAACAACTTTTATGCAACTAGTGGAAAATGGTGGTTACCATTGTCCACTAGTTGCATAAAATCATTTAAATGCTCGGAGCTCCATCTGGTGTCAAAAGATAAAAACCCGGAACAACATTCTATTCCGTGCTTGAATTACACATGACTGTCCACTAATTTTGATATAGGTTAGAGATTTAGAAGTAAATATACCTACTGCAGCTACACCTGATGGTGATTTACAATAATTGTAGTATCATTCAAAAGTATATGGTTTTTAAAACTCAATAAACCTGTCAACAATGTCCAGTTTATTATAATTTTAAAAGAATATATAATGAACAATCTAAGAAAGATATAAAAGATTGCGTAATTGCAAACATTATTTTATTAATTTTTCAGATTTAGATCTGATCCTCGCCTACTACAGCTGTTACAAAAGCTCAGAAGTAACCAAGCAAGTATTTGATCTGCATTACACGCTACGGACGCTCTTCAATAATCTTTTTCTTAAGAGAGTCGTTGATGACAAACTCATTAAAACTTTGAATGTTGTGTAAGTTTTGTTCAGTACCGGCTTTTTTATTGTTATTTTATAAAAGAGAAAAAAAATATAATTTTTTATTTCAGATTGGCTGCACCGCTGGAAACACGAACCAGTTCAAATCATAAAGTAATTTACTGTCGTCTTATTGATTATGACACGAAGAATTTTGTTTTTTCCGAAATTATTAGGTAGTATCCTAATTATAAATTTATCTTTAGGTTTTATTAAGTTTTTTGGCTTATATTATGATTTATAAAATAATATATAAATTAAAAGACAAAAATTATCATCAAAAATGGATTTGAACCGAGGTCCACGAAACCGTTTCAGAAATTTATAGGTCATGCGCTGTAGCATGGTGCTGGTGACGTCTGTCAGTACTACATGACTAGAGATGGACGTTATGCATTTCATTTTTTCTCCTTACGATAGTCGCAGCATAATTCTAGTTCTCTATAATATTGTTATGAAAATAAATGTGTTATGGAATTGTGCAGTGTAACTGCGTATGTAAACTTGTCTTTACTTATATAAAATAATCAAAATAGGACTAACGATTCTATTTTCGTGATAATATTTTTGCTCATCAGCGCGGTGGCCTTTTGTTAACCCGTAACATGCTGTCAGTACGAGTGCTAAACCTGTCCCTTATATGAGTTAAGATAAATAAAATACATTTTTCTTTGCAACCATTTAAGCAATCTTCCGCTATATATATTCTGTTGTTTCATTAATATAATTATACACGCTTTAACAATAAGAATTGAATTATTTACACACAATATACGTTTTATATTATATGAAAAAACATCGACTATCGATCGTTGCAGTACGTCCTTCCACTAAATAGGTCTAGGGCGTTATGTTATATGCATAACATTAGGCTTAATTTTTCTTTCCATTAGATTTTATTTGTAGACTAGAACATTCTTATTAGGCTTAAGTTTATTTACTACTGTTTTTATATATTACGATTGCAGTATAACGAAAATACTAAGAAAGAATTTGTAAATCGTGGCAACTGTCAAGAGAGAAACCAAACGTTACTACCAGTGTCACCCCGCACCATGTGACAGCGCAAAAGATACAAACAATAAAAAAAAATTTGCTATGGCATCGAATTCTAATGTTGATAAGTTTTTGACATTCAATTCCCTTTCTTTCATTTATATGATTTTCAGAGCTGTGATAATGCTGCTTGATTTGATACAGTATGAGGAGGGCACGTGGCCGGGCTTCGTCATTGTCATCGACTTGAATCGAGTCACACTTACCCATATTGCCAAATTAGATCTGTTGACTGTGCAACAGCTTTTATACTATTTACAGGCAAGTTTATTCTAAAAAACAGTAAAAAAATAGATTGCCAAAAATTATTAAAATAAATATCATTTCAGGAAGCTATGTTTGTCAGACTGAAAGGACTCCACTTTCTCAACGCCCCGTCGTTTATTGACCGTCTGATGATGATCATTCGACCTTTTATGAAGAAAGAGCTCATGGATATGCTCTGCATCCACCAAATTGGCTCCACGACTATCGACAAGGTCGTCCCTATTAAAGCATTTCCAAAAGAAGCCGGCGGAGAATATAAAACATTTGAAGAAATTAGAGGTAAGATCCCTTGAGACGAATACTCAAAACTGTTTACAAACTATCAAGAAAACTTTACTCAAGTATTTTGAAATTAAAAGTCAATGTCATAATTAAAAATTGTAAAAATTACAGGTTTTTTTATTCTAACATGTCGTTAAAACAATAATTGCGTTGACATTCTGACAAATGCGTAATAAATTAATTTAGTGCTCTAAGATCTTTTGAAATTTATATATATATATCAGATTAACACCCACACATTAATATTTTTAAAACACCGGAATCTTTGATCCCTTCAGGACCATCGCTTCCGTTCATACTTTATCCATAATTTAAGTTTTGTGATGATAAAACTCACTAAATTTATGATAAAATAAACACACAAAAAATATAATCAGTTCATTTAAGAGAATTACAAATTGAATTAAAGTAACAATTAAATTTCCAAGTAATAATAGTTACCGAGATTTTAAGACAACCTTACTAGTTGAACGCTCGAACCAGAGTAGATCTATCTTCCACCGACCGCTTCGTTCAGACGTGTCCGCGCCCGTCTTAGCGGTGATTGGTTGAGTTTAATAGTACTCCGATATGACATCAGAGGCGCTGAACACATCTGAACAGCACAACTTTACAAACAGATTACTAGGGTTAGCCATGACCAGATACAAACATTAGCCCAATGTTCATGTTTAAATAATCTTTAAAAGGATAACCCTTAAAACAATCTGGTAGTCAATTTGAAACAATTTGAAAATGAATGGTGGTATGTAAAACAATACTTAGATGGCGCCGCGTAAACTTAATTCAAAAACAACTTTCAAACAAAATGTTTAAACTGAGTGGTTTTAAATACAAACATTTATTCGATAATTAAATTTATAAATAAAACTTCGGAATGCAAATTGGACGCTGGTCTGAAATTACTGATCTTAATTTCAAACCAGCAACCATTTCGCTGTGTAGTCAAAATATTATCCATTTACAAAAATATAGGACGGAGCTTAATTATGACAACAAATAATCATTTTAATCATTAAACAAACTTAATCTTAAATAGATTTATTAAGTTTACTTGTTACTTGAAACCATATTAACATATGTAATAAGAATGCGGCGACATATATGTGTGGTTTTTTTTTGGTGTGTTTTTGATCCTTACGAAATAACGATTTTAATTTCAGATGAATTTATTGATAAAATGTTAGGCAACAAAGATTTCTTTGTTGAAGAGAATAAGAAGAGAGTTACAGAATCCTTGCGTCCCGGGAAACCGAAAACTATCACAGACATATTCGGCGGTGTCGAAGGATCTTTTAAAAAATTACAAATAGATTAATATAAAAAATGTATTATATTACAATTAATTAGCTTAAAATTAAATCTATTAATATTGTGGTTTTTTAATATTGTAAAAAAATATGAGATTGTTTCTGTTAAATAATTGGTTTTGTGTTATTAAAAAAATATTGATATATTTTTTTGTTTTTATATAATATCTAGTGGCACTACTGAATATATGTGGGGCGACCATTGAGCTGAGACGGGAAGTAGAATTGCTTTTTTTACTGAAGAATATATAATTTGGCAGCAGTGTAGTAGTTGTTATAGCTATATTATTATATATTTCTTATTCTAAGTAATTGATTACTTAGAATAAGAAATATATAATAATATATCTATGTAATCTTATTTCTATGTAATCTTTAAAAATTTAAGCCTCATATTGATACAAATTACTTTATTTATTATATCATTATTTTCATTAAAGAAAACAAAAAAAAAGAATATATGTAGCTGATAAAGCTAAATATGCATATGATAATCCTTAAACACCTGGCCTGGCATGAACCCTGGCTTTTACCTACTAATATTTTAATTCCTTGAATATCGATTAATTTAGCATTCTAGATATCACCATCTGTATCGGGACCCAGGTACCAGTTAGTAGTATATAGCTCAGAAATATTTACAGTATTATAGGAACTAATTATTATTTTGTAAGATTTTCTTATTGTATTATCAGTTCGAACAATGAAATTACATATTGATGTTAATTTATAATTCGTTAATTATTTTTTAATTATATGCGACGTCAGACCTTGATTACAAAATAGTAGGTCTTTTAAAAATGTAACAACAATTTATTCTAACACATCAATAGATATAGAATAGTTAAATTTAAATTATAATTTTAATTGCAATGTGACTCTGACAATTACGTGAAGATTAATGTTCTTACCTACAAAGAAGTCTCTGCTTGCATAACGACAGCCTTAGTCTGCGATCATCTGTGCCGGGACTCCGAACAAAGGGCTGCTCTATCATTTAATACTTTGCAATCAATATTTTAAGCATTTGTTTTTCTTTTCAAGATTTTAGTATCTGCAGCACTGCTTTTGCTGAAGTGATACTGTATTCATTTATTTATACTAATATGACAATTTTAATAGCAGGCATACTAAAGTTCTGGGTTCTATAAAATCGTCAAATTCTGCCAACCGTCAAGCCATTAGAAGGTTCTGAGGTGGACGAGGAGAAGGTATTGTATTTAAGTGTTTGGCAAAATTTATAATAGAGATATTTAGGTACGTTATATTTTATTACTAAATGTACGTGATACATTTGATATATTTTTAAAATCTCTGCTTTATTAAGATATAGCGTTACGGCGACCTTGGACGATTGTTGAATATATATTGTGTGTTGTGGTGAGTACTGTGTTTTGAACTCTTTGTATCAGGTTTTTAGAGCGTAAAAGAAGTCTTGATCCAATGACGCAGTCCATGTATTTAAATTTAGATAATATTATAGATTCGCTTAGTTTTTTTTTGCATAAGTCGTGTGTTAGGATGTTTCGAATGCCATATACAATATTTAAACTGTAAAAGCGACTGCAGACGTCACTTATTCTATTATTTTAGAAACGAAGATCTTCATCAATTAGGAGATCTAAATTTTTAGCTTCTGTTATTCGATCTATCTTAGTGTCTGCAATTGAATGTTTTAGATTTTTGTTTGAGATGTTAAATATTTTATTATTCATTGATTTATTAATAAAAATTTTCTTTTTGTGTATCGTATCGCATTTTTTAAGGGAAGTGTTCCTAAGAGCTATTTCATTTCTATCGTCGATTACTATTACAATTAGGGGATAGAATCATACAAAAAAGTGTTTTATAACCAAGTGCGGTTCTTAAAGAATATGAACCACTATAATATAATAATGCAAAAGACCGTAGGCGGCGGTGATCACCGATCATCAAGTGAGCTGCATTGCATTTGTCCTCCTCTTAATAAATATTTGTATATTTCTAACAGTTTTTAATTTTAATTGCTTTTCTAAATCAAGGATTTACCATTTTACGCTCATGCCACACGGAATAGTGTGTATTCTGTAATTAATAATATTAATAAAGGTTATAATAAGGTCAGCTAAAATAAATGTCCTTTTATTATATACAGTCGCCGATAATTATAGCTGGACTTTACCTAAGACATCATTTACATACAGTAACAAAATAATACCATTTTTGTCCATACCATCAGTAAACAATCTTGGCCTATGTAAGAAGTACACTCGGAAACTCCATATAGTTAAATTATGTTGAAAAATTACGAGCCCGTTGCGTTTATTTTACCAAAACTTTATTCTTCTTCCTCATAGATGTTTCTGATATATGCTATTCTAATATCACTGAAGAAAATCTAGGTTAATTGGATCGTCTTGACCAAATCGAATCGATCGAATTCACCAAAAAGAAGTAGTCAATATAAACCAAGCCAGTTGTCCCTTCGATATTAATGCAGTTGTACTAAAGACATGTGCCGCCCGAGTTCTCTCCCATACTTATACATCTCTTTTAGCTCTCTGAAACTGGAAAGGAGTAAAGCTCTTAGAAGTACTCATTTGCAGCCGGTGCCCAAAAAAGGCTGACCTTTCTAACTACAGGCTTATAGTAACCATGTTCATACTCTGCAAGAGTATGGAATGTATCCTGAATAGCAGGATCCAGCCATACCTAGAACTTAATGACATTCTATGAGATCAACGACATGGCTTTTACCGGCATCTATCAGCTGTGCTAGCCTTATAAGCAAGCTTTCCTCTTGCGGCTTGTCCTCTAGTGTCTATGCCTCTATCAGAAGTGACTGTCTGCCTCTCCATACTTACAAAAAGGATTCTGTCCACGTGCCGATATTACATATCCGCAGACGTCAGAGCGTTTGCACTGTTATTAAATAATTAGTAGACGAAGTATAATTAAAAAATATTATGCGACATACATATGTAAGAATACTTATATATATCTTATTATTTAGAATATTAATATACATTTCTGGCCTTCAAAACATAGTTATTTTGCTCACATTTTGTAAGACTGATGCCCAACTGCCACAAATTAAAATATAAATTTAAATAACTTTAACATTCGTGTAAATTAGGTAAAAAGATCAACAAAACAAAACCTGTGGTCTAAAGTTGTAAACTTATGTAAGACACGTTTAAATTCAAATTCAAAATATCTTTATTCAAATAGGCATTTACACGCACTTTTGAATCGTCAATTATTACATTATAAAAATATCAGTATAGTCAGTCCGTCCTTAAGCTACCACCAGCTCGGAATGCTGTTCTGTTGAGAAGAGCTGGCCAGAAACTCAACAGTTGCTCTTTTTAAAATATGTGAACAATGTTTGATGTACAGATTAGAATATCCTGCAAATGAATCAACAACCAAAGCTCCACAACCTAACCTTTTACTTGATCGAAATACGATCAACTAAGTACTCTTGTATGCTATAATAAGCTTTATTTAACAGTATACTTTTAATTTTAGATTTAAAAGCAAGTAAAGGAAGGTCTAAGATATCTTGTGGAAGCTTATTTTATAGCGTGTCTGTCACTGTTTTTTACATATCTATCCAAATTGTGACGTACAAATGAAATGTTATTAAATATGTATTGAGAAACGACCGTAAGAATACCAATTTCTTTAAAGACATCTCTCAGGGAATCTCTAGCTTTTAAGTTATAAATAGCCCGCACAGCTCTTTTTTGTAAAATAAATAGAGAATTAACTTCAGCAGCACTGCCCCATAACAAAATACCGTAAGACAAAATGCAATGAAAGTAACTAAAATAAACAAGTCGAGCTGTATTGACATCTGTTAATTGTCTTATTTTTTTAATTGTTGTTGTTGTTATTGACGTTAGTATTCTGTGACTGCCAGTTTTAGGACTTCGTCGCGCCATAGTATAAAATATCAAGTTACGAATAAAACGTTAAATATAAATGTATAAAATTGTATTTTAAAAAGCCCAAAAGCATACAGTGATTATTAAAACTTGCACAGTAGTCGTTAGAACTAAGCACAGTATTCGCCTTCTTGTAAAAATGTTCATGAGCCTTTGATTAAAGATTTTTATCTACAACTATTTTAAACACGCAATAAGATCTTACTTAGCTTCTGCCTAAAAGACTTATGTATATGTCGGTTGAAATATTTTTAATATCATCACAGTTAGGGGCTTAGTACTTTGAAATATTGAAACTTGTATTTCCTTTAAAATTATTTACAGTCCATTAGGACTATAAAGTACGTTGACCTGAAAGTGTGCGCCTCAATTTCTTGATAACATTAGATAGATAAGGTCTAGGAGTTGTAACGTCAGCAGGACCAGCGTGGCCTTGAGAAACTGACAGCATGATGATCAACAGATGTACTCACGTAGTACTAAATGTCTGCAGTGTGTCAGACGCAGGAGTGGCTACAAATGGAGTACTCTACATATGGCACGTTTCTTACTCTTGTCTTAATTACCTAAGCATCAAGTACTACTTCTAATGCTGCGTGTATGAATATTACACTCCTACTACAAAATTAACAGATTCAAACTAGAGAATAATCTTTAATTAATTAATTAAGAGAAAAGCTTTAGATTGGCTCCTGTTTTAAGAAAGTGACTTGAGATAATTCTTGGTGTAATAAAACTTGTAATTTTATGAATTTCGATTCTTACAACTTAATACCTTTATTGTGATAAGAAACCTAGCTCTAAAATATTTATATAGTTATAAAAATTATAAAAAAATTAAAACTCATCCTCAAACAAGTCCATTATTAAACTTGTAATATAAGCCATAAAGAGAATTGATACTGAAATCGACACTGGAACTAATAACACAGATATAAGATACGTCGCAGGCCAGTTCTACCCTTGTCTTAAAAAACTGTCCACGCACTGGCTCTGTGTCGTACGACATTTATTTCGGAATCCCTGCATTAAGCCTTAATTTACATAGTTGTTTTTAATTAATTTGAAATCCATCAAGTTACAATACTCAGACCTTGCCTTGAGAAGGTCGACTGTGTACTTTTTTACATTTTACATTTAAGAAGCAGTGTTTATCGGAAGCAGACGTGTGTGTCGGGTTTATATGTGAGTATTATATTACATCATAAATTATATAGCTAATATTTGTCATTGCTTTAAAATTAAAAATAAATTAAATTAATTTATTACACGGCTTAGTACTGCAGTTTCTTACTTTTTATCTCAATAGCTAAATTTTTATATTATATTACTACATAAATCAATTCTCCGAAAAATTATATTTTGATAGAAGTTAAACCGTATATTTAATAATTTAGTATTCATAGATAAAATATGAAAAAAATAGAGTAAATTTTATCTTATGTTCAAAATCGTTGGATCTCAAAAATAATTTACTAATTTAATAACTTACATTCTCTCACTGTAATAAGATGTTTTGACAGAAGGTTGCAAAAAAAGACTTAGTAGTATTGTAGTATAAGGTGATCATTTAATAAAGCTAAGCATTCAGGTTGTATGAATTATAATAACAGGGATTATCAATGCTTTTCAACAACGATGTTGATTTTGTAAGTTAGTTTTTATTATAAGAATCGTTTGTTTAGGAACAATATTATTTTCCACATTATACTATATTATTAAAAACCTCGTAAAAATTTGGCAAAAACCATAAAAATTCTTTCCCACTCATCCTCTTTTTACACCAATTCCTTCGCCGTTCAAGTTGTCTACATCCGTGATGTGTGCGAAGTCTCAGACCTCATTTAAAATCAAAATCATGGAATTTTATTTTCACTCGCTTACCTGTCGTTAAAAAAAACTTTTCGCTTCACAAGATACCTTTCCAAGTTCAATGGCCTATATACTCATGAATATATAACGAATATATAATGGCATATATATGAATATATATATATTCATATATATATTCATGTAAGACAAGAGTAAGGCACATGCGATATATATATAATATAGTATTATTATAAATATTTAATATTTTTGTGTTTAGCAATAAGGCCGCCATTTGTACTTATTTTTTGTTTATTTTTGATGTACAATAAAGAATACTGAATTGAATTGAACTCGCATAGTCAAATGTGAATTTACAAATATTGTTGAATTAGCATTAATATTACTTTTTAAAGATAATTTAATAATAAGCGGTAATGGTACGAGACCCATCATAATAACTTCTTACTTAAGAAAAATATGTTCTTTTTCACATGAATACGTTACACTACGGACACCATAGACAGCAGCAGCTGATTGCATTAGATTGTTGCATAGAAATATATGAAAATGGAACTGCATAATAACACACACTCGCACGCACGCACACACACACACACACACACACAAGTATTACTGAAAAAAATAAATTACAGTTTAATGCAACAACAAAAATGTACTGTATACTTTTTTCATATTAATAATAAAAAATATAGTCTTTTTTATAAATTCCAGAGGTTTTTCCAAGAACTCCCCCTCCACCTCGGCCTCCGCGGCCACCAAAATATCTATTTTAGGCTCTCTTTTGTCGACCTCTACTATTTCCGCGGCCTGAAATTAGAAATAAAAAGTAATTTTAACACCATATAGATATATATGTAGATCGAGAATTTTATATTTGCAAATATTAACACACACAGACGTTGTGAATATTTTCTGACAATAACATACACATCAAACTACAACACCAACACACACACACACACACACACACCCAAATATTCCATTTTATTATTTCAATCACTAAGTTCAAAAACCTTTATAACGGAACAGTAGATTGCATCTTGATCTTTATACCTATTAAATATATTATTTAGAATCGGCTTATAATTAGTATAATACTTTGAGATATGTATTTATTTGATTTGAGATGATTGTCTATTTATATAATGTCTTGTAATTACATAAGTGTTTAAAGTCAAAAACCTTGAGGCCTTAGTGTGCGTGAGGGCAGTATGACGCCAGTATGACGGCAGTATGACGGCAGAGAACAGGAGGCAACTTGCTGGTTTCCAGTAATATTATTTCACCTGTACTTGAATTGTACTTTGTTCTCTAATAAATTGTGGGAGAGATTTTTTTCTGAAACAAAATGTTGAAAATTTATGTTTATAATTCAACATATTTATTTTTATATTTATATTATTACAATTACAATGTTATATTAACATATAATATTAGTGGAGTTGTTAGTTATTCTTGAATTCTAATTAGTTCTCACATATAAATGATGCGTGTGAGGTCAATTATTAAACAGGGAATACTATGAATAATAGTCATTTTATAATTAAGTTTATAAGAGTATCCATGTAGTTTGAAGCTGGTCCTTGTTCATAGACGGACCCATTGAAAAGTGCCACTAGACCGCAGTGTATATTTGTAGTAAAAATTACTTTTAATGTAACATTAAAATAATAGACCATTTAAATTCAATATATTTTTACTGCATAATGCTATTGATTCTACATTACATTAAAAATACAGAATGTTTATTGTTTAAAATACAGTTCTGATCATATCATCAAGTTTATCTTATAAATATATATCTGTCGCTTAGTCATGAATCTTCTCGTCAAAATACATTAATATGCAGATTAAAAAAAATAAGAATATAGAGATGGTATAAAAAGACTTCTCCTATATCTTTCTATATCTATCTTTATATAAGAATATAGGAGAAGTCTTTTTATACCATATCTATATTCTTATTTTTTATAATCTGTACATACAATAAAAAAAAAAGATTTTTTTTAAATTAAATTAAAACAAAAGTCCCTCTTTTTAAAATTAAAATTAATTAAAGTATTGCCAAATTAAAAAAGAGCAGAGCTATTAGTATTATTTCAATACTTTTTCTCTAACTATGACATACGATATACATTAAGTGAATAAATTGCTAGTTTAAGTTATTTTAATGGAATATAATTGCACTCCATTACAGGTGGTGGTTTTTTTTTGTTATTATTGTTGTTGTTGTTGTTGTTGTCATTTTTATGTTTTGTTAATTTACGATCGTACATAAGTTTTATTTTTATACTGACATACAATAATTATTCTTCATTCCATCTTGTTCTTTTTTTTTTTTTATTTATTATATAATTTATGCATTCTGTTTAATGTAAGTACTCCATCATTGTTTCACCTTATTTTTATTATATTACCTTAGCACCTACATTAACGTTTATCATTTTTAATTCTTTTATTTTTATGTAAAATATCTGTTTATACTTAGCGACGTAACTCGCTTAAAGGCAGCCACAGAATACCAGCTTTGAGAATATTATTCTCAACAATCAGCTGAGTGGCCAACCTTTTTGGATACCTGTATCTTTTTTTCTTTTTTTTTTTTAATTAATTAGCGTCAATAGTCTTAATTGTTAAGTGTTTTGTTGTTGTTGTATTTTTTTTTTATTGTGCTGTATAGGTTGTCCAAATAAAGATTTTTGATTTGATTTGATTTGAAATGTCTTCTTGTTTCCGTACATTGAGTATGTAAAGATATAAAGTAAACGTTCTTCAAAATTTAAACATGAAAATTAAAATCTAAATGTTTAAGCATAAAAAATGTGAAGTCAAACGAGTTTCAAAGAAGACTTCTAAATTTAGAAACTTTATGCCTATAATATTATTTCGTTTTCCGTTTGTGTTTGTGAGATAATTCCTAACTTTATTCCATTATGTTGTTTATTTTGTTTCAAAATATCTCTTTTTTTTTATGATATAGGAGGGCAAACGAGCGTGCGGGTCACAGGTCAAATGTGATCACCGCCGCCAATGAACTCTTGCAACATCCGAAGACGCATAAGAGCGTTGCCGGCCTTGGAGATAAGAGTAAACATTTCTTTCGTTCTGAGACCGTCCTCAGGAAGGTCTCTAAAGAAGACACAAGTTTCTTTCGGCACTCGTCGACGTTTTCCCGAGAGAGACCTGCACGCCCGGAATATACCGCATCCCCAGTGCTGTCATCCGCATAACAATGTATGTTGGAAATGTCCAACATATCATTGATGTGCAAGAGGTACAGGGTTGGAGATAGCACGCAGCCTTGGGGTACACCAGCATTCACGGGCTTGGGGTCCGAGCAAAAACCGTCGAGAACGACCTGTATGCTCCGCCCAGTGAGGAAGCTGGTGATCCACTTGCATAAACTCTCGGGAAGCCCATAGGAAGGAAGCTTCGAAAGAAGCCCCTTGTGCCATACACGATCGAAGGCTTTCGCTATATCCAGACTAACTGCCAGACCTTCTCCCTTGCTTTCAATAACCGCAGCCCAACGGTGTGTAAGGTATAACAGGAGGTCACCAGCCGATCGACCATGGTGAAAGCCATATTGTCGGTCATTGATCAACTGGTGATCCTCAAGGTACGCGAGGAGCTGTCTGTTTATGATGTTCTCCATTGTTTTGGAGAGAAGAGAGGTGATGGCGATAGGTCTGTAGTTAGCTGGGTCCGAGTTATCACCTTTTTTAGGGATCGGATGGACAAAGGCACACTTCCACGAGACCGGGACTACGCCTTTGAGATAAGAGTGCCGAAATAAACGCGTTAGCACTGGAGTCAACTCAGGGGCACATGTTCGTAGCACGATTGGGGAAATGCCATCCGGCCCACTCGACTTATGAACATCCAAGGAAAGTAGAGACCGTCGAATGTTTTTTTGCCGGAAAATTATTTCCGGCATTGAACTCTGACACCGCTGGATGGTAGGCGGTGTTTTCCCTTGGTCGTTCAAGGTCGAGTTTGAAGCAAAAAGAGTGCCCAAGAGATCGGCTGTCTCTTTTGCCGTATGGGCCAGAGAATCATTCCCCGAGTGCAGTGGCGGTTGGGATGGCTGGCAAAAGTTACCCAAAGTGGCTTTAGAAAGCGCCCAGAACTTGCGCGTGCCTGGTCCTTGTCAACTGATCCCCAATTTTGACGACATGCTTAAACCTTGCTCTAGCAATTTGCCGTTTGAAGAATCTGGAGGCACGATTGTATTTCCTTTTCAGAACTCTAGACTTCGGATCCTTGATGTCTAACGCATTAACCCAAGCCTGATACGCCTGACGTTTTCCGGCTGCTGCAGCCCTGACAGACGCATCAAACCAAGGCCGCGATCTGCCACCAAGTGGTACCACAGAGCTAGGTACAAATAGTTCCTTACCCTGTATCACATCAGCTACAGCCGCAGCGCAGTCACTGGGATCATCGGAAGAGAAACAAATCGGCCTCCATGGGTAGGTTGCAAAGAAAGACCGCATTCCATCCCAATCCGCTGACTTGTAGTGCCAAACGCGTCGGGTCGCAGGTCTTGTGCGAGCCGGACGTTGAATGGACACTACACTCCGTACCAGGCAATGATCGGAGGATCCAAGGGGAGCCTCGACAATGACCTGGACCGGGATGTGTAGTCAGCAGAAGATCCAACAAAGAGGGCATGTGGCTGTCCACGTCCGGTAGACGAGTGTGCGTCTGAACCAACTGGGACAGACCATTTGCCAGAGCAAAGTCAAACACAGATCTCCCCGCGAAGTCAGTGGAACGCGACCCTAGCCACTCGGCATTGTGCGCGTTGAAGTCCCCAAGGACTATGACCTCAGCGGAGGGAATCTGTGATAGCAGGTCGTAATTTTCGCCTGTACATGGCCCAAGAGTTGTTCCGTTTCTGCATTACCACTATGGGATCTGTAGAGGTACGCGTAGACTCTGACATGATCATCCATGTCCACGCGCAGCCAGAGTAAAGACAGATCCCGACCTTCAAAAATCTCGAGGCGACGGTAGCAGATATCCTCCCTTACGAACACAGATACCCCGGCATGGGGTATAAAATGATGTTCTAATTTATACCCGGGGTATGAAAGGTACGCTGTGTCGCTAGGTTTAGAGATCTGCGTCTCCGTCAAAAACAACAAGGCCGGCTGCGCCGTTTCTAGGTGGTAGTGGACGGCGTTTAAGTTTGAGTGAAGTCCCTGGATGTTGCAAAAGTCCACACTTAGGGTGGAACGGGGTGCCGCAGTTTTACCTCGTCGTTTGCCCTCAGAAAACACGAAATGTGATTCTTTGCCCGCCCCAGATACGACGGGCAGCCCGAGCAAAATCGGAGAACCGTTTCCTCGATTTTGCTCGGGGAGGGATTCTCCGGCTTCATAAAAGCCGGTACCCTCCTGGGGTATATTTATTGAAGCAACCGCATTCATGCTTGGAAGGGAGGAGGGGGGAGGGGGGTTTGGGCTTCCGGAAACTCTCACTCACCGACGGAACGTAACGAAATGAATTTGGTTACTATACGTCGATCTTCTGTGAGAGGGTGGTCCTTCTCCGGTCGAGCCAGCCCAATACAAGCTGCAGTCAGATGACAACAGCTAGGCTCTACCACCTACAAATTAATAGTAATATAATGAAGTTAGGAAGCAATAATGTTTAAACATATAAAAAAATCAGAAACGTCTCCTTGTTTGGTAACAACACCTTCCATTGAATTTTTAATAATATCGATTATATGATATTGATAACATGATAATCTTAATTAATTTTTATGTACCTATATGTAATATATGGATATTATAAGTATTTAAATTATAATTATCATAAACTTCTAAGCGTTTATTATATAACATTTTATTTTAGCTCTTTTCTTCTGTTTTCCTCTTCATGCACCTACTTCTTTTATCTCTGCCTTGGTCGACTGGTAGAGAATGCCTAAGGCATTAAGTCCGCCATTGTACATTGTGCATAAATAAATAAATAAATAAATAAATAAATAAATAATCACGATACAACCTATATATCCTCTAGAGCCATTTAAAACATTTTATTAGTTGTTTTTTAGTTTAGTTAAATAGCTCTTAACTTATGTTTGTAAATTGTTTCCGTAATTCACGATATGTGTTAGCCATCAAGAGATAGTAAATATATATAAACAGACATAAAAACAGTCTAAATATCTTAAAATGTTGTTTTTAGTATTCACGCTGCACATGTAAAGTGACTAGTTGAAATTAAAGTTGAAAATTTAATAATAAGAGTAAAGTTTATGAAATATTCCTTCATAAAGCATCGATGACATCTTCAGTTTATCTGAAGAGCAATTTAGGTAAATAAAATATAAAAATATTTTTAGTAATGATGCAGTAAGTTTTCACGCTTCCCAAACTGTAATTAGTAAATATGTCATGTACCATTAGTTAAACATCTTCTAGCACTTCAAATCTTTGATTCAAATCTTCAATTGATTACCATTTATGTAGTTGGTTTTATGTAGTTTTAGCTTTATGGTCGTCCTTACGTGTTAGTTGTCAAAATTTAGGGGGGTCCAGCGTATGCCGTGAGTGCCTGCATGTTTAATAGCCGATAAAGGTCATGACTGTTAGAGGGTATCCTGCAATCTCGTACGAAGTAGTATGGGCAGTGGCCTGGAGCCCAACATGTGACCTGGAGACAGTGATATTGGCGGCTATGTATTGAGGAGTGATACTCGCGTTTGGGGGATGCATCTTCCGTTAAGCGAGGACGGGGAGTTGATGTGGAAGTGTGGAGCGCAGGAGACGTTCCTCGTTAAAGAGGCTTGTAGCACCTGTTGCCAGCATCTCGACCGTCACCCTAGTAATTGTCTTCATCCGTAGGGAATTCTATCAATAATATTATTCTGACATGCCGGAGAAGTTAAAGGTGACGTTCATGAGTGCCAGCTGTAGCCTTAGGTTTCCAGGTTTCCACCTCCAGGTTTTTTAGTGGTGTTTTTTTGTAAGTTCGTAAAATGAAGCGTTGTTCTACTATAATTTGGAGCACAAGAGCATTTCAAATCAAATCAAATCAAATCAAAAAACTTTATTCAGACGTCACATACATTCACACAGAACTAAAATAACATATAAAAATAGAACTACATATAAAAAACAAACAAAAAAAAAAAAAGGAAATTAAAAAAAAATAAAAAAATTAAATTAAATGTGACGTCCAAAACGGTCGACCACTCAGCTATTACTGAAGTGAAACACTCCAGCGCTGGTTTTCAGTGGCTGCCGAACCATGGCGTAACCAACACTAGTGACACTTATGTGAGATGTATAATTGTGTTTAAAAATAAATATAAAGTAAAAAGAAAATGATACCGATAATAGTAATAATAATAATAATAATAATAATAATAAAGAGGAGATGGAATAAATCAGAAATAAGTAAATGTCTATGCCAAGATGCCAGTGACTACCCAAAGCGTGCGAAACCATATATCAAAGCGATTGTTTATGATTTATATACGTTTTTGGAGGGCTATGTAGAAATAATAATAATAAAAACAAATGTGAATACAATTATTGTAAACATTTAAACAATTTATATTATATACTAGATAATAAAAAAAAAAAAAAATAAATAAATAAATAAATAATTTCATAGAATAATTAAAAATATCCGAATAACCTAATAAAATACAATAATCCACCTAATCACTTATAGAGACGTTAATTACGTTTTTGATTTGCTAACAGGTGGTTTTTATACAAAGTTTTAAAAGTGATCTTTGATTTTAGTATACGTAAAGGTGGCGGAAGATTATTCCAGCAGGCCGAGGCAGCATATTTAAAACTACCTCGGAATGCGGCCGTTTTGTGCAGAGGAATACTTAGTATGTTGTTAGAAGCTCTTGTATTGTGAGTGGGGTGGTAGTCCTTTAACCATTTTAGTTTTTTATATAAATATACTGGTATTTTATATTTTATAACTCCAAAAAGCAGACACGCCAGATGCAGCTCTCTTCTATAGTTCATTTTTAAAATATTTGCCGCATTAAGGAAAGGCGTTATATGCGTTCGCGGCGGGATGTTAAAAGAGAACCTAGCACAGGCGTTTTGAACACGTTGGATAAGCATCTTACTACTTGCTAGTAACCTTGGACCTATGACGGCGTCAGCATAATTTAGTATAGATAACACAATAGCCTCACAAAATCTAATACGAATTTCCGTGTTTAAATATGGCCTTATACGATATAACAGCTTAAGGCGATAAAAACATTTGCGCACAGAGGTGAGCACATGTTTTTGAAAACGTAAATTCTCGTCCATTATTACTCCTAAATTTCGCGCTTCCGTAACGCGTTCTATTAACGAGTCATTTATAAATATATTAGGAAGACGTGAACTTAAATTCTTTACATGCATTGGCGTACCAAATAATAAATATTTTGTTTTGTTAGGGTTCAACACTAAATTATTTGACTTTGACCATGCATGTATACTATTTAAGTCCTCATTGATTTTATCAACTGCTAAAGAGATGTCACAGGGCTTGAAAGAAAAATATAATTGTATATCGTCGGCATAAATATGATAATTGCAATATTTTATTGAGTTAATTATGTCAGCACAGTATAATGAAAAGAGAATAGGACCCAAGATGGAACCTTGGGGGACACCCCTCGTAACAGATTTACGTTCAGATATGGACTTCGAGCCGTCTTCATTAGTTATTTCTACTGTTTGCGTTCTATTGGTAAGATAACTTTGAAACCATTTTACAGTTCTTGAATTAAAACTGTAAAATTGAAGTTTTGCAAGGAGTAGCGATATATCTACTGAGTCAAAAGCGCGAGTGAAGTCCAACAAGACCAAAATAGTACTCTTGCCTAAGTCTTGGGCACTTAAAATGTCGTCTACAACATTTGCAAGGGCTGTTGTTGTACTTCTTCCCTTCCGAAAACCTGACTGAACACAAGGTAAAATATTATTGTTTTCAACAAAAGCTGACATTTGTTCATATACAATTTTTTCTAGAACCTTAGACAGGCAGGGCAAAATGCTGATGGGTCGTAAGTCGCTAATTGTATTTGGGTTATCTCTCTTTGCGATAGGTCTTATAAGGGCATTCCGCCAACAATTAGGAAAAATACCGAATTCAATGGAACGATTTATTAGGCAAGTAATAGGTTCAATGATATAGTTAATGGATAAAAGTAACATTGATATAGATATACCATCGGTACCAACAGCGTTTGACCTGATACTGCGTAATATTCTAGTAACAACTTGAGTATTGACTAAATTTAGTTTAAAATCATAAATTTCACTGCTTCGATTAGAATTATAATAATGTATGAGCGAGGGTGAAATAGCATCACAGCCCGGTATATCTAAAAAATTATTATTAATTAAGTTAGGATTATTGAGATGATTGGGGAGGCTTAAGTTTTTATTTGGCCTGTAGGGTATGCTTCGCTCAAGTTGTTTCCACGTTTTAGGATTACTTAAGTTCTTACACGTATAAATGGAGTAGTATACGCATTTTTCTTTGTTGATTGCCGTCTCAACTGTAGCTTTTAAGTCCTTGTAGTAGTTTATGTGAATATCTCTTTTAGAACGCTTTGCTCTAATATGCGCCTTATCTCTTAATTGTATCATTTTTGTAATATTATATGTTATCCATGGAAGTTTAAGATCTTTAAAGAATCCGCTTTTAATAGGTGCTAGTATATTGAACACAGAAAGTAAATATCTATTGAATACAGACACTATGTCATTAATATTCTGGATTTCCGACAAATTGTTCCAGTCAAGCGTTCTCAAACTAGTCTGGAGTATTTGAGTGTCAATACGATCATATTGTCTGTAGAACTTAAGAACGCTCTTTAATTTTACCTTACATGTTCTAAGTTCGAAGGTTAGAAAGGCATGATTACTGAGGTCCGGAATGTAATCGATGTTTACATTATTGATATTAACGTCTGCACATACAAGATCAAGGAGAGACTCACTGTAGGTAGTAAAGTGAGTGGGTTTAGTTACAAACTGCTTTAAATTGGTATATGTTAAAAATTCATTTAGCTTAACGGTATTACTACTTATATCTAAACAGTTTATATTAAAATCGCCCATAAGTACGAGACAATCATGACTCGAGAATCCCACCATTGCATCTGATAACGCTCCGAAGAAAATACTTGGATTCAACCATGGCGGTCTATATGCCGTGCCTATTAAAACTTTCTTTCCTTCAACACTTACACTTAACCACATCTGCTCAACAGTAGCAGTTTCAATGTGAGTGAGGATATGTACTGAAATACCTTTCCGGATGTAAAAGCCTACACCACCACCACGAGAGCGTACTTCCTCAGGCCGAGGATTGTGTTGCAAGCGATACCCGGGCACACTGGGAGCACGGCCATCTTCTCCTTTCCTTAGCCAGGTTTCATTTAATCCCATAATATCTACATTATGATTATTCATTGCCAATAAAAACTCATCATGACCTGTCCCCAACGAACATGGATTAATAAATCCAATTTAGCCGATACTAACTTTTTAGCGGGCGGAAATCAAAATAACTATTTTGATTTGGAGTAAACATATAATAGAAATCAAACGACAATTGTGTGAATCGCTGGCGTGTTGCTTCACGGCGCGGGACCTGCGCTAACTAAAGACAAACACAACGTAATCAGTGGGTATATATTTTCTCATAGAAAGGCAACCTCGCCGTAAAAATTATATTCTGATCCCTTGTCATAAAATCTACTATTTATGGTTTTGTATAAATATATTAATTACTAAATATAAATATATATATTTATTTTTTTGTAGATGTATGTATGTAAAAAAAATTATATACCATATTATATATATATTTTTCACTTAATATTGAATATATTAAGTGAAACAGATGGTGTGTGTGAAAAATTATACTTTTCGTGTAAATTTTTAGTATTATTTCACATACATACATATACAAAAAAATTACAAATTCTAGTTGTATATTAACCTAATTAGCGACACGACACGCTCTTCAACTGATGAAGAACAGCCCAGATTGTCGTGCAATTGCAAAGTGCAATAATCACTTATTGCACTTTGAATCACTTCAAAATGATTACTTTGTTATTTTTATTATTTTGTTTCAACTGAAGCACAACAAACATTATCTGAGTTAAAAGAAAACTTAAATTAAGTAAAATAAAAGAATTAATAAAATCAAATGCCTCTGGGGGACGTGAAAGTATCCAAAGGCAAGAAGAAGTATAGACAATAGTAGATGGTATCACCAGGGAGCAAAGTAATAGCAGGGGTTCAGAGTACATCACCCGAGGGAAAAATAATTTGCTCTCGTGGTCTACTTTTTGTCCCCTTTCTATGAGAAAATATATACTTACTGATTAAAAGAACAGAGAAGTCAGTCGCGTGCTTTTGTTTTTTTTTTTTAGTTAGCGCCGTGTAGCCAACACGTACAGACAATAACTCATACAATTTGGTTGCAATTTCTATAAATGTACCGGTACTATTTATATGTTATGTTTCACTTTTCCGCTAAAAACATCCTATCGGAAAATTGATGTTTTGCTTAAATAGGAACAAAGTAACAGTTTTCGAATAGAAGAGATGAAAAAGTTAGTTAGAAACGTTTTTTCTTTAAAAAATAAATCTGATACGGATAATTACGCGTACAATAAAAGTTTTTGTAACCAGTCAAAGAGAAAAAAAGGTCGAATACCTTTGTTTTAAATGTTTTCTGAATAATTTTAGCCAAGGTACACGGGCTCCTTTTAACGTTTCAGATACGTTTGCCGGTGTCTAAATGCAAATTACTAGCAAAAAGGAAAGGAAATAGATATATCGTCTCTTTCGGTGCATGGACCACCGATCCATCAGGTGTTAGCATAGGAGGCAGTGAGGGTCGGTAGTATTTAGATCCGATCGCTTTGAAGAGAGACGAGAAACCTCGACTTCCAGATTATAAGTTCATTCACCGCCATTCAACGAGAAGACGCCAGACATAACAAAAAGTTTTTTAGTGAATTTTTTTTTGCTAAACGTCTTTCATTATTTTAGATCCAGGTTATTTTTGTAATATCTAGCTTTGTTATGGTCTCCTTTTATTTGAATATTTTTTATATCACGTAATAATTTATATAAATCGTGAACGCTTTATATAAATTATTAGAAAAATAAATGAGAATACAATGCCTTATGCCGAGCTAAAAACGTTAACATGCAACACCATGGAAATGGCTGGAGTGCATAATTTACAACAAGTTTTCCACTGCCAAAGCTTCCTATCGTCAAACGAATATAAACCTAAAATATAATAAGAGTAGAGTAGTATAATAAGAGTATGTCTCTAAACTATTTATTTATTTATAATTTAAATTTACTTGTGGCTTTATAACATAGGTGGCTATCATATATTTTAGTATGTAATAAATTTGAGGAATTTATAATAAAAATAAATTTTAGAACCCAAAAATAATTTTTTGAAAGTCTAAATTGAGGAATTATTATTTTATGATAGTATTTAAAATGTGTAACTAATACATTTTTTTTTTCAGATTTAATAATGCCGACCCAGAATATCAAATCAATTTCCTTAGAGGAGGAATTTAAAAAAAAAACGGGCATTATACCTGATGACGTAAAGAAATTACGCCAATGGCTCAACACACAGCCGCACCTACCGGAAAAACTCATAACTGGTAATATATATGTATCATATACATTACAAGACCATCGCAATTAATATGTTTATAAATTCTATAATCTATTGCAAACTCGGGTAGTAAAACAAGCGAGTGGTTGTTTTACTACCCGTGTTACTACCCGAGTCTACAACGCAGGAGTCAGGGACGCAAGTAATATGCGCCATATTTGAGTAAGAGCGGCAACCACATGTAATGGCTTCTGAGGGATCATCAGTGTGATGATGCAGTCGGGAGCTTAAATGATAGTAATAACAACGTCAAACAAATTGCGTAGGCACTAGTTATTTTCTAAAATACAATTAATTCTCGTCCCGTCGTTAAAGTAATCCTTTTTAAAGCATTTTTAAAGTTTTGTGATTTTTTTACTTTGAACTAAGTGTGACCGAAAAGCGTGCGGCGGCTATCTGGACTAGCTGGGAGAGTGATGCAGGCGGCCCACTATGAAAATCCGCCGAAAAGAGCTATCTCATAAATGATGAAGCATGATGAAATTTAAGTTTTTATTTGATTTATTAGAAAATTTAACCTTATTTGAAGGTAAAAAGTTTCCTTTTTTTCAGTTTCAGAACGTAACGTAGTAAAATGTAATAAAACATGAGAGTAAGTTTTTTATCTTATATTTTTTGTCTGGAGTGTCGAATAAAGAAGTTCAACCCGTTAGTTATATTATATCTTTAATTTAAACATTAAATAAATAAATCCACCCAGTCCCAAACTAAGCCGTATTATTTATTATATACAGAAAATAGACATATTTTGCGGTATTATAAAAAGTACAGGACCGTTAAACACATAATGTTTCTATCCTAAATTATATACGAAACAATTTTACCAAATCTTCGGACGCAAACATAGCAACAATAATAGCAAAAAATTAAACATCCTTCATGACTCAGTTCTTTTCAACATTCAATTATAGCGAATCTAAAAAAGATTAGTTTTTAATTCAAAATAGCAGTTGGTACATTTGCGTATTAACGGTGAAGCAAGAAGAACCCAGAAATTGCTACGTATGGACTTGAATTCATATTTAAATATTTGCGAAATAAAGGAAGTATTCATGATTAAAGTCTTACAAGAAGTACCGATGTGTAATACGAAATAAGATTCTTAGTAAAAACAGCAAAGCTATAAGCTTATTGCTTCCTTTGTATGGGTTCATTCGTAAAAATAAATGAATGTGCTATTAGCCAGAATCTGGTATTGAAAATAATAACATTACAGCAAAAATCAGATTGCAAGATCTTTTGGATTACACTTCAGCCATCCTTCTAAATATTACTGATGTTTATAAAGTTAATTTAAGTCAAGCCCTTTAAAATTATATTCCAAATGGGGATATACTGGATCAAGGAGATTAAGCGAATGCAAGCAAAAAATCCATCATCAGTGAGATTTTATAGACCAATTTCGATCGAATTTTTAAAAGAAACAGCTGAGAAGACAACACTCAACTTTTAGCACATATGTCGTCGCTGATCAATCATAGTGGCGATGGTTTTGTAATAAAAAGCACTTGGTTTATTTTTAACTAGAATTGACAGCAAGAAGGGTTTAAGTTTTGTTAGAAACTTTCTAAAATGCGCTGCTGTGCTCATGTACCATTTAAAATAAAAAAGTCAAGACCCGCAAACATGAACAATTTAGAAGAAGTGCAACACAAAGCTGTGGATGACACTTCTTCTCATCAATACAGGTTTTCAACTTTTCACTGTTATATCAGATTTATGGAAGGATGCTCAAGAAGCGCGAACTATAGACTATAATACTTAGGCTTTATATGTTTTATTCTATTATATAGTCTAGAAATTGTATATAATTGTTTTACTGCATATTTGGTTTTTTTATGAAAACGTCTCGATAGTTCCCGCGTTATAGATTGTGTAGACACTAAAATCGCTGTGTCACTTTTTAAATTGTCTAGGAAGTTGTTTTTGATCTCTAATGAACAGTTTCAATACCGGTTATAGTAAATAACCACTTTACCCATTGTAATGCAGCATAATTATAAATAGAGTTGATTTTTTACGAGATACCTAAAACTTTTATCTAAACTAAGATTTGTAGTTTTGTCAAGACGTATTTCATTATATCTGACGAATTGCTATTAATTTCTTTAAATATTAAGGTTTCGTCGAAATCCCGTGTATAATTTATACTATACTTATACGATTTATTTTGTATACACCCGAGACTTCTAGTTCACTATTGACTTTAGATGACCGTAACTTGTAAGATCTCCACCATTTGTGTCTATCGCTAGCTAAGATTAAGTTTTGGCGGTATCTTTAAATGTTTCAAATAATTACATTTTTACTTTTATTTTTTTGAAATTTTGGGTTGTAATATAGAAACCCGAAAGCTAAAGAAAATATAAAACTTTCAAGGTAAACCACGTTACGGTTTTGTTACTTAAGATGACGATTCAAAATTAGTATATAAGTCACGTTTAACATTCCAGAAATCTTGATGTTTCTTGAATGTGGTTAAGGTTAAGGTTAAATTAGCTTTATTTTTTCATATGTTAATTAATTCTAGACTTAGACCTGATCCTCGCGTTTCATTCCTGCGACTGCAGCTCAGGCCTGACGAAGCAGGTTCTAGACTTAAACCTTACATTAAGGTCTTTATTTCCGTGCTTCAAAGACCGTCAAGTGGAGAAAAGTTTAGAAACATTAAAAATTTTGTAAGTTTAATTTTCCATTTTCAAATGCCTTACGAAAAATAGTTTTGTTTAATATTGGTTGCTGATTTTAAGTAAAATATATTTATTAATTTCAATAAAACTATTTTACGGATATAACTCACGTTTATTATTACATTTTTAAATGTAACCCGACGTTTCGAATGCTTTGCAGAAACGTATTCGCGGTAAGATGAGATGATGGTGTCTGTCAGTCAGTCAATTTATTTGTCACCTGCCTCCAACAGTTCCTGAGTTTACGGGCATAGAGTTCAGGATGCACACAAAACGCGCTAACTGTGTCTATGGGCTTGGCAGTCTGTTCACGGACATGGGATTTAATATTTCTCATGATAGGATCCCAGGTGTTCGATAGATTCCAACCATCACCTCTATTAAAATTAGGATTTTTTTTACTTTCAAAAGCCGAATCATTCTTGGTATATATCTGTGTTCACGAGCGAGGATCTTTGGTTTATCAAAGCGGAGAAAGTGGTTGTGCTTGTCTATTGTGTGTTCACACACTGCCAACTTCGACGTGCGCCTATTTTTTAAATCTGAAATGTGTTCCTTGATTCTAGTACCGACGCTCCTCTTTATTTGACCAATGTATGATAAGCCACAATCACAATCAAGTTTGTATACACCGGCACATTGTAAGGGAATATTATTCTTAACTGGTCTCAAGAATTGGCTCTCTTTTTAAACAACGGGAGACACAGGTGATCCCATTGCTATTCCATCAACTTGACGTAAGATTCATTATTCCACATCAAATTGCCAGATGTTAGGCAATGCTTAAGTAGTGCTGCATATTCTATAGTCATGTTGTTATCCTCTAACCTTCTCTTAATAATTTCAATGCAGTCAAACACAGGTAAACTTGTAAATAATGACTGTACATCAAAACTAACCATAATGTCACTGTTTGTTTATTTAAGGTGTTTTATGTCATTAACAAACTGGTTGGAATCCTTGACATAGGCATTTGTATGTTAGCGAGTAAGTAAGTAAGTTGTTGTAAGTTGGTGTAACAATCTGGCTAACAATAGGACGTAATGGTGTGTTTTCTTTGTGTATTTTTGGTAACCCATACAACTTTAGTGGTTTTGCACAAGATGGAACAATAATTTCACATCCAAAGTTGGTTGCTATATTTATTAATTAGTTGGGTGGTTTGTTTTGATACTTTGTTAGTAGGATATTCTTAACTGGTCTCAAGAATTGGCTCTCTTTTTAAACAACGGGAGACACAGGTGATCCCATTGCTATTCCATCAACTTGACGTAAGATTCATTATTCCACATCAAATTGCCAGATGTTAGGCAATGCTTAAGTAGTGCTGCATATTCTATAGTCATGTTGTTATCCTCTAACCTTCTCTTAATAATTTCAATGCAGTCAAACACAGGTAAACTTGTAAATAATGACTGTACATCAAAACTAACCATAATGTCACTGTTTGTTTATTTAAGGTGTTTTATGTCATTAACAAACTGGTTGGAATCCTTGACATAGGCATTTGTATGTTAGCGAGTAAGTAAGTAAGTTGTTGTAAGTTGGTGTAACAATCTGGCTAACAATAGGACGTAATGGTGTGTTTTCTTTGTGTATTTTTGGTAACCCATACAACTTTAGTGGTTTTGCACAAGATGGAACAATAATTTCACATCCAAAGTTGGTTGCTATATTTATTAATTAGTTGGGTGGTTTGTTTTGATACTTTGTTAGTAGGATCTTTACTAACTTTTTGTAGGTATTATTATCCGCAAGAATGTCTTGAATTTTATTGTTATAATCACTCGTATCCATTGTTGCGTAACTCCTTAAGAGCCAGTACTTCAACACGGGAGATGTTGTTCTTAGGCAATTTGCTCCAGCGCAGAACACACGAGATGTTCTGGCGTATCGTTTCAAATGTTGAAATGTAATAATAAACGCGAGTTTAATCGTTAAAATAGTTTTATTGAAATGTGTAGTACTCGTGTAAATCTCAGAAAACATTGTATTTATTAAATTTATATTTTATTTTAATTTCGTCAACGAGCTTATATCTTTTTTTTTTTGCAGACTTCTCACTCCTCTGCCAACCAGTACAAAAGAAGGATATAAGATAATATACACCCGTTTTTTAAATACAGATCCTAAGTTATTTATTTTTAGCGAAGTAGTTAAGTGAGTTCAATATCATTTAAAACTATTTTTTTTTCTTGGCATGTTTTTGTTAGAAGTTATTAATTATTTGTTAACATAAGAATATATTGTCTAAGAATAATCTTTTTAAAATAAGAATAATCTTTTTTGAGCCTATTTCTTGTCCTAACCTACGTTTATTTCCGCAGAGCTTTGTTTATGGTAACAGATATTTATCAATATGAAGAAGGAACGTGGCCTGGTTTCATGTTTGTCGTTGACTTTGAGGGCATGTGCTTGGGACACGTACCGAAATTTGATTTGCAGACTTTACAGCATGCTCTTTATTTTCTTCAGGTAAGAAACTTAATATATAGCTAGGTTTGTTTTAATTTTAATGCCTGAAATTAAAATGTTTACGTTGATATGAGGATTTCACAAAACATCTTTCAACTTCTTCACGAGCAAGTCTTTGTTTAATTTGTTACATAAATGTACTGTTTATGAAGATCTTATTGTATATAACAAAAAAATATAAGGTACAATATTATTAATACGAATAATAATAATAATAATACATAGATATGTAATGTAACCAGATGGTTTTTGTGGTCTAAATAAAAGTATATTGTTTACATTTTGGACGCAGTGTACCTTTAAAAGTCCTTGAATTCAACTAAAAGATCAGATCAAATCTATTACTATTTAGTTATTTTTTTAATGAACTTCCTTCTTCCAATAAACCTTTGTAAATTAGTTAAATCTAATATTTTTGATTTCTAATAGAAGCGTCCTTGGATGAAAAGGTTTCACCACCAGTGCATTGTTTTACATAATTTTTAGGTTACAACACTTAATGTTTATTCCGATTAACAACATTCGGCACTTTTAAGCAGGTACAAGTTAGATAAATTATATTATGTAATTACTATTTCCTCTTCGCAGGAGGCGATGTTAGTGAGGTTGAAAGGAATGCACTTCATCAACGCACCGTCCTTCATCGATAAAATTTTACTACTAATGAAACCCTTCTTGAAGAAGGAACTAATGGACATGCTACACATCCATACAGCTGGGTCTAGTAAATTGCAGAACTTTATTCCTGTAGAGGCATTGCCTAAAGAAGCCGGCGGCTCGTACAAATCTCTCGAGGAGTGTAAAGGTTAATTCAAATTCTTTTTTGAACTATGTTACACCACCATGTCGTTAATTGATATTTAATAGATATATTATTAAACTATTCGTTATTTTAGATGACGTTCATAGTAAGTTGGAAGAATATACTTTTTATTTCGAGGATGAAAAGTATAAACGAGTAACTGAAAATCTTCGTCCTGGGAAACCAAAAACTATAACAGACATCTTTGGAGGAGTAGAAGGTTCATTTAAAAGGCTTGATATTGACTAGGTAACATTAAATACTGATTGATAAATTTTGTTACATTTTAAAGTATGGAATCTAAATTCTATAATTTTACTACTATTACTATTAACAGTAATAAAAATCGTAACTATATGTGTTATGGAACAACTTGTGTAATAATACTAACTTGTTTATTTTTATTTCTGGAGAATTTCTTTAAAAAAATATTAATATAAGAGTTGGTTGATTTGTTTACTTTCTTATTTATTTATTTTGGTTGGTGTTTTTTTGGTAAAGATTGGGTATTAAAAATGTTTCTGTTAAGATAGATATTAAATAAAGCTATACATATAAAATTATAAATAACCTCTTTCTGTATATTAAAATATTTTGAAACTTTTAAAAGGGTGTAATAATTAATAGATAAAAATTGGAGTATTGTCATATTTGTCTCCAATTTTTCAACCAATTTTCTGTTTGTCTGTACGTAGGTTTGTGCACGTATCACACAAATCCTACGCTACGGATTTTCATGAAATTTGGTATTGTGATCGCTGAATATCAACATTTAAGATAACTTTCTAAAAAATTTCTAATTTAACTTTTTTCTTTTGTAACTGTATAAGGAATTGAATTCACACCCATCATTCCTAAGTAATTTGAAATTCGAACACTTTTAATATTTTTAGTAAGAAATTAGTACGGACGCTACTCGTTAGTAACTAAAACGCTTAGTCAATACTAACTAACTTTCTAGTGGAATATTTTAAAAAAAAAATACTAAGTTATTCTAATAATGAAAAAAATATGTGCATTCTAGCGATAAAAAAGGAATGAGGATTAGGACGTATTGTTTAGAGTTTCTCGCGACACTTTAACTTTGTAACTGTCAAGAATTCTGTAAAGTATCTATTTTGAGTTTGAGTAAGGGAATTTTGTAGAGTTGAGTTTAAAATTCATTGTTAAAAACAATAGTGTCAACTTTAAATCCACGCGTTTAATCAATACGCTATGCGAACGACGTCGTCGGCACAGCCAATTTAATAAAATAATATTTCAATGTACTATTGATAAAACAATTATATTATAAAATATTAATTTTACCAATTGTAAGACATGACATATAAACAATAAAATATGGCACAATGAACCTCGTATAATGCCTTACAAATGAAAATTGATATATATTGAAGATATATATTCTTCATTAAGACGGACGAAAAGTTGAAGACGAGCAATACTCGAGCAGGTCGTCCTCGTCGCTGTTCCAAATTAGCTACAGGGTGTTATTAGAGTTGATTAATTTAGTATTATATAATGCTCTTTATTGGAATGGAAATAATATTGGTTGGGTTTCAATAATTCTGACAAATATTGTAATGTTTTTTCAAGGGTGATTTTTTCAAGGTGACTTTAAGAGCGAGATCGCACTATTACTTTTATAATTTTTTTGTAAATTTTATAATTAGGTTGGTATTTCAATTAAACAATATTTAAAAAGTTGACAATATTAATATTAAACGTAACATTTAATTCTAATCTTCTTCAACTCCAGACATTCCGCACTCACTCATCCGCACTTTCATCCTATAAATCATTTGTGTTATATTTTTTTCTAATATTATTTTTAAAGCCTTTTCCTATTTTTTTTCCTTTTTAATAGCATGTAGACAAACATTTTTCAATTCCTCTACAGTTATGCTATTAAATTTTTCCAAAGCTAATGTCATTATAGTACTCATGTTAAAAACGCTAAGTAATAGTATAAGTTATAGTAACAGTAATAAGAAGGCTCAATTTCATACTCCGAGTGATTTTCGAAAAGAAAAAAAAACCTATTCTTCTATAGCACAACTCTCGATGCCTCGCCAAGTATCAGAGTACTGGGACTCGACATTTCGAGCGACTGTCAGTTTCGTGGTCACTTGGAGAGCAAGGCCAAGTTGGCCTCGATGAAATTGGGTGTGATCAATAGAGCGAGACAGTATTTCAATCCTGGCCATAGACTTGCGCTTTATAAGGCGCAGGTTCGGCAGGTTCTTATGGAGTACTGCTCTCATCTCTGGTCCGGATCACCCCAATATCAGCTTCTACCTTTTGACCGCGTACAACGGAGAGCCGTACGGATTGTCGGGGACCCGGTGCTCTGTGAACGGCTGGACTCTTTGGCATTGCGTAGAGACGTGGCTTCTTTGTGCGTCTTCTATCGCATTTACAACGGGGAGTGTTCCGAAGAGCTATTTGATCTGATGCCTGCCGCCGAATTCCATCACCGCACAGCACGTCACCGCCTGCATTTCCATCCACACCACCTGGATGCGTGGCGATCTTCTACTGTGCGGTTTTCAAGGACTTTTCTTCCACGTACCACTAAGATGTGGAATGAACTTCCTTCGGCGGTGTTTCCAGATCGATACGACATGGGTACCTTCAAAAAAGGCGTCTATTCTTATCTCCAAGGCCGGCAACGCTCTTGTGAGTCTTCGGATGTTGCAAGAGTTCATGGGCGGCGGTGATCACATTTTATCAGTGACCCGCATGCTCGTTTGCCCTCCTTTTCCATAAAAAAAAAAAAAAAAAAAAAACCTATATCCAACACCATTTTAATGTGATCATCTAAAATTAAAGTCGTCCAAATGGACTATATAAACGGAATCTTTTGCATTCTGGGAAATATTGGTAAAAAATACTCCTAAAGAAGTTAAAAACAGAAATTCCACAGAAAGTTTACAAAAAAAGCTAAAACAAGACACGACAGCAAGGAGTTATGTTAATATCACTCAGCACTCCATGTACTTTGGCATGCTCTGTCCAATACTCATTGCTACAATCTTGTATTTACACGAATATTAATTATTTAAAAAAACAAATTCTTAATACCGAAAGTAATATAACAACTTTGTGATATTTACACACACACTCACACACACACACACACACACACACACCATAACTATAATGTAAAATTCACAGGGAATTTAATTAAAATATTTAATAATGTTATTTTTTAACGTTCACAAACTATATGAACAATTACTTCGTTATCATTTATTTGTGTGGTGAGAGATCATCGTCTATATTAATGTATAAAAGATTGTAAGCAATAACTTTGAAACTTTGATACTGAGCGGACTATGTTAATATCGACAAGTTCGCGGTGTTCAAACCTTGCTTGTTTTATGCAACTCCAATCACTTACATCATGTTTCTTAATTAGACCATTGACCCAACCGCTCACTGAAGCACGTAATCTTTCGATCTCGTTATATTTAAAGTTTTATCTTTATTAACTAAATGTCTCATTTTATTAGATCATAAAATGAAAAATATTGGTTAATATGGTTACATTCCTTAAATAATTTTATGAACTTAGTATAGAATAAAAAAAATACACAAGTAGACTTGAGCTACAAATTACTACACAGTTGTAAAATTATACAGTACAATATTTGATATAAACCTCATTCAATTGTATTTATAAAAAGTAAAAAAAATGTTATTCTACTAAACAACAACGGTGCTGTTTATAATATTTGATCTACGTTCAATTATCATTTTCCGTTCCGCAGTGCTGAGTTATAATTACAGGTTACCTAGACCTCAGACGTGCTCAGTATTAAGCCTCATCATAAACTAAATAAACGTTTCAACTATATAAATATTTAGCAATATTATGTTAACATTTTCTAAGATTATATTACTAGTATGTTTTCAGTCATTTATTATAAAATATACATATAATAGGATTTATTTTGAATCCAATATTGCTTTTAAGATTAACATAATACTAGTATGCTAAGACCAGCTAGTCACAATAGATAATACAAAAAATTTGAAAGCGCGCGCAAAATTTCCCCATGCAAAGTCTATGGGAAAAATTAATTTTTTGACTAATTACTGCAATTAGGCTAATGAGATTTGAGAGTTTTCACTATTTTTCAGCAGTGTAGCATAATGAGACCTTTGATTTGAGCCATCAACGATATTTTTCCCTTTAGTGGTTCTCGAGCTACAGTGTGCCAACGAAATCGCTTCCTGCATTAATATATAAGATTCACTAGCTGTGGCTTTGTCCGCGAACACGTGTTATAAAAACAGTTTATCAGAGAAATATTTCTGCTTTATTTATTTTATTTTATTTTTTATATAAGGCATAACTACAGGATTAAAATTAAAATTTAAGATTACGTAAGACAGCCACGCACAGCATGCATATATATATCAAATTTACAGAATACGGAAGTATCTATGCTTTAAGTCGCATTAAATTTAGTTAAATAAAGAGGCAGACTGTGCGTTGATGTCCAAATTTTTACATATTTCATTATGAGCTCGACACATTCTAAACACTGGTTCATTATAAGAAACGTTATAGAGAAGTTAAGCCAAAGAACTGAACTTCATATACTATTTGAATGTTATTTTCTAACAAACTACACATCATGTAATCCTTATTAAAACAAAAATGTGATACAAAGACGACTTGAAGAAAAAGAACTTTGAAATCTACGACTTTGCAATAATAAATTGTAGGAATATAACTGTGAGAGCAATATTATAATATATTTTCAAAATGAAAATATTTATGCTAAATCGGGCAATTTGTTTAAACACATAGCTATTCCCACAAATATATGTGCAATTATATTATAAGCATATTAAACAGTTAATCTCAATAAATCAACCACTATAAACCGTCAGTATAGTTCGCATCTCTGTCTCAAACAGTAGTCGGTGAGATGGCCTTTAGAAACAAAGTGATAATAGTAACGGGTGCTAGCTCTGGTATCGGCGCATCTGTTTCGGAGGCGTTCAGCGCAGAAGGAGCAAGGGTAGTGATGGTGGGACGCAATGAGACAAAGCTGGCCGCCGTTGCTGCGCGCTGCCATAGCTCATTCGTGTTGCGAGCTGATATTACTAATGATGACGATGCCCGTCGGGTTATCGAAAAGACTATTCAAGAATTTGGGCAACTGGACGTCTTAGTCAACAATGCTGGTATGGGACACAAATCGGGCAGTATTCTCGAAGGTGATATTATGAAAGCGTTCGATTCACTAAACAATGTTAATTTACGTGCTGTGATTTATTTAACGAAACTGGCTGCACCCCATTTGATAAAGACAAAAGGAAATATTGTCAATATATCTAGCGTTGCTGCAACATTAACCCCGTTTACACCAACTGCTATATGTTACCATGTCACCAAAGCTGGATTGAATCATTTTTCTACTTGCGCCGCTCTAGAGCTGGGTCGCAAAGGTGTAAGAATCAATGTTGTTAGTCCGGGACCTGTAAAAACAAATTTTTTCGAAAATGCTAAGTTGTACCTGGATTGGGATGACTTAAAAAAAAGCACAGTTCTTAATAGAATATCTGATCCACAAGAAATTGCACATTTGGTATTATTTCTTGCAAGTGACAAAGCGAGAGGCATCACTGCTTCCAATTATGTTAGTGATAACGGTCTAGTAGCTTGTCGTATTTGAAATACAGAGAACTTTTTTTTTTTTTTTTTTTTTTTTTTTGTAAACTCAATACAAGAGTTTATCTTCATTTTTAGCTCCTGATCAGGAAGTTATTGTTATCATCCCTATTTTCAAAATTGGATTTTTTGTAATATCTTTACGTTTTGAGGAATTCCAAATGTTTTATAAAAACCTATATGTAACTGTATTTATGTTTATGTAAGACCTTTTTAGTCGGGTACATTATCTCTGATCATATTGTGCAATTGACTAACAAAGTCCATTGACTTTGGTTTGGTATCATTTGATGTGTTTTCATTTATTAAAGCTGATTAATTTTCGAGTGAAATTTATTTATTTATTAATTGCTTTATGCACAAATTACAATGGCGGACTTAAATTACCCAAATTTTGTTCTATTCACAACCAGATACTCGCAATTTCTAAAAACCTAGCTTCGCTACCAAGATGTTGGTAGGCCGTTGTGGTACCACTAGATGCGTATTCACGTAACGTAGATTTTTAACATTGTAAATATAGCTTTACAGGCAACTGTTGTGTTTAGCGATCTTATTCTTGATCCTTAATACAAAAGCCATTTCCTAAAACTAATTTAATTCCTCATTATTGGCCCTTTGAGACCTAGAGACCTCGGTTTGTTAAAGAAAAGTTTGATACGAAAAACTTAAGCATACTTATTAATTATATTTTATTTAATTTTGATAAATTAAAAATGAAATAAAATATTTTAAGAGAAATATAAATCTTTTAATTAATTCAATATCCATAGCCATCAAAGGACTTAGTTTAGATGATTACCATAGAACTACCATGGATCTATTGTTTTTGTTGTTGGATTCTCTTCCTTTTAAGAAATATCCTTAGTGAATAGAGAGGAATTAAGAATCTAGAAGATAAAAGGGTAGATTAGACCACAAGATTATCTCATTCATGGTACAAAATCCGGAATTATACATATACCACTTACTTTCTGTTTAAAAGCCTAGCATAGCATACGTTACCAGTGTAATCTACTAAATTTTATGTTACTTTGGACTTTTTTTTTATATAAAAAAAATAAACTAAATTTAAATCGATAGTATAGCGAATCCCTACAACATAAATAAAATTTATAAATGAAGAGTAATGTGTCTGATACGTCACCCTAATATGTTTATTTGTTTTACTGTTCTGGTGCCGTCCTCAGTTTCGAACGTGTGACCCTCCGCAATACAATAAAATAAACTTGTATCAAGTTTTGGTAATTAATTAACGCAAAGTTCCAAGGACATGCTGATTTCTTTCTTTATTACATAATATATTGGTAGAAACGACGACATGAATTATACGTATTTGCATTTGGGTGTTAGTGTTGGAAGGAGGCTGTCATTTTTTAACTGTACTGTTGTGTGCAGATATCATTTTGTAAGTACTTTATTTTATATTAATAAGTAATTTAAAATGTAAGTTAGAGTTTTTTTAAGCGTTATTACTATTTCTTTAACATTTTTCCACAAAAAATTTTAAAAAAATTTACATAACTCGCAGTTACGATAAGTAATCGATTTGGCAACGAAAAGGCGTTCTAGAATTCTTCGTAAATTCCAGTTGGTGATAAAACTGTAAATAAAATCAATTTTGTAACATCTCACATTATCACGAAAAACATTTATCAATTTTTTGGTAAAATTATAGTGTTGTAGTGTTGGTAAACAAACATCATATGGATTTTTATTGCCTTGAAATCTGGAAAAAAGTAATAGAATTTAATTTAATATTAAAATTTCATGTAAATCAGTTAGTTCAACAGAACTACTGAAATTAATATAACTTTATTTTTAATTATAGTAATAATAACAAAGAATGAAATTATATCAGAGGTAGGATGATGTTATATTTATGGAAGTTGTTATAACTTAAATTTTTAGAAGTAAAAAGTAACAGTAGAAAATTGGTTTTGTTTCTCCAAACTCAATAGTAAAAAAATAATTTTTTCTCAAGGGTCAATTATTATTTCAGCTTATATTAACGATTTTTCCTATTTCATTTGATATTGATTGATTAAATAACATAATCTTTTTCGTCAATGAAACTTTGTTCATTTTTAATGTAAACAAATAAAATACGAGTGTTTTATTTCTAAACAATTCTAGCCCTTTGTTTAATAATAATAAAACAAAATATCTTAAAGCTTTTTATATTTTTTGCTCGAATTTGACCAAATTTAATTTCGGGTGACAACGTAATTAAGACGTAATTATAATGAAACGAAAACATTAAATTTTTAATTTTTAAACAAATATGACAAATTTGAATATTAATAATTATATTAAGTAAATATTACGAAATGAATAAAAATCCAAAATCAAATGACATGCTTTGTGATTTTTCTAAGAAGCAGATGTTATCAATGGCTTCTAGTAAAAAATTATCTAATTATCTTTACAAATTATTAATAAGAACTTAGAAACACTTATTAAATAAAAAATACCACTGTAATAAAAACTATCAGGAAGTCGGAATTATAATGACGCGGGACGAGCTGCCGAAGGGCATCTGGTGACCATGTAAATTATATTATTACAACTCCACGTGACTATTCGAGATCCGCCGATGCGTGAACATATTACATAATACGAGACGCCATACTTTATAGTAGTGCAGAGTGAGCGAAGACTAGAACCATGATTGACTGCTTGATGAACTCATATATACCTATATATATTTCGGATTCTGGGTTTACGATATGTTCAAAAAACAACAAAAAAAAAACTGTTTACAATTTAGGCGATACCGCCTTCATAAAATGACGGACTAAAGACTCTTTTAGGATTTTATTGAATCACATATAGTGATAAATGTGGAACAAAACAAGAATTATAGTTTTTTTCGTAAATATTAAATACCACTTATTGTATCGCTGCCATCGTGTTTTGTGGTAACCTATTTGGCAAATCGTTGTTATTATTAATAAAAAATAAAAATTATAGTTAATATTTCTAATATTTCATAATAGTTTTGTAGATTTATTATCTCAAAAACCGAAATGAAACTAATAATTAAACCTAATGTTTAACTGGGATTCTCTCATCATTCAGATATGTTAATGTCAGTTTATTCTACTACATTAGTCTGGGATCAGTCGGTCTTGTATCGATATGCGTGCTGCGTTAATGTAAAAGGCTGTAAAAAAAGAATACGATCTACATCTGGTATAAAGACAGTAGCAACTGATCATCTGTGCTACTTATTTATTTATTTATTTATTTATGTACCAGGTGAAACGTAAATTACATTAGGAAAGAAACAAAAAGAAAACTTTGGATAAGCTTATCTCTAATAAGAGATCTCTATGAGTGTGACAAAAATGATTTCAAAGAGCAGATTTAGATACTACAGATAATACTTTTAGGCTGTAAGAAGTGACTGAATTAATTATAATTTAATAAAACCAATGTATTCTTACTATAAACAAATAATAGATAGACACATACATCAATACGTATATATACAAATACAAATAAATACATACATTTAAAGTTAATATGTTAACATATACTTTTACAGTTGAGAGAGATAGTATAATTTTAATCTTTGTTATAAAGAGAAGAGAGATGGGCTGTTCATGTTATGGCTAGGTAGGAAGTTCCACAGCCGCGCTACATACATAGCGAAGGATTTGATGAGAGAAAATGAATTGTAAGTAGGCACATTAAAGGTTTTTGCAGTAACACACGAACGTTTAGGACGGGTACTTGGTAAGGAGAAATGGAAACGTTCGTACAAGTAAATGGGAGCCCAAACTTAGAATTTATATTCAAGATTGCATTAACATCACACTCCATGTATTATTATTTCATATTTAATATGGTCATATTTAATTTGTTTAAATCTGACGTTTTCAATGAACTGTAAGGGTTAGGTGGAGATGATGAGAAGTACTGATTAAGTCAATTTAAATCAATTTAATTATTAGAGGAAAGAGGAGTACCCACACCTAGTGAATTAACGAGCCTCACAATAGAGGAGGCGTAGAATTATGGACAGAGGAGTAAATATATCGACGTTTGACGCCTCTACTCATTCTATTACAGCGATTAGCGAGTAACTTTTTATATAAGTATACTAAAATGTTCATCTGAAGGGTACTTCTTAAAGCTGGCCTTTGCTTTATTGCGTTTGTTCATAATTTTTTTAATGTCAACAGTCAGCCAGGGTGCAGGATAACGTTTGACTTTAATTTTTTTTTATGGTGCATGAGTGTCATATAACAGCATTAAAAAAGTCAACCTTGGTGTCTATTTCGAGAGATTAAGACAAATTAGACCAATCAATTGCTTGGCCATTGGTAACTGCTTTAAGGTTGCGTCGCAGAATCACCTTATCCTTGCGTTTAGGAGAAGACAGATTGTAAAAAAAAAAGATCATGGTAGGAGAAAGGTGCAGTAAGCTATCCATGTGCTAGCACATTATGGGAGTTTAATAGCATGATAAGATCAAGAAGAGATAGCTCAACATTAGGTGCAAAATGAGTTTTAGAAAGGGGGAGAATAGAAACATTATACGAATCGAGTAAAAGTTTTAGTTGCTTAGACCTAGAAGAATTTTTCGAGAATAGATTCTTATTGCAATCTCTCATAATAAGGGGAGGCACTGTATAAGACGCCAAGTAGTAATTTGTTATGATGGATTATAGTTTCAATGAGAAGATGTTTCAAAAATTCCGCAATTTGTAGAAGGTGAACGGCAGATAATCTTAAAAGTTATCTTAATTTTCAAATATATACACACTCTACCTGTTTTTCCAAAGCGTTCATTGCGTACCAAAGTGAAATTAGGCAGACAGTAAAACTGGGAATAATTTACTAACATTAATAATCTACACTCACTGGCGTAGTGGGAAAGTATCTTAATAAATGGAATAAAATAATAAAAATGAATTAACACACAAATAAAATCTGAATAGATGAAAATGCCTTGACCGGCTTATAAACGTTTACGATTTGACAGTTCATGATCTAAAAAACTCTACTCTATGTACTTTTCAAATTTACATTTAATAAATAATTTATAACGAAAACAGTGGGTTATAAGTTTAATACAGATATTCTAACAATACAAAATATTATATAAATAAGTTATAAGATAAAAAAATAAGAAATATAAATTCCGGAAGTCATAACATCAAAATGATAACTAATAAAAAACTATGATAAAAAAATAAGCAAATTAAACATTTCTTGGCTGCAGCTTAGGAATGTGCCGTGGTCTAGTAGATCTTTGCTTTGAGTATTATACAATTAAGAAAACATTTCCACTACAACTCGCAGATCGTTCATGGTCACAACTTCTTTCAGACAGTCTTTTATCAGGCAGAGCAACAACGATGGTCCCATCCGTGGTCCAGGTGTTTTTAATTCCAAATTATCTTCTTGCTTTACTAAAAACTTCTTGTCTTGGTTTGGTTAAGAACTCTGATATAGTAACACCAGAGCCTTTTAAAGTAGTCACAGCATTCCAGATTTCAGATCTTAACTTTAAAGTGGAGAAGCGTACTAATATTGGCCAGGGTCTGTCTTTCATTACACCCAAGTGATGACATATCAATTTAAGATAGATGAATATCGGTCAAGTTAAGTTTATCTATGATATTAGTGACTGAAATATCAGCCTGCTCATTAGCAGCTTCAGTAATTCAATGAAATAGAAGAACCTTTCTATGAGAGAGTACTTCATGTCGATCAAAACCTGTAGAGAGTAGCTGTAACGGTTGTTGAAGCATGGAAACAGTATTACAGACAGTATAATCGTAAGCCAGCGCAGACAACTTGTTAAAAGTGTTATTTTATGGTTTTTGTTTACTTCAAGAAATAGATTGAGAGAGTGCTTTATGAAAATTATCCGGAACTTAAACAGTTTGAGTACGTCCTCCATGTTCTTTGTGACTTGACTGGGTAAATCCATTTGATTAATAAAGATTAATAAAGTTATTCTGATGCCAGGTAATGTAGAAAACAATATTATTCAATAATATAAACTTGTTTTAGAAATTTGATGGAATTAAATACTTAAATAAATTGGCAGAGCAAAACTATTAATGATATACTTACAACTACCCCACAACTCTACTTCATAAACAACACTATCACTTTTCACTATTTTTCTCTTATAAAATCTAACCTAAGCTACATTCAAACATTTTCATTATACTATTATTTTGACTACAATAATTGGTCTTTTATTTTTTAAATATTCAGATTTTTAATCTTTTCCCTATTACAATATTTATTGAAAGGTATTCCAGTAAAAAAATATTGAAATCTTAGTTAAAAAAATTTGATTAAGTATATTATAATTTCAAGTTTTAATAATAATAATAATATACTTTATTGTACACCCGGATCTTACAAAAATATAAACATTAAAAAACAGAAATAACAACATGGTACAAATTTGGCGACCTTACCGCTAAAGAGCAGTCTCTTCCAGGCAACCAATCAGAAGCAGAAAAAATATATGACAAAAACATTATGTGGGTGTGCTTAAACAGAAACAGAAAGAAAAACATAGCGCAATCATACATATAAACCTACATAAATACATAAGTATACATATAAAAACATATACATACATAAAAACATACAAAAATATATATAAAATATTCACATATACACATATATATAAATCATACATATAATAAACATTCATACTTAAATACACATAAACATAGAAACATTAAAATATAAAAAACGACTAACATACTATAAGTTTAAATACCAACAAAGGAAGAATATGCAAGTTAATGGCATTGGCGGTAGAGGTCAGACGAGACGACCTATAGTCGATTTTAAGTAAGCAAGTATTAAAGTCGCCCATAATAATTGTATGATTATAAGAAGGAGTCAGTTGTTCCAAAAGATTTTCGAAAGAAGAAAAATAGTCGATATTAAGATTAGGGCTATAGTGGACGCCAAGTAGAAGCTTAGAGTGTGATAGAGTTAGTTCAATAAATAGATGTTCAGGGCCCACATTTAGATTTTGCGAGGTATTAATAATAGAAAAGGAGATGTGAGAATGCAAATAAATAGCAACTCCGCCGCTTCCGCGCCCAATGCGATCGTTACGTATTAAATAATATCCTGGCAAGGAGTAAGCAATTGAGGGTAGGCAAGGCTTTAGCCAAGATTCAGATATTAATATAGCGTGAATATTATTATCAACAAGGGTAGAAAGCATGTCAGGAAAATGAGCAGGAATACTCTGGGCATTAATGTGAACTATATTAAAATTCTTCAGACAATCTGAGAAATTAGAAACAAGGCTGTCACTCAATGAAGGGATATTATGAAAACTGTCGCTACTGTTTAACTCATGGGACGATGAAGAAAAAGAGATAAAAGAGTCGTTGATTTGGCTGTCGTCGTTTGACATTACAATAAAATATAAAATGAACTTAAATAATAATTATAGATAAAATAAGAATATATAAGTATATATATATATATAATTATAAAAAACAAACAAAAATAAAACTAAATAAACTGTTCACAACATACCCACCAGTAAAGATACAAAACAAAATTCACTAAAAATAACAACAATGATAATACTGTCACCCTCAGTTAGCCTAGTATTAAAAATCACTAAAAAAAGAAAAAATATATATTATAATTTAAAAATAATTTAAGTTAATGCAAAAAATAAAAATTAAACACAAGTAAGTAGTCAAAAAAAATAAAAAATAAAAAATAAAAAAAATATATATATATTACGAAACATTGAGACAACTCCCAGAATCTAAGCTTACGATTTAATTAAAAACTGTGAAAGATGACATATCGTGATTTGACAGATTGTCTTGAGTTAAATAAGCAAATTGTTATTTTTTAGAGATAATTATAGCCCAAAAATCAAAAAAGTTAATTTACAAAGACTAATAAGTATAAAAATATTAAGATTTTAAACAAAAACAAATAGTGAGGGTGACAAGACAAACACTTACGAACAATGAAGTATCACAAGAAAAACACTATTTTTTTTTAAGTCTTTTGGATCTCGGCTGTGGTTTGTCTTCCGAAGTTTTGGTGGCAATGGCACTCTTAGCTTTCGAAGGTGGCATCGGTGTCAAGCTAACTATTGAGTTAAGTTCTGACATACACTCAACTTTGTGACGATTTCCATCCGGCAACAGAATATGAATGAAGCCACCCCTAGACCAACATTTATTGACGCCAAAACGTTGCCTAGCTGTCATAAACGTTTCATGCCTTTGCTTAGTCAAGAGCTCCGATTGGGTAAAGCCAGAACCCTTAAGCTTAGTCTTGGCAAACCAAACCTTGTCCCTCACAGTGACATCCATAAATTTTACCAAGATAGGTCTTGGTTTTTCTCCAGGAGAACGTCCCAATCGATGTGAAGACTTAATACTTGCTGTAGAAAAATTTGGCAAGTCCAGATGGTCAGCAATAAGACTAGTTACCCGAGATGTAGTTTCTTCAGATCTGTCTTCGGGTACTCCATGCAGAAGAACCATCTTGCGCCTCCTCCTCATCTCTTGTCTATCCAATTCTTTTCCAATAAACTCAACCTGACATTGCCAAGTCTGCATTGCTGATAAAATGAATGATCTGAAAGCGGTAAAATCAGATGACAACAATGTAGATGAAGATGTGGAAGAAGTGCTTCTAAGGTTTTGTTGGAACTCATTCATTTTGCTATGAAACAAATCATTCATAGTAAAGAGGGATTCCTTAATAGACTCCATTGTGACACTCAGCTGTGATATTGATTGTGCGGTGAAATTACTATAGTGCAGTGATAATGATAGGAAATTTAATAGAACTGGTAGCCAGTGTACCTTACAGACTCATGCAAAAACAATAAAATATGTAATTACTGTAAGTTAACTTAAAAACCAAAATTAATTTTTAGAGATTTTAAAAACGATGTACACTATTTGACAACTACCCACTCTCACTCAGTTTTAGGAACATGGCATCACAGAATATCAAATCAATAGCCCTAAAGGAGGAATATAATAAACCAACTGGATTAAATCCTGAAGACATAAAAAAAATACGTGAATGGCTTCTCACTCAGCAACATCTGCCGGAGAAGCACATAACTGGTAATAGGGCTTTTTTGTGTCATTCGATAACCACATGGCATTTTTAGATTTATCTATTATTCTATTATTATGTGTGATATTAAATGATAAAACATGGTAATATTTGAAACTCACATCCGTTCTACTTAAAATAACTGAAAGCTACAATTATTTTTTCACATGAAAACTAAGCCAGGAGGTAACAATAAAGTACATAAAGTATTTATATCTATTTAATATATTTTATTATTACTATTACTGATGCTTATTATTATTACTAACTACCTCTGAAGGAAAAGTGGCATTGATATATATAACTTATGTTTATTACAGATTTAGACTTGATCCTGGCGTATCATGCCTGCGACTACAGTTCAGGGTTAACGAAGGAGGTCTTGGATTTAAACTTAACATTAAGGTCTATGTTTTCGTTTCTCAAAGACCGTAAAGTGGAGAAAACTATAAACACCCTTAATGTTTTGTAAGTTTAAGCATATTACAAGTTGTACAAATACAGAAAGCATTCTTTTCATTTTAGTTTTTCGATAATTTTACAGACTCCTTTTACCTCTTCCGATGCGAACGAAGGAAGGATACAAAATACACTATAGCCGTCTTTTAAACGGAGATCCTAAGTTATTTACATTTAGCGAAGCACTCAGGTAAAGTTTCATCAGGTAATATCATTTATTGTTTAAATACAAACATAACAATTTCACATAATTATATAATAAAACTGGTGACACATCTCGTCTACCCGTGAACACGATTACTGCAAAGTATTCGAAGCGTCAGGTTAAATGTAACCAAATTATACGCGAGTTTTAATCCGTTAAAAAGTTTTATTTCAAATGTGTACTCGTGAATATCTAAGAAAATACTATATTATATAATTTTTACGTTTTTAGAGCAGTATTCATGGTAATAGATATACATCAATATGAAGAAGGAACATGGCCCGGTTTTCTATTTGTAGTAGACTTTGTTAACGTTTCTTTGGGTCATCTAGCCAAAATTGATTTGCACAATTTGCAACAATGTCTCTATTTTCTGCAGGTAAGACCGGATTTTTTAAATAAATTGGTTCGTATATAATTCTAGCGTTTCTTTTTTAATTCCAAAATGAGTTCTATCGTAACGCCTCATCACTTCCTTTTATTCGCAGGAGGCGATGTTAGTGAAGTTGAAAGGAATGCACTTCATCAACGCACCGTCCTTCATCGATAAAATTTTACTACTAATGAAACCCTTCTTGAAGAAGGAACTAATGGACATGATACACATCCATACAGCTGGGTCTAGTAAATTGCAGAACTTTATTCCTGTAGAGGCATTGCCTAAAGAAGCCGGCGGCTCCTATAAATCTGTCAATGAATGTAAAGGTAAGTTAAAATTTTTGTATTTTATAAATATTTTTTTTATATTCTCTAAATTTGTTTGGTTTTCTAGAAATCATCCAAAACAAAATTCGAGAAAACGAACTGTATTTTGAGAAAGACAAAAATAAAGTGGTGAACGAAAATCTTCGTCCTGGAAAACCAAAAACTATAACAGATATTTTCGGAGGAGTAGAAGGTTCATTTAAGAAGCTCGATATAGACTAGATCAAATTAAATATTATTTGATTAATTATAATATACATGTATAAATTGCGCAAGTATTTTATTATTCGATGAGACTTAGAGTAAGTTATTATATATATAATTAAAACAAAATTTTATATTTAAATTAGCTTCCGCCCGCAGCAAAGATTTTGGCAAACTTTTTTAAGGCGCGCTTTACTACTGACTTTGAATTCGGTACTGAGTGCATACTTTACGCGCTTCCTATCCTGACTGTCACAGCACGAGCAGGTGGAACCTCGAGGACTGGCCGATGAGCGCAGGCTTGCGGAGTCATTTTTTGGTGGCATAAAGTGTTGAATTTGTAACATCTCCTAAATTATTTATTGTATTATGTTTGGAAGGTGATAATTTAATTCTGCAATAAATGACTAAAGAAACAAGTATTTATTAAAATAAGGATTAATATTAAACAAAAGGAAAGTTCAAAAGTGACGTTTCTCTCGAACAGCCTATTCACTCTCGCCTTGAACGACGACGAATCGAAAAGTTGGTCTAGGATGGAGACATCGGTTTCGGGAGATGGTGAAAATCAAAACAGACGAAGCTTTTCGCTTGAATTAAGAATGACGATTCAAAGATTATTCACCGTCTGTCGAAACGCCGGATGATGAAAGGGGGATGAGGAAATTAACTCTTTAATTCCTGAGCACACCTACAAAAATGCATTTTTAAGGATAGAGGCTGACAGTTCTACTCCTGTATTTGTGACTGTGGAGGTGGCCATTAATTAAAAAATGCACGGTCGCCAATTAGTCTCTTAATTCAATCAACCGATGTTAAATGAAATAGAGTAATAATTAGTTTCTATGTTGTTGTTCGTGCTATGAAAAAGTTCGGTTTTATCCTGGCTGACGACATTATGAAAACAAACTCCCAAGTTAATAACAACGATCTGTATCATAGGCAGTCGTTAGCTTCTAAGACTCGTATCCAGGCAGGATACAAAGGGTCATAAAAGTTCCGCGGAGCGGGTCAGGGAGTCAGCCTCGTCCATTGACCCGCTCCGTCGGGGAAGACTGGGTAGAAGGAGGCGGGAATACGCCCGCCGCTTCCTTCCCACAGTTGTAGGCCTGGTGAGGGGGGAGGGTGACCCCTCTTACCTAACATAGGCCTGCGATGGGAGGGTGCTCTACGTTGCTCGGGGCACCCTCATTCGGGGGGTCTCGCCGGGGCGTCACCATGTGTGCTACCGCGATCCCGTGACGTCCCATTACGGCAAAGAGGGCCACCGTTGGTTTTTTAGTGGGTAGCCTTAAAAATGGCAGCATCCTCTATGCTGCCGGGTAGTCCCACATAAACCCCCGGCCGTCACCCCCCTGGGCCGACGGGGTACCCGTAACGGGTTTTTCCAACGGAAAAAAAAAAAAAAAAAAAAAAAAAAAAAGGGTCATAAAAGTTGTAAATGTTCTCAAAAGCGGCGCCGTTAATATCTACCTTTTTAAAGACATTTGCACTAAAATGGTCTAATTATGGGAACTTCTCTTTCACATAAAAGTTCGATTGCTTTAGTTTAGAACTTTACTATAGCAAATATAAAAGAAAACATCAAGACTCGTGTACAAATCGGTTTTGATTCCCACTCTGTTCCTTCTGCATATGAATGATATGTTGCACGTTAGCAACATTTATTGTTATGCAGATGACAGTACTGGTACACTGTACACCGACCAACGCACTATTTCTCGGAATCACGTCGCAGAGTGCCGTAACGGACTTGTGTCTGAAGTCGAATCTCTGTTTGAGCAAGTTTCGACCTAGGATCAAGCTAACTTAGTGTAGTTTAATAATAATAATAATAATAATAATCTTTATTCAATACTAACATTCATACAAATACTCTTATTACATTTATAACCATATAATTAATATAAACAAAATAAGAACCGTCGACGACTGTTGTAGTATTAGCTGTTCTACAGTCGTCAGCGACTTCCACCCAGGATGGTATACAAATTACCAAAACAAAATTATTTATTATTTCAAAACTAAACGAATTAAGATTACTTTATTTAAGAAACTAGAATTATTAAACAAATTTAAAAAATAAAACAAAAAATCCAAGGAGCAAAATCTAAAAAAGTCGAAATATTAGTTAGTTTCGCCTTTAAATAATGTTTATGCAATACACTACTCCTGTAATGAGCTCAATCCTATCAATTCGTTGCAGTCAACTACTTTTTTCTATAGTCCCATTACAGAGGAGAATCTTCTTGGCATTCCATGTATTCAATGTTCAGATGCCGGCCTCATGGCGTTGGAGTGTATGGAGTGCCTGGGACTAGCGACCCATTTATAGGTTCCTTTAAAATGTGGAAAATTGCACAACATCATGTACATGCTCCTCTCCCTACCTATCTAAATTAGAAACGAATCTACTAATGCCGCCTCTCAAGTATATTCTAACTGAACTGAACTGGAGATAGTCCCAGGGAGGCCAAATCTTTAAGTAGGTTATAGAGAGTTTTCGTTGTTGATGCTCTCGCTCCACTTTTAATGTGCAAAATAACTATAAACCCTTCCTGATCAGATCATTGGTCAGTTCGTAATCCTTGCTTATGTTTGTGTGATCTTTGTACATGTTTGTTTAACGGAGAACAGTTGACTCCATAAGTTGGCTCTATAATTAATGCTATTAAATAAAAATCTTTCATATTATTGTGTAACATTTTAATAGATTAATTACCCCAATCCATTTTAAACATTAATTACCTCATCCTAGTAGGAGACACTTGATATCTTAGCGTAGGTTTACAAAAGGAGTATACTACTGCGTACAACCTATAGGTTTTAACTATTTTAAAATATATTAAGAACGCTGAGTTAGTAATTAAGTAATCTACGTATTATATCTTAAAATATGAAGCATATATATCAATGAGGTCCGTCTACGTCGTTTTAGGGTATTTTTCTCAAAGGGAGCTACTGATCTATAATAATATATAAGCTCATAATCGGCATAGTTTCAGACTATATCTATTATTTTCTTGATAAAATAACTTAATGTGCGGGTCACATTTCATCTGTGACCCGCACGCTGGTTTGCTCTTCTCTTCCATAAAAAAAAGAATAATAATATAAGAAGAATCAAGAATAAATTAATTTAAGGAACTGTATATTTCATGTTGAAACAAAAGATTTACGATTAATGTTCGGATTAAAAATTGGGAAGAAATAAACAACAAGGGAGTTTAAATTGTTTCAATTAATAATTCACATTAAATAGAGTTGTTCAGTTCGTTGACCCCAGATTGTTAACATCGAAAGCTATCTCAACAGTTGTAATAGATTCTTCTTCTAAAAATACTGTAGCTTGGAGATCGCCATATCGTATAGCACAGTTTTGTGATATTCCTCTGGAAAAGTAAATGTTTAATTATGATCCTTTCACAATTTGATATAAAATACTTATTCTTAACTCACTCATTATGAATGATAACGACGACAGTGCCTTGTGGAGTTATAAAGCCGACGTTGTCATAAATCTCGGCGCCCGCTGAAGATATATCGATCCTAAAAACAACTTTTGATTTTAATTTACAACAAATAATTTCCAAACGCATTTTAAGAAATTTATTCATAAATTTCTTACAATGTAGTTTTGTTAAATATAATTATATTTTCTGTTCGTGTATAATTAAACTGTAAGCACTGAAACTGTCAGAATGTTTTTAAACTTACACATCCAGATCCGGATCAATTTCTGGTACTACAGTCACAACTTTAATTCTTTGTGAGCCTCTTGGTAAAAATTTGGAGAAATGGCCTAAGGCATAGAATGTAGGCTGCTTGTAAAATTCTTGTTTTTCCGCATCAACGATGATGGGAGAGTCTACGAAATTACTAATCCAATTCGGACCTCCTTGTTTATCCAAAAATAAATTCCAATCGATCCATCCTACCATATTGTAATTAAGATCCTGCAAAATATCTATAAAACTTACAGATAAATGAACATTTTTTTAATAAAAGAAATAATTATAAAATTATATTTTAAACTTTCGAGGAATGTCGGATTTAAAATATTAAATATATCCATGTAAACCTCAAGTATATCCATGAAGTACTCCTTGGCTCTGTCCCAAGAACCGAGAATTACTTTTTCATTTTCTCCTTTTGACCCTATGTATTAAAAATAAATAAAATAAGTTTCTACTTTGTCAAGTTATTAATAAATCAATAATAACTAATGAATACAACACATGTGCAAGCCTCGGTTCCTAAAGCAAACTTTTCAGGATACTTTTTCAGAGCTTGCGTGATTATGGAAGCAGGAGTTTCTTTATCTCCATAAAAGTGCACAGCTATACCATCAATATATTTCATGGCATTGCTGTCTATGTCCTCTAACTAAAATTATGAACAACAGGTAAGTGTAAAAGTAATGTTTTCAAAATAGTAATTTAAAAGATAAAGATGTCTAACCATAGTAAAATACAGTGGTATAGCATGTCGTAGATCATCAACCGCTAGCACTTTAATGTTCTTTACTGAACAGTTTTTTATGGTTGGACCAAAGTTATTTGATATGAATTTCGCCTGCAAAAGTAAAATGTCGCATTAAAAGGTCGAGTATGTTAGCTCAGAGAAGACGGTGAAAGAGGTCCGAGGCGTGCAACTTGGAATGTAGGGATTATGATTAGAAGAGAAAAAAAACTGTCGTTGTGTCGGCAAAGTTTAAAGGACTTCAAGAAACGTCTCGCAGGTATTTTTTTCTAACAAAAATTTTGTCCTTTAGAAATAAATAAAGTTTTATTTTTTTATATTTTATAAGCAATTCATAGCAAATAAACATTAACATGGTGAAAAACTATAAAATTTAATCTTTTTATAAAATACTTACTATTATTTAGTTTTGATACATGTACCTTTGTTTATATCAAATGCTGCTCTAAATAATGATCTAGGCCAATGTTGGTATTTCTATAGCCGCCAATTATCAAAAATATATGGTCGTAACTGTATGATAGTTGCAATATTTGATGATGATGTTGATTTAAAATTAAGTATTTTAGTTACTTCAAAAAATAAAGATATAAATTATTTTTATTTATATCTGTCACTTATTTCATATTACAATCCCTAGTTATAGTTGTTCGTAATCTGACCACTAATATGATTGCATTTACATTTCATCACTTTCTTTATTCTTATAATTATTTCATAAATACAAAATTGGTTTATTGACAAAAGTAGAATAGCAAATTTCTTTAAAATTCAGTGTTGGCATTAGCTTATTGTCGGAGCAACATATAAATTGTGGACTACTCTTTAATTTCTAAAGATAAATTTAGTACAGTTTTCTTTTATTAATAAATCAGACGCAATATAAAAGTATAAAATAACTTGCGTTACCATATTCGGTGAATTCCACGCAGTGGCCTCCCTGCTCTCTCCGACTATAATGTTTATCAAAGGTTCATTGCCAGTCGAAATTCCCCAAATATCGATTCCTTGTTGTTTAAAAAGTTCGGCAAACCTTATAAGTCATAAAACAATTTTTTCAGAACACACTTTAATATAATGTTACTGAAGATTTACAATATTTGGAAAATAAATATTTAATTAGAAATCAATAAATAAATCCGCCACGACAGGTCTTCCAGCTGTCTCTCGAATAATAATAGTCTCGTTCAATAAGCTACTTGAGACTCCATGTTAAATTTAGCGTCCTGTATAATATTATCATACTTATCGAGATGGATTTCATAACGTGTGTATAGACTATTTAAAATATTTTCCATTCTATTTACTTGCAATGGTAATCGGCGTAGGTCTGATAGTATTCTTCTTTGATATAACTTATCCCACTTGCATCATCCTTGGTTTTCATCCAAAGTGGAGATGACCACGCGGCCGCTACTATATCAACTCTGGTGGTCGCTGCGTCCAAGCAGGCTTTAACTAAGGGAATCTTGAGAAAAATATGTATTCTTTACAAAATGATCTAATGCTCGTTATAATATGAATTTAACCGATAATTCGTAAATTATCAGAAAGCTCTTTTACCTTAAAATTAATATCTTCCGGTGCGAAAGTAAAATTTGTGAGGAATTTGTCACCTTCTGGGTATTCGTTATAAGTATAGAATCTGGGAGAAAAGTCAGTGGAACCTATCGGCAGTCGTAACATATTATACTCTAAGCCTTTTTCACTAAAGTACGAACTGTAAATAAAAATAAAAGAATATACTAACTGGCACTAATATCGATTTATGTAAAAATGATGTTATATTACTGGATTAAATATTCCTGAATGGCTCGTTTCATCTTCTTCATATTGATTCCAGCTGAGTCAGTCGCGGCTCCACCGAATCCTTCAATAACTTGATAGTATTTGTTAAGTCGTAATTCGTAAACTCTTCCATAATCACCTACACCATAAAAAATTATTCTGCATCACATATTATCTCGTCTATAAATAAAATTATAACCTAGGAATATAAATATTTACCTTCTTCATAAACTGATTCTATGGTTTCGATGCTTCCCTCATTTTTACTAAATCTCAACCCCGACTGAAATAAACAAAGGACCTTAGGTCATACTTATGTATTATTATTATTTTTTAAATCATTATTTAAGGTCACATTTGACTAACTCGCTCCGTGGAAGAGTCTTAATATTTTAATTACCTTAAAATGCATAAAAAATCTGATACGGAAATAAAATAATAGCGATCTCAAACATCATTCTATAAAACATTTTTTAAATATCTGTAACATTCCCCTGACTTCTTTCGATAAAGGAAGAGCGAGGGCAATGTTACAACTGAAAATTTGCCACAGTTTTTCCAAATTTAGACAAGAGCACCTTTCTGCCGCGTTCTCCACATGTATTAATTGTATAAAATTTATTTGTACTGTGACTTTTATAAAGGGTTGTTTTTAGTTAATTCAGAGATAATTTCGAGATATTCGATATAAAGTAATATATGCGCATATCGGAAGCGACTTAAAGATACTCTGTTGAATAAAAAAGTGTTTTAAAAATAAAATACTTTGCACCTTTGAAGTTGTATATGATATATAAGTCCCAGGATCTAGTTCGACTCTAGTAATAGTGTCGCAGTACGTGGCATTGCAAACACACACGACTGACTGGTTTCTATATAGCGGTATACAAGGAAGATCAACTGGAATAGTTAAGATAATATCAGTATGATTGAAGCAGAACTGTTTTTAATTATCTTAATCATATCGATCCAAAAAACAATCACACAGATACAATAAATATCTTTTGTTTTTACAAATATTCCATTAACGAACGAAATATATATATTTAATAAATTGGTCAGAGTTAATTAAGTAAATAAAGATAACTTCTCAGACTACCGCCGAATATAAAACAACTAACTAGCCCTGAAACTTTATAACCTCACTAGCTATAACGGTTAGAAAAAAATATTCAATGTTAACTATCAGATTATTAAATAAAAAAAAATTTAAAAAAAAGATTATTTTCCATCTTACCAGCAATGACTCCCATTGCAAGGAACAACATAAAAAATAATACAAAATCCATTTTAAAATTCATGTTCATAGAATTTAAATTTCGATCAACTTTAAATAAGTCATGTATATATATAAAAAATTATCTTTGTTGTGTATAATTATTTTAATGTAGGTATGTATAGGAGGTTCAGAAAATAGATCCATTTTTTAAATTTACATATTCAATTTAGCGCATACATATAACAGTAAAATTGTAAGATTCACTTTTTATATTCTCATGATAGGATCTTTATGACAGAGCTCAAAATTTTCATTTTTTATTATTTTTAGCGTAACTAGTGTTTCCTAGGTATCAAAAAATTAATAGCATAAAAAAAACAATGAAATTTAATGTTTCTTGAAAAAAAATATATATTAACTAAATTATTACAAATAATATTAGATTAATCAGATAAAATACTCAATTTATTTTATTTTTTTTTTTACTTTTAATTAATATGGTTTACTCTAACAATTTCTCATAGTATTAAACAAATACTTAATTGTAATAATCAATTTATATCTGAAAGTTTCTTATTTATCAAACCACAAAACTAAAATCTCCAAAGAAAAAAGAGCTTCTTGTATAAGATTTGTAATATCGTGTTTATTCAAGTGTTTCGTTGTTTCTTATCTAAATAAATATATATTATAGCAGATATACTGCATTTTTACTATTTATACCCACGTCTTTGCTTGTGTGGTTGTAGATGTTTTTTTGTAGTCATTTTTCTTCACACAAAAAAGACACTACTCACCTCCCTGCTGTCTTACTACAAAATTGTAATTGCAATTTATCCTTAAAAAGTATAAAAAGTATCCTTAAATTGCATATTCTTTAACAATTACATCATCCAATAATATTTAACATTGTTAATAAATAGCATTCGTGATCCTTTGATATCTGAACGAAACTTACTGAACAAGATAATAAATAGATAGCCAGAGTCAGAAACTCAGATTGAGAGACAAGCAGGTTTCGTTTTCTGGATCCTTCTGAAGTCTCAAAGATCCACTTTCCCTCCAGTTGCTTCTTTATTTAATAATATATTCAGTAGAATGTATAAAGACTCGTCACCAAAGGGTTTCAGTGGCTGGACGGTATCCGTAAGGATTCAAAAAGCCAAAACAGGGCAAACCCAAACTATTTATTAATAATATTTGAAAAATAAAATTTCTTTGTTAAATATTTTTCACTAAAACACGACAAAACTAAAAAGAGCTTTAACATACACAATATATGGTTTAATTTACAAGCTTTCTAATAAAATGTATTGAATAAATATATACAGATCGAACATATGTTTTTAAATTAAAAATATTTATAAATTTATTAAAAACTTTAAATACTAAATGAAGGTATTATTTATGACTTGTTATTATACATTTTACAGCTAGATAAACAAATATTTCAAATAATGATCTTCATCCAATATGAAGTGAAAAGATTATCATTCATGAATTAATCAGCCAGCGTGCACTATGGGCGATATTTAGATGTGAAATTTATTTTAACGGATAGAAATCTCATTTTATGGATCTGATATTCATACTTCGTTTGCGATAGGATCAATATCCGATATTAGGTAAGGTGGTGGTGGTTTACCGACGCCCGATGTGTAGGTTCATAAAATTCATTTTAATGATTTTAATGTGATTTGTTTTTCTTAATTATTATTTTAGATTTTCTCTTAATGCTTTGGCATGGGAAGCGGTACGGGCCTGTGTCCCCTGGGCAACAATTAATGCGCTTTTTCGGTTCCGCGATTATCTGTTAGCTAATAGCCGGCGCGGAAGGAGTCAGTCATAAGGTTTCTCACCCGATTCATAACTGACTGGAGAGGCGATCTGCTTTTTGGAGTAGTTCATCTGCGCCGGAGGACTCGATCCTCTTTCCTTCGGCCTCCGTCGTTGCAAAGGGAGCTTTAGCGGTAAAATTAAGCACGGCACGGGCTCTCTATACCCGCGCGTGAGGTGAGGACAGCGCGAGGCCACTTCAGGTATTTCTTTGTGTTCTGAGTTGACTATCGAGTGGTTTGGTGTTTGAAGAATTTAGGTCATCTGGCCAGCTCAGGGGAACTGGAGGGGCTAGCAGGCGGTACGCCCATCCGTCTTCATAGTGGGGCTACTGATGGGAGACGGGGGACTCTAGTATCTACGGCTCTACAAACCTGAAGGACAACCTCTGTGACCGGGGTTGTCACTTCTTTTTAGCTGGAGGAAGCCTGACAAAGGGTTGCAGCCGCCGGGACGGCTTGGTAGCAGCGGAAGCGACCCCATCTCGTCCCTAACCAGGTGGAAGAACGGTCATCGTCTGGTTTTTAGTTGGTTCGAAACTGACAGTGCCTGTCATTAGGCTCGATTTTCAAGACGCCCGTGCGAAGGACTTAGTCTAGCTTTTATTAGCAGGCTTGGGTGCGGGGCAGGGAAATCCCTCTCGTTAAAACAGATTCATAGGGGGGATCCAAGTTGTGGTGTCTTTGTCCTGGTTTTGTCCAGTTGCAAAGATTAAAAGCGAATACGAACCAATGATATCCCACTATGACGGCATCGTAACCCGTCTGATTTCTGATTGTGGGTAACCTTAAAAGTGGCAGTAACTTCTGATGTCGGGAGTCCTACATAAAGAGACTTCCAATCGATGGAAACGTGTAACAATAAAAGCTAATGTAATAATAATAAAAAAAAGAAACCCAGTTCTTCATATTGATCTAATTATATCTATGCTGTACCCTCTCTATTCAGTTATCCCCTGCACAATATCTAATACTGATATTTAATGGCTTTTTGATCTTCTTTTTTGTATAACTATTGATGTCTCTTAAAACTATCGTACTTTGTATCCATCTATCGATTTTATTGTGCCCAAAGATGTAAGTAAACCACTTATCACTTCTGTTTTTTTTTTTATATAAGTATATGCTATAAATATTAAAATATTTTGTGGAAATAGATCGCCCTGTCTGACCTATGTGTGTGTGTAAATAACATCGGAGATTTTAATTCGATGTTACCGTGTTATTATTATAAATATTTATAATTGTAAATATTATTATTTATAATAATTCTTGACAACCTATTAGCACCTAGGAAACGTTTTTCTATACTCGATTTGTTCAATTTTTTCAAAATATTCTATCTATAATAAACAGGAATTGAAAGATAATCAATGTTGCTCTTCGCCAAATTGTGAATACAATCAGTTTTCTCTTATTTAGTAGTTTTTGCTCAACAAAGGTGGCGATAATCCTCCGAAACTTGGGCTCTTAAACAACTATTCTAGTAAGTATAGGATATTACTACTAATAATACTATTTATTTTCACTTTATGTTTAAAACAAATAAACATGTGACATTTACAAATAAATAAGACATACAGTGTGTATATTGTCGACTACATTATATTACTATGATTTGGTCCACAAAATCTTAATTTTAGAAAAAATAACCTAGTTATTATAGGTAAATCTATACATCTATAATAAAACAGTAAATGACTTGCTTCTGTATATTGAATATATTTTAAGTCTTAATGGTGTATATTAAATAATCGATATAGATGCCAAATCGCTAATTTATGAACATTTAGTTGTCTGTCTGTCTGTAAGTATGTTAGTGCCCGCATGACACAAAACCTACGCAACGGATTTTGATAACATTTGGTATTGTGACAGTTGAATGGCAAAATTTAAGACGAATTTTATAGAAAGAAAATGTCTAATTGCTACAATTAAAAATATCAAAATAATAATACAAATACAGGAACTAAATCGCTTAATGTTTTCTAAGATTTACACGAGTTAATAGCTACCAGCTTTCTTGTGGCTTCGCCCAAACTAAATTTTCCCGGAAAAATGAAAGGTTAATCAATTTTTTAAAAAATAATAATGTAAATGCACTTACGCTGCTATCAATATTGATAAGTAAGAATAACAAATGTTTATCTGTTCAAATCGATAAACCGATCTCCGACGACATCGCTCTATAGCTTCAATATATAACTGATTACGAATCAAGAAATATAAACAAAATTATAAATATCAATCAATGAAAGAAACTAAGTTTGATGGCAGCGAAGGCTGCAAAAAAAACAAATTATTTCTTAAAATATATTTAAAACTAAGTAACAACTAATTATTATTAGAGATGAGTACTTGTAAGTCAGCGATTGACCCAAGACTGAATGTAGTCTTCTCTTCGATTCCCGTCGATGGTGAGAACGCAAGGCGTGCGGTGTCGTCTTCAGCTTACACCGAAACTTGACGTCAGCATTTAGACGTTTGAAACTAAGATAATTCTTACTATAACGATTACCCTATTTACGATTGTTGTTATAGAAGGGCCAAACAATAACTCGGACACTTCTATTTACAGACTAAATTAGATCTACTTATTTAAAGTACTAACCTAAGATGTTTATCTAGTTCTTAAAACAAGTGCAATTAAGATTTCAAGTGCAAATAACCCATTTTAACGTTTACAAAAATAATCCTTAATTTAAGGAACGTAAACTTTAATTTCTTGTGTAGCGAATTCAATGTACTTAATTTCAAAACCTATAAATAAGGTTTATTTCGTAGAGGAAATGTATTTAATTGTTTAATACGACTATGAGCTTCAAGAATAAAGTTGTAATAGTTACGGGAGCGAGCTCCGGTGTTGGCGCGGCGGTGGCGGAGTCGTTCAGTGCCGAGGGAGCCAGGGTCGTGATAGTGGGACGTAACGAGACCAAGCTGGCCTCTGTAGCTGCTCGATGCCACAAACCACTTGTGCTGAGAGCTGACGTATCTAACGATGACGACGTCCATCGTATTATCGACCAGACTATACAAAAATTTGGTCAAGTAGACGTCTTGGTCAACAATGCCGGCATTGGAACTACAGTAGGTAGCGTTCTTGAGGGTGACATTATGAAAGCATACGATTTACTCATGAGTGTTAACTTACGTGCTGTCGTTTATTTAACGAAACTGGCTGCACCACATTTGGTAAAGACCAAAGGAAATATTGTTAATATATCTAGTGTTGTGGCAACATTAACCCCATTTACCCCAACCAGTATATGCTACCATGTTACCAAAGCTGGATTGAATCATTTTTCCACTTGCGCCGCTCTAGAGCTGGGTCGCAAGGGTGTAAGAGTCAATATTGTTAGTCCGGGACCTGTCAGAACTGATTTTATTACAAACATGAACATGGAGATCGATTGGGATAACATGAAAAAGTTTACTGTTCTTGACAGAATATCTGAGCCGGAGGAGATAGCAAATTTAGTACTTTTTCTGGCAAGTGATAAAGCTAAAGGAATTACTGCTTCCAACTATGTGACCGACAACGGTGTTCAGGCGTTTCGTAATTAAAATTGTAAATTACACAAATAAGTCTTAGCCGACTCCATTAATAATATGAATAAAATTTTTATAATACAAGAACATGTAGTTCATCAAAAATTATTTGAAAATGGGAATTTAATTTTACATTATTAACATAGTATTTGTAATAATTTAAGTAAATAATTGGCAAGTGTAAATAAAGCTTTCACTAATTGTTTTCATTGTCGAATAGAAAAGTTGATTGGGTTGTATGACTTCATAAAATTATATTAATATTTAATTCATCACTGAAATACTTTAATTTAAATATTTTAAAAGCCCTTCACTTAGACCTCTGGAAACATCTTCTGATCTTCACAACTATTTAGATATTTTTTTAATAAGCAAACTCTTCTTTAGACAACCTCAAAACTGACAACCATACTTGCCATCTGACAATATAATTTTTATAGAGATTAACAATTTATAAACAAATTTTTGATTTTTGCACCCTGGACACAAGTATCAAGTATTTTATAAAAGTGCTTTTCATGGACTTTCCCAAAACCATTTCATTGTCACCATCAGAAGAAAAGCTTATTATAAAACTCTATGGTGTCTATTTCTGATTGTCGACATTATACTTCTGCTCCTCCTCCATCTTATGCAAGCAATATGCTATAATATTATACCTGAAATGTTACTTCATATTATTTACATATAAGTGATTTATTCATAATTTTAATAACAAATATAATACTACATGCATGTTTATTATATATATAATAATATACATAAATAATCATATGAATATAAAAACATAATTCAATAAAATAGGTAAGTAGCATTTCGAATTCACTGAATTTAGGTATCTAACTAAATCCAGTAAACGTTTTAATTTAGGTCTTGAAACTGCTAATTCACAAAAGGAAAAGGTGAGAAAGTGTCATCAATTTCAAAGTGAAAAAGGATCCATCAAGAACTTTCTTTTAATAGTAGTATCACAATTTATAATATTGTTGTTACTGGAATGAAAAAGAAAACTTTATTTATTTTAAAATAAACGCTGTTAAATATTTAATGTTTTCTTTTTCATTCCAAATAAAATTAAAAATTAGATTCAAATATTTATGCAATGTTTTTTCCACCATAAAAATTCCCTTAACCATTTTAACATTTATATAGAAAGGTCAGTTTTTCTTTTGAGGACATTATAAAACTAAGTAGCAGGACCTTTAACCTATTATTAATATGAGCACTTAAATTTGTAAAATAGGCTGGATGGACCTTTACTCTTTCCGAAAACTAAAAAAAGACTTTTAATTTATTCAAGGAGATACTTTTACTTTATAATAACACATCTATCATGTAGAGACGATGTGTTATTGGTTTCACCCATATATATAGTACTCTGTGGTTTCACCTAACAAAGTTATTATAAACTGACAGCTAACTGACAGTAACGTCGCGTGTGTCTAAAGTTCATTCAGAAAATGTTAATGTATAAATATATATTTTGTATCGTTTTAAATTCACTGAAAATGTTTTATTGAACAATCAATAAAACATTTTCAGTGAATTTGACAAATAGGAAAAGGACATAGTGGCATAAAGATCACTACCCGATAGTGGCACTCGTAGGTTTTATTTAGTACAAGCTGTACCCACGACGCCGCTCACGTGGCTTATTGATTTAGCACCGGTGAAAAGTCAACAAAATGTTTTGTTTGTATTATTAAGGGCTTTACTTTTAAATTATCTTTATTGTGTTAAGCTTCCACAAATTTAGATGCGGAGTTCTTACGAATTTTGAACTTAACTACAAACTCACTTATTCAAAGTAAAAACTAGGAGCACGACCAGACGTGCAAACAGCACCGACATTGAATTTACAAAACGTTCACGCATTCTGTTCTCAATTAGTTTTCAAGATTTTTAAAAAATTCTAAAAAGAAAAAAATGTAAAAGCTGTTAAAAAATTCGGCACGCGCATGTCATTGTAAAGCTACATTTTCGGGCATGAAATTTTTCCCATTGAAGTCTGTGGGATATTATTTTTTCCGTGATTCCTCAACATCGAATATTTAAAAAAATATATTTCAAAACCACCACCGGACTGTAGTCTAACACGTGCAAAATTTGGGAATTGTCGGATATACCGCTGTTTAATGCTTGCACAAAGGATGCAGAAGTCTCACAGAAAGCTTCGCTCAATAGTTTATTTCAGAATAAAAACTGTCGTTTCCTGCAGTATACGTTAAGTTGATTAGGAAATTCAGCTATCATAAAATCAAATTTCATAAAAATCCGTCGCGTTGTAAAATTGTACAAAAATTGGTGATAACTTATTACATACCCATTAAATTTTTAAATTTATTCAATGTACAGAAACAGATTATTTACTACTTAATGCATGTATACATTTATACTATTAGAAGACACACTCCATGTACACAATATCTTATATTTTGTAAGCAGACTTCCAACACATTTCATATCCTCATTTTTATTTATTATATTATAGTTACGTAAAAAGCACTTACTAATATAGTTGTTGAGTTGCAATTTGGTAACTAGCAAAGTGATGGTTATTTTACAATTTGTTTGTTGCTAGTTAAAGTTTTCTGTTGCCCTAAACCAATTTTTACAAGAAAATTTGTTATTTTATGATTTGTGCCCTATGTTAAATTAGATAACTATCAAACACCACATGCTTTATTTGAAACGTGGTTTTTATTAAGTATGTTTATAAAACTGTAGGCCAAAGCAATTTGAGTTGTAATTAATGACAATACATGTTAATTAGGGCAATAATATATACTAATATTCATTAGAATCTGTAAATAGGCTTCAGCAATGTTTGAATGAACATACAAACAATTAAAAACGATTGTTTTGAGTGCTCATTTACTGAAGACAGCAATGATTTTTTCAAAAAATGATTTTTTTTGTACTTATGTATAAACAACAGGTATAAAAATGAGCAAGTGTTTTGTATTAAGTTACTTGAATCCTGGTAGACGACAATAAACCCACTATAATGACAAGTAAATGTTTTGAACCAAGTTTTAGGATTTTAAAATAAGAAATAATTTATAAGTTACTGCAAAATTTATTTCACAGAAACAAAAATGCAATAGTCACATTACGCTTAAACCAAAAATTGGAATATAAACCGCGTGCTTCACCATCTGTAACAAACAATAATAATTATACACTTATTTTTTTTAAATCATCCTGTCAAATTCCATCTTAAACATTACTTTCAGTTATGCTTGATAATAAAAATAATAAAAATAACTGCTCAAATAAAAGCATTCTAGCATTTTATTAAAATAATATAAGTTAGTATTAAAAACAAGCTTTTATTTTAAAATTAATGAGATTTTTTATTGACTTATTATCTTTCAATTTTTTTTTCGTGGTATCTTCTTTTGTTAAATAGTCAATATGGGTTTTTGAGATAGACAACAGTATTGATTATTTACAATTCCATGGTCATGAGAATTAAAAGTGAATTCCAAATTTTAACCTACATCGGTTGATTTTAACCAGTTCAAATTTTGGTTCCAAAAGTTGTCTCTAACTCAGAGGTTTAGTTAAATAGAAATATGTAAGATTTAAAAAAAAAACTTACACTGTTTAGTCAAAAAGACCGAATCCCATATCTTCATCTTCCGACTCAGACTCCTCCTTCTTGGCCTCCTTCTCTTCTGAAAATCAAATATAATTGTTATTAACAAGAACTTCACAATCTCAACTCGTATTGGTATCTATATGCATCAGGTATAAAAGTTTATCAACACTGCCACTCAGACGAAAGATGGTGTAAAGATATATCATCATAATCAGAACAAGAATTATATTGAGTCATTGGGGACGCGATATAGTCTACCTTTTTTCTCCTCTGCGGCGGCGGCGGCGGGCGCGGCGGCGGCGGCGGCCGGGGCCGCGCCTCCCGCAGGCATCGATGACAGCTTCTCACGACCTGCCACCGACATGAGGTCCCATGAAACAAGGCTTATTCATGACATTATTATTCCTAATTTTGACATTTAATTATTGTAAACAGCTGATGGCAATTTACATTGAATCTCCATACAAGAGCTATGTCCATAAATCTAAATTATTATCTTTCAAGTAATATTATTAATACAATAGTGTCAATCGTTAATACTAGTGACTAATTATCTTTTGACATTTTAAATATACCTTTCATATTATGCTCAGTGCGAAACATTTCAATACATGCAATAATCCTCCATGTCACAGCAATGGGAATACATCTCCACCACTGTCAACTGAACATATAGAACAGATGACAGTGGTGGAGATGTTACAAACTTATTGATAAAATAAATGTAGAATATTATATTTAATTCATAAAAATAAATCTAAATCCTAATATTCCTTTTATATTATTAAAATCTTCATTTCATTAAATTCCAATAATCAATTTCGACGATGAGCATGATCTTAGCTTCATAAACCTTAACCTCATGGCAACTCCAAATAGGTTATCAGCAATATCTTACAAAATCTGCTGAAATGTTAATGTATCTAAATATTACATACCCTGGGCAATTAAGTCTTCAATACTCTTGCCATTGAGTTCGCTGATCACCTTTTTCAGCTTCTCAGAATCAGCCTCAATACCAACAGAGCTGAGAATCTTCTCGACATCTGAGGCGACTGGAGACGCTTTCCCGCCCAGCACGGCTAACAAATACGCGGCCACGTAACGCATTCTGGAAACATGGGAAATATTATTTCGTGGTACAGTTATTTGTTTAAAAAACATTAACTGCAACAACTTTCAGTTTTAAGTGGTAACAGCACTAACATTCAGTCGAAAGATGGTGTAATTTGAAATCATCATATTCACGTGATTATTTGGCGCTAGAAATCATTTAATGTAAGTAAGCAAAAACACAATATTTAAAACAAATTAAACAGTACTATAGTCGCGCTGACAACACGTTGTAACTAGTCACACCACTAATACACTAAGACAAGCACAATACACTCCTGCCTTTAAACAAGTACACTAGAGTTGTAAAGAATCCCTAATGTGCAATAAAAACATTTATTCCAATGGCAAAACGATAAAGATTATGGTCAACATTTCCGCTAACCTACAAATCAGAATATAAATCCAAGTGAATCAAAAATGTTTTAAAACTATTGTCCAATTAAACCTTAAAAATGCAAATTTTAATCTATTAAGTTAAAATATTAACGCATATTTCATTAAAACAACACTTACTTTTAAGTCGTAGAGACACGAAACGTGTATTGCCGTAAATAGACGATTACTTTGAACAAAATGTCAAAGCAAAAGAACACTAGAACTACTTTACATCTAAGCTGTCAAGTGTCTTTTTTTTTTTAAGTATTTACTGCTCTGACATCAAGATTTTTAGTCAAATGCAAAATAAGAAGCATTGTCACTTTTGTTGCTTTTATTACTTTTATTTCAACAAAATAAAATTAATTATGTATTATAAGTATAAGACCTGTATTTACAAACTATTCAAAACGAATTTAAAGTCTTCAAAATTATATTATCATCATTATATTATCAGTGGAATCCCTGTCAAATTTATAACTTCCTATCGTAAATTTAAGAAACAAAATTTGGTAATTTAACAAAAATTGCCTTTATTCTATTGAACTTCAGAGACTATTACTAATATTTTCATCTTAATCATTTCTAACATTAAACAAAATATTTAGTTTTTTTTTGTTAATTAAAAGAGGAAAATGTTTTACCATAAAAATATGGTTACTCATTTATAGTGAAATATATATTTATATTTTATGGATTTAAGAGGGTAATATCCCTAATATTTAAAAAGATAAAGGGTAAAACCCGCGCTCAAAAGACAGAAGCTGATATTAGGATGATCCGGACCAGAGATAAGAACAACACTCTTTGCGTGGCTGGACCTGTGCCTTACAGAGCGCAAATCTTTGTCCAGGATTGCAATACTGTCTCACTCTATTTATCACACCTAATCTCATCGAGGTCAACTAGCCCTTGCTTTCCATATGACCACGAAACTGACAGTCGCTCGAAATATCGAGTCCTTGTATTCTGATACTTTGTGAGGTGCTAAGGGGAGTGTTTTCGAAGACTAGCGATACGACAAACAAAAAAAGGATTTCTTAGTGGCAAACCTGTGTCTTTTGGTGGTTAGACTGAACGAGTTTCAGTTCGACCCATTCCGAGACCATCCCTCGGGAGGTCTCTCGGGAGGAACTCTCGTCAACGTTTTCCCGAGAGAGACCTGTACGGCCAGAATATACCACATCCCCAGTGCTGTCATCCGCATAAAAATGCATATTGGAAATATCCCACATATCTTTGATGTGCAGGAGGAACAGGGTTGGGGATATCAGGAAACCTTGGGGTACTACAGCGTTCACAAGCTTAAGGTGTGAGCAAAACCCGCCAAGTACGAACTGTGTGCTTCGCCCGGTGACGAAGCTGGTGGTCCACTTGCATACACTCTCGAGAAGCCTATAGGAACGAAGCTTCGAAAGAAGCCCCTTGTACCATACACGATCGAAGGCTTTCGCTATATCCAAACTAACTGCCAGACCCTCTCCCTTGCTTTTAATAACCGCAACCCAACGGTGTGTAAGATATAACAGGAGATCAACAGCCGATCGACCATGGCGAACGAAAAAAAAAAAATAATAATTTAAAGTGAAAGCAAAAAAAAAAAATAAAAATCCCTTCCATAATTTTGTTGCACTAATTGCATCACAAGAATATAATAAATCACTACATTTTTTGTCGGTGGTAGACCATAACATCGGTCGGGGTCGCCGGCAAGGATATTACCCATCGGGGCAAAGTCGTGCCGCAAAGCGACCTAGTCGTGTTCCGGCACGTTGCTCGAAGCAGCCGTTTATGGGAAATGGGTCTGAACAGCTGCGTTGCGTTGGCGAACCGATTTAGGGTCGAGTCAATGTTTGTTGTGTCGGGTGCCTAGTCGAAGAGGGTAGCGGGATTCGAAGCGATGGCTTTCTGCTGGCCGCCCGCAGACAGTTGGGGCCCAAATAATGGGTTAGTCACCCAAGAAAGGCTGCCCCGCCAGCTGCGAAAAGTCCCAGGGTGGCTCCATTGTGCTGATTGCCAACCAGACAAAGGGTTCGGGCGTCCCCGCAGTCTCCAGACTAGCCTCCCAGTGGCATGACAAAACCAATTTCGAAGGCGGGTTCGATACGTAGCGCCTCATTCAACTGCCATTTTCCGTCGTATTCACTCTTCTATAAATTTATTTTTCTTATGAAAAAGTCCAAAAAGAATTAATAAAATTTTCATTTTCAGCGGTTGCACTCTTTTTCACTCCTAGTGCACCTCAGTAACATCCGAAGCTGGCACTCTAATCTCGAACCTTTCCACCACCACCTCGAAACAGCGCAGCTGCACTTACTCTTTTTGAAAGAGACAAAGATTCAATGTCCTATAAGCACTACACACCTGCATTATCCCGGTAACAAGTTAGACCACAACTTTCGCTAACGTGCCGGGGTTTGTGTGTATGCCCGGAACGACTTCTGTATCCATCGTCTCCGCCACCTTGAAGACTCCACTTTCTCTTCCTTATGGGTATTAGTAGTCACAGGAAACGAAAAAATCCTGTATTCGTCTCTCTACCGCTCGCACAGCGGTGATCAGGAGACAACTCGATTATTTGAGTACCTCAGTAGGCTGCTGATGTGGCTCTGCATCAGTACCCTTCAGCGCAGCTCGTTTTTCTGGGGGTCTTCAATGGTTGTCATCAAGACTGGCTGTTCCCGTACCAGAGGACGGACCATGCTGGAAGAGAGGCGCGAAACGTTGCGTTGTCTTTGAACCTCTTTCAGCTGGTTAGGCAAGCGAAAAGGAACCCCCTTATGTGGAGACCCATACAGCCAACTGCCTGGACCTTTTGCTGACAACTTATCCGGACAGGTATCATGTAGGAGTTTCCTCACCCTTGGCAACTTCCGATCACTGTCTGGTGAAATCTGTATTTATATATTCCTCACCAGAATTTGAACCGTTTGGTGTTAGGCGAGTACGGAAATACAAGTCAGCAAATTGGGATGAGATGCGGCACTTTTTTGCATCTTATCCTTGGCGGCAGGCTGCTGCGGCTGCTTCTCTTCTTTGGATCCGTCGAGATGCGCAGATGATATAACCTATGTAGTAAATCAGGCAATGGAGTATTTCATTCCTTTTGCTGACGTACCCATCGGTGGTAAAGCTCGCCCATAGTTTAACGCCGAATGTTATCATGCTGAAGACCGAAAACATTCGGCTTATGCGCGAAGCCGCAAAGCTTCGGATAAAAGTCCTACATAGAGGCGTTGCGGAAGGCTCGTCTCGATTGAAACGCTCAGAATGGCGAAAAGCTCTCTGGCACACCAACTGGCAGTCGAGTTTTCTGGTCTCTTGCCAAAGAGATCGAGTTGCACTTCTGTCATCCCTCACTGCCTGCTATGCTGAAGCCGGACGGTTCCCTGTCCCATACAGCGACAGAGAAAGCAAATATATTTGCTTCTCTGTTCGCTGTTAATTTCTATCTAGATACTAGCAATGCGTCACCTCCTGTCTTCCTCACTGCTGTATTTCGATGGCTGAAATCCGCATCACGAACAGAGAGGTATGGAGAACATTGTGTCGTTTAGATGTGAATAAAGCCAGTGGTCCTGATGGTATACCAGCCAGTCTGCTCAAGACATTCCGGAAGCCCAACTCCCCCCCTCCCCTCTCTTCCGCCAAAACATGAATGCGGTTACTAAAATAAATATACCCCAGGAGGGTACCGGCTTTCATGAAGCCGGAGAATCCCTCCCCGAGCAAAATCGGGGAAACCACTCTCCGATTTTGCTCGGGCAGCCCGTCGTATCTGGGGCGGGCAAAGTATCGCATTTTGTGTTTACAGAGGGCAAACGACAAGGAAACAGAGCGGCACCCCGCTCCACTTTAAATGTGGATTTTTGCAACATCCGGGGACTTCACTCTAACCTAAACGCCGTCCACTACCACCTTGAGACGGCGCAGCCGGCCTTGTTGTTTTTGACGGAGACGCAGATATCTCAACCGAGCGACACAGCGTACCTTTCATACCCCGGGTATAAACTTGAACATCATTTTATACCACATGCCGGGGTATCTGTGTTCGTGAGGGAGGATATCTGCTACCGTCGCCTCCAGATTTTTGAAGGTCGGGATCTGTCTTTACTTTGGCTGCGCGTGGACATGGACGATCATGTCAGAGTCTACGCGTGCCTTTACAGGTCCCACAGTGGTAATGCAGAAACGGAGCAACTCTTGGGCCATGTTCAGGCGAAGATTGACGAACTGCTTTCACAGACTCCCTCAGCTGAAGTCATAGTCCTCGGGGACTTCAACGCGCACAATGCCGAGTGGCTAGGGTCGCGTTCCACTGACTAGGCGGGGAGATCTGTGTTTAACTTTGCTCTGGCAAATGGTTTGTCCCAGTTGGTTCAGACGCACACCCGTCTACCAGACGTGGACAGCCACATGCCCTCTTTGTTGGATCTTCTGCTGACTACACATCCCGGAAAGTACCAGGTTATTGTTGAGGCCCCCCTTGGGTCCTCCGATCATTCCCTGGTACGGAGTGTAATGCCACTTCAACGTCCGGCTCGCACAACACCTGCGACCCGTGGCGTTTGGCACTACAAGTCAGCAGATTGGGATGGAATGCGGTCTTTCTTTGCATCCTACCCATGGGGGCCGATTTGTTTCTCTTCCGATGATCCCAGTGACTGCGCTGCGGCTGTAGCTGATGTGATACTACAGGGCATGGAACTATTCGTTCCAAGCTCTGTGGTACCACTTGGTGGCAGATCGCGGCCTTGGTTTGATGCGTCTGTCAGGGCTGCAGCAGCCGGCAAACGGCAGGCGTACCGGGCTTGGGCTAAATCGATAGTCACAAGGGATCCGAACTCTAGAGTTCTGAAGAGGAAATATAATCGTGCCTCCAGATTCTTCAAACGGCAAATCGCTAGAGCAAAGTTCAAGCATGTCGTCAAAATTGGGGATCAGTTGGCAAGGTACCCACCAGGCACGCGCAAGTTCTGGGCGCTTTCTAAAGCCACTCTGGGTAACTTTTGCCAGCCGTCCCTACCGCCATTGCACACGGAGAATGATTCTCTGGCCCATACGGCAAAAGAGAAAGCCGATTTCTTGGGCACTCTTTTTGCCTCAAACTCGACTTTGAACGACCAAGGGAAAACACCGCCTACCATCCAGCGGTGTCAGAGTTCATTGCCGGAAATAATTTTCCGGCAAAAAACCATTCGTCGTTCTCTACTTTCCTTGGATGTTCATAAGTCGAGTGGGCCGGATGGTATTTCCCCATTGGTGCTACGAACGTGTGCCCCTGAGTTGACTCCAGTGCTAACGCGTTTATTTCGGCACTCTTATATCAAAGGCGTAGTCCCGGTCTCGTGGAAGTGTGCCTTTGTCCATCCGATTCCTAAAAAGGGTGATGGCTCGGACCCAGCTAACTACAGACCTATCGCCATCACCTCTGTTCTCTCCAAAATAATGGAGAATATCATTAACCGACAGCTTCTTGAGTACCTCGAGGTTCGCCAGTTGATCAATGACCGGCAATATGGCTTTCGCTATGGTCGATCGTCTGGTGATCTTCTGTTATATCTCACACACCGTTGGGCTGCGGTTATTGAATCCAAGGGACAGGATCTGACAGTTAGTCTGGATATAGCGAAAGCCTCCGATCGTGTATGGCACAAAGGGCTTCTTTCGAGGGTTCCTTCCTATGGGCTTCCCGAGAGTTTATGCAAGTGGTTCACTAACTTCCTCACTGGGCGGAGCGTACAGTAGTTCTCGACGGATTTTGGTCGGACCCCAAGCCCATGAACGCTGATGTACCCCAAGTCTGCGTGCTATCCCCAACCCTGTTCCTCCTGCACATCAATGATATGTTGGATATTTCCAGCATACATTGTTAAGCAGATGAACGCACTGGGGATGCAGTATATTCTAGCCGAGCAGGTCTCTCTCGGGAAAACGTCGACGAGTGCGAAAGAAACTTGTGTCTTCTATAGAGACCTCCCTGGGGACGGTCTCAGAATGGGATGAACTGAACCTCGTTCAGTTTGATCCCCAAAAGACACAGTTTTGCACGTTTACCACTAAGAAAACCCCATTTGTGATATTGCCAATCGTCGAGAGCACACCCCTCGCCACCTAGCCAAGTATCACAATACTGGGACTTGACATTTCGAGCGACTGTCGGTTTCGTGGTCATTTGGAGAGCAAGGCCAAGTCGGCCTCGATGAAATTGGGTGCGATCAATAGAGCAAGGCAGTATTTCAATCCTAGCCAAAGACTTGCGCTCTATAAGGTGCAGGTCCGGCCACATATGGAGTACTGTTCTCATCTCTGGTCCGGATCACCTCAATATCAGCTTCTACCTTTTATCCGAGTACAACGGAGAGCCGTACGGATTGTCGGGGACCCAGTGCTCTATGAACGGCTGGACTCTTTGGCATTGCGTAGAGACGTCGCTTCTTGTGCGTCTTCTATCGCATTTACAACGGGGAGTGTTCCGAAGAGCTATTTGATCTGATGCCTACCGCCGAATTTCATCACCGCGCAGCACAGCACCGCTTTCATTATCATCCTTACCACCTGAATGCATGGCGTTCTTCTACTGTGCGGTTTGCAAGTTTCTTTCTTCCACGTACCACAAAGATGTGGAATGAGCTTCCTTGGGCGGTGTTTCCAGATCGATACGACATGGGTACCTTAAAAAAAGGGCGTTTACTCCTTCCTCCAAGGCCGGCAACGCTCTTGTGAGTCTTCGGATGTTGCAAGAGTTCATGGGCGGCGGTGATCACATTTTATCAGTGACCCGCATGCTCGTTTGCCCTCCTTTTACATAAAAAAAAAAAAAAAGACATGCGCATCTGAATTGTCTTCTGTATTGACATGTCTGTATCGTCTCTCTTTCCAGACTGGAATAGTGCCGAATTCCTGGAACCTTGAAAAAGTGCAAACAGTGCCTAAAAAAGGCAGATGTGCCAATTTCAGACTGATTTCAATCAGCTCCATACTCTCTAAAATTATGGAGCGTGTATTGAACTCGCGCCTTTTAGCATACCTAGAAGATAACGATCTCCACAGTGACCGACAGTACGGGTTTCGCCAAAATAGGTCCACTGCGGACCTTCTAGTGTCCGCTACACACATTTTAGGCGAGGCCATTGAGAAGAACGGAGAAGTGGTTGCCGTCTCTCTAGACGTCTCGAAGGCTTTTGACAGGGTCTGGTATGCGAACCTTATAACCAAGGTTTATGCGCATGGTATATCTCCTGATCTGATCGGCTGGGTAACGGACTTCCTGAACAATAGAACTATCCGAGTTGTTGTTGACGGGTGCTCATCGGAGCCCTTAACAATAAATGCCGGAGTTCCTCAGGGGTTCGCTCTTTCTGTAACTCTTTTTCTGCTGCACGTAAACGATCTGCTAAAGCCCGGTATCTATGGGTAAGCAGACGATAGCACAGTTGAAGATATCTGCCGAATACTCCGGCTAGTAGAGATCAAGTAAAGTCAGAAAGAGAAACCATGGTGCGATGTTTGAGTGACAAACTTCAGACAGTCTCTGCATGGAGCAATGCCAATCTTGTCAAATTCAACGTCACCAAAACGTAGACGTGTCTGTTCACCGCCAAAACGAGCCCTTTCACCTTGGCTCCTACTTTTCAGAATGTATCTTTGGAATACAGTGACCGGCTTCAGTTGTTAGGCTTAGAGATTTTCTCGAACCTCAACTATGGTCGGTGCATCGAGTCCAGGGCAAAAGCAGGTGCAGAAAAGCTTGCCATTCTTGCGAAGTTCCGACAGTACTTCACACCGAGACAGCTACTTGTATTATACAAAGCACAGATCCGGTCGTGTGTGGAGTACTGTGGTCACATATTTGTTGGTGCCGCAAAGTCTCATCTTGCAGTTCTGGACTCAATTGAAAGGCGAACAAAAAGGCTTATTGGCGACCATGATTTGGTTCACGCCAACCTTCAAAGTCTTGAACACAGGCGTAGAATTGCCAGCCTCTCAGTATTCTATAGGATACATTTTGGAGAGTGTGCACAGGAATTACATGATATAATTCCCCCATCCCCCTTCCACCAACAGACATCCCGACGCACGGCGAGTATCCATCCTTACCTTGTGGACATTCCACCTATCCGAACGAAGCGTTTTGCTTCATCCTTCCTGTTTCGCACGGCGAAGGATTGGAACAGCTTGCCTGCGCCGGTATTCCCGTGTGGATACAATGTGGGTGTCTTCAAGAGAAGAGTGAATAGGTTACTAAGTTGATGCGTCTTATCACCTATGACTACATTTGCATTTGCACATTCCACGCATTGACAAGCATTGACTTAGGTTGTGTAAAAAAAAAAAGGTTTGGAGCTATTGTCACGTTCGCAGATTGATTATCAAAAATATTTATTTACAGAGAGCAGCGATAACATGGAGAACTAATTCGTTTTTGATCAATGCAAGGGAATCTGAGACCTTAATAAATTATTTAATAATATTTTGTATTCGATTATAAGAATGGAGTATAGTCTATATTTTGTTACATAAAGTTCATTATTTTTATTATAAGGTTTAATTTAAGTAGAATACGATACATCACCAATAAAAATAAATGTCCTTTAAACCACTAGTATAAATTTTACTTAAATTTAATACGATTCAATAAAGGCTCGTTTTTAAAATCACTTTTTAAATAATTTTTTATATACTATATAATAGAAAAATAATTTGTATATAATAAAATGAAACATTACTCTTAAAATTATTAGTAACTTTCCCATGAAAAAAATATTATTATTATTATATGACAACAATAACTTTTTTCAATTGATAATGTTTGTTTATTATAAAGATCTTATCGGTTTGAGAAAAAAAAATATTTACTTAAACGATGATATTCTCCTTAACAGAACAAAAACTGTGAAAGGCATTAGTTTTTTGACAAAATAATTCAACTATGAATATATTTATGATATTTTAATATCGAATATTATATTGAAATGATTAAATCTAGACAAAAACCAGATCCTACCGAATACACTAACATTTAACAGACAGTAGGTATTTTGCAATATTTGGCAAACGATATAATGATTTATTAATATGTTTATACGTTTATAAATTATCTAATTATTGTTAGAAACTGTTCTACCCATGCGTCGCTGTTTGAGGTCTTATAGATCTTTTAGCTGAGGTTCGAGGTAAGTTACATGTATTGCATGATGCGATTTTTACCGCAGTAACATCGGGTGGGTGTATCGGTTTTATAGACGGAGGGTGTTCCTGGGTGAGGGTGAGCCTGTGGGAAACTTCAAATAAAAGGCTGATGAATGTCTTTGTTGCCTTGCTGCTGATTATTATCCGTAACGTGGTCGACCACCTCCGATAATATGAGACAGCATTTCTTGTAACACCTTTTTTAAAGAAGGAGTGAACGTGGTATTACTTTCGCAGACTTTCTTTACCTGTGGGGAGTTTAAACCATTTCTTGTTCTCCTAAAGTATTTCAGAAGTGTTCTACAATAAATCAATCAGTAATTGGAAACAGTTACACAATAAAGTTCAAGGTATTTACTAAATACTTTGGAATCTGATTCCCTTTCTGTAAGTTATCGCTAATTTAAATCTCATTAATTCGATGAAACTTTAATTTGAATAGTTTAGTAAGTTTATAAAACGTTACACCTTTGAAGTACAACAATTTTAATTTGATATAATATAATCAGTATTTATTACATACCTACTCTGATGGGTGATAATTAGTTATAGTTTTGTTCATCGAACTTTTTTCTTAGATTATATTTTAGGTTATATAAGAGTTATATTGTTAAAGACGTTCTTTATTTATTGTTTCTGTATTTAGAAGATAGACCTTGCATATTGTACATAAGTTGATAGACTTAAGAGTACAATTAGATCATAAATATTTTATTATAATAATCAGGAACTTTTGTATGCCGCTGATATAAATGAAATCAGTTTTAATCCTGAAATACTCGCGCCGCGTTCAATAAAACACAAAACTGATACGAAACTGCCGTCGCCAGGCGCTATTATTAGAAGATCATAGATCACACTTAGTACAGATGATCTTATAAAATTTAAAAGTAATTTAGGTTAACAACCGTTTAAAAAAGAATTTGAAATCAATAATAACCGTTTCTAAGATTTTGTACTATTTTAAAAACACTAAATATTATTCAATATTCTTATCAGGACAATAAACAAAAGGGTTCAATAATATATATTTTTTATCTCAAATTGTATATTACTATATTTTTAGTCAAATTGTGCTGACAAACTAACTATTGTGTGAATAATCGAAAATCCTATCTGCAGCTTACTCTTTGAGAAATTATCCAATTCAGTTGTAGCGAGAAGCGCGAGTTAGTCTGTGCAAGCGCACTCAATTGATCTATATTTCAGATTCTGATTTCAGTTATCGGGTGCAGTGATTTTAATACAATTAATCGCATTATTCAATTACTGATTTTGATTTCGTCATTAGTGTCGTGTTATAAAAAGTTTAAAATATTACACAAAGTGATCGTGTATTAGCAGTAAGTATAGGATTAGAAAATAGCTGGCAGTAGATTGTCACAGTGTTATCAATAAAACATATTTTTATAGAGTCTAAAGAGAGATGTATGACATGTTCTAGATAAGTTCAGCCTTTTATAACCGAACTGAATACTTAAACTATTAAGAACATAATGATTCCACCTCCACTTTCATAAATGAAAACAAATCTTTTGTTATTTGTTTATAGTAATCTGGTTTTCTATTCATTTGTAAGTAATAGGGATTAATACTATTTTTTTATAAATTATTTTTTTTATTTATTTTGAAACCGAATCAATAAATTATCATCAGTGATGGTTCATTATCACCTCGTAATAGAGTTTAATCGACGAACTGGTCGTTTTCAGGTTATAAAATACTTTACTAATTTATGCTTTTAATAAAAATGACACTAAAGCACAAAACAGTATTTTATAAAACTATATCTGTGTATAATCTACATCTGTTTATCTAATTGAGAGTAACTTTATCAAAGACAGATATTCAACTTATAAATTTGAAGGTTTAAAATTAAGAATGCTTTATGGGGTTTATTTACAGTTGTTCTCATAATATAAACAATATTTTTTATTTTAACTAATTGTAATTTAAGAACTGCAAATTATATTGAGTACAGCAATTAAACATTTTATAAAAAAAAATATTTTTGAATTCCAAATCCCTATGGAAAAGTTAGAATATTAGAAATACTTCTAAAATCCGAATATAAAATTAGCTTCACTAGTTAATTATCAGTGGCACATATATACATAACATATCTTTATGACAATAACAGAAAAGAAAGATACATAAAATAAAAGATCGATACTAGTGTGGGTGCGACCATTCCTACTACACTACTTCAGAGGCGTCTCACGTGTTTTCACCTTACTCGTGTGTGAGACGTAAATTAACTAGGTCCACGCGAGCAGGGTTAGCCTCGCGGCCCAGCGCGCGCGAAAAGAAAACGTTCTATATGTTTACTATATGGGACACATTTTAACAATTATCTCTAAAACTACAATTACGATTGATTTTCAATCCAGACCGGGTTTTGCTCATTATGTACATGTGTGCAAAAATTCGTGCGTGTAGCTCGTAAATTGAAGGAGGAGTAGGGTAACAAAGAGTACTGTAGAAAATAGAAACATTAAATGGAATTACTTTCTGCGTTAATCATGTGTTTAAAGAACAACTTTATTTTATTAAATATTAGAAGAATCAAATAATCACATAACATTGTTACTTTTCCCCGCAGTTCAAAATCTTAAAGAAACAGGGAAGGTGTCTTTCAGTCTTATGCTTATTAGAGCTATTAAGAAGGTGCTCTTGTTTAAAGCTTACAATAACATTTTTACACTTTAGTCTCCTTTGCCATATATTTAACAACTTAAACCCACCAAATTTATAGGAAATAGAATTTTGTAAATGTATTTTTAACTTTAAACTTTATTTTGATCTAATTTTTTCAACAACGTTAAATAACTGAAACGAATAAAAATAAATATTGTTGAATTATCCGGTACATACTGTAAGGTCATTGTATTAATTAATATATGATTATTATTGTATGATTTATAGTATTTAATATTAGAATATAGTATTTGATTATGTTGATATGATTATGATACTTTGATACAATTGTTAAATAATTATTTACCATGAAATGAATTATGGAATGGGTAGATGACGGTGGTTATACATATTACACGCTGCACAGTCAGCGGGCATTAATTGTTTACTCACTGAATTGTGAAGACGAATATAGGGTATTTGAATAATAAATAATAAGTGTTTAATTTATCTTTATTATTTGAAAATACGAATCCTGAGCTGATCTTTTAATAATGCATACAATATGACATGGGCAGCTACAAAATTTAATCGTCACATTGGCAGAAGTTTTACAAAATAAATATAGCTAGAAGTTGGATAGAAATAAATATAATATGTTCAATTTGGAGTTAAATTATATCAAAATTAAAGATATTTTTAAGTAAGAAAGAACTAACAACATAGAACATTATTTTAGAAAGAACTCAACTGAATCTGACACCTAGTTGCGTATGTTGTTACGTATGTTTTACGTAATGTTTCAACAAGCAGAATAGACGGTTTTATTCTCGTAGTTCTGTAGAAGCACCCTAATCAGTCAGCAGAGTAAAACGTGGACAGTCGTAGACTTCAGGGATAGTTTGGTTCGGTGTTAGCTAACAAGGGGTCACTGAACCATATTTTTGTGGAAAAAGGCGTCAAAACATGGGCACAAGTGAATCAAAACACGATTCTTGAGAAGTTCGTGAGACCTCTTAAGAACACCATGATTCATAACTAAGACTGATGGTACCAGCAGGTAATCAGCAAGTACGAGGCATTGATCTCAATCCAACTAAGCGTGTTGGATAAAATCGTTTCAGATTTGATCAGTGTTAAAGACAGCTCGTCGTCAACTTCCGATCTCAATGCCCTGGATTATGATGTAAGTTTCATACACATTCATGATAACTTGTAGTTCCTAAAACAAACCATAAGATTAGCTCTAATAAATTTTTCAGTCTCCATGAGTGCGTGTGTCTATTAATAAGTGACATAAGTGACTTAACGTTTAAAGAAGTGTATGAAAGCTAATGGAGATCTGAATAAGCTTCATATATTTTTATTTTAAATATATCAATGTATAAACTAACACACATTACAGGAATAAAAGTTGTATGTAATAAAAAAAATCTTTCTTGTAATAATATTTATATCGGTATGTACAATCTAAATAAATTATTGCAATAGTTTATTATCCTTAATAATTACGACATAGTTTTATGTCAATCTGTATAATGACATTTAAACTTAAAGGGAAAAAAGCTTTGAATCCAAAACCATCCACAGAAAACTATTTCGCCAGCCGGGTGAGATATTCTTATTCAAGTCACACAAGCCGTTGACTTCTTCACGTATCGGTCATTTTATTTGTTATTTTTGTGATCCGTCCAATAAATAGTGTTGCAAAAAGTGTTTTATATGACAGCTGTATTGTAACATGGATAACGAACGACATTGAAAGTATTAATTACAGTAAAAATAAAAATAAAAACTTATCAAAACAATAAAAGTAGACTAAGTATTTTGAAACGATTAGACATGTTTACTATTATATATATGTTTAAAAAAAAAGAAGAAAAAGAGAAAAACTTTTATTCAAGAACTACTCAAAACTTGGACAGCATCACAATAATAATATAGAAAAAAAAACAATAATAAAATAAAATTTAAAGGAAATAAAGAAAAAGAAAACTAATATAATATAATATACTAAACAAGAGAAAAAATATATAATAATAAATAAATATTGAGAAGATAATTTTTAAGAAAATAATTATGATATTATTTTTGTAACGTCATAACTATTTTCTCGATAATTTTATGTAAAATAATATTATACTGAGGTCAAATATATCTTCAAGTGATGACATACTGTAGTTGAGTAAGTTTTATAGAATATTCAGAATTTACGATTGTATCATAGTTATTTTTTTAACATACATCTGAAATAATAATAATTTTATGAGATCCTAAACATAGGATACATAGGAAAATATATCCCATATATCTGTTGATATATCTTTTTAATATCTTTAAATAGAATGCGGTGGCTTTTGTAGTTACTGATAGAGTAGATATTGTCTTTACGCAGTTAATTTTGAGTTGATATACTTAATGTGTTCACAATATTAAACAAATAGGTTAAGGTAGTTATATCAAATTAAATATTATATCACTATTATTGGATCACGATACTGACCGAAACGTCTTAATGTCATAGCTCTATAGCTGCTTATGTCATATATAGAAATGAGTTCAGAATTATATTAATGATACAATGCACCAACGAAGGTACTGTCGGTAAGTCAACCGTGGTCCAAGGTGCTGGTGATAGGATATTGGAATATTTATTATCAATTTTACTTTGTCTTCTTGCAAATAGTTTTAAATATGGGTATTGGGTAAGTTCGGAAAAGCACTGACCGTTTCCTGCTAAAGGTCGTCGGAGGGATATCCTTTGATAGCCTTATAAGTAAACTTACCTCCTTTTGATTTGCCCTCCAATGTATCTGCATCAATATTACAATTTTTGAGGGAACAATATTCAATAAACTAAAAGTTGCGCATTTAACAAGATTGGCATTGCCCCATGCCGAGAATGACTAAAGTTTGTCACTGAAACTTTGAACCATGGCTTTTCTTTCAAGGTATAGTTGTTTCCTACTAGCCCTACGCTGCGTTAGCCAAACTTCCATCTGGTTTAGTATAGGATCAGTTATTGTGGAAGGAAGGAAGAGTGCTTGTGGATTGGTCTTCTTAATAGAGATATTTTTTTAATAATCTACGAAAATGGACACTCTTAGCCTTGTCAAGTTTAGAAGTAACATTGATATTTTTTTGTAATATACGAACACCTGTTAGGTAGTAACTCATCATCTGGTACTAATCAATCACCTGATAGTAAGTGATCACGGCTGACCACCGTCTTCTTCAACACTGTTATTATGTTTATCGACCCTCGAGGTCGCGAGATTAATGAAATGTATTTTCAAATAAACTCAGCTGCAGTTTTGTTGTAACTATGACGTTGTGTTACGACATTAATGACGTCACACTTAATCATAAAGGTATTGTAGACTGGGATATAGTTACATTACATTACATAATATTTATGTTTAAAAAAAGTGGCAAAAAAATATATTAAAACACTTCACTCTGTGGTCGTTACCGAGATATTGTTTTTGTCGGTTGTTTTTGTTGGTCCCGTTGGAAAATAAATTTAAGTGTTAAACGATCTATTACTGCTCATAATACTATCCCAGTGTTTAATTTAGACTTGTTTTTAATTATATTGATAGTGTTTTTAAAGTATCAGTGAATTATAAAACTGTTTTGAGGCAGAACATTAAAAAACTTGTTAAGATATTGTGAGTTTTTATTGTGTCGGTTAAAAACGCGTAAGCGCCACGATCTGCACGGCGCTTACGACCTTTGGAGCAACAACTCTTGTATAAGAAGCAAATCTGATATAAGTACGCTCTTTGAATAACTTTTCTATTAAATTTATAATTATCACAAGCGATAATTCCCGATATACAAAACCAAATTACCCACATATAAAGTAAATGCAGTGAAAAATAATATAAATAGTAACAAAACTAGTTTTGTGTATACAATTAGTATAAGTATCACTACAAATACCAAAATAAAAAAAAAATAAAAAAAAGATGTCGTCGAAATGCCGTGTATGTGATGCTAATATATTTAAAAAAGATGAATTTAGCTGTGCCGCTTGCTTGGAAACTTTCCACTACACTTGTTTCAAAATTAGTGATGCCAGCTTTAAAAGGATGACAGCTAAACACAAGGAATCCTATAAATGTCCTAGATGTATGGAAAAAACATCAAATACTACATCTCCTAGGTCGCAATCAGTTAAAGAAAATAATGTCTTGGATAATTTTGAAGTTATCTTAGATAAAAAACTTACAGAAATGAAAAATTCTATTATTTCTGAATTGAAACAAACAGTTATGTTAGAAATTAAAGATAATATATCAATGCTCACAAATGAATTTCAAAATTTAGCAATTTCACACACTAAATTGCAAACAGAACATGATAATTTACTTGAAGATACCAAAATTCTTAAAGTAAAACTGTTGAAGTTAGAAGAAGGCCTGAGCGAACTGACCTGTCAATATTCTAAACAACAACAATGGGTGCAGCAACAGAATATTGAAATAGTAGGAGTCCCGGAATTAAGAAATGAAGCTTTGTGTGACATAGTCATGAATATTGCTAGGCATGCTGGTATTCATCTTCATGAACAGGACATTGAATTTATTACCAGAATAAAACCAAAACAAACTATCAAAGATCGTCCTAGAGTGATCGTCTGTAAACTTAAGAATAGATCTCATAAGGATGGCATCCTAGCCGGTTTAAAAAAAACTCGAGGTGTCACAACCCAAGACATTGGAATCACGGGAGACTCAAAGAGAATTTTTGTTAATGATCACCTCACTCCACAGAATAAGTTTTTGTTAAATAAATGTAAACAACTTGCATTTGAAAAGGCATATAAATTCGTATGGACAAAAAACTGTTTCATCTTTGTACGAAAAAACGAAGTAACCCCTGCAATGGCAATAAACTCAGAGAAGGATTTATTGAAAATAGTTTAAAAATGTATAATTCGCTCATTATGTTCATTGCTTGTATTATTTTTGATAAACTTTTGTATTATTTTGTATTACACATTCAGACACATTACATCGTTACATCATCATTACATCGTCGCCAAGTTTGTACCACGTTATTATTTCTGTTTTTTAATGTTTATATTTTTGTAATTTCCGGGTGTACAATAAAGTATATTATTATTATTATTATTATTATTACATTCACACAGACATTTTTCACATTCTTATTCTTATATACATACACGCAGACAGGAATTACTAATACTTTAATTAATCAAACTTATATGTGTGTGATATACAGGGTTAAAATTAGTCGTACTTATAATTTATTATATGTGTATGTGTATGTATGTATATATGTATGTATGTATATATATATATATATATATATTTGTGTGTGTGTGTATATATATGTGTATGTATATATATATATATAGGTATGGATTACAAGACTAACTTTCTAAATGTCTCATTCAATTAATATTTATTACCAAAACGTTCGTGGTCTCCGCACTAAAGTAAATGATTTTTATCAAAGTATTTTGTTGAATAATTTTGATTTAATTTTTATTACAGAAACATGGTTAAATGATAGTTTTCTATCTAGTGAAGTCATTGACGTTCGGTATGACGTATTCAGATATGATAGAGATAGCAAATCTTCTACCAAAAATATAGGCGGAGGAGTTATGATATGCGTTAAAAATATTTATCAAGCTCAAATAAAAAAAAAGTTTTCACGGGAAGGTGTCGAAATGATTTGGATTACAATAGGTCCTCAGGTTTTTAATGGCTCACAGAATCATGCAGTGCATTTTGGAGTGGCTTATGTTCCTGGGGGCTTTCAGCACTCGTATCGTATATCTTTAGTCCAAGACTCACTTAGTGAGGTAATGACAGCACATCCCAATGATCATGTTATTCTTTTAGGAGATTTTAACATGCCCAACGTACAATGGACATCGTCTGAACCAGTTATATTGAGAATTGGTACAAAAGAAAGTTACACTACCGCTGATAACTTTTTAAATGCACTACAGTTTCATGGGCTATTACAGCTTAACAAGTACCTCAATTGCAGTTCAAATATATTGGACTTGGTAATCACAAACATACATTTAAATATTTCTGTATCTACTAACCCTCTTCTATGCGAAGATATTTATCACCCTGCCCTAGAAATTGATGGTTGTGAAATATTGATAAAAGAAACTTGTCCCAAAAAAATTGTTAAACAAAAATTTTTCAAAGGTGATTATGTATCTATAAAGAAGGAGTTAGCTTTTATGGACTGGAATAATATTTTTCTAAATAAATCTATCGAGGGATCTCTTGACGCATTTTACAAGATATACAAATTAATAGAACACTTTATACCAACATTTTTATCGGGTGGAAAATATAATTATCCAGTCTGGTATTCTAAGGCCTTAATTAAAGTAATACAAGAAAAGGACAAAATTCACGCTAAGTGGAAGAGATTCAATAACCCGATAGATTACACGGAGTTTAGTTTACTAAGGCACAGACAAAAAATAATACAAATGAAATGCTATAATACTTATATATGGAACACACAAGAAGCTTTACTAAAATCACCTGAACTGCTACACAATTATGTTAGATCAAAACGAAATAAGAAGTGTACTTATCCTAACACTTTATATCTGGGGAATGAATCATATAGTAATGAAATAAATATCTGTGAAGGTTTTAGTGAGTACTTTAAAGGGGTGTTTGTTGATGCTGCATCAAATTACATAAATCAAAAGTATGATACATCTACCTTTTCAGATGAGAATCTCGAAAGTATTAAATTAACAAAAGCTGACATTCTAAAACAATTAACTTGCTTAGATATACGAAAGGGTTCCGGTAGCGACGAAATCCCACCAATATTTTTAAAGAACTGTGCTGACGAATTGGTAATTCCTCTATTACATTTATATACCAAATCTATAAAAGAGGGAATTTTCCCCATGAAATGGAAGGAAGCTCACATTGTACCTGTGCATAAAAAGGGATCAAGATCTGAAATTTGCAATTATCGTCCAATATCAATTTTGAATGTTTTGGGTAAAATTATGGAAAAAATTGTACTTTGCAAAATACATCCTATTCTCACACGAGTTATACCACATAATCAACATGGTTTTATGAAAAGACGTTCAACTATTACTAATTTGGCAATATTTACTGATGAAATTTTACAAAACATGGATATGGGAGAACAGGTTAACGTCATATATACTGATTTTGAAAAAGCATTTGATCGCGTAGATCACGTCATTCTTATGCAGAAATTGTATGCGTTGGGAATACGCGGAGACTTATTTCGTTGGATGAAGTCTTATATTACTAATAGAAAACAAGCAGTTAGAGTCGGCGGATCTCGATCTAATTACGTTGATATATCTTCGGGTGTGCCACAAGGATCACACTTAGGACCACTACTTTATAACATTTATCTTTTTGATATAGGTCACTGTTTTAAATATTCTAATTTTCTGATGTTCGCTGATGATAAAAAAAATATATATATGAAAGTAACTAGGATCGAAGATTGTTTAATGATTCAAAGTGACCTAGATAGATTAAGTCAGAATTACAGAATTAATAGAATCAATGTGAATATTGAGAAGTGCAGCCAAATCACATTTTGTCGTAAGGATAAAGTTATCGATAATACATACACAATAAACAATTGTCCTGTAGGAAAAAGTACTCTTGTTAAGGATTTAGGTATATTATTTGATAGTAAATTATTGATGAATGATCATATAAATTTTATCATCCAAAAAGCCTATAAGATGTTAGGATTTGTAATGCGAGTATGCGTTCCTTTCAAAAACATAACTTGTTTAATAAGAATTTACAATACATTAGTAAGAAGCACCTTGGAATATGGCAGTTGTATATGGAATCCTCAATATGCAAAATATATCAGCGGTATAAAGTCAATTCAAGAAAAATTTATTAAACATTTAAACTTTAAGACATTTAAAACCATTAAATCCTATAAGAATAGTTGCAATGAATACCATATATCTTTATTAAGCGACCGCCGTGAACTGCTTGACATGAAATTCCTTCATGGTCTTCTATCAAGTGATGTGGATTGTCCGGAGCTGTTGTCGCGACTCTTTATAAATGTACCTTTCAAACGAACACGAAAAGCGAAATATAATCTTTTTTACGTACCCTTACTCCACACACGTTACGCCTCTAACTCGTTCTCATCACGTATACCCTTAACATACAATAAAAAATACTCCCACATTGATCCTTTCCACTTATCTGAACATGTTTTCAAACAACAAATTATGAAATCTCAATCCTGTCACCCATAATATTTAATATAGAACTCAAACACGCACACACAGCCACATACACACGCACACACACATACACACACACATACACACGCACACACACACACACACACACACACACACACACACACACCACCACCACGCGCTTACTTGTGCGTGCATACACAGTATATTACAATACATTTTGATACACAAATGTTTTCCATTTGTTTGTTTAAATCAATAGTTTTTTTTGTCTCTCAACTTAGTTTGTAATTTTTTTTTTTTTTTAATTTTTATATCCATTGTTTACTGTTTATTGTTTAACGGGTCCATAAACATCCATCAGTGTATAGTTACTATTATAAAAATCAGAAGAAAACTGTTATTGGCTTTATGTTTGTATATGTTGTAAACTTATCATATGATTGTTAATTTGCTGTTGTTTTCTCAATAAATAAATAAAATAAAAAAATAAAAATAAAAAATAAAAAAAATATATATTTCTCAGCAATACACCAACATTATTATTTAAATAACTAAAATAAATCTAACAGCACATTTTTTCTTTAGCTTTAAGTACTGTTTTTAAAGACTTAGTTTAAGCTTATAAAGGGGGAGGTCAGAACAGGACTATATACTTACTTATGGAGTGCCGTAAGTTCATACTTACAATATACATATGTTGTAAACTGTATGTTGGCATTCAGAGATTTAAAAATATATTGAGTTATTTTTTTATGAAAGTAGGACAGTTTTATAATAAACACACTAAATTGATTCATAGAAAACAATATAGAATCACTACCAGAATCTAAACTCATATTTTGCAATCCATTGACCATAAGAGTATTGTTTGCAGTTTTATGCTTTGAATGATGCAAATGAGGTCGTTATGTGCCAGATATGTTGTAGTACATTGTTTTCAAATTTCATTTGTTTCATGTTATTAGATTATTTTTGCCGATTAAATACAAATTATTTCCCTCTTATCTTTTATCTTATCTCTTTTAATTGTTTCTTATTACTTTTTATACTAACATTTATATTTTGATATCTCAATTTACAATAACTTTGTTTTACTAATAAAACGAAAGCTTTTAATGGTTTTCGAAAACATTTCTAACGAAACAATTATCTTCTTTGCCAGTACCTTACCTTCATTTTATAAAACTTTAGATCACACTCGATTTTAAGACACCAATAATCTATACAAGTAAAAACAGATGAGTCGATCTCGAACTAGTCTAAACTAGTAGGAATGAGTAATTTGATTCGGAAACTATAATTCATACAACATCGTAAATGATATTCGACTAATGATTTATTTGTTTTAATACAGTTTTTACGAGAATTAGTTTAGTCAATTTATTAGGATAATTTATTTTGTTTTGTAAAATAGAAATTAACCATGGCTAGTCTGTAAGTAAAATATAAATTTAAGTTTTAGTATTTCCTTGACATGTCAGAAAATAATATCACTTTATTTAAAATAAGATACCTATACGTTAGAATATTTGTATATCAAATTATAGAAATAGAAGAAATTTAGAAAATTTGACTATGAAATATACCGGGAGGATTTCTTGTATTTCTAAAGGTTCAATGTATTATTTTACGTATAATACAAAGTAAAATTACGTATAGTACAAAGTAAAATTAAAATTAATGGAAGATACATTTTTATTTTAAATAATGATATAAATTAAACAATTTAACTAGTTTGACAAAATAACACTATTTAAAGAATGGAGTTCGAGCTTGGTATTATAAAATATGGGCATTTTAAAAACGCAGAATTCTGTAAACATGTTTAACATTTCGTATTTCTTTACATTTAAAATTTGTAATCATAACCCTACACAACATATCTGCAATCACAACCAAAGATAATATCGCAATGGCTCCAAGTTTTCTAGAAATATGATTTTCTGTCGAACTATGAATTTAAAATATTTAAGATTTTCAGACATTGAGAGAACCTGCTTAAAAAAAATGTACTACAGCTCCTTGGCAAGTGGCATCAAAAGTTAGCGCGTTTACTCAGAATTCTAAAATGGTACAACACTTGTTGGTTTATATTTTAAAAAAAGGGGAAAAAAATAAAAACCTCAAATAACCGGATTTTATAATAATTCTTAAGTTTACTTAGTCAAAATATTTTTATTTCACGCAAACTTTTTGTTAACAAGGATAGGATTCTATGATTACGTTCTCGGATGTCCGGACAACCGTTTTATCAAGGATTTACTGAAAATATATACATGTTCATAGTGACGCTACTACACACCTCAAAGTAAATATAATGATATATTGAAAAATCTTGTCCTTGCCTTGCTTACTTTAGGTTTATTTTTATAAAAGTCAGAAAGGGAAATAAATGTCCTTTTTTATAAAAAAAAATTCGAATAGTTTTCCATCAGTCTGAATATACTCCCTTTATCTTCTTAAAAAATGTTTATAACTGCTGGATGGATTTGAAAAATTCTATATGATTATGAAAGGCAGGTTCATATGGCAGGCTATAAGGTATCTAGTAATACGCCACTGCTTCTAATTATCTTAATAACTGATATTATTTTTCGTCCTTAGGTGAAACCGCGCTTTATAGACATACTATTGTAATGACGATCGGTATAATAATAAAAAACTAAAATTTTAATTTTTGTGCTTTCAACAATTTATTTTTATGCGAACCTTCTTCTAAAACAAACTTAGTAATATAATGTCAGTCCATTCCAGTGGCAATGTTATTGATCAATAGTTATAAACAATGACAAAATACAACAATAAAAAAACAAACACCAAAAGAAACCATTAAAGACAGTCAAGTTCTGTGCACGGTGAAGGACTTTTTAAAAAATATTTATTTTAATTAAAAATTATATTTGTTCTACAACTTATATATTTGTTGTTGTTGTTGATCTTCATATTAATTTAATGTATTATTATGTAGAATATTTTCTGGCAGCGGACAATACTAGGTGCTAACTCAGCGGTTTGGGACGACTTAACTAGATACTATATTTTTGTATCACAGACGTTAGAGTGCTGATGACGGGATGACGTAGCGATGGCGCGTCGCAAGCGCAGACTGGCCTCGCGCGCACGTCACTATCTAAGAGCTCTGCTAGCTTTCCTTTTCTCCAACGTCGGGGTTGTTGTGCTGGTGGTAGCTTATACTATAGCCGGTATGTTTCCTTTGCTTATAATAAGAGACTATACTATTCGAATACTATTCGTGGCATCTTTTATACAGGCTGTCCCAAAACTCGACGTCAAGACGAAACCGGGTGATAGGATAGATGGTAACAGTCATGAAAAAAATTAGAAAAAAAATCTATTCCATGTATTTTGATATTTATGGGCATTTTAAAAAACCGCATAGTTATGATCATACTGTAATCATTTTTGAGTACTATGTTTAACATTTAGTATTTCTTCACATTTAAACTTTGTAATCATAACCCTACATAACATATTTGCAATCACAATCAAAGATAATAACGCAATGGCTCCAAGTTTCCTAGAAATATGGCTTTGTGTCGAAATATGGCTTTAATATTTTTACAGGTGCATTCATGTTTCAAGCCATAGAGGGTGCGAGCGAGATGGAAAGAGTAAATAATATGACCAGAGAAAGGGACATCACTGCTCAATATCTCTGGCAGAACGCGACTCTAACTTATAATATGTTCAATGAAACCGCCTTGAAAGAAAGGTTACTAAAATAGAATACATGTATGAAATGGATATAAAGTTATCTTATTAATCAACATTTATTTTCCAGTATAAATGAGGAGCTGACGCGATACCAGGCAACCATAGTCCGTGCGGCGCGCCGCGGCTGGGACGGGGCACGATCCTCACGACAGTGGAGCTTCTCTTCCGCCTTCTTGTATTCTCTCACTGTAATTACCACTATTGGTGAGTAAATATTGTTGTTGGGGAGTTCAGTGATGGCACAATCTAGCTGTAGGTATTTTGTTTGCGGCTTGTATGGATTAATCTACCGTGATAAATCTTCTCATAGTACTTACCAACTTAAGTTCCTAACTAGTCAGGTTAAGGCAAAATCGTGACATGAATAGGTTCATGCCGCCATGCATGCATAAGAACCACGAATGAGTTCAAAATTAGTCAGGTTAATTCCGATAATATTTACGTGTGGATAGCCGAAAAATTATGTATAATAGTATTCATAGATCATGAAAGTTTAAATAGAGAAATTATAAATAGTATTTAAGATATTGTCGTTTTTTTTTGAGGTTACGGCCACCTGAGTCCTAGGACTAGCTGGGGCAAGATCGTAACAATATTTTACGCTCTACTAGGAATGCCGCTGTTCCTACTTTACCTCAGTAATGTTGGTAAGTAGTTTTTGTTACCTGACCGCAGGACAGTGCAAAATATATATCAAAAGAAGATCTCAAACTTATTAAACATGAAAAATAAAAAACTTTTTATATATGATACTATTTTATGTATGATATACAAAAGTGTTATATTATATATTTTATGATTATCTAATGCTTAATTAAATAAATTATAAATATATATACACTTAAAATTAACTTGATTTAACTTTCAGGAGAACTGTTGGCTAGTTGGTTCAAGTGTATATACGCACTAATCTGTCTCTGCAGAGGGTGTCCCGGTTTCTCGCGACGACGAATCCATGTTCGCCCACAGGTACAATACAATACAATATCCGTAAATAAATATTTATATGAACACTTATTTCAGCTTTTGGAAAAGAAATCTTGTTTGGGCTCCTTATGTTTCGTCTTATCTATGTCAACAGGTTTATTTCTATACCTGAATGGTAATTCCAAAAGCAAATGTATTACAGAGTTGAATTATATGTCCGTGTTTGCACCCAATATTTCCCTTATTAAAAACAAAAAGGTGTATTACCTGTGCTTATAGTTTTAAATTTCTGATTGAATCGTTAACTAGTTTCAAAGTTTTCACACTGTTCACTATTATATTTATTATATATTCTGATATGTCTGATACCTACTCTAAACTTACTCATAGGCAAGTTTAGGACTTGCAGCGCAAATCCAAAGGATACCTTTCTCTTCTTTGTGTAAAGCGTCGGCTAAAGTTATCGCCTTTCCTTTCGCGATTTTCTTTAATTCCATCACTTAATATGAGATATATTTAGAATACAAAATACAAAAATGTATATGTATTCCTGACTTGATATCTTTTGTTCTCGCCATTAACGATCACTTAACTGTAAATTGTTATTATTGTTGGCAGCCACGGCATTATACAAGGGGTGATAACAGTGTAAATTTACCGCACCATGACTCCGTCACAGGTTTTCTTTGCTTGAATCACACATTGTAGGATTGTGCTCATTAAAAATTCGGCAAAAAACAGTCATGGTAATAAATTCTCTTCTACGTCTGAGATATTTTGTTTCCATGCCTGACAAAATTATGTTAGAACATTGTCTTCTTTTTTTTATGCCGATGCAAACCTCCTTACTTTAAACGATAGTCAGTTAAATAAGCTTTTGTTTGCGTAAATAAAATCTAATTTCTCAATTTTGTCAATTTTGCACAAGTGGCTACGTTTAATAGTTTTCTATTATAACAGCCCCTATTTATAAATAGGGGCTGTGATCCGGATGGGAATCCCGCTATTTTTTTTTAGAAATTGTTCGGGTAGTCTAAATTTTCCCTTATTTATTCTTTTTTCCTATCTTTGCGGACATGCAAAATGCCTTTCGAAAGGAAAAGGACTTACGTAGTACCGGTTTTTAAAGGAGATAAGCATAATATAAAAAATTGCCGTCTTATTTTGAAAATAATTTGCATTCCATAGAAGTTTGAAAAGATTATATACAATATTATAATGCCCATTATTAAACCAATAATTGTCACTCAACAGCACGGGTTCATTAGTGGAAAATCAAAGGAAACTAATTTATGCGAATTCATTGATTTCGTAATAAATGTGATGGACAATGGATTTTAGGTTAACGCCATGTACACGGATTTTTCTAAGACTTTCGATAAAATATCTCATTCCATATTCTCACTCATATTTGATCATAAATTACAATACATTGGTGTGCATGGTAATGTTTTGCTATGGATGGAGTCGTACCTTACTAACCGTGCCAAAGCTACTACCATAAAAGGATTCATTTCATCTTTTATTCCGGTTCTATCTGGGGTACCTCAGGAATCTCACCTTGGACCTTTACTATTTAACATTTATCTCAAGGACATTGGGGCAGTATTTAAACACTCAATATTTTTTGTTATATGCCGACCATAATAAAATTTTTAAGATTATAAAATATACCAATGATTGTGTAAATTTTCAAAATCATTTAGATCGACTCAGTGACTATTGCTTTGAAAATTATTTATTTCTTAACTTACAGAAGTGTAATGTAATCACCTTTACAAGAAAGCGTTCTGTAGTTAATTATTCGTACAATTTAAATGGTGTAACAATACCTAGAAATAATGTAGTAAAGGATCTTAGAGTTATCATTCAAAATTACTCTTTGATAAGCACGTCGATTATACTGCTAAAAAAGTTTATCGTATGCTGGGTTTTGTGCTGAGGATTTCTGGGGAGTTTAAGCATGCTTCTACGCATGTTGTTTTGTATAATGCTTATGTTAGATCCATTTTAGAGTATGCTTCTTGTGTTTGGAGTCCCCAGTAAAAAATCGAACGTATTCTTCCGAAAATATGGAAAATTGTCATACAACCGTGAACCGACGTGCTCAACGGCATCAAGTTCTTTTATAAAAGATCATTCACCATAAAATTTACTCAACATATTTAGTTGTTTAGTATTATTGTAATAATAAGTCTAGACATAAAATCACCTTTGACGTCCAAGCCACTAAAATTGAATTAAAAAATTTTTACCAAATTTATTGGTAAAAATACATTTATTAATAGAAGTGGTGCCCACTACAACAAATTATCTATTAATTTTGTCATTTTTCATCTCTCTCTTAATAAATTTAAATAGAATGTCAAGAATAAGTTGATGAGTTGTAATTGAATTGTAATTGTTTAATTTTATTGTTATGTAGTAGTTGTAGTCTTCTCATTCTATAATTAGTATTCAGATTATGTATATTCAATAGTTACCTACCAATTGTTTGTTTTAGTTATTATTTATTCTGTAATTATTGTTAACGCTGTGCATCTTTTCTCCTAATTTTATTATATGTTTTATTGTAATATTGAAAACTATTTTTGGTCAAGTGTTTTAATGTTTGCTATTTTATTTATTATTAGAATACCGTTTGTTTCCAAAATAAAATAAATAAATGAATATTGACTGAGATTTAAATATTTTTTCCCTGATGTTTTGTTTATTATATATTGTATTTTAATCTTCTAGGGTAATTCGCGGAATTAAACTAATCATAATATCAGGACATAACTAAAAACGTTATAAGAACTCTATTAGAGTACACATAAAAGTATGTTTTACCGTCTCTTACCAGACAATAAAAATCTTATGCAAAAGATTACTTTTTATCAAATGACGACTATGACGATTTATATATGACACCTATACGATAAAGGTGGTAAATAAAAACAAAAAGGAATCTACATAACGGGTTACAATTAAAAATGAAATAATAAATGCGATTACATTTATAAAATATTTTTTAAATGTACAGTAGCTACTCTCAAATATCTTAGGAAACGTAATACGTGTATATTGATTTCAGTTAGAGCTCAGTGAGGCGGAAAGTATAGAAAGACCAGTCGCTTGTGAAACTGACTACCCACACTCTGATATTACAGCAGAATACCGAATTTCCGTACCTACCGAGAACTACTATTCTAGGTAAAGCTAATTGTTTGATAAAATTAAAGGAATAGACATAATTTTTCCCGAAGTTATCTACTTCCAACCACTGATATGAATTTAATGTTATTAAATTATAACTCAAGTCTACGAACTTCATTAAGAATATATTTTAAATGAAGTTCGTAGATGATAAATTAAGAAAAAATAAGTTCGTTTTTATAAAAACGGTTGATATTTCTGCCCACTATTCAGACGAAGTATAGGTTTTTTATTAATACATTTGACTCTTCGCAGGTCTCGCGCCTTCGAGCTGGAGAGTGAGTTCAGTTACATCGGCTACGACGTACAGACAATCACCGTACCCATCAGTGTGTGTGTGGCCTTCATGGTGGGGTAGGACAGGAGATACATTTCTATAAAGATATGCGAAATCAAAATAAATTAGAAGCATTGTGATAATATTAAAATAACGTAGATTTTGATACTTATCGCCATCACTACATAAAAAAAATAAAAAAAAATTCTTGACGTCAATACTCGTAAGTGTACAATATTATTAATATTATTGTTTGTTTTTATTTTTAGAACTTTTCTTTTCAGATATATCATGTTTGGATCTATGATTTTCGGTCTCTGGGAAAAGTGGGACAAGCTGGACGGCGCCTATTTCTGTTTCATATCTCTCAGCAGGTACATTAATCACAATTAATCACTGGCTGATAGACGGTCACAGTTTCAGTCGATTCCATAGCCATGCAATCTTATATGTTATAAATTCATGTTTGTTCATTCAAAATATTTTATCTGGCAATGAAATGCTAGCTAGTCATTCGACTAGTAATAATCATTCAAGCACTATATGAGGCCTGGTCAGTGGTGTGTAGTGATGTAATATGTTGTATGTCCCAGTATCGGTTTCGGTGACTTCGTGCCGGGCGAGCGCGTGTACACTCCGCGCATCGAGGCGTCGTTCATCGTGTGCTCGCTGTACCTCACGCTGGGGATGGCACTCGTCGCCATGTGCTTCAACCTCATGCAGGTCGGCCTTCATCTAATATTCTTTGATATTGCAAGAGGTCATGCTGAACGTTGATCCTCTGCACGAAATATACAGATATATATTAGTAATTAACATATTACTGAACAAAAATTTACATTCGCTACATAAAATGTGAAATTAACTGCATTAATTAAGAAAGCGTAATTGCTCAGGTATATTGAACAGGCGCTTGACCAAAAATATTATTCCCGACCCCAGCGATGAGTACATTCATTTGTATTTTTCAGGAGCAAGTCATCCACTACTATGGTGGAATTAAGCGAGCTTTGAAACGCATTTGCCGCTGCAAGAGATGATGTACTATTAATAAGTACATTAATTATAGATACAAAACCTTGTAAATAATTATTTTTTAGTTTTAATATTTACTCCTATTGTATACGATTTTTAATTTAATATATAAAACAAAACTTTAAAACAACACACTTTATTTGTAGAATATATAAATGTGTATGCCTTTTTTTAAAATATTTTAAATTCATAAAAATTATAGAATTATTAAGTCATAATGATTAAGTGGGGTGTCTTGTTTAAAAAGTGTTGAATTTAAAAAGGACGAAAATTAATTAAAATCATATTTATCAATGAAAAGCAAAGTACAATGTAGATTTATCTTATTATAACATGAAATTAAAAATATTTTTTTCTTTAATGTGAAACTATACGTAATTCGATATTAAAACAATAAAATCTATTGTTTTTAAATGCACAATTTCAAATATAAATGTCTATACTAAATGTTATGTCAAATTGTCTAATCAGCGCTATACAAAGGTGGTTGTTGACCAGTTGTTAAACTAATTCGAGAGATACCTATCTACCGAGTACAACTAACCAATAGCCGCTAGCCGTCAATGAAGAAAGAATAACAAACGAGTTGGAGACGGGATGTCGTCACTTAAAACATGCGTCAACCACAATGCTCAAACTACTGTTACATGTTAGGGCTGTCATTATTTAATATATTATATAAAAGTCTTTTAAAAAGGAAAAAAATAAATAGCTTATCTGGTCTTAATTTAAAAAATATTTTAGTTGTACTGGCAATGTGTGTTTTTTTTCTTAAATTATGCTTAAATTCAAGTGAGTCATTCTTATCTGAGTGCTCTACAAACGAGTTCCGCTGCTCCTTAATATGAGTCACGAATAAGATTTATGTAAATATGAGTGAGTTATTTCTTTGTTGTTGTAACGTTTTATTTAACCTCTCACATCCTAAATAAGAAAGAAATATATATACATAATAAACTGAATAAAACTTTATTTTAAATACAGTGTTTACGATTTTATAAAATTTCTGTTTATTGTTAAAATCTTCCTCCGCACAGCTTATTTATTGTGCGGAGATGGTGTTCATCTCAATTGTTTAAATTTAAAACATGTTCTTGAAAATTGAAATTGAAATTTAATATCATAACAACGTCTGTGTATATAAACAAAAGTAGTATAATAAGATTTCTAGTTGTAAGAAGCCTAACAACATCTTTCCAAAGTCAGTCGGTGTCAGCATAATATCCAATTTCCAGCAAACTGATTATAAAAATTCTAGGAATATTAACTCACTGCTGTTTACGAAAGAATAAAACATTGTCGCATCTCGCCGAGTCGTCAGTAGAGCTTTGACCTTTGAGAGCGACGGATGTCAAGTGAGATATTTTAAGTAGTACATTAAAATGGATCATCTATCATTGTTGGTGTTATTAGCGGTATGTGGTAGTGCAATCTCCCATACATACCACCTAGGGGCCTGTCCTGTGGTCGAGCCCATGCCAGGCTTTGAAATGAATCAGGTATTTTCTTTTAATTATTTTGCTGTTGTCTTGTTGTCATAATCTAAACATTAAAACTAGACATTCTTGTTTTTGTGTTAGCTCTGTATATGAATTAATAACTCGGTATGCCTGTAGAGACTATGATTATATTTATAAATCGATAAGAATTTTGTTATAATGAAACAATCAATAGATGGATGAGAAGCGGCGTTTTAAAGAAATCTAATTGTCAAATAAAATAGACAAAATATTTTTAATAAATTTATTATTAATTACAATTATTTAATAATAAAGAAAAGATATAATTATTTAATGATTTAATAATAAAGAAAATAATAAAATATTTTTGATATATATATAAATTATAATTATTTAATAATAATCATGAAATTATACTAAAATAATGGAGCCAATTGAAAGCCTTATTGAAATCCAAAAAATGTAAATTAAAACCAACATATGAAAATTAGCGAAACCAGGTTTCACATTGCGATATTAGTAACTTATTTGAGCTGGTAATTTAGATAATGGCTGCTTGAAAGTAGTCATTGAAATAACATCTAAAGATGACATACAGGTCAAAGATACTGATAAAAGAAACTTGTATTCGATTTTACTATGTATACAACTACAGTAACTACAATCATTTCATATATTTATGTTCACAAAAACTACATTTTTTAAAATCATTATTTGTCACCCATCTGTAATTACATTTTCAAAAATAATACAAATCCTCATAGACAATATTCTAGAAAAATAGCTTCGTAAATACATTAAAACACATTTATACACATTTTTACGTAAAAAAATATATAGAGTTAAAGCTATAAAATACTTAAAGGTTTTAAAACACATTTATACACATTTTTACGTAAAAAATATATAGAGTTAAAGCTATAAAATACTTAAAGGTTACGTAGATATAACATTTCCGTGTTGTTTAACAAGGTAATATTTTATATAACCTTTTGAAATATATTAAGGCAACTACAATTATAAATTGCAATTAGAAAGTATATCTCTATTGATGTATTAATAAGAGCGGTTTATTTTATTATTTTATTGAGATGCTGGGAGTGTGGTACGTCATCCAGAAGACTTCAACAGCGTCACACTGCATCACCTACAATTTTTAATTTAATTTTAAAAATCTTTATTGTACAAAAAAAAAATCATACAAACGGCGGACTTAATGCTAAAGCATTCTCTACCAGTCAACCAACATGGTAAACAGAAAAACATAGAGGGGGCACAATATAACAATACAGTGAAAAAAAAAAAAATATCGAATTAAATCGACAACATAATTTTAATATATAAACCAAAAAAAATAAAATATAATACTAAAACAAATAAATAAAATAAAAACAAAGAAAATAAATAAAAAGCTAACAATATATTGAATTTCTATATAAACATACAAATAATAAATATAAATATACATATTACTATCATTATAATAAATATAATGTATATTTCTATAAATACATAATACACATACATAAACAATATATATCAAAACGCTAACAAAGGAAAAGTAAAAAAAAAATAATAATAATAATTAATAATAAGAAAGTTATTGTTCGGATAGATATTTACGGACACGTCTCTTAAAAACTTGCTTATTGGGTGCTCGTCGGAGTGCATCAGGAAGGCCGTTCCAGAGTTTTATTGCGTGTACTGTGAAGGAGTTGGATAAAAAACCAGTATGGTGTGAAGGTATGCATAAACTGAGATTAAACGAAGAGCGTAGTTGCAACTCATGAGTGTTCCTAAGTAATTGAAATTTACATTTCAAATACTCTGGAGAAGACGGATCATTAAGAATAGAAAATAATTGACAAAGAGTTCTCAAGTCTCTTCGTTTGCGGATAGGTAGCCATTTAAGCTTAGAACGATATTGAGAGATGTGATCAAATTTACGAAGATTGAAAATGAAACGAATACAGTTATTAATAAGACGATCCAATTTGTCCAAATTGGCTTCGGATATGTTAGAGTAACATACATCGGCATAGTCAATGAGTGGTAAGATAAGAGACTGCACCAACAGAGTTTTGGTCCGAATGGGCAAAAAGTTTTTGTGCCTATAAAGTGCACGTAACGAATACGTTACTTTACGGGATATCTCGGCTATGTGGATGTTCCAGTTAAGTAAACAATCTATGTGAAGTCCAAGATTTTTTACAGATGGCATAAATGGTATTTCAATATTATTATATTTAACTGGTGACACATTACCACTGTTAAATTTATTAAAATTATGCTTGCTTCCTATAATAATTGCTTGACACTTTTTAGTATTTACATTAATACCGAATTTGTAACACCAGTCAAGAATATGCTGGAGGTCTTTATTAATATCAGCAATGGCGGAGTTAATGTTATCAGGCTTGGTACGAGCATATATTTGGAGATCGTCGGCATAAAGATGGTAAGAGCAAGAAAGGTTAAAAGTGATTAAATTAATGAATAAAGCGAAAAGAATTGGTGAGAGAATACCGCCTTGTGGGACACCAGATTTCAGGTCGCACTACTCTGACAATTTATTGTCAATGCTAACGGCCTGCTGGCGATTCCGAAGATAAGAGGAGAACCAATCTAGCTCATTGGAAGAAATATTAAGGCTATCTAAGAGAGCGATGAGTATATCATGATCAACAGTATTGAAGGCGTTAGAGAAATCTATGAGAACTAAAACCGTTAATTTACCATACTCCATCGCTTCCCGGATATCCTCAGTAACCTTAAGAAGAGCTGTGCAAGTGCTGTGACCTGGTCGGAAGCCAGACTGTAGATCATTTAGTAGGTGGTTCTTAAATATATAATTGGTAAGTTGTTTATTGACTAAAGCCTCAAGAACTTTAGAGAGGAAAGGTAAAACAGAAATTGGACGGAAATCATTACAGGTTGTGGGTTTAGGAACTTTAGGTAAGGGAAGGATACGAGCTTTTTGCCAAAGTTTAGGAAAATATCCATTGGATAAGGAAAAATTTATAAGATAGGTGAAGGAAGGTAGGATAATATCAATTAGCTGCACAATCATAAAGCGACTGACATTGTCAACACCAATCGCATGAGATTTAATGGATAGCACAGCTCTTCTCACTTCTTCCTCCGAGACTAAAGAAAATTTAAATGAGTCATTGTTAGTGGTTGGCGAGGAAGATATTAGAGAAATGGTGATGGATTTAATGTTACTGTCAAGAATTGAAGTTTTAGAGAAATGACGATTCAAATCATTTGAAGTTAAGAGATTGGGACTATGGATATCTTTAGGCGGTAAAATACCTAAAGTTCCTAGAAACTTCCACATAATTGCCGAAGAAGAATTTACTAACTGATTATGAATATATTGGCGTTTAGATGCTCTTACCAACTGATTGCAACGGTTACGAACCGTTTTGTAGTGACACCAGTTAACCTCACAACGATCAAGCTTAAACTTGCGAAAGGCGCGGTCACGCCTACGCATAGCTTTTCGCACTTCTTCATTTATCCAAGGAGCTGGTGGATATTTCAATTTTACAGCCTTAATTGGTGAATGCTTATTATACAGAGCTAATATGTTATCATTGAAGAACGATACCATCTCATCAATGTTAGCTACATTTGTGACGTCACCCCAGTTAATTTTTAAGGCATCATTAAAGAGATAATCAATATTTAATTTTGAAAAACTCCGCAGGTGCAGCACTGAAGGCTTGGGCTTAGGAGGGTTAAGGTTATAGGAACAAAAGAGTAAGTCGTGTCTTGAAAAATTAGGAGCTGGTAACTGACCAAAACTTAATACTTTATCACGAGAAGCGATAAGAATTAGGTCAAGCCAGGTGTCCGGAACGTTGGGATTTAGATGAGTAGGGCTTAATGGAAGGATATTTAAATGGACTGAGGAGAGAATAGACTGTAATTTTTGAGAAGATGGAGATTCCGACAAAAGGTTGGTATTGAAATCACCCATAACTATTTGATGTATGTACTCGGAACTAATACTTTCGAGAGCAGACTCTAAGTCAGAAAAATAATTTGTAGAGGGGGGACAGTATACGACTCCTAGAACGACCTTTATTCCTTTGATGTTGACTTCTAAAAATATAAATTCAGCGGAAGCAGAGTAGAGAGATTCCGAAGTCATTAATATTGTGTAAGAAATTTCTTTTCTTATATATATCGCCACTCCACCGCCTCGTCTACCTATACGATCACATCGAATCAAAGTGAATCCAGGCAATGAGTAGACACTAGAACATAGATTAGGCTTAAGCCAACTTTCGGATATAAGAATAGCGTGTAAGTTACAGTTTGAAAATGTGTTAATTAGTTCTGTGTAATGTTGTGGAATACTTTGTGCGTTTAAGTGACAGCTATTGAAAGAATTACCTTGAAGCGATAATTTAGAGCATAGCTCATCACAAAGAGATGTAGCAGACAAGTCTGTGGAATCTACCGAAGAGCTGCAACCATAAGCAGAGTAAAAGGACTCACTATCCGACATTGTATATGCGTAAATCTATATAATTTATATAAATAAGTATATATAAACAACAAAAATAATTAACTAAATAATATATAGATATATATATATATATATATATATATACAAACAAAAAAAAAAAAAAATAGGTTTAAACAATAATTAACTACTACACAACCTGCCATATAGAATAAGGACTTAATATTAGAATTTTATAAGAAAATAATATAAATTTTACTAATAAGGCAACAAAAACATATTAAAAAAAAAACACGTGACAATATAATCTAGTTTAGAAAAAAAAAATAAAAAAAAAAAAAAAAAGCAGAGAAAAAAAAAATAATAACAAAAAATCTGCACATTAATTATAAAAGTATAAAAGCAATAAAAACTATTTTGCTTCGAAGCAATAATATATAAAATGTTTTTAGAAAGCAATTAACTGAAGTAAATAAAATAAAATAAAAAAAAATACATTTAACAAAATATGTAAAAACCAAAATGAAAATTTAAAAAATCTAAATAAAACAATTTTAGTTAGTGACATAGACAACATAGGTATGACATAATAACCTATCTTGTTATTGTACCAAAAATGTCAAGTTGACATTTCAAGTTTTAAGTAAGAACTAAAAACAAAATAATTGAAGTTTTATATGTATCTATTAAATTATATTAAATTATATTCAACATTAAACACTGGCTGAAATGTAAACACTTAAAATTAATTAAAATAACAAACTGAAAATACACTTAAAAGCAAAATATAATAAAGAAAGAATTTAGGTATTTGGGATTAATATAGCTAAAAGGCAGCAATAAGCGTGAGATTAATTAAAAAAAAAAAATGTGCTATATTAGTTAATTTGTTATGCACTGAGCTTTTTTTTTCATAAGCAATGATGATGTATACATAAATAAAAATAAATAAAAAGCATGATCCAAGCAACAACTAAGAACTATTAAGCAGTAAAAGATTGACAGAACAGCAGTTTGTGTGATAAATTGTTATTTCTTCCTACTAACCAGCCTTCTAACACGACTTGGCCCAGCTTGAGATGCAGGGATGGAATTAGTCTGTGGTGATTTGTTAGAACCGGCAACAACAATTGGAACTTCTGTAAGTATGGTATCCAAATCATTTTGGTTAAATACCTTTTTCAAATTCCCTGAAGGCAGCTTCAATACAATCTGACCGTTATGTGTCCAGACATTCCTCATGCCAAGATGTTTGCGGGCTGATAAAAACAATGACTGTCTGTATTTAGTCAAGTATTCACTCAGAACATAAGAGGAGCCTTTTAATGATGATTTTTTATTCCATATAATTGTCTTAATGCTCGGGTCACTGAATTTGATCAATATTGGCCTGCATTTGTTCTCAGACACTTTGCCCAAGCGATTAAGAGTCTTCATGGAGGCAGATGTGATATCACCAATATTTAATTTTTCATGGAATATAGCCAATACAGTATTAGAAATATTTTCTTCTGGTTTTTCAGGGACACCGGAGAGTAATAGATATTTATTGCGATGTCTTGTTTCAGATATATCAATGGCTTTAACTATTTCCTCCAATTGGCGTTGTAATAGAGATAAGATATCCCAAACCTCTTGCTTAAAATTAGAGAATTCGACACTGAGACGTTGAACCAAGTCACCACTGTGAGGCACTTTTCCTTCTAACTGCTTCTCAAAATTTGCCATCCGGGCCATCAGTTGTGAACTTAAGGACTTTTGAGCTTCAGCAATTGATTGGATGGTTGTCATGATCACAAACACTAAATTAAATAAGTTTTGGAAGATTTTTTAATTATAATTTTCTTGTGAGAAATTATGTCACTGGCAGGTAGTGTAGTTTTATGAACTAAAAAGACTCATACACTTGTGATTTTTATTTACACCTTTTTAATGTCCTTTAATAGTAAAAATAATGAAAAGGAACTCAAATATAACTTAAAATATTATTAATAAAGCAAAATTTATAACACAAGCACTTCAACACTTGTTCAGCCTACCCTCAAAAAAAAAAAAAAACGATATTGTATACGATTTTTAATTTAATATATAAAACAAAACTTTAAAACAACACATTTTATTTGTAGAATATATAAATGTGTATGCCTTTTTTTAAAATATTTTAAATTCATAAAAATTATAGAATTATTAAGTCATAATGATTAAGTGGGGTGTCTTGTTTAAAAAGTGTTGAATTTAAAAAGGACGAAAATTAATTAAAATCATATTTATCAATGAAAAGCAATGTACAATGTAGATTTATCTTATTATAACATGAAATTAAAAATATTTTTTTCTTCAATGTGAAACTATACGTAATTCGATATTAAAACAATAAAATCTATTGTTTTTAAATGCACAATTTCAAATATAAATGTCTATACTAAATGTTATGTCAAATTGTCTAATCAGCGCTATACAAAGGTGGTTGTTGACCAGTTGTTAAACTAATTCGAGAGATACCTATCTACCGAGTACAACTAACCAATAGCCGCTAGCCGTCAATGAAGAAAGAATAACAAACGAGTTGGAGACGGGATGTCGTCACTTAAAACATGCGTCAACCACAATGCTCAAACTACTGTTACATGTTAGGGCTGTCATTATTTAATATATTATATAAAAGTCTTTTAAAAAGGAAAAAAATAAATAGCTTATCTGGTCTTGATTTAAAAAATATTTTAGTTGTACTGGCAATGTGTGTTTTTTTTTCTTAAATTATGCTTAAATTCAAGTGAGTCATTCTTATCTGAGTGCTCTACAAACGAGTTCCGCTGCTCCTTAATATGAGTCACGAATAAGATTTATGTAAATATGAGTGAGTTATTTCTTTGTTGTTGTAACGTTTTATTTAACCTCTCACATCCTAAATAAGAAAGAAATATATATACATAATAAACTGAATAAAACTTTTGTTTTAAATACAGTGTTTACTATTTTATAAAATTTCTGTTTATTGTTAATATCTTCCTCCGCACAGCTTATTTATTGTGCGGAGATGGTGTTCATCTCAATTGTTTAAATTTAAAACATGTTCTTGAAAATTGAAATTGAAATTTAATATCATAACAACGTCTGTGTATATAAACAAAAGTAGTATAATAAGATTTCTAGTTGTAAGAAGCCTAACAACATCTTTCCAAAGTCAGTCGGTGTCAGCATAATATCCAATTTCCAGCAAACTGATTATAAAAATTCTAGGAATATTAACTCACTGCTGTTTACGAAAGAATAAAACATTGTCGCATCTCGCCGAGTCGTCAGTAGAGCTTTGACCTTTGAGAGCGACGGATGTCAAGTGAGATATTTTAAGTAGTACATTAAAATGGATCATCTATCATTGTTGGTGTTATTAGCGGTATGTGGTAGTGCAATCTCCCATACATACCACCTAGGGGCCTGTCCTGTGGTCGAGCCCATGCCAGGCTTTGAAATGAATCAGGTATTTTCTTTTAATTATTTTGCTGTTGTCTTGTTGTCATAATCTAAACATTAAAACTAGACATTCTTGTTTTTGTGTTAGCTCTGTATATGAATTAATAACTCGGTATGCCTGTAGAGACTATGATTATATTTATAAATCGATAAGAATTTTGTTATAATGAAACAATCAATAGATGGATGAGAAGCGGCGTTTTAAAGAAATCTAATTGTCAAATAAAATAGACAAAATATTTTTAATAAATTTATTATTAATTACAATTATTTAATAATAAAGAAAAGATATAATTATTTAATGATTTAATAATAAAGAAAATAATAAAATATTTTTGATATATATATAAATTATAATTATTTAATAATAATCATGAAATTATACTAAAATAATGGAGCCAATTGAAAGCCTTATTGAAATCCAAAAAATGTAAATTAAAACCAACATATGAAAATTAGCGAAACCAGGTTTCACATTGCGATATTAGTAACTTATTTGAGCTGGTAATTTAGATAATGGCTGCTTGAAAGTAGTCATTGAAATAACATCTAAAGATGACATACAGGTCAAAGATACTGATAAAAGAAACTTGTATTCGATTTTACTATGTATACAACTACAGTAACTACAATCATTTCATATATTTATGTTCACAAAAACTACATTTTTTAAAATCATTATTTGTCACCCATCTGTAATTACATTTTCAAAAATAATACAAATCCTCATAGACAATATTCTAGAAAAATAGCTTCGTAAATACATTAAAACACATTTATACACATTTTTACGTAAAAAAATATATAGAGTTAAAGCTATAAAATACTTAAAGGTTTTAAAACACATTTATACACATTTTTACGTAAAAAATATATAGAGTTAAAGCTATAAAATACTTAAAGGTTACGTAGATATAACATTTCCGTGTTGTTTAACAAGGTAATATTTTATATAACCTTTTGAAATATATTAAGGCAACTACAATTATAAATTGCAATTAGAAAGTATATCTCTATTGATGTATTAATAAGAGCGGTTTATTTTATTATTTTATTGAGATGCTGGGAGTGTGGTACGTCATCCAGAAGACTTCAACAGCGTCACACTGCATCACCTACAACTTCACTAAGACCGATGAGCCTGGACGCTACCAGCTAGAACAGTTATCCCAGCATTTTATACTGGGCTTGACTCCACTGAAACATGACTACCGGTACATTAGTCAACTTTTAGTAAATAAAATTTCAATTAATATACATATCATTTGCTATTTAAATAGTGAAAAGATCATTATTTAAAAATTTTACTGAATGTTAATCAAAGATTACAATAACATTAAATAGTCAAAACTGAAATTTTATTTCATGAAAACAAAACAAATTTTGTTTTCGTGCAATAAAATTTATCAGATTCTGCATATTTAAATGTTTCAATAGGTATTCTTCATCATATATAAAATTTGTTTTGCGTCATATTTAAGTAACATCATTCATTAAATACTAATAAATGAATACAACTAAGTAAGATACTGTCACTTATTCTAGATATTCTGGAGTTCTGACTGTATCGGATTCGGCCATACCAGCGCGGATGAAAGTAAATTTCCCCCTGAGTGAGTTAAAAACTTGTAAATGACTATATTATCACAATGAAATCTATTTTGATATAGTTAGTGTTTGTATTTTTATTGACCTGACATGTGGATTTAATTAATATGTTTTTACTACCTGTGAAAGTATTAGTAAACAACCACTTATTACAACTGATTAATTGAATGAAAGCGTTTGGGCTGAACTAATTATTTTGTTTATATTTGTAATGTCTTTAGGCGTTGCTGGATCTGCCAGTTATACAATAATGGCCACAGATTACACGCAATATGCAGCGATATTCACGTGTCAGAAACTGGCGTTTGCGCATCGTCGATCAGCCACAATCCTTTCAAGAAGCAAGGAACTCGATAAAATGTTTTTAGACAAAGTAGTTTGACGTAATTTATCAAATTATATATATATTTTTAAGTATCTTTACATAATTTATAAATTTTATATGTATGTTCTTAGATGCGAGCAAAACTATCGTCTTATGGAGTAGACCCGTATGATCTTTCCATCATATCACAAACTGATTGTCCGAAACATCCCAACGGAACAGCTAATGGAGTGAACATTAACATTGATCCTAATACATTTTCCTCACACAATATTGGAGAAGCGGTTAGAAAGACTGGATCTGCTATTGGTATTATCAAATAAGAAATTCGTAATTTAAAAATAATATACTTTGAGTGTTAAAATTTGAAATTATTGCAGCCGATGGCGTCGAATATGTGGTGGATGCTGGAAAGAAGGTTTACCATAAAGTTGCCAGTAGCAAGGAAGACCTCACAGAGAGTCCAGATAAACCAGTTCACGCCCTGGAAGGTGACGCCGAATGGTTGCCTTAAAGCAGAAGATAAACTCTTCAACTAATAACCATAGAATTAAGGGCATTTGTTAGTTTAAAATAAATGTATAAATGACAACCAAGAATAAATTTAAAATATTGTTGTCAGATGTAACAAAGTCAAATAACTTTACTTTAGTCTAGTAATTTAAAATATTTCTTGTTACATTTATAAAATAAATTAAATTAAATTATGTGTAGATTATATTTATTATTAAAAACAACTCATTTTACAAAACATAACAAAGAATAGAACTTATATTAACTTAAGAGAAGAAATTAAGAGTAATATGTTAACACATCAATAATATTAACACTTTACTCTTAATTTCTTCACAATTAATAGTGAAACCAAACCATACGTTTTCATAATATTAAACCTTTAAAAAAAATTCTGTTATTAACGGGTAGTTTAAGAAAATTTCTCAAACCGTTATACCTTATGCGCTGGAGCATAGTGCGGGTGACACTGTCGGTAAAGGTTCGTTTCTCTCTTGCAAGTTGCCGCGATTTACAAATAATATTTTATTATTTGTAATATATTATAACAAGAGTAAATTACATTAAGCCGAATCAGAATGTTCTAGGCTACAAATAAAATTTAATTGAAAGAATAATTAAGCAAAGTCTTATGCATATAACATAATGCTCTAGACCTATTTAGTGATGAAACGTACTGCTACGATGGATAGTCGTTTTTTTTTTTTTATAATGTAAAACGTACATTCTTCTTATATATTTCATTTTAAATTATGTTAAATTACTCAGCACAATTATAAATGATATTGCCCCACAATTATGTTTAATTTTTAACAAATGTATTGAAACCATTTTTGCAGATTTGATGAAACATAGCAAAGTAGTTCCTTTGTTTAAAAGTGGAGATCGACTAGAACCAGGAAATTATAGATCTATTTCTGTTTTAATCAAGCCCTTAATCCTGAGGCCAACCCTCTTCTGGGCCCGGGCGACGTCTGCAACTCCATCCAAGGCGGAGCGGAGCCTCGCCTCCAAAGCCCCCGCCTTGTCGGCCGCCGCCTTCGGCAGCTCCAGAAGCCTGGCTCCCGTGGCCGAACGCCGAATCACAAGCCCGCCCTCGAGCCCGATCTCGCCGAGATCAATTTTCTCGGCAGCGCTCTCAAGGACGTGGGCATAGGTCACGCCTTTAGAGGCCGCCTCGTCATGCAGCCTAATGATCACCGCAGGTGACTGAGGCGGCGGCAACTTAGGCTTCGGCCGGGAACGGGCCTTGCGCCTCCTCGCCCTGGCCTTCCGTCTTCTGCGGCCTCCGCTTACTTTCGGCAGCTGCGAAGGCTCAGGAGCTGCCTGGCGGGCTGCGGGTCCAACCACAGGAGCGGGGGCCAGTGGGCGGGGAGCATTCTTTTTGCGCCTGCCCCGCCGGACGACCGTGGTCCAGGCCTCCTCTGTAACGGCTGCCCTCTGTAAAGGAGCCGGAGGAGGCCGATACACCACAGGCCTCGCCCCTAGGATAGGCGAGCTTGATCGCCCACTTGCAGCGGGCTTCCGGGCAGCCGCTGCAGATGCTGCAGCTGCTTCTCTCCTACGGTCTGCCGCTAGAGGCGGCCGAAGGTTCTTCGCTGGGAGGAGGCGATCTTCGATACCTGCTAGGCGGGCGTTTAGCATAACGCCCACCGAGGTAATAAGAGAGCGCCTCAACTCCTCAAGGGTCTCCGAGTTGAGGGAGGGCACCTCAGGAGCCACGGCTTTGGCTGCAGATGCCCTCATCTCGGAGAACTCCTTCCGATGAGCCTTCAGCTCACCCTTGAGGGCCTCCGCCTCCTTGTGGAGACGCGCATTGTCCGCGCGGATGCGGCGCGTCTCCTCCGGCTCGCTGCGACTGGCCGAGGCCTGCACGACTTCGAGTATTCCGCTCGAAGCCTCTCTCAGGGCCTTGACCATTGTCCCCTTTAAATTGAGGGACTTTTTGCTGACCTCTACTATAGAGGCAGCATATCGCCCAGCGACCGCCCTCAGCTCCTCCACCCCCATGCATGCGGGAGAGTATGCCGGTTGCGACCCCAAGGAAAGGTCTTCCTCGGATCCCGGCACACTCTCAACCGCAGCAGGCTGTTTGCGGAGGGCCCGAGCGCTCAGTTTGCGCTCGAACTCGGCCTCCTCCGCTTCCATTCTGAGGGCTCGCAGCTCGGCCTTCGCTCGAGCGAGCCCACTCCCTCTGAGACCAGTAGTGGCGCGTCCACGACGAGCGGCGCTGCATTTAACTGATGCAGTACCACGCTCAGAGTCGCTACCGGACGCGTCACTAAGAGTCGGAGCAACCTCGGAGAGAGGCCTCTTACGCCGACTATTGCCCTCGCGGTCAGACAACTGTTCGCCACCGCGGGTGCGAATGCCACTGGTTCCTTTGGACACCGACGCCGTATCAAAAGCAACTCTAGATCCCTTAGACATGCCAGGGTCCTTGGCAGAAGAGCCGGCCAACGGGGTCGACTCCTCCGCATCCACATCAACAAAATCCATTCCGTAAGCTAAATCAAGGTCCGTTGTACGTAAGCTTTGGTCGTGTTCACGAAGGCCGGCGGACTGCCGACCTACGAAGCAATTTGTGCCCCCCCAGAGTACGTGGGGCAGACGACGTCCGAAGACGTCGGGAGGGATTGCCCAGCTTGGCTGGCACCCTCCTGGGTAGTCTTTTCCAAATTACTTGTGTTCATGGTTCTTTGGGCTCATTTTCGGGTGAGCTCCCCCGCCTTCTCAGCGCTTGCCAGTTAACCCTACGCCACAGCACGCTAGACTACGGTTTCGGGGTGGTTTTTTATAGAGGTTTCCTTCCTCGCAGCACATCAAGTGTGCCCCCGGTCCCGGCCGTAGTGCAATGGCCGGGTTACGGTATGAATTGTGCCTCGCGGCTTTTCGACTGATTGCACCGGATTGCCGGTGGGCGATGGTGTCGTCACATACCTACGCCTGGAGTGGCTGCTCTTAGTCTGGCCCCTCACCCTAAACCTCCCGGTATGAGTAACTCTGCCGGTATAGCTTCAGGGATCATTGGGACACGCAAGCCCCCCCACCACGATAAGGTGGCAGGCGGGGGGGGGGGTTAGACTACAGTCTTGCCTAACATCAGGCAGGCTGTGGTCAAACGCTTACCTGTACAGATTATTAAAAAAAAACATTTACAATTGTTAACTAATATATTGTTTGTACATAATGACTGTAATATTACCTTTAAAAAGTTAAAATTACAGTCATTATTTACAAACACTTATAATAATGGTAATTATATAACTAAATACTTAATACTATATACATACTAAATGCTCACAGTTAAACAACAACGGCTTATTACTGAGGCTTGTTATCGGTAACTCCAAATAATTAGCTTAATTTTATTAAATTCATATTAAAGCTATTATTTAATACAATATTTGATTTATATGTTTTTATAATTCAGTAATCTCTTAAAATATTTAGAAAAATTATACTTAACAAATAATGCCAGTACTGGCTTTTACATACATTACATAATATATCTTTAAAAATATAATATATATTATTTATATACATAACATATCTTTAAAAATCATTGTTTTCTTCCATGTAGAAAATCGAACACTTGATATTACAGTTCAATTGTAAACAGCAAATAATTATAATACAATTTTTTTATGGAAAATAAATAAATTAATAAAATAAATTAATGTATATGTGTAAAATATTTCAAAAAAGCAATATTAATAAATAATTTTAAGTATAATTCTTAAATGCTAACACAAATACTGAAACGTAAACAAAAGCAATTTAAACTATTGTAACTGCCATTTAATGGGAAATATTTTTTTGTTTAAATATCAAAATCAAAATAAGACCCCAAAAGATAATGTCAAATTTTATTAAATATAGCAACTAAGTAAAAATCTATTATGACGTCACATTTTAAACTAATGGCTAATTTAAACATTCAGTTTATGAAAGTAAGTGCATAATATTAACACTCTTCTTTTTCTTGAATCTTATTCTCCTCAGTTATTTTATTGCCTAAAGCAATTTGAATCTCAAGAAATGTTTTTCCTTTAGTTTCAGGAAGGAATAATGTTATTAAAACACCAACTAATAGACATACAAAACTGAAAAACCAGTAGGTTTTAGACGGGCCAAGCGCTAAAGTTGCTTCTGCGAAGTATTTAGAAGTTATAAAAGCTAGTAGGAAATTCGACACCCAGGAAATTGAAAAGCCCAATGCTCGAGCTGGTCCATCGAATAATTCGACAGTTACTACAAAGACTAGACAGCTGATTCCTGGAAAAAAACATATTCAATTAATCGTTAACTCTTTTTATAAAAACTTGGTTGGTAAAAAGATAACTCAAATGAAGAACTAATATAAATAATCTATAAAAAAATAAAAGAGTTAATATGAAAAAAAAATATTTTGATAAAGGAAATAATCAGTATCAAAAATATTAATATTATAAATTCTAATAGTGGACATCTATGTTTATACATAACAAATTTTTGTTTTTCAAATTAATAATGATTTAGTTTTAATTAAAATATACTAATAAAAAATATACTTACCAACATTGAAGCTTATTGTACAGAGTATCAAGGATATAATAGGAAGATAATTCAAGAAGCCAGCGACTGTGTAACCTTCCGTACTTGTAATCTGGAAGAATGTGCCTAGACCAACCTGAAATTATTAATGTAAATAATTAAAATAAAAGAATATAATAAAGTATTATTATAATCAAGATACTAAATATTTACTAAAATAGTATAGTATTGAAAATGCTCGAAAGTTATTTAACAATGTACAAATATGATAAAATAAACAATATTAGTACCAGAAACACTCACCATACCAATAAACATGCCAAGCATCGAGTAAATCATAATAGGTCGTCTCCCAAACATTTTTGTAAAGAAACTAGAAATAACAGCTGCAAGTAGTTGTATGAAACCAATTACAACTGACGCTATCTCTGGCTGCACGGTCGTATGAGATGACTCCAAAATAGTTTGCATATAAAACGACACTGCATTATATCCAATTCCACTGGTACCAGCGCAAATCAAAATACACAAAGCTAGTGATTTTAAAAATGTCCTGTTTTTGAACAACGCAATCTTATCAACTTTAATTTGTTTGCTTGATTTATAGTCCTCTAGTTCTTGTTTGATAATATTGTCGGAGTCTCGGATTTCAGACAGGACTTCAATGGCTTCATTGATACGACCTAAAATAAAGTTTGTCTTATTTATTCATAATCATGTATTTTTATCATTTATCGAAGAGGTTGTATTAGGATTGTAAGAATAGTTAGGGCTGTAGGTTGCAATGCTACTTAAAAGAAAATATATATTTTTAAATTAAATTCTTACGACACTAACTATTTACTTTAAAAATCTACGAAACAGTGGGTACCATTGAAATATTATGTAACATTCATTTTATATACATATTTTATACTTGCTAATAATATAAAAAATATCAAACCTTTAGAATGTAAATAAACCGGACTACGAGGAAGAAACGGCAGCGGCAAGGAAGTCACAACAATTGCTGTTGCTAAAAGAACATTAAATGCTGTATATGACATAAAGGGACCTACTACAAACGTTATCACGATGCCCACACACGAGAGAACATGTACTAATGAACCGAGACTTCCACGATGCTCTTTCTAAAAAAAAAAGATTAGTTTAATATTATTCTTAGTATTGATGTTGCCACCATTTTAATTTGGAACAATTTCATAAAAACTAATATTTAATATACCTGTTTTCTATAGAATATATCTGTGGTACATTGTGGTAAAAGAAATATTTTTATATATACTTACGGACGCGATTTCTGAAACATAAACCGGAACAACAAAATAAGCGAAGCAATCAGTGGAAATCATGACAATACGGCACAATGTCAACATCCACACTTCCGTTACAAATATGGTCCAAATAGCGGCAATTATTCTCGGTATAGTGACTACAATAATAGAGTACTTTCTTCCTATTTTGTCTATCAGAATCCCTCCTAGCAAATTTGCTGAAAGAATAAAAATAATGTTAAAATAGTATTTTCTTAGATTTTCACGAGTACACATTTCAAATAAAACAATTAGGGATTAAATCTCGCGTATAAGTCAATAGCTGCAAAGCATCCGAAACGACTGGTTAAAATGACAATGTAATCAAATTATACGCGAATTACGTTTGCGACAGACAGAAGATTAAAAAAAAACGGAAATGATTTTAAAAATTAACTTTAATCGAATTAAAACAAATTAAACCTATGAATGATGATTCCCCTTCGATGTGGTAATAAGAAATGATCATTCTTACAAAATATGTTATACAATAAAACTTATGGGAACATTACGAAATGCTGTATCGACAGAATATAATATTAAATACAAAGTAACAGGAATTCAACTTAGGCGCTTTCCATACAGTAACTTTATGTAACTCGCGAGTTTAAGTGCGTAAAAAATAGTTTTATTTGTATTGTTAAAATTTTGATTTTATGGAAAAAGACATCTATTAGTCATATATTTTTTTAAAGTAACTATCTTTTAAGTAACTTACTGACGATAGCAACCAGGTATCCTCCTGAAACGATCCACGATCCTTCTTCTTCCGTGATGGGTCTTGATAATGGAGTATCTGTTCCGTTATTAAGTTTCACAATCATCGGAGACGACCAGGCCATACTTATCCCAGCGCTTATTGATCCAAAATTTACTAAAAGAAATAAGAAAATTTAATAATATACTCATTAGATATCAATCAGACTTCACTAGTATGCTAAGACCAGCTAGTCACAATAGATAATACAAAAAATTTGAAAGCGCGCGCAAAATTTCCCCATGCAAAGTCTATGGGAAAAATTAATTTTTTGACTAATTACTGCAATTAGGCTAATGAGATTTGAGAGTTGTCACTATTTTTCAGCAGTGTAGCATAATGAGACCTTTGATTTGAGCCATCAACGATATTTTTCCCTTTAGTGGTTCTCGAGCTACAGTGTGCCAACGAAATCGCTTCCTGCATTAATATATAAGATTGATGTTTTAAATATTTTTTAAATATTTTTTTAAAACTGACACTCTTTTTAATACGATCATCGAGAATGTAGGAATAAGATTTTAGTGTAATAATCTGGAAATATTGATTGTTCCTGCTTGGCATATAATAAATACAATAATAATTACAAATGTCACGCAAATAAAAAAACGATAAACTACTACCTCTATTTTGTCTGCTTATATAATAGTTTTTAAGATTTGTCTAATAAACCAATTTCCCAACTTTTACTTTATATGACTTATATTACAAATTAAAAAAATTGCAATTCGGATACAATCGGATTAGGTTCTTAACATTACAAGGACGTATTAGTTAGTATACAAGGAAAAGTATTAATCAAAGAGAAACCGTTCTTTTGGTTTGTATGCATTGTATTAATTATTACAAATTAAACAATCGTTTGATAAATGGGAATTATGTAAGTCATCAGACTATATTTATTATAAAACAATTCCTATATGAACAATAAGGGTAAAATCCGATGTTTTTATTATAACGTAACTTAATAAGTTGTGAATCATTTAAAAGATTGATAAAAAATAAATATAATTATATATTTCACTGACCCATAAATGTTATCAACAAAAGGGGATTTTGAGTTGTATAATGAGGTTACGCTATCTTAAAATTTATGGCACCTAAGACTTTTTTATCCATTGAAAAAGTTTATTGTTACAAAGAGGCATTGGGTTTATGATATCAATCAACTATTCATTATAATTGTATTAACAATTCTTAGAAATATTTAGTCAAAAAATAGTACAATTCTTGCTTTATAAATTCGTTGCCCACTTAGAAATTCTTTACCTCTTCGGCTAAGATAAACGGAGTAAATGCTTATATTTTCTTTGATTTCCCTAAAATTAATGAAATGTAGTTGAAATATTATTTTATAAAAACAAGAATAGTTAGAATTATATCTATTTTTAATATGAAACTAAGGTTGTGTAATTACTCAAATTCACTAGTATTGTAGTTTTCAAATATTGAATTTCCTTATTTCTATGTTAGCTCTATCAAATCATATTTTTGGAAAATAAATGTTATGTATGCATTTAAATTAAAATCAAGGAGGCAATATTGTCATAGTATCATATATATATTTTATTTATACAAACATTATTTTTTAATAGTACCTAATTATAATTTTATTATTTTTAAACTTTTCTAATATATGATTACCATTGTAAATAATTACCGGACGGTACTCACGTTAATACTATTAAAACTTGGCCCACTAGTTTTGATTCCATTCGGTAAGCAGTTTACACCGCGGCTTCGCCATGCTCCGAGCTCATGAACAAGGAACCCGAATGAGATCGAATTTTATCGAACACATTCCGATATTTTTTACGTGATTACAGATGGATAATTATAGTATTCATGGATCATAAAAGATTATAAACCAAAAACCAAATAGGTAAAATAAAAACAAAAGTTTGTATAAATAAAATAAAAATAAAATAATACTGTCATAGAATGTTTCCTTGATTTAATATAAATGCAAATATGAGAAATTAAGGAAAACACAAGTTCGAAATTATCTCAATTTAATCTGAATATTAAAATTTAAAGATTGTTATTAGAGATTATGAAATACTTGCCCAGTCTTCATAGACATTTGTAGGAAATCTACACTTTAAATGTAATTCGTATGTATTCGTTCTTAAACACATATCTTACCTATTAACTAAGATGATGGAAATTTCATACATACATAACGTCTGTGTTAGGGCGCAGACTAACGAAATGCAACGTTCCCCTGCTATATGTTATCATTTATTTTGAAGATTATATGTCACGTCAAAGACGAATAACGTAATGATCATTTAAAAACAATAGATAATATGTATCACGATTAATCTACGAATTCAAAAATATGTGAACCCGGCTGCTCAAAGTATGATGAAAAAATTGTTTGTAGACAAATACCTTAATAACCTTTCTGATTGTTTAATAATAAAAAGCCAATCACAATATTCAAATTATTTTTACTTTAATCAATCAGAAACTGGCAATAAATATTTTAATTCCAGTATTGATTAAATAGTTTTATTTATTTATTTGCTAATAAAAAATTCTCACTTCCCTGTGTGATTGCCTTTTATATCTCGTAGCCTTTATTCTATCGTAATTTAAAATATATATAATGTATACGTATAACATTTATACATAAACAATATCTTAAATGCAAGTAACAACACTGATTTCCTCAAAGAACAACATTAGAACCTTTATATGTTATTATGTACATATTCACAATGTAATTTTATTTTACAACTGGGAATATATCGCACGTCTTCTAAATAAATAAATATATATTTTAAAAGTTTCGAAAAATCGGTCATGACATTTTGTTATATAATTTAAAGAGTAATTCTTACAACATCTAGTCCTGCACCTTTGTGACAATGTCAGTTTATAAAAATTTGTAGTCAGGCAAACAGTGTTACTAAATGACAACACGATGCATATTGCCTTTACTTACTTTACCGTTTCAAAATTGTAAACGTAAATATTTATAATAAGTAAATCCCTACTTAAAACTTATTTCATTTATATTAATTCTATCACAAAACCTGTAATGATTATTCTATAACAAGATATACTATGTAATATGCACATAAAATATATACGGATAATTCCTAAATGATTATTATTAATTTTAGGAAAAAGTTGTTTCTTTTAAACATTGAACCCATTTCTTAAAAGTTGAAATATATACTCACCAATAACAACGATTATGTATTGTCGGAGTAAAGGTGAAAGAAAATTTATTTTCATTGTAGATTTTTTTTTTAGTTGCTGTCGCTCACAAAGTTAAAATATACAATATATTAAGTATAAATAATCACAAGCGTTATGATCACAATGCTATCGTAGAGGCAAATGAGACGAGATGTCTGATGATCTATTACTTACTAGTTAGCGCACAGTATTTGAACCATTGTGATGACTTACTTAGCGCGTAGGCACTTTAGTCAAACGTAAAATTTTATTTGCACTGCCTACGTTATATTCTTGTTGTTATACTATATATTTAAATTAAGTAAAACAATATATATATATATATATATATATATATTTGTATTTAAAAACTATATTCTTTTATTTTTCTTGACTATCGTAACGAAACCAACCAGCCCGCTAGCTTATTTGATATACATTTAAAGAACTTGTACCTATCAAATACAACAATCTTAAAGATTTTTTTTTATAATTAAAAAATATTTCAAAATCTTTTAATTTAATTAAAGAGCTTATAAATATAACCATATTAAAAAAATAAGAGCACATATTGTCCAATTTTTCAAAATTATAGATTAAATAAAACGCTGGCTTATAATATAATTACATTTTAATTACATTTTAAATTATTTTTTAAATTAGAAATAACAGTATTAACGTAATTGCATATCTTTATCATATAGTTTGAACGAACTGTTATCAGCAACTCAGTCTGATCTTTTTCTTGTGCTTCTTCATCGTAACACGATTGAAAAAACATTCGTGGTCATTTTGTAGCGGCTTCTTCAGCGGAAAATGTGATATGCCTTTCAAGCATTCGCCACTTTCACTCCGCAGTTCACGAATCAGTAAGGACCATACACAGCTAACTAAAGAGAAGTCCAAAATGTAATTATATTTACAATTAGTTTAACTTATATTTCTATATTTATTAAATTTTGCTAATAATTATATAATATAACTCGTATCATGCTTACAAATCACTTAAATTAATTGTAAATTAATTGTAATGTAGATTGGCAATTAGAAGCATTAAAACTTAAAGTAGGTTATCGTCTGCATGATAAAAAAAATCGAAGAGTCAAATTACAATTTGTTAGATAGACTTAAACAACGCTTTTAGTTCGGTACGACATGAACTAAAGATGTTCGCATTGAGACGGTATAATTTTCTTAATATTGTGAGTAACATAATTGCATCATATTATTAAAAATAACAATTTTCTATATCATTTATAGAAAACCATTCGAAGTCTCTGAGTTACAATATAGTATTTCTCCCAATCATATTTAATATTGTGATTACAATTTTTATAGATAAATTAATAAGCCATGAGCAAACGTGAGGTTATCAGTAAAATATAACAATAAATATATTGGATCCGCACTGTAATCCAAAACTATATCAGGTTCTTTTACATGAAGTAGAAAATTTCTATACGTGGACTGATGGACTGAGGACAAAACCTGGTAATTGATTCTGCCTGTGTCTGTGTGTAGACGGAGCACCAAATATACTTCTTACGATTCGAGACTTGATAGGCAGCCAGAGTGTTGCAACAATTTAGAAAGCAGCCCCAATCAAATTCCTAGGTAAAGAAATACAAAGATCGTACTACTTCGCTCTATATTTTATAGTCAGTAGCTTCTTATATAATCTAAAGAAGTTTGATAATCAGCCACTTAGTAACATAAAAAAAAGCTAAGATATATGACAACTACCTAATGACACGTGGCTTTTTCTAGTTTGTGGTTTTTATAAAACCCTTTTGGGTTTTATAAAAACCAGAAACAAAAAAAATTTTTTTTCCTAAAAAATTTTTATTTTTTATAGTTATATTTTTATAGTTTTTTTTTATATTTTTATAGTTATTTTATTTCCTAAAAAAATTTTGGCAAAAGCCAAAGTGAAATTCAAGCGTCAAAAAGATACTGGAGCTGTGGCTTAGGTTAGCGTTCAGCGAACTCTTCAACTTAATTTAGAGACCGAAACAATTTGGAGCAATGAAAATAAATAAATTATCGAGGCTCTATAAATATCTAAGAGTTTCCAAAATCATATCTTCGGAAAATCTCATGATATTAATGTAACATCTCTCCCAAAAGATAAAAATTCATGACAGCTCAAATCACGACTTCAATTCCATAAAAAGTTTATCATAAATAAACAGATGCTCAAAGAAATAAAATAAAGTTAGGATGATATAGGACAATAGAAAACAAGTGGGTGACCATTGAGCAATCTTGTATTCCACCAGCATTCAGGTGGTGGACCCAACTTCTGATTAGTCTCCAGCGTTATTAAGATTCTATTTAAACACATTCCAAATGACTGTCACAGAAATTAACGAAATAAGAGTTAAAGCCACCAAAAAACTCTTGCAACATCTGTGGAAAGGCAGTAGGAATGGCTAAACACTTGTTGGTAGGATTCAAGGGTACTATTGGATAAAGTCCAAAAAGATTTAACAGCCACTAAACATTTTAAAGAGTCCGTTAACAGAGGCTTGCCTACAAACGAAAACCGCACTCTATCATAAGAGCATCTTCTAATTGGACTCTCATCTTTGATACGTATGAGAAACAAAATAAAATCCCTGAGGATATTGGAGTGAGTAAACGACATTTCAGGAGGTTAAAATTTTCACCTATATATTCAATGATAATTGTATTTACCGAAATGTGCTGGTACTGTAGAACAAAAAAAGAACTCTAAGAAACCACTCTAACAATACTACAACACTTAAAGAAATTTCAATTGAATATAAATTGTTTTATTGTTATATACCTATCATTGATGAAAGAATTTTAATTTTCGTTTTTGGTAAACTTTTCACTAATTCGTTAGTTTTACAATGTTAATAATAGTTTTACGTTTAAGTATTTTTGTATAATGTTAAGATCGGCAGGCGAAGCAGATACTGTAACATTTTGATTTAATTTATATCAGAAAGTTTTTCATTTTTTTTAAATAAATAATCATAAAAATAATAATAATAACAAAATATATTTAAACACACATCGCACTTATAAAATTTTGCAAGGTTGCAAGATTCTATGGAGAATAAACTACACGAATGGTCTTTTAACTTTAATTATTTTATAGTATTGATTCATAGTTAATATGCCAGAACAAATAAGAATTCAAGTGAAGTGTGGTGCAAAGAGAGGACTAAAACTAAGTAACATTTTGGCTAATATGCCACTCCACTATTCATTCTATGATGCTCTCACATTTACAAAAATTTAAGGTAATCTTTATATACAATTATAATAGAATAGTAACTATATTAGTAAGGTGCTTACAGTTATGCAGGATGTGCGGAATCGTTAACAAGTCGCTTCAACATGCTTCAACATGCTCCTCAGTTTAAATAAATAACTAAAACTATTAAATTATATTAAAGCTCTTATTTAAAACAATAGTTTATATTATATGACACTGTATAGCTGTTTTGGAAATGTGGATGTGAATTAAATTTTTACGTTAAATTTAAAAGTATTTACAGTAAAGTATCTTTTTTTTTATCATTAATTTTAAATAACACTATATTTCGTAAAGCTCCAGAAAGATATAAAGTAGATAACCATTTCCAGTTGTTACTTTTATATTATTCTAAAAGAATTAAATAACTTAAACATGGTTAAAAAGGGACTTTAATAAATTATTGTATATAAATAAAATGTGTTCCCAAATATCATTATTAAATAATAACTTAAAATATTATTCCTAAATGCTAACTAAAACTAAAATGTAATAAATACGATTGAAATTGCAGTACCTGCCATTAAAATAGCCTTTTGGTTTATAAAAAAAAGAAAAACCAAAAGAAAAGGTTGTCCCAAAAGCCTATAAAATTGTATAAAATATAGCAACTAGCAAACTTATAAAATAAAAACTGATTGCTATTTTAAGCAATCAGTCTGTGAAAGTAAGTGCAAAAAACTAACATTCTTCTTTTTCTTGGATCTTATACTCAGTTATTTTATTACCTAAAGCAATTTGAATCTCAATAAACATTTTGCCCTTAGTTTCGGGAACGAATAATGTTATTAAGACACCAACTAATAAACATACAAAACTGAAAAACCAGTACGTTTGAGACGGGCCAAACGCCGAAGTTGCTTCTGCGAAGTATTTAGAAGTTATAAAAGCTAGTAGAAAAGTCCACCCCCAGCAAATTGAACAGCCTAATGCTCGAGCTGGTCCGTCGAATAACTCAACTGTTACTACAAAGACAAGACAGCCGATTCCTAAAACAAAATAACTTCAATATATTATTCAATATTTGAATTGAATAGTATATATACTAACTCATTTTACAATTACATGTGCTCTTAAATTAAGTCCATTTGTCAAAAATATGAATATTATAAATTTTAATTGTGGACAGATGTACATAAGTACTTTATAGTTTTCAAGTAAATAATGATTTTTTTAAAATAATATTATAGTAATAATAAATATTCTTACCAACATTGAAGCTTAATGTACAGAGTATCAAAGACATAATAGGAAGATAATTCAAAAAACTAGTGACTGTGTAACCTTCGATACTAGTGATCTGGAAGAATGTTCCTAGACCAACCTGGAATTATAAATGTAAATAATTAAAACAAATAAATAGGAAAGAAATATTATAATCATGATTCTAAATATTTATTATCTTTATTTTCTTTAACAATCAAAATATAATTAAATCATACTTTCTAAAACACTTATTTTACACAAGTTATTTAACAATTTGAAAGTAAGAAACAATATTTGTGCCGTACTCACCATTCCGATAAACATTCCAACAATCGAGTAAATCATAATAGGTCGTCTCCCAAACATTTTTGTAAAGAAAGTAGCAACAATGGCGGCAAATAGTTGTATAAAACCAATTACAACTGAAGCGATCTCTGGCTGCACGGTCGTATGAGATGACTCCAAAATAGTTTGCATATAAAACGACACTGCATTATATCCTATTCCACTGGTTCCAGCGCAAATCAAAATACCCAAAGCTAGAGATTTTAAAAATGTCCTGTTTTTCAACAACGCAATCTTATCAATTTTAATTTGCTTGCTTGATTTATAGTCCTCTAGCTCTTGTTTGATAATATTGTCGGAGTCTCGGATTTCAGACAGGACTTCAATAGCTTCATTGATACGACCTAAAATAATAATTCTCTTCTTTATTCATGATCATGTTATTACCATTTATCAAAGAGCAGCTGTTTTCAGGTTGAGGTAGACGAAAACATATATTTTTAAATTATATTGTTATGTTGTTATGTTGTTATGACAAATTAATTTAAAAATATATGTTTTCCATTAATTAGCATTTACTTTTTGTAAGAGTAGAGAGGCTTTACTGAAATATTTTTTTTATTCTTCTTTTTAAAAACTTATTATCTATTTGAATAAATAATTTGAAATATCAAACCTTTAGAATGTAGATAAACCGGACTTTGAGGAAGAAATGGCAGCGGTAAGGAAGTTACGACAATTGCTATTGCTAAGAGAGAATTAAATGCTGTATATGACATAAATGGACCCACTATAAACGTTATCACGATGCCCACACACGAGAGAATGTGTAGTAGTGTACCAAGACTTCCACGGTGCTCTTTCTAAAAGAAAAGAATAATTGTATATCTTTTTTTAGTATTAATGTTCAGACCAAATATTTTGACTAATTTCATAAAAGCTGTTATTTTAAAATTATCAGAATAACATTATAATTACATTTTTTAATGTTTTTCTCGAATAGAGCCACAATTTGATGTTTTCGTGACATTAAAAGTTTATTATATACAAATCAATAGAAAGATTTTTTATATCTTTTTATACTTACGGATGCAATTTCTGAAACGTAAACCGGAACAACAATAAAAATGAAGCAATCAGTGGAAAGCATGACAATACGGCACAATGTCAACATCCACACTTCCGTTACAAATATGGTCCAAATAGCGGCAATTATTCTCGGTATAGTGACTACAATAATAGAGTACTTTCTTCCTATTTTGTCTATCACAATTCCTCCTAACAAATTTGCTGAAAGGTTCAAAAAAATATTAAAATAAAATTATGGTTTTAATAACTAAAGTCATCTTTCAGTCATATTCTTTATTTCTAGAAGTTACTATCTTTGAAATAACTTACTGACGATGGCAACCAACTATCCTCCTGAAACGATCCACGATCCTTCTTCTTCCGTGATGGATCTTGATAACGGAGTATCTGTTCCGTTATTCAGTTTCACAATCATCGGAGACGGCCAGGCCATACTTATCCCGGTTGTTAATGATCCAAAATTAACTAAAACAAAATGTAATTCTAAAATCATTATGCCTACATTTTTTCCTATCACACATATCATAGTGAAAAAAATATTAGTTCAGTGTTTAACTAAAACCCTCAAATATTAATAAACTGGAAATATTGTTTATTTCTTCTTATATCTAAAAATATCATTTAAATAAAATAAAACTACACCAAATTAGGTATATTTGGTATTTGGACTAATTATATTATAAATATTTGTAAGAAACATCATTGGCCTAGTAAACCTTTTGCAACCTTGACTATTTTTTCGTTTATTTTAATTTTAATTCCGAATTAAAAAAGTTGTACTTAGGACAGATTTGGATGCCTTTTTTAAACATTTACATAAATTGATAGTGCTATGACTTATTCATTAAACTTATATATATAGCTTCAGTTACATCATGTCAGTAATATTGTTGTAACAAGGTAAAGTTATTATCAATGAGAAACCGCAACTTTGAGTAGAATGCATTGTATTTGTTATTATAAGTTAGACAATGGTTTCGTGAATGGGAATGATGTAAGTCTTTTGATTATATTTATTTATTATTATAATACAATTCGTTTATTATGTATTAACTAAGTGTAAAATCCCGTGACGTTTATGACCTAGACGCATGTTAATGTTATGGGGTAAATTAATAAGATGTACATTATTTTCAAAGGAAGTCAAATAACGTAATTATTATATAACATCAATTCATATTACGCACAAAAATATTATTAACAAATATGTGGGCTGAATTTGAATAATGAAAGTATCTTTGGTTATCTTTGGAAACTATTCCTATTATCCATTGGAAAGTTCATCATTTTAGATAAGCGTAAGGTATATCGGTATCTATAATATCGGTTTACTATTTTTATAACAGTGCCATTTGCCAAAAGAAGTATACCTAGAAATTTTTGAAAATTTGTACTTATCTCACAATTTCATTTCTCCACTAAGAATACAAAACATGGAATTACGAACATTTCGTATGCGGCACATTAAAAACCAATAAGGAATATTGAATCCGGAACTAGAATATTGTATTCCTTTCTATATTTACTGATTACTTAAAAATTTTATTACAAATCAATACAATATAGCTAAGATATATGGAAAATTTAACAAAATGTAAATATATTTGTTTAAAAAAACATTAAATAAATCCTCATAGACGTTAGAAGAAAATGTACATTATTTTTATAATTTGATAATGTTTAGAACCCTGACACATGAGATGTTTCTTGCACTATGTGATGGTCATTTTATGTTTTTTCATATTCACCGTATAATCTTATTTTACAACTGGGAATATAATACAGGTTGTCTAATTTAAAGACAAGCCTTAGAATAAATATTTTTCAAGTAAAAAAAGTATATTTTAAAGGTTTTGCATATTTAGTCATGATATTTTTGTATATATCTCAGTTGTTGCTAAAGCTACCGATAACTAACTTGACATAATAAATCAAATCCTATACAAATTTGGTATCAAGTAAACAATAATATTTAATGACAAAACAATGCATGTGGCCCGACATTAGTTATTTAAAATCGACATTCACCTTTTAAATTATAAATATAACTAGTTGAAATTATTAAAATCTTTCTCAAACTTATACCATTAATTCCACTTGTAAGAAACGAAACAAAGCCGTAATACAACAAATAATATTTTTGACAAAAATAATATTCCGGGTGATTGTATAACGAAATATAAAAAATGGCAAATAATAATGTGCAATTTGTTATAAAGACATTTTTGTAATTCAAAACCGACATGCAATTATTTGTGTTAGTTCTATAACGTAAAAGTCTAATTGTAAATATTGAAAAAAACGTATTTGTTTTTTAATTACTATTCCAATTAAATTTAAGAAAAACAATATCTCGTGTAAATCTTAAAATCATTTCTTAATAATTAAAAAATATATTTACCGATAGCAGCTATGACGTATTGTCGGAGTAAAGATGAACAGAAATTAATTTTCATTTTAGATTTTTTTTAATCACCATAAATCACAAATTTAAAATATAAAATATTTTTAGTATACTACACAAAAATAAATAAATTTACTAATTTAAAAAAAATATATTAAAATTTTGTTAAATAATCACACGTTATGGATCATAATGCCATTCTGGCGGCAAATGAGACGAGGTGTCTGATGATCTGCTACTTACTAGCACAGTATTTGCGACATTGTGATGACTTAGTTAGTGCGTAGGCAATGGATACAAACGTAAAATTTTATGCGCATTGACGAAGTTTGGAAAACTAAATCCTATTCAACGACCTTTTTAGCGCGTAGGCACTTTTGTCATACGTAAAATTTCAATTACATTGCCTACCGCGCATTGCTGTATATACTATATATTATAAACTATTAACCATTATTTATATTTACTATTGTAACTGAACCAACCAATCCGATTAACGAGTTAAGTTAGCTTATTTTAATATATATTTAAAAAACTCGCAAATGTTAACGAACTAATTATTTGTTATTAATTTAAAATCACTGAAATCATTTGGAATATAACAATTATAAAAAGTATTAGAAAATATTTTCTTCATTTCCTTTATACGTTCTTATACCTATTATACCTACTAAACATTTTTTCAAAACATATAAAACACAATACATTCAGTTTAAGTCAAAGGACTTACTCTCCATCTATCAGAGAAAATATATATAATTTTTATTATAAAATAAACTTATCACCATTGTACTTTTTAAAGAATTGTCGATTTTTGCTATTGGTGTCTTTTAAAATAATTTTATACAACTTTGTGTCATGTTTTACTACTAACGTTTATTAAATTTTTATGAAGCAATGAAATGAAACGGCTAGTAGTTATATTATTTTTTTAACTTAAGTTATAATTCAGAATTTTTTACGAAATTAGTAAATTTTTACGTAATCCCGGATCATTATCGCGATCGTGCTGATTACTTAGTGGCTTCGATAGAAACAGATGAGATCGCCACTTTCATTCTGCTGTTCATCCGTTCTATGGGCGAAAATATGACCAGAAAAAACTGAACTATGTAAAACAATGTTACAATGTTCAAAATTAATGTTACTTACTATAAAAATGTGAAGTATTTTAATGCCAAGCATATGTTTGGTAGATTATCGTCTACATAACATCTAAACCCAATACTTAAAAGTTATGTATAAATTTATAGCAAAAAATGATGTTTCACTAGAAAAGTGAAACATCCGAAAGCTAGCTTACGAGAAAATAATTTGTTTCAACCAGAAAGCTGTTTTAAACCATACAGTTAGGGATATCCAGTGTTTTCTAGGCTTAATAAATAATTCTTTACAAGTCTTGGTTAGAAATTCAATCAATAACACCAAACTAGATTTTTACTTTCTTTCATTGCTTCAAATCAAATTTTAAACCGTATTTTCACTGAAACAAGAATAGGCAGGCATCAGGTGGTTGATTTCAGACCTAATCTGTGTAATCGCAGTTGGTTTTAGGTACATCAGATAAAAGAAAAAGTAAATTGTATATCTTCGTAAGTATTCAGGTTTAGATCTAATATTTGTCTATATTTTAAAAGATCGGTCTTTTTACAATTATAAGAACCAAATGTTTTAATTATATTTTTAAAGAGCGAATGGTTGTTATCGCTTAGAAAAAAAATGTGATGTTTTTATGAAAATAAAAGTGTATACAAATGAACGTAAATATTTTTTATCTTTTTATACTTACGGATGGAATTTCTGAAACGTAAACCGGATCAGCGACAAAAATAAAGCTTTCAGTGCAAAGCATAACAACACATAACACACTTCCGTTACAAATATGGTCCAAATAGCGGCACATATTCTAGGTATAGTGACTACAATAATAGAGTACTTTCTTCCTATTTTGTCTATCAGAATCCCTCCTAACAAATTTGCTGAAAGGACAAAAATCATATTAAAATTAAATTTTGTTTGAATGACCGAAGAAATCTTTTAGTCATATTTTTTTCTAGAGGTAAATCTTTGAAGTAACTTACTGACGGTGGCAATCAAGTATCCTCGATCCTGAAACGATCCACGATCCTTCTTATTCCGTGATGGGTCTTGATAACGGAGTATCTGTTCCGTTATTCAGTTTCACAGTCATCGGAGACGGCCAGACCATACTTATACCGGTTCTTAATGATCCAAAATTAACTTAAAGAAATAAGAAAATTCATTCCTAGAATTATTATATAATAATCTATATCAGTCATGCTCTACTGACCCTTTAGATCCTTTTTTTAACCGATTTTTTTAATGAGATCATTGTGTATATAGGAATATTTTTTTAGAGAAACATGTTAGTTAAGTATTGTAATCAACAATTTTGCTTGGTAACTAAAGTCCACTAATAAAAAAAATACTAATAATATAATAAATAATCTGAAAAAAAACCATTTATTAACGAACTTATATCTAGAAATACTAAAAAACTACTTATTAGTTGTATCTGGTATGTTGGCTAATTATATTATAATTATTTGAAAGAAAAAGTTAATCGTTTGTCAAATAAACCTTTAACTTATAATAATATTTCTTCATATATAGAACTTTTAGTTTTCGGATTAAAAAATGCACTTAGGACAAATTTGGATGCCGTGCTTAAACTTATATATAAATAGGTAATATTGCGTATTTAATCATTGAATTAATATTTATAACTTCAGTAACACCATCACATATTAGTATTGTTGTAACAAGAAAAAGTATTTATTAAAGAAAATTCGCTGCTTTGCGTTGAATGCATTGTATTTGTTATTTTTTTATGCAATGGTTTGGTGAAGGGGAATAATGACGGTCATTAGATTATGATTGTTTACAATTTTAAAATAATTCGTGTATTTGTAGTAACAATAAGTGTAAAAGCCAATGACATTTTATGACGTATATAGCGTATTATGACGTCTGACGAATACTAATATTGATGTTATGACGTAAATTAATAAGCTCATCATTACAAATTCATTCCAGCTAGGCATTAGTTTTATAATATCATTTCATTTTTTTAAGACGGTGCCATTTAGATATATATAACAACGTTAAGGAAGTGTGGTTTCAAATTCTGATAATGTTGTATTTATCTCCAAGTTTATACGTGAACTAAGGAATCATATGGAACTACATGTTGTTCGGCATATTTCAGAATATTAAGGAATATTTTTTCAAGAACTAGTTCTGTTACGTAAATCTTTAAAAGGTAATAAATATCTTTGTATATTCTCCACGTTTGGGCCAAATGCACCAGCCGTGATCATTTACTAACAGACACTTATGTTTCGTCTACTCGTGAACACGATTGCTACAAAGCATTCGAAATTTCAATTAAAATTTAAAATTATACGCGTGTTAAACCCCTTAAAAGTTTTTTTTTCAAATGTGTACTTGTGAAAATCTAAGAAAATATTAATATTCCAATAGTAAAAAGCAGCTATATGATAAATATGTAATTATAGTTAAAACCTGTATTAATGATATTTAAATAGCCACGATAAAAATTAAGAATACTTCGAGGTTTGGTATATAGCGATATAAGACCAATTAAATTAGAATTCAAGGTTACGTCTTAAACTGAATTTTTAACCTCAAGGCTTCAGTACTTTTCAGAATTCAATGCCGGAAATAATTTTCCGGCAAAAAACCATTCGTCGTTCTCTACTTTCCTTGGATGTTCATAAGTCGAGTGGGCCGGATGGTATTTCCCCATTGGTGCTACGAACGTGTACCCCTGAGTTGACTCCAGTGCTAATGCATTTATTTCGGCACTCCTATTTCAAAGGCGTAGTCCCGGTCTCGTGGAAGTATGCCTTTGTCCATCCGAACCCTAAAAACTACAGACCTATCGCCATCACCTCTTTTCTCTTCAAAATAATGGAGAATATCATTAACCGGCAGCTCCTCGCGTACCTCGAGGATCGCCAGTTGATCAATGACCGGCAATATGGCTTTCGCCATGGTCGATCGGTTGGTGATCTTCTGTTATATCTCACACACCATTGGGCTGCGGTTATTGAAAGCAAGGTAGAGGGTCTGGCAATTAGTCTGGATATGGCGAAAGCCTTCGATCGTGTATGGCATAAGGGGCTTCTTTCGAAGCTTCCTTCTTATGGGCTTCCCGAGAATTTATGCAAGTAGATCGTCAACTTCCTCACTTGGCGGAGCATACAGGTCGTTCTCGACGGTTTTTGCTCGGACCCCAAGCCCGTAACAGATCATCATTTTGTTCACCTTATTCGACATGTTTTCAACCAACGTTCCTTATAAATTTCCACCCAGCACAATGTATTCAATTCACCGAGATTGAGAAATATATATACTCGCATATCTGATAAATATTGTTGTTTTTCTGAAGCCAATTAATTTTTATGATATATTTTTTTATTTACAACTAAGTCAATGCCATGATCTTTTGTTGTGCCATTGCCAATTTTTAAAAAACAAGGTTTTTAAACATAAGAATATATTTAAATATATAAAACATAAGAAGTATGCATTAAAATCAATAAAAATGCTATCATATATAATCATACAGGCTAATTTGTCGTACCGTCTCTATATCAACCTTTTTAATTTACTAATCATTTCCAATATTTCGTCAATTAAAAAATCCTATTAAACAATATTACACACATAATTAAAAAAAAACGAATGATTTCCTTAATAGCACTCGCGTCGTAATTATCTACTTGGGAAGAATAAAAAAAGATATCTGTTATAAAAATATCGCATAGGTAATAAAAAAAAATTTTAAGCGCTATGTGAAACTAATTATACTCTGTCAAGGCTATATTTGGGAACTGGTCTTGGTATTTAATATTCTATTTTATTAGTATAATTCTAAGCCATAAAAAAAAAATGCTTTGTCTAACAGACTGGTGTTTTATAAGTGCGTTAAAAAAGTTTGATTAGTTTTGCTAAAATTTAAGATTTATATAAATGGTAATTAACTAGACTTGTGGTATAATTTTAATTTAATTTTTTATTTTACTTTGAACAGTTCAAATTATGATGATATGTGTGGTTATAATTTGACTTGACAATACATACATACTTACATACATACATGACTTGACAATACATCCATACTTACATACATAACTTCACAATACATACAAGAGATTGTACTCTTCTTATTTGAATTTGTTTTAGCGAGACTTAATCTAATGTGGAGAAATCATAAAGAAAACTGTGCATCATATCATATTAAAAAAAATGTATTTGTAGTGATTGACTTGTATTTTAAATCACCATAATTGAATTGTTTATTCATTCTAGAATAAGTCATGCATAATTGAAATAATATTACTAGGTTTTTGTTTAAAATTGATTGAATATATTATTTAATTTAATAACCCTGACAGGATTTTACGAACAAAATATGCAAAATAAAAATAAAAACGATATTTAAGAAATAGAACTGCCATATGTTGTCGTATACAAGACGATGACCATTTAGATGTTATTTTATTCATAACAGAGTACTAAAAATCCGCATAAAAACTAAATATATCCTAAATGCACATAACGCATATGCAGAATACACACGCGTTATGCAACAAGCTATAAAATATCATGATTTGAACCTCATCAGATATGTTCCAACAAAAGAAAGCTATATTAGCTCAACAAACATAACATTAATTTACCATTAGGTATAATTAATTTGTAATTATTATCAAATATAATATTTGATAATAAATTAATTTGTAATTATTTTGTAATTATTATCAAATATAATCTGAATTCCCATTTCGACAAAGCCCTATCACACCCAGGAACGTTTCCGAAATGACTATAATTTATCTAAATTTGATATAAAAGCGTTTTTCATTCCCATTTCTTCAAGTAATAATACACATATTTTACAATTATAATATTATTTATAAATTCCATTTATTTATGTTTTAATTTAGAAAATTCGCTTCCTTTGGTTTGACGCGTTTTTGAGATTATTTATTTTTATAAAAAATCATATAGGGAAATAATGGTTTTTTTTTGTACATATGGATTAATAATTTTCTCCAACTTGTATTAAGATGTGTAAAAAATGTGTAATGATTTTATGGTTTCTATTGTGTCGCCGACAAATGTAGTTGGTTCCTACATAACCTTCTATGTTCAAAATAGATACAAAATATAAATATTGTGTATTTATTTTTTGTTACTTGGCACACACTTCATAATTTCATAATAAGTAAATGGAATTCTGTAATACGTTTTATTTATTAAGCAAACTAAATTATAAAACAATTTTCTTTATTTAGCGTGGTGTTGGCTTATTATCTATAACAATGTAAACGATAGCTTACACTCAATAAATTCATATTTTTAATGAGAAAAAAAAATGGATTGGAATATATAAAAAAATTTAAACATAAAAAAAGACTTTTAATAAACTAAATGATGATTGGTGGCTTACTATTTGAGATCAAATGAAACAAGATCACCATTATAAAGACAGATATTTATTAAATAATCAACAACAAACAAACTCAGTATTTCGTATTGACTTCAATCGACCGAATGTATTGAATGTAAAAACGTCATCAATGAATCTTAATTCAAAATTATATGCCGTATAATATATCTCATTTATTTTAAAGGCTGTAAATGGAATAATAAGATACTAAATAGAGGAATAGAGGAACTGAATAGAGGAAAAAATCAATTAGAATTAATTTTAAAAAACAAAACTAAATATTAATTTGAATATCAAATAACATTATTAATAAACAACAAATTGTAAAAATATTAGTTGATCACAATAATCAAAAACCATAAAACTTCACTTTTATAATAATATAACTATTTTTTATATCTGTATCTTTACAAATATCAGAATTAAAAATCACAAATTCCATCATATCAATCATTAAACTATTTATATATATCTTTAAAAATATAAGAATTTAAAAAAAAACCCAAGTTTAGTGCACAATTGTAAAACAAAAGCCCCTGAAATTTTTTGAGGTCCTTTTGTAAAAAGGGCTTTACTAAAGATTTTTAGTCAGTTTATTTTATCATATAAATGACACAAAATAACAGTTACTGTAGCCTTTAAATATTGGACGCTCAATGCTCATAAACATTTTGAAAAATTACTTAATTACTTTAAGACTGAAATGGTATACACTATTTAAATTATAAAATATAATAATGCAATATCTGTAGCCGTAGTGGCCATTACTATACTATAGGATGCAGAATTTTAAAACTGTTATTCACACAATACACTAGGCCGTGACAGATGGGTTTATGTGTTATTGTGTGCACGTGTGTTGCACGTGGTCCCACCATGGCCACGTTTCTTCTAGTAAAAAGCGTTGATTGAAAATGTACCAAAACAATTATTATTATATTTTTATATACCATTAACGTTAACTCACAGTATTTATATATGTATGCACTATGTATGCAGTATGTATGTATTATGTATGCACTGTAGTCAAACGTAAAATTGTAATTGCATTGCCTTGTTTTGCTGTATATATTATTTATTTAAATTATAGAAAAAAATATAAAGTTTTGTATTTTCAAACTATAATCCATAATTTATCTTCATTAATGTAACAAAACGAACCAGCCAATACGGTTAACGAGTTAAGACTTTAAAATATATTTAAAGAGCTTTCTTTATCATTTATAATGTATAGGATAAAGCCCCCTTTCAACGATGTTAAAGAATTTATTTTTTATTATTAATTTAAACCTTTCAAAATCACTGAAATCATTTGAAATATAACCAATTATTAAAAAATATTGGAGTTGTCATGGAGATATTGGATTCTGTATGTAATTACTATATTTGTTAACGGTGGATGAATGAACCTGAAGTAAAAACACACCTTTCCTTGTCTACATTTCTTCAATCGTCTCACTTCCTCCTTCTCCTTGTCTACATTTCTTCAATCGTGGCAACTCATTTGCATATATATTTGTTAACCTCTTCGAGTGGTGCTAGTCAGGGGACATACAACCGGTGGTAGTATCTTTGCGATAGACATCCAAATACCAGGTAGAGGCGTTGGAATCGATTGAGAGTCAAGCTCAAAAGCTTGTGGATGATACCATCTTTATTAAGAAAAAAAACCAGGGTTTTGAACTTCGTCGCTGGGTGGCCAATCTATCGATCTTTTATCCGATATATTCTGAAAAGTTTGTTAAAACTCGACACATTCTGAAAATTAGATTACTTGACTTTATTACCCTCCATTCCATTGCCGGACAACGAAAATTTGGAAGTTTCGTACATATCGTTTTGCTTCAAATTTATTGTAAGGGCAGCGAAACTAGTTAATAGGTCTAGGCAAGCATGCTACATCTTAAACTACAACCATGCTTAGTATCAGGGATACTATAATCAAAGGCAATTTTTAAATTAAATATTGACTAATTTTTTCGCTCCCTCAAGTTTTGGTTAAGGCATGTGTTTGACAAATTTAAATGTACTTATAATAGTAATAGTATTAATTAAATTGTCTTTGTGTTGTTATACTGATAATAAATATGTATTTGTACGTATTCTAAGTAGCAGTTATAACGAAATAATTTACTTTTAAATATCCCTGGACCCTGGAGGTTATATTATGGATATGCAACCCTTCTCGCTTATTTTGATTGTTGCCCAAATACCTTCGTGGAAACGTCACAGTGATGATACTAATTCGAATCCCTCTTCATCTCTAAAAAATACCATAACCATGTCTTTAACGTCAAAACCATCTTAACTCTGCTTTATACTATCTAATTCAGTGGTTTTCCGTCCATAGCTTAAATTTAACAGTTCCAGTGTAAGGCGGTAGTGTTTTCTAAAAAGCGCGTAAGTCCTAATTTTTTAGTTTCCAGTGAGAATGTAGCCATTGACCTTTTAACCAAAATTAAATTCTTAGGCATGATACTCTATCGCAAACTGAACAGAATTTTCCCTATAAATGTTTATTTAAAAGATGTGAAAAAACAAGTACAATGATATGGTCCACAGTCACGTAGACTAATTATATATAAATTAATAATTTAGATACATAAAATAAAACGTTAATGTAAAATTAAATTATTTAAAATTGAAATGTCTACGTTTTATCCTGGACAAACGCAGTGCTGGATGAATGTGTCGATCCTCCATTAAATTCTCGTCGTTAGTTCTTTTGTGATCGCCTTGTCTTTAAAATGTTTTAGCTCTCATCCCACCATTTTATCCAACTGTTATCAGATTAACTCAGCCCGCGTCTTCCAAAACCTCTTATTTTAGAATGTTATATTAAATTTGTTTCACTTTCTTATTATAAACCTTTGATATATAATTCTACTATTATCACAGATCTTGGCTTGGTGCAAAGATTGGTTGAAAGTAGCACAAAATTTTCCAAATTTTATGTAAGTTTTAATTATTTTAAAGTATATTTATTTGAATATCTGTTCTGTTTTAGATTTTACTAACAAAAAATTTTACTGTTTGACTTTGGAAGAGAATGTAATTATTTGATAAACCGACCAATTTGCTCCGAGTCTTTCCCAACTTACGTGAGATTGGCAAAACACATCGTGCACGTATGAAAGTCATATTTTCAAGAATTGAATTGAAAGTTCATTATTCCCGACAAGCTTTACATTTATAATATCAGTTCTCCATTTTCAGACGGTACCATTGTATACAATATTTATAGCAAAGTTATTAAAATATGGTTACAAATTATTTGTACTTATCTCGAATTTCAAATGTGACCTAAGAAATCAAAACATGGGACCAGGGAAGTTAAATGTTTGCCACATTTAAGAATAATAAGGAATATTAAGTCAACAACAAGTATTCTTTTTTATATTAATAGTAAATGTACACTTTAAATAAATATTAAGTTAATGTAGATTTGATGCATTATTTCTCATAAAATAACAATGTGAAGACGCTCGACAACCGAAATGATATTTCCACTACGTCATATTTTATGTTTTTACATATTCACCATATAATCATATAATTATTTTACAACTAGAAGTATAATGAATAATTCCATTTATTTATGTTTTAATTTAGAAAATTCGCTTCCTTTGGTTTGACGCGTTTTTGAGATTATTTATTTTTATAAAAAATCATATAGGGAAATAATGGTTTTTTTTTGTACATATGGATTAATAATTTTCTCCAACTTGTATTAAGATGTGTAAAAAATGTGTAATGATTTTATGGTTTCTATTGTGTCGCCGACAAATGTAGTTGGTTCCTACATAACCTTCTATGTTCAAAATAGATACAAAATATAAATATTGTGTATTTATTTTTTGTTACTTGGCACACACTTCATAATTTCATAATAAGTAAATGGAATTCTGTAATACGTTTTATGTAATAGGCAAACTAAATTATAAAACAATTTTCTTTATTTAGCGTGGTGTTGGCTTATTATCTATAACAATGTAAACGATAGCTTACACTCAATAAATTCATATTTTTAATGAGAAAAAAAATGGATTGGAATATATAAAAAAATTTAAACATAAAAAAAGACTTTGAATAAACTAAATGATGATTGGTGGCTTACTATTTGAGATCAAATGAAACAAGATCACCATTATAAAGACAGATATTTATTAAATAATCAACAACAAAGTCAGTATTTCGTATTGACTTCAATCGACCGAATGTATTGAATGTAAAAACGTCATCAATGAATCTTAATTCAAAATTATATGCCGTATAATATACCTCATTTATTTTAAAGGTTGTAAATGGAATAATAAGATACTAAATACACTGAATAGAGGAAAAAATCAATTAGAATTAATTTTAAAAAACAAAACTAAATATTAATTTGAATATCAAATAACATTATTAATAAACAACAAATTGTAAAAATATTAGTTGATCACGATAATCAAAAACCATAAAACTTCACTTTTATAATAATATAACTATTTTTTATATCTGTATCTTTACAAATATCAGAATTAAAAATCACAAATTTCATCATATCAATCATTAAACTATTTATATATATCTTTAAAAATATAAGAATTAAAAAAAAAACCCAAGTTTAGTGCACAATTGTAAAACAAAAGCCCCTGAAATTTTTTGAGGTCCTTTTGTAAAAAGGGCTTTATTAAAGATTTTTAGTCAGTTTATTTTATCATATAAATGACACAAAATAACAGTTACTGTAGCCTTTAAATATTGGATGCTCAATGCTCATAAACATTTTGAAAAATTACTTAATTACTTTAAGACTGAAATGGTATACACTATTTAAATTATAAAATATAATAATGCAATATCTGTAGCCGTAGTGGCCATTACTATACTATAGGATGCAGCATTTTAAAACTGTTATTCACACAATACACTAGGATTGAAAATGTACCAAAACAATTATTATTATATTTTTATATACCATTAACGTTAACTCACAGTATTTATATATGTATGCACTATGTATGCAGTATGTATGTATTATGTATGCACTGTAGTCATTGCCTTGTTTTGCTGTATATATTATTTATTTAAATTATAGAAAAAAATATAAAGTTTTGTATTTTCAAACTATAATCCATAATTTATCTTCATTAATGTAACAAAACGAACCAGCCAATACGGTTAACGAGTTAAGACTTTAAAATATATTTAAAGAGCTTTCTTTATCATTTATAATGTATAGGATAAAGCCCCCTTTCAACGATGTTGAAGAATTTATTTTTTATTATTAATTTAAACCTTTCAAAATCACTGAAATCATTTGAAATATAACCAATTATTAAAAAATATTGAGTTGTCATGGAGATATTGGATTCTGTATGTAATTACTATATTTGTTAACGGTGGATGAATGAACCTGAAGTAAAAACACACCTTTCCTTGTCTACATTTCTTCAATCGTCTCACTTCCTCCTTCTCCTTGTCTACATTTCTTCAATCGTGGCAACTCATTTGCATATATATTTATTAACCTCTTCGAGTGGTGCTAGTCAGGGGACATACAACCGGTGGTAGTATCTTTGCGATAGACATCCAAATACCAGGTAGAGGCGTTGGAATCGATTGAGAGTCAAGCTCAAAAGCTTGTGGATGATACTATCTTTATTAAGAAAAAAAACCAGGGTTTTGAACTTCGTCGCAGGGTGGCCAATCTATCGATCTTTTATCCGATATATTCTGAAAAGTTTGTTAAAACTCGACACATTCTGAAAATTAGATTACTTTACTTTATTACCCTCCATTCCATTGCCGGACAACGAAAATTTGGAAGTTTCGTACATATCGTTTTGCTTCAAATTTATTGTAAGGGCAGCGAAACTAGTTAATAGGTCTAGGCAAGCATGCTACATCTTAAACTACAACCATGCTTAGTATCAGGGATACTATAATCAAAGGCAATTTTTAAATTAAATATTGACTAATTTTTTCGCTCCCTCAAGTTTTGGTTAAGGCATGTGTTTGACAAGTTTAAATGTACTTATAATAGTAATAGTATTAATTAAATTGTCTTTGTGTTGTTATACTGATAATAAATATGTATTTGTACGTATTCTAAGTAGCAGTTATAACGAAATAATTTACTTTTAAATATCCCTGGACCCTGGAGGTTATGTTATGGATATGCAACCATCCTCGCTTATTTTGATTGTTGCCCAAATACCTTCGTGGAAACGTCACAGTGATGATACTAATTCGAATCCCTCTTCATCTCTAAAAAATACCATAACCATGTCTTTAACGTCAAAACCATCTTAACTCTGCTTTATACTATCTAATTCAGTGGTTTTCCGTCCATAGCTTAAATTTAACAGTTCCAGTGTAAGGCGGTAGTGTTTTCTAAAAAGCGCGTAAGTCCTAATTTTTTAGTTTCCAGTGAGAATGTAGCCATTGACCTTTTAACCAAAATTAAATTCTTAGGCATGATACTCTATCGCAAACTGAACAGAATTTTCCATATAAATGTTTATTTAAAAGATGTGAAAAAACAAGTACAATGATATGGTCCACAGTCACGTAGACTAATTATATATAAATTAATAATTTAGATACATAAAATAAAACGTTAATGTAAAATTAAATTATTTAAAATTGAAATGTCTACGTTTTATCCTGGACAAACGCAGTGCTGGATGAATGTGTCGATCCTCCATTAAATTCTCGTCGTTAGTTCTTTTGTGATCGCCTTGTCTTTAAAATGTTTTAGCTCTCATCCCACCATTTTATCCAACTGTTATCAGATTAACTCAGCCCGCGTCTTCCAAAACCTCTTATTTTAGAATGTTATATTAAATTTGTTTCACTTTCTTATTATAAACCTTTGATATATAATTCTACTATTATCACAGATCTTGGCTTGGTGCAAAGATTGGTTGAAAGTAGCACAAAATTTTCCAAATTTTATGTTAGTTTTAATTATTTTAAAGTATATTTATTTGAATATCTGTTCTGTTTTAGATTTTACTAACAAAAAATTTTACTGTTTGACTTTGGAAGAGAATGTAATTATTTGATAAACCGACCAATTTGCTCCGAGTCTTTCCCAACTTACGTGAGATTGGCAAAACACATCGTGCACGTATGAAAGTCATATTTTCAAGAATTGAATTGAAAGTTCATTATCCCCGACAAGCTTTACATTTATAATATCAGTTCTCCATTTTCAGACGGTACCGTTGTATACAATATTTATAGCAAAGTTATTAAAATATGGTTACAAATTATTTGTACTTATCTCGAATTTCAAATGTGACCTAAGAAATCAAAACATGGGACCAGGGAAGTTAAATGTTTGCCACATTTAAGAATAATAAGGAATATTAAGTCAACAACAAGTATTCTTTTTTATATTAATAGTAAATGTACACTTTAAATAAATATTAAGTTAATGTAGATTTGATGCATTATTTCTCATAAAATAACAATGTGAAGACGCTCGACAACCGAAATGATATTTCCACTACGTCATATTTTATGTTTTTACATATTCACCATATAATCATATAATTATTTTACAACTAGAAGTATAATGAAGGTCGGTTAGTTCAAAGACAAGATTTGGAATTATAATTTTTTAGTCATGATATTTTAGTGTATATCTCAGTTGTTGCCTCAGCTAGACCTGCAGCACTCTATTTTATTATATTTTATTATATTTTCTATCAATGTTAGTAATATACTGACTTAAATTAGCTAGGAGCGCGTACCAGATCTCAATTTTGATTGATGTGTTAGATTGTGTGTATATTGAGCGAAGCGAGGTGTAAACAACACCTATTTTTGAAGATGAGACACATTATTACCTTTTTTTAAACAGATTTTTTTTAAACCCCCGCTGAACTGATGTCTATCAGTGTACAAGATTCGTAACTTTCGGATATACCGTTTTTGATTGAAGCTTGAACAAAAGATTCAGAAAATATAGAGAGTCTATCATAGAGACCTTCGTTCAATTAATACATTTCCTTTCATTCAAAGTTGGTATCACGTAAACATTACTATTTAATGACAACACTATGCATGTGGCCTCTCATCTACATTCAATTAGAACACCTTTAAATTGGAAATATACATTTTATTACAAGTAACGTTTTACTCAACCGTATTCCATAAAGATAAATCTTATCAATTGTAACCGTAATTGTGCAAAATGTAAGGATTATTATCTGTTATTTGTTTAATTATATTATTGTTCATGTATAACGATCGAAACAAAACTATCAACTAGTAATAATATTATTGACAAAATATGCAAAATGACAAATACTTATATACAACATATCATTTAGCTACTTACAAATCTAAACCTACACGAAATAAATAGTATTAAGTATTTAATATAAATGTAAATATATAAATGGTAATATTAAAAAACAAACGCAACTTGCTTTATTATCTAATCCTATTAAATTTAAGAAAAACATTGTTTCATTAAAACATTAAACTCATTTCATAATAGTTAAAAAAATACCAAAAACAGCTATTACGTATTGTCGGAGTTAAGACAATATAAACAACAATTTCAATTACAATAAACAACTCAAATAATCTTTGAAATCAAAATGTTTTTAGTAAAATTAATATTAAAAACTCGTAACCGCGAGCAGCACTCGTTCACGAGTATAACGCAAGGGTCAGCCATCACCCCCGCATTATATTTGAGGGACGAGGGCAATCGGACCTCCAACGTTACCACTAGTAATGTAGTAACTAAGGAAGTAGTTGCGATGTAGCAAGATTCTTAAATAACATTAACAACAACGTCAAACAAACTGGGCAGTTATTCGCTAAAATACAACTATGTTATGCTCGATACTGTAGTTGAAATTGTAAAGCGAAGGAACGGTTTCCCAGAATTAACGGATGCGAATCCTAGTCCTATCGATTAATTTTCTTTCTTTGTTTTTTTTTTAACAGAATAAGATTTTAGGGTTTTTTATTTCAGCTAAGCATATTATATTACTCTTACGTATATTGTATGGTTGTATCGCTCTATGGAGACGAAACTCCATTTATACGCTTAAATTATTATAATATTTATTTTTTATTCATTTGGCTCATAGTCAAAATAAATTAGAATTCAACTATAGCGTGGTACAAAGAGAAGACTAGAACTAAGTAAGAACCTATTACTTATATACCACGCTACTATTCATTTTATGGAGCTCTCACGTTTACAAGGATTAATGGTATACTAACTGTAAAGTTTCAGATTATAAATAATTCAATAAGTCATAATTTACTCATAATTATAATATTAGTAATTATGTAACTATAAATATTGTAAGTGCTTACAAGCAAACAACATGTGTAGAACGGTTAACTAGTTGCTTATTGCTGGGTCTCTTTGTCATCCACATATTCTATGTTAAACTGAATAACAATATGTATTGAATTTATATTAGCGCTACCAAAACAAAATAATATGTAATATAATGCGTTAGAAAAATACCCGGCCAATTTTATTGTGGTATTCTTAGAACAGATCGGAATAGCAACCTACGTAGCTCTAACTTTAGTTTTGCGGGTATCATTTCAGGTCCTACTCGTATTTTGTTTAGTACGGTACTAAAATATTGTCATAAATAGAAATATTTCTCAATAACATGAAAATTTTGTTTTTAATGCTAACACGAATACTAAATTGTAAATAAATGCAATCTAAAATACCGTAACTGAAATTGAAGAAGGCGTATTATTTTAAGTTTAACAAAAAACGAAAAAATAAAACATACAGTTCTAAATACACCATACCAAATTTTATTACATATAGCAACTACCAAAAATGTATTATAAATACCGTTGATAATTTCAAACTTGAAACTTTTCAGCTTCAAATTAAAGTTTGCTATCTAGTCATCGCTAGTTTAAACATTCAGATTGAAAGTAAGTGTAAAATATCAACACTCTTGTTTTTCTTGAATACTTTTCTTAGTTATTTTATTACCTAAAGCAATTTGAATCTCAATAAAGGTTTTCCCTTTAGTTTCGGGAACGAATAATGTTATTAATATACCAACTACTAAACATACAAAACTGAAAATCCAGTACGTTTGAGACGGGCCGAGCGCTGAAGTTGTTTCTGCGAAGTATTTAGAAGTTATAAAAGATAGTAGAAAATTCCACCCCAAGCAAATTGAACAACCCAATGCTCGGGCTGGACCGTCGAATAACTCAACTGTTACTACAAAGACTAGACAGCCGATTCCTGGAAAAAACATAATTTAAAAAAAAACTTTTTTTTTTTAAATAGTTGAAAGGAATTACTTTTAACAGTTTTAGGACATCTATTTAAATGACTAAATTATTGTTTCACAAATTTATGATGAAATTTACATATATATTTAGGGTAGTTGTAAAATACACATGGCTTAAAAGTGGTTTAAGTTTTAAATATTTAATTTAATTGGATTTAGTGCACTTAACTTCATATTTTAACTTTGAAAAGCATTAAAAGCATCTCCTATAATATTTCTGTTATTGTTATATAGTTTAGCGATTTTAAAACCTTTGTTTGGAGAACATTGTCATTATTTAAAGTACAACTCGAATAACTTTCACTTGGTCATGAACGTCACGTTTGCATGCTATACCAGAAAGCAATAGCGATAAAATCCATACTTAAGAATCTTTTTATATGTAAAATGGGCTTGTCTGATATTTCTGGTGATATAATTCATTCGTGCTTTAGGCTTGGTCATAATACCAACAAGCCAAGGCCCATTCTAGTAATATTTTTAGATTTGGAATCGATCGGGCATTATAATATCAGAGTTCTTAACTAAATCGAGGCATGCTACCGTCATGGAAGCAAGAAAACACTTCAGGATGCACGATTGCTCGTCTTCGGAGACAATTTAAGAAATAATTTCATGTGTCTTCATAATTTATCTGAGCATTCTTCAAATTTAATCTACTTTTTTAAATTTTAAATTTTGTAAACAAACAGGTATTTGTAAATCATATCGAAGAAGTGACAGTTCAAAATTATCATTTTGTACTCACAACTGTCAGTCGACTATTGGCAGCTCACAGATGACAATACATTGTCTTTTCTTAATACAGAGTATCATCATGTGATATAAAGCCTTGTTTTTAAAGATTTTGTAATATTATTATAATTACTTAATGTTTACAGATATCTCATTTACTATTCCCTGGTAGAAATTGATAAATGTTTTTTTTTTGGGTTTGATGTTTTTATTCAAAAGGAAAAACTATATACTTAGTGGTTGTTCTTTTGATAACATTATTATTATTATTTTTTCTATTATTTTTAGTTATAGTGTTTATTCATTATTATTTTGTATAATTATTTTTATTTTGTTTTGATCTTTTTTTATATTCTTTATTATTGTATTTTAAGTTTAGATCATATTTATATTATAAAATATGCCTTTCGATTTTGTGGATGATGCTTATAATGATTGTGTATCATGCTCTTCGCCCGCCAGTTTTCTTAGTGTCGACAGTGACATCTATTATAGTAACTTATTGAATAATCAACTGATAACGATTTTTACACCTTCTTTTTTTCTCCTTCAGTAGTGGCGTAGTTGATGCTATTCTAATATCTGAAACTTTCCTTAAACCGTCTCTTCCATCTTCTCAGTTTCCCCTTCTCAATTAATAAGAAACGATAGAATCGGGAAGGGTAGTGGTAGAGTTGCAATTTACCTTCGGACTTATATTCCATATGCAATTGTTTCAACTTCTCCCTCGCAATACTCCGAGTCAATAGAATATCATTTATCGAAGTTTGCGTTTTAACACTTGTTTAATTAAAAATGATTCTCGTGCTAATAAATTACTTTCTATTACTTCATCATACAACTTACACATATTAACTTTAAATGCTACTCACAATTCACCTAACACTTCACCTTCCTTGCTAGAGTTAATACTTGTCTCATAGCCTGATTTTGTTCAAGCTCAAGGTCAAATATCATCATGTTTTTCATACCATGACCTTATTTATTTGTCTGTGAAAATTCGGCCTCCTAAGTCAAGATCTAGTCTAAGAGTAAATATAGATCTCAACGAACTTAACATCTATTTTTCTACTTCCCCCTTAATTCCAGATTCCTGTACCAAATCTAAAACGTTATCATTAATTTCAAATCTGCATATTTCATTGTATTCTCCATTTATCTTCAATGATGTAACTGAGTCTGATGTTACCAATCATATAAAAAAGTATTACTTCTTCTGCCATGAGCAATGACAACATCAGCTCACGTATAGTTTTTTTACATAAGTAAAGAAACTATAAACCTGATTTACTTCCAATCTTAACTCATATAATAATCTATTCCCTTTCTTCCAATACTTTCTCATCAGACTGGAAGATTGTTTATATTATCCCTCTTCATATCAATAATATAAACATTCCGTACATAATATATGACGGTAGCATTGTTTCTTACTGTAAGTTAGCTAAAAATCTTGGTCTGACAATAAATGAAAAATTCTCTTGGACCTCCCTAATCAACGAGGTTTCTAAAAAAATATTTCATTCTTTTCATTCCATCAAGTATCTGCAAAACTTTCTCCCTCACAAAACCCAGATTATGTTGGTGCAAACTCTGATTCTTCCTCTTTTAGACTATGCAGATATCTGTTACCCCTACGTTACTGGAGAGGGTCTAAATAGGCTGAAGCGTTTCCAAAATGTTGGCATACGCTTTATCTACGGCCTCAAGAAGTTCGATCACCTCTCAATTTATAGAAAACCATTTAATTGGCTTCCGATTCGTGACCCTAGGAACTTACATTCACTTTGTTTTTTATTTAAAATATTATTTAATACTGCATGTACGAATTATCTTCATGAACGGTTTAAGTTTTTATATGACTTTGACGCCGATTGCGGATCACAACTTCACAGTATTTTGCAGTACCCCACTACCACTTCTAAGTCCTATTCTAATTCCATTACTTTTCACTCTATCAAACTGTGGAATTCACTTCGCTATTCCATTAGAAGCAGTCCTATTCTGGTAATTTTTATGTCGAACATTACCTGTCGTCGTGACCTACTTGGCATGCTAAATACATGATCGATTTTTTTTAATATTATTTTTATTATATATAGTTTTAGTTAATTTGGTTCAATTTTTTGTGTCTTTTTTTCTTTAAATTCAGTTTTATTTTATGTGCACTGTGTATTCTCCATTTCTTTGCTTTGCTGTAAGAAATCTCTAGTAGAGCTCGCCTTTTGTGCAATTTTTATTATTCATATGTTTAAAGATTTGCTATGTGTACAATAAAATGTTAAATAAATGAATAAATATTCTTACCAACATTAAAGCTGAAAGTACAGAGTATTAAGGATATAATAGGAACATAATTCAAGAAACCAGTGACTGTGTAACCTTTAATACTTGTGATCTGGAAGAATGTGCCTAGGCCAACCTGAAATTATATAATAAACATAAAATTTTTCTTTAACGATCAAAATTTAATGAAATCAAACTTTCTAAAACATTTTCAATACTCGAAAGTTATTTAACAATTTAAAAGTATGAGTAAAGAAATAATATTTGTGCTGTACTCACCATTCCGATAAACATTCCAACAATCGAGTAAATCATAATAGGTCGTCTCCCAAACATTTTTGTTAAGAAAGTAGTAACAATGGCGGCAAATAGTTGTATGAAACCTATTACAACTGAAGCGATCTGTGGCTGCACCGTAGTATGAGATGACTCCAAAATAGTTTGCATATAAAACAACACTGAATTGTATCCTATCCCACTGGTACCAGTGGAGATCAAAATACCTAGAGACAGTGATTTTAAAAATATCTTGTTTTTCAACAACGCAATCTTATAAACCTTAATTTGCTTGCTTAATTTGTAGTCCTCTAACTCTTGTTTGATAATATCTTCGGATACTCGGATTTTAGCCAGGACTTCAATAGCTTCATTGACACGACCTGAAACAATGATATTGTTTTTACAATCATCTTAAATAAATAAAAAAAATTGCCTTTATTGCTGTTCTTTACATTTTTTTTTTACTATAGAAACTTTCATTTTATACTCTTTACTACTTATATCTTTTATTAATTTGAACAACATCTTTTCCAGAACAGCTTGTCTTTCGACATAGGCCTCCTCTAAAATTTTGCCCTTTTTCTCTGTCTTTGGTTGTTCTCATCCATATCGGACCGGCTACTTGATATCATCTTTCAGGCGCTTAATCGGTTGTCCTCTGCTTTTTTTGCAATATTTTGATTTTTTCACGGGAATGCGTCATCGCGCCCGTAAGCTATCGGATGAGAGGGCGCAATTCACACTTTCTGGAGTTCGGACATCCCGCAGGTTCAAAACTAATCCCCAATCGGTGCAGGGTGTTATTATGTGCTTCATTGGCCCTACGTCTTAAATGCCTTGGTCTACTGCCGAATTTCTACCTTTATGAACTGATTAGGATTTATAAAATATGACAAACAAGAGAAAAAGAAAGAGTTTGAAACAGCGGCCACATACCCTCTTTTTTAAGAGTGCATCTCATCAATATCAGAGGCCTACACTCAAATATCACTCCTATTCACCATCACATCGAAACATATAAACCCCATCTCCTGTTCCTCCAGGAAACCCAAATTAGATGCCCATCCAACCTGTCATACTTATCTTACCTTCGAGCAAATTTTATAACACGTTCGGGTGTTATCATATACGCCAGTGATGACAGTTTCTGGCGTCTCCCTAAATTTGTAGACCCTCATTTTTCGGTGATATGGATACTGATTGACAGAGGAATTGAGAACATTCTCCACGTCCTTATTAACCGGTCACATAGCGGAGATACGGAAACAACTAGGCTCACTAACTAACTCAGCGAGGTGGCGGACTTAGCTCTAAAAGCGTTCCGTCGGCTCAACTGGTGTTATTAGGGGATTTTAATGGCCATCACCAGGTTTAACTATATCCATATCTAGACATACTGACAGACGAGATGTCTTGCCCTCTCGTTAGACCTCACCCAGCTGGTCCAAGGATCCACTAAAGTGTCAGACAATGAATATGACTATGACCTCTCCGAGTAATTAAAATCCAGTTACTTGGAGAGGTCAAGGTCGACCGCATTAACGTTTCACTTCAGGCAGTCTCCAAATAGGGCGATGCCAACCTGTTTACGTTTAATGCAGTGAAGACCCAGGCCTATCTTTTCACTGCCAAATGGAAGCTATTGGATCTGGCTTATAGATTTTCTATTGGTATAATTTCTAGTTTTGGTTTTAACATGCAGGTTTTCTTATAGTTAAATTCTTTGTAAACATTCTTTACATTCCGCTTCTTTCAAGATATTTTTTTCAGTTTATGGTTAATCCTAATACTTTCGTTTATATTTTAATATTTTTTTCCATTGTAATTTGTTTCTTTCTTTGCAAAATATTATTTCCCTTTTTTTTAAAAGTAGTTAGTTGTGTCTACTCAAAAATGACTTGGTTTTGTCTGTTAGCCTCTTCAGTTTCATTTTAAGTATTTTTTATTGAATCATATTTTTCTTGTGTTGTTTTTTTGTTTTGATATATTGAAGTTGATTTAAATTTTTATATTGCCCGTTGGCTAAAATCCACATACATTTCGTTGCCATTTTTATAATCATGTTTGTATTTATCAAACAGTGGCTTTAATGGGATTGTAAGAATAGTTCGAGCTGTAGATTGCAATGCTACTTGTGAGAAAATAGTAGTAAATTTTTGTGTAAAAAAATTTAAAACATTTAAAAAATACGGAAGAGTTATATATTGTATCATATTTATTTATTATTAGGCTCAAAAAAAATTAAATTTGAAAAAAATATTGTAAATATCAAACCTTTAGAATGCAAATAGACAGGACTGTGAGGAATAAATGGCAGCGGCAAGGAAGTTATAACAATTGCTGTTGCAAAGAGAGCATTAAATGCTCTATATGACATAAATGGGCCCACAATAAATACTATGACCATGCCCATACTTGAGAGAATATTTAGTATGGTACCAACACTTCCACGATGCTCTGTCTATAATAAAAGGTAAGTTGTATAGCATTCATGTAAAAATCAATTTCGTTGGGTGAACCCAATTTTTCTAAAAATACAATTTGATATGTTTTCATGGTAACAGACAACTACATTAATACAAAACAAAAGACAGATTTTTTTATATGTACTTACGGATGAAATTTCTGACACGTATACTGGAACAAATAAAAAAATGCAGCAATCGGTGGAAATTATGACAACACGGCACAATGTCAACATCCACACTTCCGTTACAAATATGGTCCAAACAGCGGCAATTATTCTCGGTATAGTGACTACAATAATAGAGTACTTTCTTCCTATTTTGTCTATCAGAATTCCTCCTAACAAATTTGCTGAAAGGATAAACAATGTTAAAATAAGATTTTGGTTTTAATGACCGAAGACATCTTGTAGACATTTTTTTTCTTAAAGGAGCTATCTTTGAAGTAACTTACTGACGATGGCGACCAAGTATCCTCCTGAAACGATCCACGATCCTTCTTCTTCCGTGATGGGTCTTGATAATGGAGTGTCAGTTCCGTTACTCAGTTTCACAATCATAGGAGACGGCCAGACCACACTTATTCCGGTTGTTAATGATCCAAAATTAACTAAAATAAATAAGAAAATTTAATCCTTAAATCATTATATATGAATTAGGCGTCATTGATGTTTATACTCAGATTTAAAAATGTGACTTTTATAATGAGATTTAAAAAAAACTTGCACTCAGCACTTTTAATTGATTTTATAACTATTAGTTCAATTACAGCATAACAATTATATTGTTAGCACAATAAAAAGTATTAATCAAAGAAAAACAGCTTGACTAAAAATGAATATAATAATGTGATAATATAATATAATAGTACTGAATTATATTATTATATTGCTTTCCTAACTTCCAATTTGGAATTAGACCAATTCAATACAATATTTTTACCTAAAATATTAATTACATTGTCTTTGATTTCTGTAAAATAAATGAAAAATAATTGGTTAATAATTAAATCATGCATTTAATGAAAACACTAAAAACTATAAATCAATCTTTTGAAATAAACAAAGGTTAATTATAATCCTTTTTTTTATATTACTTAAATATCCCAGTAATTGTATATAGTTCTCTATTTTAGTACTTTTCTAATGTTGGAATTCATTATCTTTGTATTTAACAGAAAAAAATAGGTGGAATAAGAAATAGTAGGTATGTCTGTATAAAAAAATAAATATTACCATATAATGCTCATTTTAGATATGGAGGAAAACTATTTTGGAATTATATTAACTTAAACTAAATGATAACACTAGAATTGCTATTAGAGATTAACATTTACTTATCTATATTATTATTTATAATGTGCATTTTATAGACATTTCGTATGTTCTAAATACATACGATTATCTTACTTAGAATGGATGGTTTAAGCGTTTCTTAAAAAAAAAATGTTATGAAAGTAAACAACCAGGACGCTTCTTATCTTACGTTTTTATCACGTCTTACATTTTTTAGGGTACACCTACCGTCGAAATACAAACATGTAATGTTTTTATTTTAAAACACTATGATATGCCGATGAATCTTTTATCTTTATATTTATATACCGCTTTTTTAGGTGATTTAACAAAAAATATTTATAGTCAAATACCGTTTTGACTTTCCCAATTGGTTGATGATAGAAATCCAATAAAAATTCTAACAATTCTGCGAAATAATTATAATTTTAATATCTTAATTTCAATATTGGTTAATACATTAAGCATTTCCTAGTATGATATAGATAGATATAAAAATAATTGTTTTTCTTCAAAGAACAAGATCGAAACCAACATAGTTATATTTTTATTAACGGGGAATATAATGCATATCTTTTAATTTAAAGACAAACTTTGGTTTAGAAATAATTAAGTACATAAAATGTTAAATTTCGAAGTCATGATAATTTAGTATATAACTGAAGGAGCATTACCACGAGTTCTACATTTTTGTGTTTTAATTATTTCATTAAACTACTCTAACTCTTGTAAATAATCTAAGTCCATATCAGGTAAAGAGTATTATTTAAAGAAAGTTTGGCTCCACATGGTCTCAATTTGTTATTTTACTTCTACGATCACCTAAAAGTCCGCTGTAAAAATAGTAAATATAAATATTTACAATTAATAATGCTTTATTTAACAATGCTTTATTTATTTAATTTTATTCAATACCTGTAACGGTAATACTATAACAAGATATAGAAAGTAACAAATACGTACATACAATATATATACAGATACTTCTAAATCTAAACCTACATGCAATTAATTGCATTTAAGTTTAAAATGTTGTTATTTAATTAAATTTAAGATAAACATTGTTTCTTTAAAACATTAAAGCTATATCTTAATAAAAAATATATATATTTACCAATAGCTGCTATTAAGTATTGTCGGAGTAGCGGAGAAGGTAAATTTATTTTCATTGTAGATTATTTTTAATAACTATCGTTGAACAAAATTCACAATTACGAAATTTTTAATATAAATTACACAAAAACAATTATATAAATTATTGTTATTTTAAGAAGGTTTAAAAAATTATGTACCCAATGCCATACTAGAGGCAAATGAGACGAGGTGCCTAATGATCTATTAGTTACTACTTACCGCACACTATTTGAGATACACTGATGACCTAGTTAAAGCGTAGGCACTTTAATCGAACGTAAAATTGTAATTACATAACCTACGTTGTATTGCTATTTTATAATAACTTTTAAAATTATGTGTTGAAAATATGTAATAAAAATACATATTTTTACCTTTATAAACCTTTTTCTTCAAGGTATCTTCACTATTGGAACTTTAATTGTATGCAATATTCAAAGGATAAATAAAACAATACACTCAATTGCTATGACAGTTACTATGTCGAACTATCAATGAATATACATTGCGTTTCATTTCCTACTCTAAAAATAATAATTTCTTTCTTCGTAACACTCTTGACAGAGCGGTCGTGGTCGCTACGAAAGGGCTTCTGTGGCGATAGATTTGATTCGGCATAATCACCTGGCAATCACTCATTCCTTCACACTAAGGACCGTCCACAGTTGACAAAACAGAAAATTTTTTAATAATGTTTAAAATAAATATTTCTTACTACAAATGATTTGAAGGTTAAACTGATATTTTGGTATTTATAACATTTTACTATTATTTATAAAATATTTATACTTGTATGTCATGTTCGCGCATAACTTCTTCAAAACTAGTCAATTAATTAAAACGTGAATTGGCAGTTAGAAGCATTAAAAACTAGAGTTGTGACCTTCCTTAGTGTGTCTTCTGAACCGAGCAGTGGTCTCTGCCGGTTACATACATTTATAGTAGGTATTCTAAATTAAATATCATATTTCCTACAATCATTGTCGGTTTTCATATTTTTGCCCGGTTTTATCAAAATTGCGTCAGACCATCGTGCTTAAAAATATCATTTTTTTCCTGTTACATTAAAATTGTTTAGTTATGTCTTTCAAAACGTTTGACATTTTTTGATTATCGTTATAATTCATTTTACAAATACAGCGCCCTTTTAATGCAAGGTTTAACGCAATGTATTAACTATTAGACAATTTGCTCACATTGTTTTGGGCGTACAGTTGTAACTATCAGAACCGCGAAGGGCACTTGCTTCTGTCCTGTCATCAATTTACGCCCTACCCCTAAGCAATAATTTATAATGACACCATAAATATCATTATAAATTTCAAATTCCCTGTGTAGCAAAATTTAATATTTTTGTCTCATTTAAAATCAAAAGTTTTCATTTGATGACCTTAAGAATCAATCTTGGTCATAAATTTTCTTGTTTGTCCTTATGCATGATTTTTTAAAGGTGGCTATTAGGGCGGATGTTGACAAAAGTCTTGATGCCAGTTATGATAACTTATTTAATTACGTCATCCGTGGTATCTCTCAAAATTTCTATGCTCGGTTCCTCAAGCAGGGTTCAGTTCCGGGGCTGTTTTGAGGTAACTACTGCATGCGATCTTCACTCTTTATGCTTTAGTAAGATACAAATTTTCTAGTTTGTGCTTGATTTATATGTCTTTGGAACATGGCGTCAGCTACTGTTCTGAATCCAACAATAACTATATTCTCCGAAACGTGCTGGCGCAAACAAGCATAGTGGCCTAAAAGATAACCACTGAAACAAAACCTTTTTTAAACTCAAGATTTTAAGACATGCACAAATTGCATTTCAATATAAATTGTGTTAAAACGACCAAATATATAATTTATCTATCACTGCTGTTGTTCTTGTTAATTTTGATGCATCATTAATTTTTCTAGAAATAACCTCGCTTTTATAATTTAATTCATTGTTGGTTTGACTTTATATATATTAGTATAAGTTAAAAAAGTATTAAAAACACAAAAAAATTTTTACTTGGTCACTTTCTTAAGAAATGACCAATGTCCCAATATCGACGATCTTATATATAATGGAGAAATAGTAAATTTATAGAAACGAGTCTTGATACTGTAACTGAATTTGTTTAACTGCGAGAAGGTTTTCAATAATAAGCGGTTCCGTATTCTGCTCGTATCCATTAATTTTTTTCTATTTTTTTTAATAATAAAAAATCAAGATTTTTTTAAATGATTTTTAATATAATTAAGCATACGTTGCATGGTTGCATCGCTCTAGCGAGAGGACACTCCATGGATGCTCTTTAAACTTATTTAAACAATATATCGTTTTATAATATTAACCTACAGTGATACCTAATATGTCAGAACAAATTAGAAGTCAAGTAAAGCGTGAACGAAAAGAATTGACTAGAACTAATAGGAACCTGTTAACTAAACTACCACGCTTCTATTCATTCTATGATGTTCTCACATTTACAAGGATTGAAGGTATATTAACATTAACATATTTTAAATAAAAATAATTATTTACATATAATTATAATAATAGTAATTATATTATTAGATGCTTACAGTTAAGCAACATGCGTTGGACTGTAAAAAGTTGCTTATTGCAGGGACTCCTGTACTTCAACGTAGTTCTTAGCTTATAAAAATAACTAAAACTATTTAATTTATATTAAAGCTCGTAATCAAAACATTATTTATAATATAAGTCGTAGAGTGATGGAGGAAATATAGATCTTTGCTACATTTTTAAGTTAAATTAATCTAAGCGCTTAATTTTGTTTAAACATTTTAAAAACCTCTATTCGATGAGTATTGTATCAAAATATCATATTACACAATTGATCACTGATATAGATTGAAAGTGAAAGAAACAAATATAAATACATTAATATTATAAAATAATGTATACATACAATGTTTTCATATTATATATAGCAATTTTAATCAAATACCTGAAATATTCTTCTTATTGCTAACACAAAACTAAAATGTTAACAATTGCAAGTAATTAAAGCCTCATCACAACTAATTTCAAAATTCAGCTTATGAAACTGAATGCAAAACATTAACACTCTTCTTTCTCTTGAATATTATTCTGAGTTATGTTATTGCCCAAAGCAATTTGAATCTCAATAATCGTTTTTCCTTTAGTTTCGGGAACGAATAATGTTATTAAAACACCGACTACAAAACATACACAACTGAAAAACCAGTAGGTCTGAGACGGGCCAAGTGCTGAAGTCGCTTCTGCAAAGTATTTTGAAGTTATGAAAGCTAATAGGAAAGTCGACCCCCAGCAAATTGAACAGCCCAATGCTCGAGCTGGTCCGTCGAATAACTCAACTGTTACTACGAAGACAAGACAGCCAATTCCTAAAAAAAAAACAATTTTTTTAACTCATTCATAACGACAAGTGTAGATATTCTTAAAACAAGGCAATTCGTCTTGTGCTTACAAGGAAAAAAAATTATGTAAAACTATGAAAAGGTTAAGCCTTTTTGGGTAATGTTCAAAAATGTATTTTGTGCATACTTATATAAAAAGTATTAATAGTCCATTAACAATAAAAGACTTATAATGAAATAGAAATAAGTTTGATAAAAAAAGAATAAGTATCAAAAACATTAAGATTATTAATTTTAATTATGAACATCTATATACATAACTACACTGTCGATTTCAAATTAATGATAATAAATAATAAATATTCTTACCAACATTGAAGCTTAATGTACAGAGTATCAAGGATATAATAGGAAGATAATTCAAGAAGCCAGCGACTGTGTAACCTTCCGTACTTGTAATCTGGAAGAATGTGCCTAGACCGACCTGAAATTATAAATGTAAATAATTAAAACAAAAGAATAGGAAACAAACATTATAATTATAATACTAATATAAATTTTCTTTAAATGTATTTATTTTCTTTAACGATCAAAATTTAATAAAATCGAACTTTCTAAATTACTTTCAACACTCGAAAGTTATTTAACAATTTAAAAGTATGAATAAAGAAACAATATTTGTGCCGTACTCACCATTCCGATAAACATTCCAACAATCGAGTAAATCATAATAGGTCGTCTCCCAAACATTTTTGTAAAGAAAGTAGCAACAATGGCGGCAAATAGTTGTATAAAACCAATTACAACTGAAGCGATCTCTGGCTGCACGGTAGTATGAGATGACTCCAAAATAGTTTGCATATAAAACGACACTGCATTATATCCTATTCCACTGGTTCCAGCGCAAATCAAAATACCCAAAGCTAGTGATTTTAAAAATGTCCTGTTTTTCAACAACGCAATCTTATCAATTTTAATTTGCTTGCTTGATTTATAGTCCTCTAGCTCTTGTTTGATAATATTGTCGGAGTCTCGGATTTCAGACAGGACTTCAATAGCTTCATTGATACGACCTAAAATAATAATTCTCTTCTTTATTCATGATCATGTTATTACCATTTATCAAAGAGCAGCTGTTTTCAGGTTGAGGTAGAGGAAAACATATATTTTTAAATTATATATTTTTTTATGTTGTTATGTTGTTATGACAAATTAATTTAAAAATATATGTTTTCCATTAATTAGCATTTACTTTTTCTAAGAGTAGAGAGGATTTACTGAATTTTTTTTTTATTCTTCTATTTAAAAACTTATTATCTATTTGAATAAATAATTTGAAATATCAAACCTTTAGAATGTAGATAAACCGGACTTTGAGGAAGAAATGGCAGCGGTAAGGAAGTTACGACAATTGCTATCGCTAAGAGAGCATTAAATGCTGTATATGACATAAATGGACCCACTATAAACGTTATCACGATGCCCACACACGAGAGAATGTGTAGTAGTGTACCAAGACTTCCACGGTGCTCTTTCTAAAAGAAAAGAATAATTGTATATCTTCGTTAGTAACGATGTTCAAATCCAATATTTTGCCAAAGTTTTTAAAATGGTCATTTTAAAGTTATGGGAACCAAATGTTTTAATTACGTTTTTGATTAGCGAATGTTTTTCTTACATAGAGGCATAATTCCATAATAATATTAAAATCAAGAGAAAGACTTTCTATATATTTTTATACTTACGGATGCAATTTCTGAAACGTAAACCGGAACAACAATAAAAATGAAGCAATCAGTGGAAAGCATGACAATACGGCATAATGTCAACATCCACACTTCCGTTACAAATATGGTCCAAATAGCGGCAATTATTCTCGGTATAGTGACTACAATAATAGAGTACTTTCTTCCTATTTTGTCTATCAGAATTCCTCCTAACAAATTTGCTGAAAGGATAAACAATGTTACAATAAGATTTTGGTTTTAATGACCGAAGACATCTTTTAGACATTTTTTTTCTAAAAGGATCTATCTTTGAAGTAACTTACTGACGATGGCGACCAAGTATCCTCCTGAAACGATCCACGATCCTTCTTCTTCCGTTATGGGTCTTGATAACGGAGTATCTGTTCCGTTATTCAGTTTCACAATCATCGGAGACGGCCAGGCCATGCTTATCCCGGTTGTTAATGATCCAAAATTTACTAAAAGAAATGCGAAAATTAAATCTTACAATCATTAAATATCAATCATGCTTCATTGATGTTTGAAATTCGTTTTTTTCAAACGAACATCTTTCTTTAATGCGATCTTAGTGAATATAGGAAGATTTTTTTAAGAGAAAAAAAAAATCAGTATAGTGCAACTCCTTTGCTTGAGCAAATAAAAAAAAACTACATACTACATCATATTAGCTTTAGCTGGTATTTAGACTGATTATATTATACTTATTTGAAAAAGAAAACTTAATCATTTGTCTATTAAACCTTTGTAAGATTAACTTTTTCTTTATATGTGTCATTTTTTAATTTTGCTTTTGAACTCGGGACAAATTTGGGTGCCGTGCTTAAAAATTTATAAAAATTGATACTACTGTTATTCATTAATCGAACTTATATTTTTACTTCAGATATATCATGACGTATTAGTATTGTTGTAACAAGGAAAAGTAGTAATTAAAGAGAAACAGCTCCTTCGCATAGAATGCATTGTATTTGTTATTATATAAATTAAACAATGTTACTCATTACATAATAGTTAACTAGTGTAAAATCCAATGAGGTATTATGACGTATTGTGACGTAGACTAATGTTGATGTTATGACATAAACTAAGGTGTAGGTACAACAATATTCGGACAAGTAAGAATTGTATTTTTTTATAGTTTTCTGAAATTAATGAAATATTAAAAGAAAATATAAAAAATGACAAACAGTAATGTATATTATATTGTAGAGATATTTTTTAAATTTAAACTGATATGCAATTTTTATTAAGTCTATAACTATGTAAATATCGAAAATAAAAACATAATTTGTTTTACCATCTATTCCAATTAAATTTAAGAAAAACTATGCAGCGTGTAAATCTAAAACCCAGTTTTAATAGATAAAGAAGTATATTTACCAATAGCAGCTATTATGTATTGTCGGAGTAAAGATGAACAGAAATTAATCTTCATTGTAGAATTTTTTAATCACTTTCGATCACAAAGTTTAAATATACGATAGTTTTAGTATAAACTACACAAAAACTAATTTTGTTAAATTATTCTCAAATGTTATGATCACAATGCCATCCTGCAGGCAAATGAGACGAAGTGTCTGATGATCTGCTACTTACTAGCGCACAGTATTTGAACCATTGTGATGACTTAGTTAGTGCGTAGGCACTGTAGTAAAACGTAAAATTTTATCCGCATTGACGAAGTTTGGAAAACTGAATCCTATTTGACGATTTTGTTACTGCGTAGACACTTTGGTCATACGTAACATTTTTATTGCATTACCCACATAGCATTACTGAAATGAAAGAAATATATATATTTATATTTTAAAAATATAATCTAAAATTTATCTTCACTGTTGTAATAAAACGAACCTACCAACACGATTGACGAGTTATAGATAAATAGTAAAACCCTTCATTGCAAATTAAACAAAACAACGATGAAAACTTTTAATAATAAATGAAACAAACGGAAAACAGAACAGTATGCGAAGGCAGTTTTATTGCTAAAGGTAATCTCTGACAGTCAAACTTTAGATGATAGAATTGGAATAGAGATAGTTAATTGAGATTAAAAATAAATAATAAATATCCTTAATTTCATACAATATAACAATACTTACTAATAAACAACATTTAAAATTAAATTGCCTATAAAAATATATTATATATGTATAAACCAATAATACAAATTACTTATAAATATACTACATACTACGAATATATAGAATAATACTTATGAACTTTTATACTTCATTGTTAAAGAATTGTAATGATTTTGAACTACGGATATTAGATGGAAGAATATGCATAAGATACAGCTTTCATTGAAAAAGATTTATTTTTACAAGGCCAAAGTCAATATCAAAATCACAATCTTTATTGGAAGTAAGTTTGTTTACAAAACATTTTTTCATTGTTAAAGCTACCATCAGCTAGATATTGTCTCAGAACTGAGAAGAGGTGTCAAAAGAAACTAAGCGGGATTGTCTTTTTTAAATTTTTTTATAGCTAAACATTATATTTATATTAGTACTTGAAGTTGCCTGCCAGCGATTGCTTTATACCCAGGGTGCATGATCATGTAAATATTTGGAAATACTATAGTATCCGCAAGCACACAAATGTTCCTTAACTACTTTTAATTTTTTTAAAAAGGGTTGTTGTATTGCATAGTGTGTGCAGTAGGAGGAATTAATTGGTTACTGTTTCTGAAGCGGAGCTAAGCTTAAAATTCATATCGATATCGTAGCTAATTCCGTTGTCATTATTTGATCTTTTTCTTCGCCTTATTCGTCATAACACTCTTGACAAAGCCGTAGTGATTATTATCTAGCAACTTCGGTAAGAGCAGATCGCCACTTTCATTTATTCTATGGACTTCAAACTAACCAGAAAAAACTGAAATATGTAAATCAATGTTTCAATGTTCAAATTAATCATTAATGACCATATCTAAAAGTCATTTTAATATGAAAATTATTTTTCGGTATTTATTAAATTTTACCTATATTTATTTTATATAACATATGTTCGCGTATCACATAAAAATATTTTAAACTCATTAAAATGTAGCATTAAAATTAATTATCGTCTACAAAACATCTAAATCCAATATATAAAAGTTATGTAAAAATATATAGCAAAAACTTTTATGTGTGCAGCTCACACAATGCAAAATAAAACTTTTGAAAAGTATCCTACGAGAGAATAAGAAGAATTAAGAATGTGAGTAGGAGCAAGTTTATTATATTATTTTTATATCTTTTTACCAAACTCAAAAATTACGATATTACAAATATTATACACTAGCTGTGCCCGCGACGTCGTTTGCGTAGCTTATTGATTTAATGTCGGTAAAAAGTTGACAAAATAGTTTTTGTTTGTAATATTTACGGCTTAAATTTAACGTTGGCGAAACTACCACAAGAAAGAATATAGGTATTAACTAAGCGTTTTATTTATGTAAGACTTAGCTGCCATAGTAATTTCTTACTGATAGCAAATGTTATCAGTATACGAATTTAAAAATGTAGATGGAAAACGCGGGTTAAGTCATTAACCTATATAATTTCCAAAAAAAACAAAACGATAAGCTGTTTTGAAAACCCTGTAGCTCAATTTGTTTTGGAAACAAAACTAATATATGGCAAGTAGGTTTTTTTCGTAGAAATTAGACATTTTCTTACAGTAAAGGTTATCTTAAATGATGACCAATACATTCAGCTATCTTTTTTTTTTTTTTTATTATGTCTCGTGTCTCGTGCTGTTAGCCCTAATGGCTGTTACAGCGTCACCGGGGGTGATGGGCGATGGCTTAAAAAAGCCTCCGCCCTTGAAAATCCGAGCCTGAAGGGCTCGGGGGAAAATGTCCGTCTCAAGGGTGCCTGTAAGAGGCCGGACCTCGGCTTGAGGCGGCGTTCGTTCTAAGGCGGCAGAACGCCGAGGCAACGCACGCAATTTAGGTCCTCCCCTTCGCCGGCGAAGGCGGTGTGTGTGTGTTTGTAGAGTGAGCCCTGAGCGTCTGTTACGTCCGATGAACGTACAGGTATAATCATCTTTGTCGATGAAGATCGACTTGGGACGTCTCCTCCTATGGGGAACGTTGGGAAATGGTTTGTAATTGGTCGCCTCAACTATCAGTGGGTTGGGGTGGTTTTTAGCTCTATCAAAGTAGTTCTTAGAGAGCTCCTTGAAATATTGAGCTATGGTGGGTATGCCTAGGTCTCTATGGAGGTCTGTGTTACCTAAATACCACGGAGCCCCCGTGGCAATACGAAGAAATTTGTTCTGAATCACCTGAAGGGGATACAGATTTTTGTGAGCAAAAGCGACACTCGCATAAGACATAACTGAACGAATACAAGTTTTGTAAAGTGAGCACTTAATTCTAAGTGACATCATTCAGCTATCACTAGGCTATACACGATTTCGACAAAATCCGTTGCAAAAGTTTTGCGTTCTTCGTGCATAAACATACAGACAGACACTAAATGTAAATAAAAATAATTATTTGTTATCAATATCATCATCATTACTTATTAAACTCCCATTCAAAGTTAACAAATATATTCAATGTATAGAAACAGGTTATTTAAAGCTTCATTATATGTATAGATTACGTCATCCGATCCGTGTGCCTATCTGTGCCATTTTAGATGCCCTCCCGCTATTTTTAATATTTTATTACTTTATTCATATTATATACTAGATAAGAATAAATACTATAATATAATTTTCTGCAGTCTTTTTGGTCTAGTTGCATATTGTTAAACCTCTGATCTGGTCCTTAGCCATCGTAGAGAAGGTTTTTCATAAGAACAAACAATAAAATCTGTGACCAAGATTAAATGCTCTTTAAAGGTCACTCTTTAAAGGCGAATGGAAATGTTGATGCCATTTAATATAAATTAGTTATTTACTTTATTCGTGACTAATTTTCAAATTGATTTAATCAACCGTTGGTTTGATTTTTATGTGATATAATAATATTCAAAAACTGAAATATTTTATTTTACTTTGTCTTATTCTTACTTAACGCTGTGTCAATATATAGACTTATATATTTTTAGATAGAATAGTAAATTTATAGAAACGCGTCTGAATACTGTAACTGAATTTGTGTAACTGCGAGAAGGTTTTCAATAATAATCGGTTTCGTATTCTGCTTGTATCCATTAATTTTTTTCTATTTTTTTTAATAATAAAAAATCAAGATTTTTTTAAATGATTTTTAATATAATTAAGCATACGTTGCATGGTTGCATCGCTCTAGCGAGAGGACACTCCATGGATGCTCTTTAAACTTATTTAAACAATATATCGTTTTATAATATTAACCTACAGTGATACCTAATATGTCAGAACAAATTAGAAGTCAAGTAAAGCGTGAACGAAAAGAATTGACTAGAACTAATAGGAACCTGTTAACTAAACTACCACGCTTCTATTCATTCTATGATGTTCTCACATTTACAAGGATTGAAGGTATATTAACATTAACATATTTTAAATAAAAATAATTATTTACATATAATTATAATAATAGTAATTATATTATTAGATGCTTACAGTTAAGCAACATGCGTTGGACTGTAAAAAGTTGCTTATTGCAGGGACTCCTGTACTTCAACGTAGTTCTTAGCTTATAAAAATAACTAAAACTATTTAATTTATATTAAAGCTCGTAATCAAAACATTATTTATAATATAAGTCGTAGAGTGATGGAGGAAATATAGATCTTTGCTACATTTTTAAGTTAAATTAATCTAAGCGCTTAATTTTGTTTAAACATTTTAAAAACCTCTATTCGATGAGTATTGTATCAAAATATACACAATTGATCACTGATATAGATTGAAAGTGAAAGAAACAAATATAAATACATTAATATTATAAAATAATGTATATATGAAATGTTTTCATATTACATATAGCAATTTTAATAAAATACCTGAAATATTCTTATTATTGCTAACACAAAACTAAAATGTAAACAATTGCAAGTAATTAAAGCCTCATCACAACTAATTTCAAAATTCAGCTTATGAAACTGAATGCAAAACATTAACACTCTTCTTTCTCTTGAATATTATTCTGAGTTATGTTATTGCCCAAAGCAATTTGAATCTCAATAATCGTTTTTCCTTTAGTTTCGGGAACGAATAATGTAATTAAAACACCGACTACAAAACATACACAACTGAAAAACCAGTAGGTCTGAGACGGGCCAAGTGCTGAAGTCGCTTCTGCAAAGTATTTTGAAGTTATGAAAGCTAATAGGAAAGTCGACCCCCAGCAAATTGAACAGCCCAATGCTCGAGCTGGTCCGTCGAATAACTCAACTGTTACTACGAAGACAAGACAGCCAATTCCTAAAAAAAAAACAATTTTTTTAACTCATTCATAACGACATATGTAGATATTCTTAAAACAAAGCCATTCGTCTTGTGCTTACAAAGAAAAAAAAAATATGTTAAATTATGAAAAGGTTAAGCCTTTTTGGGTAAAGTTCAAAAATGTATTTTGTGCATACTTATATAAAAAGTATTAATAGTCCATTAACAATAAAAGACTTATAATGAAATAGAAATTAGTTTGATAAAAAAAAGAATAATTATCAAAAACATTAAGATTATTAATTTTAATTATGAACATCTATATACATAACTACACTGTCGATTTCAAATTAATGATAATAAATAATAAATATTCTTACCAACATTGAAGCTTAATGTGCAGAGTATCAAGGATATAATAGGAAGATAATTCAAGAAGCCAGTGACTGTGTAACCTTCAATACTTGTGATCTGGAAGAAGGTGCCTAGACCGACCTGAAATTATAAATGTAAATAATTAAAACAAAAGAATAGGAAACAAACATTATAATTATAATACTAATATAAATTTTCTTTAAATGTATTTATTTTCTTTAACGATCAAAATTTAATAAAATCGAACTTTCTAAATTACTTTCAACACTCGAAAGTTATTTAACAATTTAAAAGTATGAATAAAGAAACAATATTTGTGCCGTACTCACCATTCCGATAAACATTCCAACAATCGAGTAAATCATAATAGGTCGTCTCCCAAACATTTTTGTAAAGAAAGTAGCAACAATGGCGGCAAATAGTTGTATAAAACCAATTACAACTGAAGCGATCTCTGGCTGCACGGTAGTATGAGATGACTCCAAAATAGTTTGCATATAAAACGACACTGCATTATATCCTATTCCACTGGTTCCAGCGCAAATCAAAATACCCAAAGCTAGAGATTTTAAAAATGTCCTGTTTTTCAACAACGCAATCTTATCAATTTTAATTTGCTTGCTTGATTTATAGTCCTCTAGCTCTTGTTTGATAATATTGTCGGAGTCTCGGATTTCAGACAGGACTTCAATAGCTTCATTGATACGACCTAAAATAATAATTCTCTTCTTTATTCATGATCATGTTATTACCATTTATCAAAGAGCAGCTGTTTTCAGGTTGAGGTAGAGGAAAACATTTATTTTTAAATTATATTGTTATGTTGTTATGTTATTATGACAAATTAATTTAAAAATATATGTTTTCCATTAATTAGAATTTACTTTTTGTAAGAGTAGAGAGGCTTTACTGAAATATTTTTTTTATTCTTCTTTTTAAAAACTTATTATCTATTTGAATAAATAATTTGAAATATCAAACCTTTAGAATGTAGATAAACCGGACTTTGAGGAAGAAATGGCAGCGGTAAGGAAGTTACGACAATTGCTATTGCTAAGAGAGCATTAAATGCTGTATATGACATAAATGGACCCACTATAAACGTTATCACGATGCCCACACACGAGAGAATATGTAGTAGTGTACCAAGACTTCCACGGTGCTCTTTCTAAAAGAAAAGAATAATTGTATATCTTCGTTAGTAACGATGTTCAAATCAAATATTTGGCCAAAGTTTTTAAAATGGTCATTTTAAAGTTATGGGAACCAAATGTTTTAATTACGTTTTTTATTGGCGAATGTTTTTCTTACATAGAGGCACAATTCCATAATAATATACAAATCAAGAGAAAGACTTTTTATATATTTTTATACTTACGGATGCAATTTCTGAAACGTAAACCGGAACAACAATAAAAATGAAGCAATCAGTGGAAAGCATGACAATACGGCATAATGTCAACATCCACACTTCCGTTACAAATATGGTCCAAATAGCGGCAATTATTCTCGGTATAGTGACTACAATAATAGAGTACTTTCTTCCTATTTTGTCTATCAGAATTCCTCCTAACAAATTTGCTGAAAGGATAAACAATGTTACAATAAGATTTTGGTTTTAATGACCGAAGACATCTTTTAGACATTTTTTTTCTAAAAGGATCTATCTTTGAAGTAACTTACTGACGATGGCGACCAAGTATCCTCCTGAAACGATCCACGATCCTTCTTCTTCCGTTATGGGTCTTGATAACGGAGTATCTGTTCCGTTATTCAGTTTCACAATCATCGGAGACGGCCAGGCCATGCTTATCCCGGTTGTTAATGATCCAAAATTTACTAAAAGAAATGCGAAAATTAAATCTTACAATCATTAAATATCAATCATGCTTCATTGATGTTTGAAATTCGTTTTTTTCAAACGAACATCTTTCTTTAATGCGATCTTAGTGAATATAGGAAGATTTTTTTAAGAGAAAAAAAAAATCAGTATAGTGCAACTCCTTTGCTTGAGCAAATAAAAAAAAACTACATACTACATCATATTAGCTTTAGCTGGTATTTAGACTGATTATATTATACTTATTTGAAAAAGAAAACTTAATCATTTGTCTATTAAACCTTTGTAAGATTAACTTTTTCTTTAAATGTGTCATTTTTTAATTTTGCTTTTGAACTCGGGACAAATTTGGGTGCCGTGCTTAAAAATTTATAAAAATTGATACTACTGTTATTCATTAATCGAACTTATATTTTTACTTCAGATATATCATGACGTATTAGTATTGTTGTAACAAGGAAAAGTAGTAATTAAAGAGAAACAGCTCCTTCGCATAGAATGCATTGTATTTGTTATTATATAAATTAAACAATGTTACTCATTACGTAATAGTTAACTAGTGTAAAATCCAATGAGGTATTATGACGTATTGTGACGTAGACTAATGTTGATGTTATGACATAAGCTAAGGTGTAGGTACAACAATATTCGGACAAGTAAGAATTGTATTTTTTTTATAATTTTCTGAAATTAATGAAATATTATAAGAAAATATAAAAAATGACAAACAGTAATGTATATTATATTGTAGAGATATTTTTTAAATTTAAACTGATATGCAATTTTTATTAAGTCTATACCTATGTAAATATCGAAAATAAAAACATAATTTGTTTTACCATCTATTCCAATTAAATTTAAGAAAAACTATGCAGCGTGTAAATCTAAAACCCAGTTTTAATAGATAAAGAAGTATATTTACCAATAGCAGCTATTATGTATTGTCGGAGTAAAGATGAACAGAAATTAATCTTCATTGTAGAATTCTTTAATCACTTTCGATCACAAAGTTTAAATATACGATAGTTTTAGTATAAACTACACAAAAACTAATTTTGTTAAATTATTCTCAAATGTTATGATCACAATGCCATCCCACAGGCAAATGAGACGAAGTGTCTGATGATCTGCTACTTACTAGCGCACAGTATTTGAACCATTGTGATGACTTAGTTAGTGCGTAGGCACTGTAGTAAAACGTAAAATTTTATCCGCATTGACGAAGTTTGGAAAACTGAATCCTATTTGACGATTTTGTTACTGCGTAGACACTTTGGTCATACGTAACATTTTTATTGCATTACCCACCTAGCATTACTGAAATGAAAGAAATATATATATTTATATTTTAAAAATATAATCTAAAATTTATCTTCACTGTTGTAATAAAACGAACCTACCAACATGATTGACGAGTTATAGATAAGTAGATAAGCCCTTCATTGCAAATTAAAGAAAACGACGATCTTTTCTGATTTAACAAAAAGACGATCTTTGCGTAGGCGCTGTGGTCATACGTAATTTTAATTGCATTATCTCACCTCGCAGTTTCATAATTAATAAATAAACACATGAAAATTATATATTTATATTTTTTAAAATATCAATAATTTATCTTCACTATTGTAACGAAACGAACTAACGAAGACGATCGACGAGTAAGATCGATTTTTTTTTTAATTTTATAATCTGAAATCATTTCAAATATAACAAGTTATAAAGATTATAAGGACATATTTTCGTGTTTCCTCTTATACGTTCTTACAGGTATATATATTATAGGCATAATAGTTACAAATAGTTTTTTTTAAATATAAATAAAACAATACATTTAGTAACTATGACGTACTGTCGATCTATCAGCGAACACACATATAACTTTATATTCTATAATAACCTTATCACCACAATATTTTTTGTTTTTTCAACATAATTGAATAAACTGTAGTGCTATAGTTAATACTAAAGTTTATTACATTTTTGGGAATGAATGAAATGAAACATTACATTTTTGTAAGGCAATTAAATGTAGCTTTAGTCTCTCTCGTATTATAAATATATTTTAACTTAATTTATAATTTAGAAAACGTATTTTTTTACGTAACCGCGTATTTATAAACTACCAGTCCTTAGCTTTGGTAAAGAAGATTTCCTTTGAAGGTTGGTACTGTCAATCGCCAAGGCAACTTACCTCTGTCCAGTCGTTATATTAAGCACTCCCTAGACAATAATGTAATTTAGCGACATACGTATCACTATGCTAAGTATAAGTAGTTTGTATATTTAGTATTATGTCTTGCAAAGTTTAAGGTTTTTATCTCACTTTTAAACCAAAAGATGTCAGTTGCTGTGACTGTAGTAATTTGTTTGTGACAATTATAGATCAAAGAGCAAACAAGAAAATGTATGACCAATATTATATACTATGTAATAATATACCCGTTAATGTCGGATAAAAATATTGACGCAAGTTTTTATAAATTATTTATATACATCATTCATGTTAAATTTCTTAATCACAACCCTTTGCTTCTGAACCGTAAGTTGCTTCTGGGCCTATTTTGAGGTAAGCGCTGCTTGGCAACTTTACTCTCTCTATTTTAATAAGAAACAAATGTTCTTCTTTGTGTTTGATTTTATATATCTTTGGCAGACGGCGTCAGTTACTGTTTTTGATCTAATAGTTGATTAGTGCGGCTTTTGCACAATTTAAAATTACAAAAAAAAAGGAACAATCATAGGAGATTTATCTTCATCCTTTTTGAGTATTAAAGATGCTGCAGGAGTGCCTTTGACAAAATTTTCGTGTTTGAACCCAACTATAATTTTATTCGCTGAAACGTGCTGGCGCCTCCAGAAAACACAATGATCTATAAAGATAACCACTGCAACAAGACTTAACAGTCAAGATTTCAAGACGTGAAGAAGTTGCATTTCAATATATATTTATGTTTTAAAAACGACCAATAATATAATTTATATATCACTGTTGAGAGACTTTTAGTCTACGTCTTTGTGAAACTATTTACCAAATTTTTATGATTTTAATACAACTTAATTTTTTTTTTTAGTGTTGAAGTTGGCAGACGAAGCCGATACTGTGACATTTTGTGTTAATTAAATTAAATTAATTTTAAATGTTTTTACTCATAATTTCTCTAATAACTATGATTATGATCTAAACTATTACGATTTAATTAATAAACTATTTCCATTTTTATGTATATATTAAGTTTCAAAACACGCAATACATTTTTACGAAATGAAATGCTGTTCAAACATATACTGTCTTAATATAATAAATAGAATATTACATTTAAAACAGTCTAGAAACTGTAGCTGAAGCTGTAGAGCGACAGGACGGTTTCCCAGAATTCGTAGGTTCAAATCGCGCTTCTATGAATTAATTTTATTTTTATATTTTTAAAATAAATAATAAAAACACGATTTTTGGGTATATTATTTGAATTAAACATACATTGCTCTAATACCTTGCATGGTTGCATGGCTCCATGGAAAGGAATTTCCATGAAAGCTCTTTTAACTAATAATTTAAAATGATAGTTTTTTTATAATATTGACTCATAATCAAAGTTTATATGTCACAACAACTTAAAATTCAAGTAAAGCGTGGTGCAAAGAGAAGACTAAACAAACTATTAAGTAACATACCACGCCACTATTCATTTTATGTTGCTCTCACATTTACAAGGATTAATAACTTAACTAATATTACCTAAAAAATTTTAAATTAATGTCATTCTTTACAAACAATTATAATAATAGTAATTATAGTATATTATCTTATATATTATATAACTGTTAACAAAATGCTTATTGTTGGGACTCCTTGTCTTCAATATACTTCTTAGTTTAAATAAATTACCAAAATATTTATTTTATATTAACGATTTTTATAAAATACTTTTTATAATATTCCACTGTACAGCAGTTTTGGAACTCTGGATTTTAATTACAATTTTATGTTAAAAGTAAAGTCAGCGCGTATTTTCATTTTGCTTAAACATTGTAAATAACTCTCTAGATATGATCATGTCACTTATCATTTGACGTTCATAACTAATATTGATTGAAAGTGTAAGCAACAATTATAAATAAATTAATTAATACAATAAAATGGTTTCACAAATAGAAATAGTCATCAATAACTTAAAATAATGTTTTTAATAATAACATAAAAACTAAAATTTTAATAAGTGCAATTTAAATTGTTGTAACTGCAAATTAAATAACTATTTTTTTTGTTATTAAATGTAAGTGTAAAACATATGTTCCAAATACTTCATATTAAATTGATAACTTTATATTTAAAACTCCTCAGTTTTGAAAATAAAGGTAATCTAGCCCTTGCTACTTTATTTTCAGTTTGTATTAATTAACATTCTTCTTTTTCTTGAATCTTTTTCTTAGTTATTTTATTGTCTAACGAAATTTGAATCTCAATAAATGTTTTTCCTTTAGTTTCGGGAAGGAATAATGTTAATAAAACACCAACTAATAGACATACACAACTGAAAAACCAGTAGGTTTGAGACGGGCCAAGTGCCGAAGTCGCTTCTGCAAAGTATTTGGAAGTTATAAAAGCTAGTAGAAAAGTCCACCCCCAGCAAATTGAACAGCCTAATGCTCGAGCTGGTCCGTCGAATAACTCAACTGTTACTACAAAGACTAGACAACCGATTCCTGAAAAAAACATGTACAATTAATTGTAAACCGTTTTTTTTTTGTGAAAAATGTTAAAATTATTAATTTTAATTATAGACGTCTGACCGTTTTATAAATTAATCATGATTTAGTTTTATATAAATATATTATAGTAATAATAAATATTCTTACCAATATTGAAGCTTAATGTACAGAGTATCAAGGATATAATAGGAAGATAATTCAAAAAGCCAGTGACTGTGTAACCCTCGGTACTACTGATGTGGAAAAACGTACCTAGACCAATCTGAAATTATTTTAATTATTAAAGTACATAAGTAAAAAAATATTAAAATAATGTTTTCTAAGATTTACACGAGTACTACACGTTTCAATAAAACTATTTTTCGGATATAACTCGCGTTTATCATCACCAACAAAATCATCTCGTCTTACCGCGAACACGTTTCCTGCAAAGCATTCGAAACGTCGGTTTAAATATAAAAATGTAATAATATTTGCGAGTTATATCCGAAAAATAGTTTTATTGAAATATTAAAATCAATACATAAAAAAGTAGTATTTTATGTCAACATATAACAGTTATATTAAATATTTATTTTTGTAGAAGTCAAAGTAAATTAGAAATGTTATTACGTCAAACATTTTATAGTCATTTCCAAATAAGAAAGCTAATGAAATTATTTAAAAATTTTAAAGTATGATAAAATAAACAATATTAGTACTAGAAACACTCACCATACCAATAAACATGCCAAGCATCGAGTAATTCATAATAGGTCGTCTCCCAAACATTTTTGTAAAGAAAGTAGCAACAATGGCGGCAAGTAGTTGTATGAAACCAATTACAACTGACGCTATCTCTGGCTGCACGGTCGTATGAGAGGACTCCAAAATAGTTTGCATATAAAACGACACTGCATTATATCCTATTCCACTGGTACCAGCGCAAATCAAAATACCCAAAGACAGTGATTTTAAAAATGTCCTATTTTTGAACAACGCCATCTTATCAACTTTAATTTGTTTGCTTGATTTATAGTCCTCTAGCTCTTGTTTGATAATATTGTCGGAGTCTCGGATTACAGACAGGACTTCAATGGCTTCATTGATACGACCTAAAATAATAATTCTCTTCTTTATTCATGAATCATGTAATCACCTTTTATCAAAGAGCAGCTGTTTTCAGGTTGAGGTAGAGGAAAGCATTTATTTTTAAATTATATTGTTATGTTGTTATGTTATTATGACAAATTAATTTAAAAATATATGTTTTCCATTAATTAGCATTTACTTTTTGTAAGAGTAGAGAGGCTTTACTGAAATATTTTTTTTATTCTTCTTTTTAAAAACTTATTATCTATTTGAATAAATAATTTGAAATATCAAACCTTTAGAATGTAGATAAACCGGACTTTGAGGAAGAAATGGCAGCGGTAAGGAAGTTACGACAATTGCTATTGCTAAGAGAGCATTAAATGCTCTGTATGACATAAATGGACCCACTATAAACGTTATCACGATGCCCACACACGAGAGAATGTGTAGTAGTGTACCAAGACTTCCACGGTGCTCTTTCTAAAAGAAAACAATAATTGTATATCTTCGTTAGTAACGATGTTCAAATCAAATATTTGGCCAAAGTTTTTAAAATGGTCATTTTAAAGTTATGGGAACCAAATGTTTTAATTACGTTTTTTATTGGCGAATGTTTTTCTTACATAGAGGCACAATTCCATAATAATATACAAATCAAGAGAAAGACTTTTTATATATTTTTATACTTACGGATGCAATTTCTGAAACGTAAACCGGAACAACAATAAAAATGAAGCAATCAGTGGAAAGCATGACAATACGGCATAATGTCAACATCCACACTTCCGTTACAAATATGGTCCAAATAGCGGCAATTATTCTCGGTATAGTGACTACAATAATAGAGTACTTTCTTCCTATTTTGTCTATCAGAATTCCTCCTAACAAATTTGCTGAAAGGATAAACAATGTTAAAATAAGATTTTGGTTTTAATGACCGAAGACATCTACATCTTTTACACATTTTTTTTCTAAAAGGATCTATCTTTGAAGTAACTTACTGACGATGGCGACCAAGTATCCTCCTGCAACGATCCACGATCCTTCTTCTTCCGTGATGGGTCTTGATAACGGAGTCTCTGTTCCGTTATTCAGTTTCACAATCATCGGAGACGGCCAGGCCATACTTATCCCGGTTGTTAATGATCCGAAATTTACTAAAATAAATAAGAAAATTTTAACCTAAGATCATTACGTTTACATTTTTTGCTATCACACACATCAAAGTGAATGTAGGAATATTTCCATTCTACTTTATATCAACGCCACTTTATGTACCAGTCAATTAAATAACATATACTACATCATATTAATTACAGCTGGTATTTCGACTGATTATATTATAATTATTTGAAATAAAAAGTTAATCATAATAATTTATATTTATAACTGCAGTAAAACCATGACGTATTAACATTATTGTAACAAGGAAAAGTATTAATCAAAGAGAAACCGCACATTTGGGCAGAATGTATTATATTTGTTATTTTATATTAAAGAACGGTTTCGTGAATGGAAATGATGTCATTAAATTTTGTTTATTTATTATTATAAAACCATTTGTATATTCGTATATGTATTAATAATAAGGGTAAAAGCCAATGACGTATTATGATGTATTGTGACGTAGACTAATGTTGATTTTATGACGTAAATTAATAACGCGTACATTATTTTTGAAATAAGTTAAGAAATATACGTAATTATTATATAACACTGGGTGCACAAAATTTTTAATATCAAATATATGGATTTGAGATGAATAATGCGCGTATGTCATAATTGCCAAGTCTTATAAAAGTTGGCCAATATTTTTGGGCAAAAAAGGGATTTTAGACATATTAATACTTTTAATATCCTACACAACTCTTACGTGAGACCTCACTTAGAATTTGCATCTAATGTTTTGAACCTCTAAAACTCTAAGGAAATTTAGCGTCTAAGAAATTTAGTGTACAGCATAAATTTCTTAAACAATTGGTGTATAAATTTGGCTTGAGTTGTGCGAATAACCTTAACCTTTTCCCATTGAAAAAACGGAGCATAGAATCTTCCAAATATTTTGTCAATAATATATAAATAAATTGTCCTCGTTCTTTTCACGAAATACCTTTTCTGTTCCATACTGTAGAACTAATAAAAATAAAACCAATTTTTAACTAGAACATGTATAAATTGTAATAAATTATTTAACCAACTCGATATTTCAGTAATAATATTTCAAAGTTTATTACAAGTTTTAAAATCAAGCCCTGAATTCTTGTTTTATATATTTTTAAATCTTTATTTCTTAAATATGTTTATTTTAACGTAATTTCCAGAATATATCAATATTTATAATATAGATTTTAAAAAATCTATATGACGGCGCATTGCTAGCGCCATTTATTGATAGATACGTCGGAACGAGATTTGACAACTGTCAGTCTGGCGGAGCGTCGTGTCGATGGTCAGTGCGGCCATGTTGAAGGACTTTTAAAAACGTCAACGGAGAGCGCACTACATAATAATTTTTGAATTAAATAAATTTTGATTGTGACTTGGGTGATTCTTTCATTCCTATCCAAGTCACAACTTATTTAAGACATGGCTTATTCTGATAATGAAGGGCATTCGCCCAGATATATTATAACTTACTTACTTACTTTTTAACTTACTTCGATAGTAATAATTTCAATCCATGTATAAGCAGTGGAAACTTTGTTGGCAAATACGTATAACTATTAGCTGTATATAAATGTATAATAATATAACTACTGTTTGTTTCCTTATTTACAATAAAATAAAAATAAAAGGTTATCTTTGAAACATGGCTATTGTTCCTTTTTAATCCATTGGAAAGTCCATCATTCGAGATAGGCATTAGCTTTATAATATCTATAAATATATTCAAACAAGTTAAGAAATTGTGGTTTTAAATTCATAAAATAAACTAATCTCACTATTTATGCGTTAATTAAAAATATCAACACATGAAACTAAGGACCTCACGTGTTCGGTACATTTCAGGATGGTAAGTAATATTTAGTCTATAAATAATATATTATATTCGTTTTATATTAATTACTGCCCACTTATAAGTAGACACAATTCCATCCAACATTTTTTGTTACAAACAAATAACATGTTTTGTTCAATAGTCAACAAAATATAATTATATTTTTTGCTCTAGAATGAATAAAATATAATTGATATATAGTTTTATAAAAACGTTAATAGTTAGGAATATATCTATTTTTATCGTGAGCTTTCGTTTAATAATTATTAAGTTTGTATAACTAATTAAATATAATATGATATAATAAATATGGCTACGGGTTACTGGAAGATATCTCTTCTAAAAGTCTCTTCTAATGTTCAAATTATTTATTTTAAGATTTCTTGATAAGATAGTGTAACTTGAATTAATAAATAAATAAAATAGAAGTGATTGTTTATAATTCACTATTTCATTACTTTCCAAGTCCTGAAATTACTTATCTCAATGGATAAAATTAAGCTCTGAGATAAAATCTTAACAGAAATTAAATAGGTTAAACCAAAAAAAAAGAAGGAATTTTTGTATAAAACATTAAAATATTTACTATCGTATATTAAATACTTGTTAAGGAAAACACAATCTTGGAATTATTTAAATTAAATGAAGCAATTTTAGAATTGTTATAAGAGATTAACATTTAGTTATTCAGTCTTCGTAAACATTAATGGAGAAGGTTCAATTTAAATATATAATTACCTAAGTTAATGGCGGCTGTTATAAAATGATAATGCTAGGATGACTGACAAGATTCTTTTTGCCTTATGTAATGGTCATATCTTTTATTTATTTTTATATGTACTTCATATAACTAAGTTGTTACAAATGTTACTATTAAATAAAAGAGAAACTTAGGTGTAGTAGCACGGTCAGAGTTCACTGAATGTCTCAGCAAAGGGGGTTTTAGTGAGATATCCAGGATAATTAATATTGTTCAAACCATCCTTCTTGACTTCTTATAAAATTTGATATATTGTATTATAACGTGTATGTTATCATTATGTTTTATAATTAAAAAATAATAATAATAATTGCTCTAAATAAAGCTTATGTTTTTTCAAATTCACCAGATAATCTTATTTAACAACTAGGAATATAATTAAGGTAATTTAGTTTAAAGACAAGCTTTGGTATCGATATATTTTAGATAAAAAATGAATACATTTTAGAACCTTCGAATATTTAATAATGATATTTTTGTATATTTCCCAATTTTTACCACAACTAGTATTGCAGCACTTTTATGTTCTATAAATATTAGTAATGGACTAACTTATAATAAATAATATAATTATTTTCATACAAAGTTGATATCGAATAAAAAATATTACTTAATGCATATGGTGTCACATCTGGTATTTACATCTACGTTCACCAAGACACTCCTTTTAAATTGTAAACATACCTATTAATAATACATTATTTATTCCATTAAGATTAATTTTATTCAAAAACCCGTAATTTTATTCAATTGTGCAAAACCTAAAGATATTATCTGTTTTATATTTAATTAAACTATATAATTATTCACGTGTAAAGAACCAAACAAAGCCGTAACAACTAATCATGTTATTGATAATAATAATATTTTGTGTCATTGTATGACAAACTGTACAAAATAACTAATACTTCCAAATCTAAACCTACATTCAATAAATAGTATTAAACCTAAAATATAAATATCTAAAACTTTCATTATAAAATGAATGCAATTTGTTTTATCATTTATTTCAATTAAATTTAAGTAAAAATTAAACATTAAACCCATTCCTTAACAGTTAAAACATATATTTACCAATAGCAGTTATTATGTATTGTCGGAGTAAAGATGAACAGAAATTAATCTTCATTGTAGATTTTTTTAATCACTGTCGGTCACAAAGTTAAAATATACGATTATTTCTTGTTTATTAATTTAAAAAAATAAAAAAATATTGATCTTTACAAGCGTTATGATCACAATGCTATCCTAGAGGCAAATGAGACGAGATGTCTGACGATCTGTTACCTACTAGTTAGCGGATAGTATTTGAGACGTTGTGATGACTTAGTTAAAGCGTAGGTACTGTAGTCAAACAAAAGATTTGATTCGCATAAACGACGTTTAGAAAATCAAACCGTTTTTCATGACCTAGTTAGTTCGTAGGTACTATAGTCTAAAATTAAATTTTAAACGCATTGTCGAAGTTTAGTAAACCAATTTATTTCATTTTATTCTATAATATGCATTATCCGAAATATACAAAAATATAAAAAAATAGAAATAGATAAAAACTTTAATCTATCTGTACTATTGTGAAGAAACAAACCAAGCAACATGACTAACGAGTTATACTATGCTTATTTTAATATTTAAAAAAAATTACAGCTTATGAATTCGCATCGGAGACGAAGTTAGTGTTAAAGAAGTTTTTATTTTTATTAATTTTCAAAATCTTTTAGAACTACTTTTTTAAATAAAGATATATAATTTAACCATTATGAATATGGTGTGTGTACAATTCACATACGGCGGAAGTGACCTCAGAAAACGGAGACTATTAAAAAACAGATATAATGTTACAGGAGTATTAGCAAAATTGTGAGGTTTATAAATTTTTATAAAATATTTTGTATTAAAAATATACAGAAAAAAAAATTAAAAAAATAATAATATATATATAATTTTTTTTAATGTATTTAATGAAATTATGACGATTTTCGAAATCAAAATCTTTGGAATATGTTCAATATAAGAGGTGTGCTCAGAAAATCTAATAGTTGTCAATTTTAAATTAGGTTAACGGGTCTTATTCGCGTTATTAAATAAAAGATTTATAAAACTTACGACTGTTTCGATTAGGTTGCACTGATCGTGATCACGAGAACACTGAAGAAAGCACTGGTTAGTGTCTTTGTCTGCGGGTAATTTCTCGAAGTGCCCGCATCTGCTGGTTTTTCTTTTTCGACGTTTACTTCACTGAACGTTAGGACAAGACGTGACAATTGACTCACTAGCCAATGGACCCGGATAGTAATCCAGGTCCATTGGCAAGGAAAGTATTCCTTTAAATTAGGACCATCTAAGTTAATTTCCCATCATCACTCTTTCCTAAATTATATCGACCTACATGTCATTCATCTCCTAGTTAAATTAGTTTAACAACAAATTCTAGACTTTTGGCCCCTATTAAATAATAAAACTTTATCATATTTTGACCTCCATTTAAAACACCTTACCACAAAACTTAGTGAAATTTCTGACCAGTTACGGATGCTAGAACCAAAACGTTATAAAAGAGGTCTAATTGATGGTCTCGGCACCAGGATTAAAACCATTTCTGGCAATCTAGATTATTCTGATGCCATTAAGTACGATAATGTCATTAAAAACCTTCAGAATAATGAACAAATATTAGAAAACGAGTTGCATAATCATGTAACTTTAAATAAAGAATGGACCACTGAAAGTGCTAAAATTTTAGATAGATTAGTGTTTAATCAGAGTAGGATTTATAGAATGGTCAATTTAATTATGGAAAGTAATAGCAATAGGGAAATAGACTAAGTTAAATACGCTCATTTGACCCAGTATCTTTTAATCTTAGAAGATAATATTGAAAATTTGGATAACGAGCTTAGAAAATAAGAAAATAATTTAGCTTTTATTCGTGCATCGAGCACATGCTATACTATAGTTAATTTAGATGAAGTAAAAAATATATTATTTAAGACGAACACTTTATATATAAAAGATGAAGTCTTAGATTTAGATTATAGAAATTTCTTTGAAGTAATCAAATTAGGATACTTTTACGTAGAGAAATAAATCGTCATAGTTACCAAAGTTCCCATTGCCAATCCGAACAAATATAACCTTTATAAATTAACCATAGTTTCCAATAAACATAACGAAGTCCTAATACCTACCTCACCCTTTATAGGAATCTCTGGAAATGACTCTAAGTACATGGAGACTGAATGTCCAAAGATAAATTCTTGGTTTTTCTGTGAGTCTTAGCCATATTACAGCATCCAAGGTAGACCTGACTGCGGGCAACTGCTTATCACCCAGCAGGAAATAAGCTCCTGTAACCAAACTCCAGTCGTTTTTAAAATATTATTACACAATTAACTTTCCAGTCCCGACGAAAATCAAGATAACCTGTAGACAAGAAGGATATCAAACTCTCCAGGTCAGTTATTTAGCTGTGATACCAACCAATTGTGGACATCTGAACTGTAAATTTTTAATTCAGATAACCGCATAAAAGGACCTGTAGTGAGAATTATGGAAATTTAGACGCAGTAACCGCACATTTATCATTCTGAACTCAGCCAATTTAGAAAATCTGCATAATCTTAATGCATACGAGTCAAATCAAGCCGAAGAAACTAAGATTGAAATGTCTGAAATAATATATGCCATCCCAACTCCAAAAGATCACCAGTCCCAGGTACATAAAAGTAGATCATGGAAAGATCTCAGCGACCATCTCAAACAATGTTCTCGATTAGTCGCTGAACTTCGGGAGGAGTTACACTCGCCCCTAGCTTAGTAACTGCTAGCTAGGTATTTCATCATTATTGGGGTCACACGTAGTTAACAACGGACACGAAGCAGATCGCTGACGCAGCAGGCTGTTCCAACACATCTAGTGCCATCGATTGACCCCGGGCGTATTGCCTACGCTGCAAACCACCACCACCACCGAACACCGGACGTGACCGATGTTTCTTTCATAATTTAATAATTAAGTAAATCACTTTTCGTTCATTCTTCGAACAATTGTCAACTCTTAGTAATAATTAATATATTGTAATAATTTAATTAAATATAATTAAAAGAAATCTTGGTTTTTTTTTTGCATTCTTCGGCTGTGACTTTCATAATTAATAAATAAATAAATAAATAAATATTCTTTTGTAATTTTTCTATTCAGGTACATCAATTAAACAATAATTAAAAAGTGAATAACATTAATATTAAACATATCACATTTAATTATAATCTTCAACTCCAAATATTTCACACATTCTCATACAATAAATATATATATAAAGAAAAAATAATAATTGTACATTATACAAAACTTATTTAGTTTGGGAAGTCAAAGGCTTACCTCGACCATGTTTCAAGATTGGAACTATTTTTAATTAACAACGTTTCAATAATAACACTGAACAAGAAATATTACAAGCGATAAGAATAAATGTTGTTATTCAGTGACTCTTAACTGTCAATATATTTTCTTCTTCAAAAATGAAATTTAATTTTTAAGTTTAGGATTCCTATAAATATACAATTACTACTAATTTAAAAACATATCGAAAGTCTCGTGAGGGTTCTAGTGACGATCAGTGCAACCTGATCGATACGTCGAGTTAGGTCTATTATTCAATAAACCTTTTATTACCATTTAAAAAACGCGAATAAGTCCCGTAAAGTTAATTTATAATTTTAAATTAGCGAAAGTTTTAAAAATATAAAGAATATTATTTCATAAAATAAAATTATAATGACGCCTGATAATGGGACGCTCCGTGCGACGCTGCGACGTAACGTGATTATAATCAATAATTAGACAAATTTAACTAATGTGAATATGTAACAAACTTTTAGGAAGGTTTTGTACAAATACTTTTAAGGATAATAGAGAATTTGGCCCTAAAAATATGTTAATGCAACTATAACATACGCATAAGTAACTTTTGGCTAAGGTATGTATTTTGTGCCGTGTACGCTTATTTTCTGTCCATATACATATATTGACAGAAAATGCAGCACCCCATTTTGTAGTTCAGCCGTCACTAAATATCTCTAAACAAAACTCTTTTGTTTAATATTTTCTACAGGGTGGACAGACGGTCATATAACTATCGTAATTATTGTTTATCGGTTTTGATACGTTTTCGTTTATTCATATTTAAATGATTATTATTATTTTTTAAATGCGCGTTAAAATACTACAAAATGGCGAAAAAGAAATGTGAATGATAGCTTCCAGCCGGTAGAACGACGACAACGATAACACGGTGGCAAAATTATAAAAAAAGAGAAAATCGCAAAGTCGCTGAAGATGGCGATTGTGTTATGTGTACTACATGTGAACTATTAAATTTATACTAATCGATTCGACCAAAGCCTAAATGTATAATGCGAATTCTTTAATTTAAAGACAAGCTTTATTATAAATTTCAACTTTATATTTCAGTCAGCACAGACCCCGTAACTTATAAAAGTTTATTATGCAATATCTATTTCTTATGTAGATTAATAATAATTTTAACTTTGATAATTACTTTTTTACAATTTATGTATTTGTAGTATGTAAGTATCAAATTTAAAAATTATTTCAAATAATATTTGTATGTTTCTTATTTGAATGAGAAGCAGATAAGAACAATTAGACACACGTTTGTATTTATATAAACGTGTCTTATTATTGGTTATGCTTTCACGCCGAATCAGTTACACAAATTTTTATAATTTTTGATATAGAGACACATATCTTAAAGAAGACGTAAGCTAGGTATTGCCCCAAAAGGACGTTGAAGGGGACGACATAATAGGGGTTAAATTTTGTATGGATAATCTAATAAGAACATTAGGGATTTTTATGGGTGACTGCTGTAGTAAATAAAATCATTTTTCCGCAGAAGAACCGCGTGTAAAAGCTAGTATGCATATAAATTGCATTAAGTAACCTTTATTGCGCATTATATTATTATTACTATTGCAAATTACTGCACACATGTGACTTCTTTTGTAAACCGGTTTCGTGCCTAACTCCGATGATTAGTCTCGATTACTTATCGCTCGTTTTGGTTTTAACCATCAATTTGTATAGTATAGTACAATTGTATAATATAATAAATTATATGAAATTTACTATTAAAGTAACTGATTTACTGTTTAAGTTGGTGTTGTTTTTAGTTTTTTAGATTATTCTTTTATAACTTTATTTAAGTAGTGTTATTTTTTGCTTTCTGTGGCATTAATTTAAATACCGCTAAAATTAAAAACCTATATAATACTATATTAGTAAAACTCTTTTAAACAAACTTGAATGACGTTTTAGTCAAATAGATAGAAGCTACAGAATCATTTCGATTAAAACTTGAATCTAACGATCGTAGTCAACTTTTAATTGAACTGTATGAGGAAGTTTTGTAAGATATTAAATTTTTCTCTACCTTTTCTACTTCTATTTCTTTGACTTCCATTAATTCACTTTGTTTTTATTTATTTTTTTGATAATTTTTTTAAGGACTACTTCCAACGTTATTAAAGTCTTTTGAAAATATTATGTGATCTTTTATTTCCTACTAATTACGTAGCTTAACTAATAACTATAATCATTTAATTTTTATCAATACACTAGACAAAATGCGTGCTTAACTTAATTTATTATACATTTTTATATATAGATAGATATTAACAATTTTATTAACTATTTAGATCCCATGTTCGAAAAATCTTTTTCAATAGTTGTCACTAATTATATTTTTTCTTTCATTATAAAATTGTAATCTTAGTTCATTTCTATATTAATTAATAAATATTTGAAAGGATATATATTACTGTTTTAGGCTTGTCTGGTTCACAAAAACAGAATAGTCTCTTGTTATACCTGATTCTGTACACGTACTCGAAGAACCCATCATGTCAGCCACCATTAATGTTATTAGACTCACGCTGCAACGGTAATACGGGGGAGGGGGAAGTTGTAGTACCGTCTTCGGAGGTCTCGTGCAGGTCTTGATTACTTGTCATATTGTATTAAATTAATGCCGATAGCATTTACGTGAGTACAGGCGGATAATTATATATAATAATAATCGTAGATCAGGAAACTTTAAATACAAAAAAGGAAACAATTATTGTCAATTATAAATTCATTTAGTAAACAAGGCCAAGCTTTTGAAAGACCTAACGGAACAACACCAGAAATAGTAAGAGAATTTAAAAATACTATTCTTTTTATGACTTACTTTCAAAAATTTATGCCGACTCATGAACCGAATTTAAAACTATCTTATTAAAATTAATGTTTTCAATATACAAAGTAGAAATTCTCATAGCTACTTCAAGTAATACAAATTCTAGGGAACCATTAGAAGGAATTTATTCAACGATTTTAGAACTTTATAGAATAGCTAAATGTGAACATAAATACATCGGTGTCGATTCCGTAATGACTTATGCAAAAATGTGTAATAATCATTCAATACATTCAACAACTGGTTTTACGACTTTTATAGTTTTACTCGCACACACTGAAGCTAGCAATATTTTCATGTAAATTTTAGAAATTATATATGCAACAACCAATTAAAGAATATATGAGAAAAAAATATTTTTTTACAAACATAAAACTGGTAAAACTATGTAATCTATATAAGTTATCATTTTATCTACTAAGAAATTCTATTGCCTTTTACGAGACTTAAAAAACCAAAAATATGGAAGTTTTATAAGCCCTTAACTCGGCAGCCGAAGATGTGCTTGTCGTAGGAGATGTAGTCTTCTGTGTTTGTTGTTACAACTGTTGTAGCATGGAGTCTATTTTAAGCAGTTTTATTAATATAAATTGAAATATTTGGAAGAGAACAATTGCTGGTGTTTAGTGAAACTTATTTAAAAAGTTTTTTGCTTTTAATACACTATTTAAAAGAATATTTGTATTTGAATTTATAGTTGATGTCACCTAATTTACAATTGTTAATTTACAAGCATAAAAAATACGAACAGTTTCAAAAACTTGACACATTTTTTAGATTACTCAAAAATCTAATTTTTCATTTTCATTAAGCAAATTCAGTTTTGACAGTATTTATACAAAATATGAACACTCCTCTTTTTCATGTTCGTTGTTTTTAGTTTTTCTGATTTTGTTGCCCAAGGAAATTTGAATCTCACTAAATGTCTTTTCTTTAGTTTCAGGAAGAAAAAAAAATATTAAACTACCCACTAGAACACACATTCCACTGAAAAACCAGTAGGTTTCAGATGGTCCGAGTGTTAAAGTCATTTCTGCAAAGTACTTGGAAGTTAGGAATGCCAGTAGTAACGATGACATAATGCATATCGAATAGCCGAAAGCGCGGGCTGGTCCGTCGAACAACTCGACGGTTACTACAAATACAAGACATCCAATACCTGACAATAAAGAAAAGGTTCTTTATTATAAATAATAAACTAAACCTATCTATTATAATTGCTTATAGACTAACAATGGTGATGGTTTAACATTTTGTGTTGTTTTGGGAACCGGAATGTGTGTACAAAAATTACCGTTCAAAATTTTAAAGTGATGCTCTAATTACTGACTTGACAATGGCAGAATTTGTAACTTCGAAATTGCCAAATTATTTCAAATAAGAAGAAAGAAAAGGTTGTTCATGTTAAATGATACTGATATACTGTAATATTACTCACACTTAACTAATACTTACCAACGTTAAAGCAGTATGTACACAGAATCAGGGATATAATGGGAAGATAATTCATGAAACCAGTGACTGTATAACCTTCTGTAGTGCTGATTTTAAAGAATGTTCCTAAACCAACCTGTAATGTATAAATAAGTATATTTATAATCGTTAGTTTGATTAGGTTACACATTTCACAATTAACATAGTTCTATAATTATTACTTAAACACAATACTGCAAAATATTTAATCATATGACTTTATTATATTATATAATTGTATTGTAATAATTACATATTATTGCGGAATAGCAAACTTATATCAAATAATAATGACAGTAATGGTATGCACGAACATCATTTAGTTCTCTATTAGTTACTGGTCAAGCCTTGGCCTTCACTTTGGTCTTAATATTTAGTTGTCAGTCTCTATTATAACTTTACGATTATGCAATCTAAGGTAACCTACCTATTACGCAATTATTGATAACCAGTTGATCGTCGGTTATCAAACAAACTAAAACTATATAAAGCCGATTGATTAATTCGGATGTAAATTATATTGAATGATCGTTGAATTTACATAGGTTGGAAAAGGTTTTTAAGATTTTAAGGATTAAAGTTAAGGTTGAATAATTGTTAACTTATAAGTTAAAATATTCACAGATAAGTGGATAGACAGAGAGTATCGTTAAATGTTTGTAAACTGAACTGACAAACATCGGCTTATTTATTATTTATATCAAACATGTAATTTTATTTGTTTAGTTAAGGTTTTTTTAAATATTATTATTAATCAAATAACATATAAATTATAAGACTTTATGACTTGGTAATAAAAAGTTACTCACCATTCCAAAATCATGCCAGTTATCGAGTAAATCAACATAGGCCGCCTCCCAAACATTTTTGTAAAGAAAGTAGTACATATTGCGGCACATAATTGAATACAACCAATTACAACTGAAGCTATCTCTGGCTGCACATTAGTCTGTGTCGATTCCAAAATTGTTTGCAAATAAAATGAAACTGCGTTGTATCCCATGGCATTAGTCCCAGCGGTGATTAAAATACCCAATGCTAGTGATTTTAAAAAGGTCTTGCTTTTGAACAATGAAAACAAGTCACATTTGACTTCCTGGCTCAATTTATAGTCCTCTAGCTCTTGTTTAATTTTATCGGAGTCTCGAATTTGAGACAGGACTTGTGTTGCCTCATCAAAATTACCTAAAATAATACTTTATTTTATGTCGTTCTAAAATGCGAATAATAAACATAGTTGTTAATCACAGAAAGATGCAGACAACAAAATATATTACAAAAACAAACATAACAAAGCTACCATACCTTTAGAATGTAAATAGACGGGGCTGTCTGGTAGAAATGGCAACGGTAACGAAGTCACAATAATTATTGTTGCAAGAACAACATTTAATTCAGTATACGATATAAAAGGACCTACTGCCAATGTTGTCACAATACCTATACATGAGAGTATATGTATAAATGTACCAAGACTTCCACGGTGAGATTCCTAAAAGAAATATAAGGGTAAATCTTAAATAAATAAAATACACTTAAATATCACGTGTAATATATACACTTATATGCCAATATAAACAAACATTTAATCATAAACTATAGGAAGGATTCCTCCGTTTTAATATTTTATCTATACGACTTTATCTGGCTGTACTCAATTTAATTTTATCGGAATTTAAACGACTAGTTTTGAAACCGTCCGGGATCCTTAGCATGAATAAGCTCAGCATGGAGGAGTCGCGGTGTGACAATTTCACAAAATAATAACTTGCGTAAAGACAGATAATTATATACTTATGTAATTTTTTTATAGTACTTTTTATTTATTAGCAAACGGATATTTATATATTCTTAAAATAACTATTACCAAATACACATAATAAAAGTTTAAGCACAAATCCTATGACTCAACTAGCATAAACCTAAATTATGAACAATGGACTAATCTGAGAATAAATATCCTAATTTGATCATACAATTCAATACATCCAAGTCAACTAAAAATAATATAAGAAACATATTTATTGATTTATTATATAAAATGCTAGTATTAACAGAAGATAGAAATATTACTAATAAAACCTTCATGAAATCGTATGTTTTCTCACGGGAGACTTAAAAGTACTAACATGTTATAACAATAGTAGCAGAGAGACAGACAATTTTCTTAAAACATAAAGTAGCAAACAGTGTGTAAATGTGTACACAAATTAGTCTTATAATACTCACTGAGGAAATTTCTGAAACGTACACGGGAACCACAACAAAGATGTAGCAATCAGTCAACACCATGACAGCGCGACAAAATATTAACATCCACACTTCGGTTACAAATATTAACCAAATGGACACACATATCCTTGGTAAAATGGCCAATATGATACCGTATTTTCGACCTATTTTATCAATGAGCAACCCGCCGAGAAAATTTGCTAGAATGATAGATATAATAAGAGTATTTTTTGCATTCACAAAGTGTGATCGCATTAGTCTTGCCATAAATACTGTTACCATGAAAAAAAACATAAAATTAATTTAGAATTTAGAATTTCTAAGTGATAATCCATTTCATTTACTTATTTTCACACCAATTGGAAGACAAAAACTTTATACCACTAAAATGATGTGGGAAAATAAAAAGAATCAAATGGCTGGATAGCATTAATTCTAGTTATGGAAACAAATACATTTGTGAAACTCTCGATCACTTGGTATTAGTCGAATGTTTGTATACTGCGTTGTTGATAGGTTCAATAAAATAAACCGGCCGTCCACGTAGTGTTAGTACGAAAGTTGCGATGAAAGCAGCGAAGGAAAGAATTCGAAGAATCTTGTCCGGGTACAAAAGATTTCATTTGGGAGATGAATATTGTTTCTAGAAACATGTGGCGAATTCTGAAAGAATGTTTAGGATTTGCAATCTATACGAGAGGTCCAACCAAGTATGGTTGGAAACTATGGTTCCAGATCTTACAAGAATAATTGTTAAAAGTAAACAAAAAGAAAATCCTTATACCAATATTTTGGCAAGACTAGGTAATAATTAACTAAGTAACTTACTTACGACCGCGGCTAAGTAACCCCCCGAGACGATCCATGATCCTTCTTCTTCCGTTATGGGTCTTGATAAAGGAGTATCTATTCCGTTACGAAGTTTCACAATAATCGGAGATGCCCAGACCATACTTATGCCTGTAGTCAGTGAACCTAAATTTACTGCAACAAATATAAATAAATTAATATTTTACAATCTTTCTGGTATCTTACAGAAGATGATTGACAAGAGTGAAAAAGCGTCTTAGCTGTAAATTATTAATAGTGAAGACGATAAATAAGGACTTTCTATTTTATAAAATTAAATTCATAGCTATATTTTTTTTCTTATTGATATAAAATGTAAGAATTTTTCATTTGTACTAGCACCTTATCACAAAATAACAAATCTGTACTAGAAGGGGTCATATCATCGTTGTTAAGAATTTCGTAATCGTGACGTTTAATTTTATTGAACAGCAGTAAAAATATAGTTAAGATTTTCTTATCTATTATTTTTTTAAAAATTATTTAACGTCACGTACTAGTATTATCCTGTATCCTTATAGTCTGTTCACAAACTTTGAAATTTATACTTTTCTCATGAAACAAAATACATATTCAATTTCAACAAAATCAAAATCAATCATTTTCTACCAAAAATATTCTGCACGTACCAACGTTCTTGCTTATCTTCAAAGCCTTGTTTGAATGGTAAGTAAATAAAATAAAATGTTGTAAACCTATCTGCTATTAAGTAATATTAAATTGCATACAGCGAAATTTATTTTCATGTTTGCAAATGTTACTAAATCATTATAAATTTTATTACATTTATGAACTATATGTCCCTTGAACAAATTATCGACAGTTTTTATTTACTACCGATTTTTTTATATATTTATTTTTGTTATGTAGTCCCACATACATCTTCTCTAAACTTCTCAGTCCAAAACTTACAGTCACTTGCTCCAGACTTTTTGCCCAATGTAATAGTTATATATAAGCTACAACCTAATTGTTGCGTCTCGAACGTTTTCAATAAATGAATGCACACACACACATATGCACAGAGCATTAAAAGTATTATGTTAACTAGTACAAAAAATACAAATACCTTTTTAACATAAATGGTTTAAAATTCTTTGATGTAATATAATTGCCTTATATTATTATTATTTTTTTTTAATTAGTTTTTAAATTAAAAATTATTTACCAATAGATGCTATCACGTATTGTCTCACTAGTGGGGAGGAAAGGGTAACTTTCATTTTTGTTTCTTTTAAAATCTGCCTATTTGAAAATATAAAATATTAAACTTGCACTATTTATTTAAAAACACCACACAAAAAAATATATATTAACAACACTTATTATTTAATTTAACTTTATAAAACAAAATAAATCCGATGCTGTGCCTATGAGACAATTTATACTAATTCTCAGTTTGCCAGCCTAAAGGCAAATGAGAGCCTTTATAAATTATATGATCTTTTTATCTTGTAGAAGTATTTACTAGATGGTGACTATTTTTCACGGCATACAATGTCATACATGCTACAACGAAATCATAGCGTCATCTAACGACAGCTTGTTAACAGTATTTCTGTTACTCCAGAATAACCAAGAGTATAATAATTAGAAATGCAGAAGATTAGGATGATTATTATAATTCAATTACACCATTACACGCCACTTTGCCTCGCGTAAGAATAAAATATTCCAAGAACTTAATTAGTAATGATAATTAATGTAACTTCGTCTCCAATAAAATTGTCGTGTCTAATGTTTATTACACATATTATGAACATGTATAGCATATTATATTAATTGTTTTATTATTAAAACCATAACAATAGTAACCGTATATTAGTATGTAAAAAATTTATGTAAACTTTCGTGAATAAAAACATTAAGTTACTTTTTAATTAATTTTCACTAAGATGCATTTATGTATAATAATTAAATTAATAATATATATAACAGTATAATAAATTTTAAAGTATTAAAAACTTCCGAGCCATTGGAGTAAATATATTTATTTTATTTTTACCGTTGAGGAACGTTTACACACTTATTTAATTGATTGGTAATAGGTTATTTTGATTGGTAGTCACGTCTTCCATATACCTATTACATATCTGAAAACTCTTTTAAATTCCTGTTAAGAATTCACAAATATATAATATGTTAGCTAATAAAAAATATTACAAAATCATTATTTAATAAGGTATTTTATTATAATTGCGTGCAATATACTGTCAGCTCTATAAAATATCAGTTATTATATGAAACCACATTCCTACCATTATTACCTATAATAATTTATAATACAAACAACAACTTAAAGAAATGTATTGCATATTTTAAAATCATTTATGCGACACACTTGTAATAAGCGAGACCAAGTCGAGACTCCTACATTCATATAACATCATATAAACAAATTACTTAAGAAATAATTTAATATTACGCTCTTGTAAAAATTACAATTAAAAGTACGACCATATTGACCTATATAGTTTTAAAGTGTGTGTCACTACTTAAATGCACGCAAGGACTGTTTTTTTTTTTCGTTTTGTTTTGTGTTTTTTTATTAGTAGTCTTTTTTGGATCTCTTTAGTTGATATTTTTGCTTGTTTATAATTTTTTTGTGGAAATTTTACTGGCATATCTGTTCTATATTACTTGCGAAATTTACTTGAATATGATGCAGTTTTTATCCCAAAATAAAAATAAAAGAAATAAAAATCCATATATACATAATTTATTGCTACATTCCACCTTACTTTAGACGAATAATGATTGTCTGAGTTATCGAGGACAGTGACTGAAGGTCCTGAAGTTTTTTGGTGACATTTGTGATTGTAGTTTTTTATTAATTGTAGGTTTTTATCAAAATGAGTCCCATATAGGTAACATATAGAACGTTTTGAAATCGCACGCGCGGGGTCTTATTGGGCTTAAAATTATAAGTATACAAAACTCATTATACAACCTACAAAATAACATTATACAATCTATTTCATATAAAGCTATCGGTGGTTGGTGTGATTATTATTTCTGTGAATTAAAAATTATTTTTTCCAATTTTCCTATAAAAAGAGCAAGCTTGATTCATCCTCTTTTTATTTCGTGCCTCATTTGTAAATCAGAGAAATTAGTTTGTTAGCAACCGAGTTCTTTGTTAAATAAAAACAGTCTTCTAAATTCATTTACATTCGGGTTTCATAGCATAACTAAAATTTTTGACCTTGGAACGACGGAAACTATCTCTTCTTTAAAACATTCAAATAATAATTTTATCAAGCAAGGTCTGTGACTATTTTTAACAAGAAAAAAATCAATATCCTAGACAGTCTTTTAAATCTATATATCAATTTAAACATTAAATATTATGTACTTTATATTTACTTTTCAATTAATCACTTTAGATTGACTATTTCCTTTATTTATTAAAGGATAGCATGTTATGTACGGTTATGACCTCTGTGTGTTGATCATATTAACAGTATATGTGTATTTTTGTGTTATTATATTATTGGTTAAAGATATATACTGTTTGTTTCTCTTTCTTTGTCTTATTGACATAAGATTGTCTGAACGAGATCGCTACCTATTGATAAGACCGCCATCTTGTAGCCCTAAAATATATTTTTACTTTATTGTTGTTATTTTTATCATCGCTTTACTTTTTATTATTTGTTTTTATTATTTCTATTGATGTTTTATTATTATAAAAGTACTAGTATTGAACATAAGTAATAAATTCACTTTAAAGATTATTTATCAAAATTGTAAAATTTACTTTGCCAAATTAATGTATAAGCGGCCTTTTTTAACACACTTTATCCTCATTGAAATTTTTATGAATAAGTACCAATAGAATAAGTGTTGGAATGTTCCTTAGTAAAAGAAAGATTACACATAATTATATATTATATATTTTGAGAAATTTCTATGTAAACTACGACAATAACGACTTAACGATAACATTATTCATAATTAAATCTTTTTATAATTATCACAATTAAATTAATTTATATTATATTATATCAAACACTTAATTAATTCATCAATGTCACTGTATTATAAATACGAGAGCGGTTAACTCTTAATTACTCATTCAGGAAGTATTTTGATATTATATTACTAGCATTATAAAAAAAATATTATTTTATCAACAGTAAGAGGAAATGTGTATAAGATATACGTAACTAATTATCTCATATCTTTTTTACATTTAAAATTTATACAATTTCACAAAGTCTTTTTTATGTTATGACTTCCGGTATTCTATTATCATATCTTCTTTTTTAATCTTTTAAGTTGTTTATATAATTGGGCAGTTTTTCTTTTATAGAAATCATGCAGTGTGATGTTAAGGCTGCAATGTTTAATATAAGTTCTAAAGCTATGGGTAATGATCATATCTGTCGTGACTTGATGATTCCTATCCTCGACATCTTATTGCCTGTTATAACACATATCCTTAACTTTTCTTTAACGGACAATACCTTGCCATCTTCCTGGAAATTCGCACATGTCATCCCACTTCCTAAGACCAGTAATCCTATCTTTCTCTCATTCACTCACAGTTTCGTCCAATATCCATCCTACATTTCCTGTTTAAAGTTCTCGAAAAAGTCGTATATACACAATTAACTAGTTTCTTAAACCATAACAACCTCCTCAGTCCCTATCAGTCAAGTTTCCGTTACCCGGCCCGTGGTACCGTTTTGCCGTAGCTAGCACTGGCTAGGGTGCTAGGGGGAGCGCGTGCCAAGCTTCCCCGGTACGGAGCTAGGATTAGCCGGCGGGTGGGGGCCCTGTAACGTTCCACAAAGAGTTCCGCGGGCCCCCCTACTTCCCGCCGAAGGCGGACCACTGTCAGGTTTTAGTGGGTATTACCTCGGTCGAGTCCCACAAACCCCAGGCTGCGCCCCCCGACCGCCGGGAATACGTAAATGCATTTCCTGACAAAAAAAAAAAAAAAGGTTTCCAATCTGCTCATAGCACATCAACAGGTTTGTTGAAAGTTACAGAAGACATCAGGCTTGCCATGGACAACCATAAGCTTCCCATCCTTGTCTTCTTAGAATTCAGTAATGCTTTTAATTCAGTAAACTTCGACATACTTCTTGGTGTGATTAACTGGTTTCATACTTACCTGTATGGTCGTCAACAGATGACATGCTCTGATTCGTACCTCGGCGTACCTGAGGCGTACCTCAGGGCGGCATTTTATCTCCTTTGCTTTTTTTATAAATGAAATCACTAAAATAATTTCCTCTCACTACCATCTCTATGCAGACGATTTACAACTATATAGGCATTTGTCACTGACGGATATTGATGAAACTATAAAAGACATAAATAATGACATAATGACCTTAACTTAATTAAAGAATGGTCTGAAACTTTTGACCTTACTGTGAACCCCAAAAAATCACAAGCAATTATAATCGGTAGCAAATACATTCGCACTAAGATTCAAATAGAAAAATTATGTAATGTGGTATATGATGCCTTTTTCTGACGAAGTTAAGAACCTGGGACTGACGTTAGATAAATATTTATCTTGGACTGCTGAAGTCAATGATAGGAGTCAACAAGTACATCTGTCGGTTAACTCCCTAAATCGTCTGCAGAATTTCCTTCCCTTGCAAACCAAAATCTTGCTATCACAGTCCCTTTTACTACCCATTCTCGACTATGCTGACGTTTGCTATCTGGATGCCAGTGAGGAGCTGGCCGGAATATGCACGTTTTAACTACGCTGTATAATATCCTCCACAATTTCGCTCCCATTTAATTGCACGAACGTTACCATTTCTCCTTACCAAGTACCCGTCCCAAACGTTCGTGTGTTACTGCAGAAACCTTTAATGTGCCTAATTACAATTCATTTTCTTTCTCCAAATCTTTCACTATATATGAAGCGCAGCTGTGGAACTCACTACCTAGCCATATTATGAACAGCGCATCCCTCTTCTCTTTCAAACGAAGATTAAAGCTATACTATCTCTTCCAGTTGTAAAAGTATATGTTATCATATTTACTTTACATGTAATTTGTATCTATATGTATGTATATATTTATTTATTTATATTTGTATATATACGTATTTATATGTCTGTAGTACCTATTTCTGCCCTTTGAAATCATCTTTGTCACACTCATGGGTAGCTCGTAGAGATCTCTTATTAGAGATAAGCTTATCCAATGTTTTTCTTTTTGTCTCTTTCCTATTGTAATTTATGTTTCACTTGGTACATAAATATATAAATAAATCAATAAATCAATAAATAAATAAATAAATAAATAAATAAATAAATAAATAAATAAATAAATAAATAATAAAGTCACTCATATTTGTAATAAACTATATAATATTAACTTCCCGATTAAGGAAGTAATTGTATTTACCAATTTCTTAAATCTTTTCTTTTGTAATATCTTTACGTCTTAAGGTTCCCTGTATAATTTTAGATACTTTTAGTTTAGTATAGTTTTAAAAACTTGTATGTATGTGTCTCTGTGTGTGCGTGTGTTTTTTCGGCTCCATTGCCGTGTCAGTAACAATCGATGTTTATTTAGAGCTGATTTGTTTTCCAGAAAAATCGTCTGGTATGTTTTTAGATTTTTTATTTAAACTGAAAATTGAGTATTCACGATTTATAAGCAACTTATTGGATGGTCGGGGTGATCGTACCAATCAACGCATGTTAAGCAGAATAAATATGATCAAGATAAGAAAAAAATATTTCTTCTTTTGTTTGTTCAAGAAAATGTAAAAATTAAATAGTGTCAAGTTTATTGTTAAAGTTTTTAATTATGAAATATGCTGTATCTGCAATAAGTTTTTAAATGACTTTAGTGAAAATACTGATGGAATGGGTTTTATAAAATAATAATTAAATAATGATAATGATAATAATATGACATTTTTTATAACCAGGAAGTTACTTGGACAAGACTCGGACACATTATCGCTTGTTATTTATTTTAGGTAAGACTAAGCATGATAGAAATGTGAGGCAATAATCGCAGTAAGCTAGTATGTCACGGTCTCGACTCATTTGAGGTTACGATTGCTATGTGACAATAACATTCATAAACTTGGAGTCAATTTTAATGAGAAACCATTAAATTTCCGTAGTGAAAATAAATGTTTTTTACAATAAACTTTACATAATATATTTGTAGTTATTATTAAATCTTAAAATTTTGTTTTTGCGCTCTTTTACATATAATAAATCGGAATGAGTCAATGTTTATAAAATAAAAATCTCTTGAATTTGGAATCGGATTAGTGTGTTCTAAACAAATTAAATATGAAAATGAATTTGCCTTCTTCGGTAATACGACAATATTTGATAGCTGCTATTGGTAAATATATTTTTTTACTCCTAGTATATAACTTGATACGAATTTTTTATAAATTGCTGTCCTAAACTTTAATGAATTTTATAAAATATGTCATGAAACTGTTCCCTTTGACGAATATTAAGCCCACAGAAAAATGAGAATTTTAGTATATCTCAATAAGTGCAGGAATCAGGAAACGATTTTATCTCACGACTTAACTTTTAATTTTAAGTAGTATTATTATTAGTATTAAATTAGTTTATTTAACAAAAATAAAAAAAAATGTATACCATTATTTTCTTATTTCAATTATTTTCTTAAGAAACTCCATACACGAGATAAATATTCTCGTTGTGTAAGTCGTAAATTATATAACACTAGCACATATTAATTATCTTTGCGCTTTAATGTAGATTTAAAGTCTTAATCATGTTTATCTTAAATTTTCTTGTTTATGTTATGATAACAAACAAGATACTATATCATATTATAAGTACTTATTATAATCGACAGTAATTCAATAATAATTATTATTATTTACATATATCATATTTTACCATCTGACCTATTACGAGGAAATTAAAATAAATTAATTATGATAAAAAAATTAAAATTATATATCTTAAAATTATGTTACTGTAAATAATACTGTATAGGTACAATACATTGGGATATGACAGTGTCGGCTTTAGGACTGAACAGCTCCAATGTATTCCTGGATTTTATTAGAGATGACCGTATTTAGGGAAAGAATACAAGACTTTCTATTCTTCCTAAACGCATGTTGGCTTTAATTCCAAAGACGAAAAGCGGTAATAGGTTCAAACCCATCACACCTTACTGGTTAAGAAAAACATAACATTATTATAGCTATTGCTATGACTATTTCTTTAATCAGACCTATATTATCATTTCTTGCATTAAAGTCATTAAAACGACTTACTGATGATATAACATATTACATCACCCTTAAAATAGAATGTGTATGAATGTGTATATATATAATAATATGTGAAGATATATATATTCTTGGGGTCAAGTAAATCCCCTCCTGCACTTTTAACTATTTTAACTACTTCTATTTATTATATTAGATACCCTTTTCATTAGAAGGCAATGAAGACATTTTTTTCGTGTGCTGGTGATGCTGATATGTAGCTGGGAGGGTTATAACTAAATGTGGTAATAATAAAAATAAAAATTAAAAAATACAGCTAAAATACGAATATTGAGATTCATGCGTGGAGAATGGGTAAATAAATGGGAGTGGGTAAATATTTTTTTATAATAATCTGTAGTATTATTTTATTTTATTTTGTGGCTAGCAGTAAAAGGAGTGATAATTTTAAATTTTCTCTCTACTATTTATATGTCTTAAGTTTCATATATATATATTTCTTTTAAAATGCTTATGTGATTAACATTACCGACCAATGATAATTGTTTTGAACAATTCCATTAAATTAACTGACATCACTACTTGAATTCTGCCGCCGCAATACACATACTAATATCTATTAAATCAAGAAGTGGCTTATTAATGGAGCTGAGTGATGCGAAGCTCTTACTGGTCAAAAGTGTGTTTTGTTACTAAGGCTACTTACTCCTCCTAGACATATAATGGAAGTAATATTTACTGATATTTCTGTGCGTTTTTTTTTGTTTATTTTGTTCGTGACATGAATTTAAAGACACCGTAAAAACTATTACGAATTCTAATTACGTATAAAACTAATACAAAAACTAAGAGGTAGTTTGTAATTGAACGTCAACATTTCGGCTTTGGCAAATGCCGTACAAGGGATGTAGAAACCATTGTTGCAGCACCGAATGAAGTCATCCTGTGGAATGCATTTCCAATATATAACACACTGTTGTTTTTGATACTAATGCAAAAATGCGGCTTAAAGGCTATTGACCCTTCTCCCCGCTTCAAAACCTGCAATTATAAATGTTGTTCTTTTTTTTCATTTTGCTTTTATTTTTAATACTTTTTACATACATTTGTGTTCTTATTTTCTTTACTATCTTTTTATGACAAATTAGCCACTTTAACACTTTTTATCTCATGTTCAATGAATTTTATCATAATATATTTAAATAATTTAGTTAAACAGTTTAAGAAGTTTTAAAAGTAATCATTGTTATGAGTGTTAGGTTTTTTTTTTTTATGTTCAATATTTGCACATGAGAAGTTCGAATCTAGTTATTTAAAAATGTTTGTATTCCATCTTTTGAATTTATGTATTTTTCTTGCAATATGTAATTGATCAATTAATAGTATATTTTATTTACCTTTTTTCATTTATATTCTTATATTATAATATTTAAAATAGTTTCTTTTAATATTTATAAAAAGAAACTGAAAATACTTTTATTTTCTGTAATTTTTTTTAGTTTAAAAAAAATGTATTTGCGATCATATTCGAGGTTTCTGTAAAAGCTAATTGGAGTATCGAGGGTATTGGGGTAATATATAATCTAAATGATTCTAATCGTCTGATATAATCATTTACTATTTTCCCGCTCATAAACAAATCGCTATTAGTGATAAGGGCGCTTGTTGCACACAATATGTAAATTTATAAATAATTTACATATTCTTCTTGTTTTTTCCTTGTTTATTGATTTATTGTGCAATCTTGATATATGTACATATATTATTGTTTTAGTCAACTTTGGTTCACTAACAACAGGCATAAGTCTAGCCTGGCCATCTCCAATTATTGTGAAACTTCGCAACGGAACAGACACTCCCTTAACGAGACCAATCACAGAGGAGGAAGGATCATGGATAGTATCTGGAGGATACTTAGCAGCCATAGGAAGTATGTTGCTCTAAATTATAAAAAATATATTCAAATAATTGTATCAAATGATGCGCATTCAGATAACAAATATTTGTTTTCAATTTCAGCAAATTTTCTAGGAGGGATTCTTATAGACAAAATTGGTCGAAAGTATTGTATTATTCTAGTCACTATACCAAGGATAATTGTGTCTATTTGGACAATTTTTGTAACCGAAGTTTGGATGATGATATTGTGCCGAGTGGTCATGGTTTTGACAGATTGTTACATTTTTGTTGTTGTTCCAGTTTACGTTTTGGAAATCGCTTCAGTGAGTATTAAAAATATATGTTTTTTTATTAGTAATTAAGCAGAAACACCTTTCGCTGTAAACTGATTGCAAAAACAATATAATAGTCCATAGTATATGCTCTACTCATGGCATGTAAAAGCTGATGTCACTTAATTCACTGCCTTAATCAAAATATATACATATTTGCTATTTTTTGTTATCGTTTATCTATCGATATCTGAATACAAACAATATATTACTCGTACAATGAATATGTATCCATTGAATGTTAATATTATTGCAGATTTCCACAAATATATTATATATATTTAACACATAGTATATTAATAATACCTTACATGGACTTTAAAAGATTATCACGTTTCTAAAAATATATATTGTTTTACTTTAAAATCAAAATATCACCCATTGTTACTTACTATCTGTCTTTCGCTTGAAAGAGTTTGTTAATTAAGTATAATTTCATTGCATTGCACTAATTACTTTCTATTAAAAATATTTTAGTCATTTGTTCTCATAATGCAATTAAGTAATAAAGTCGTTTATCTCATGTTTTTTGCTATTACACTCTATATACTTAATACGTACATATTTCTCGATATACTTATGAAATATTTCTCTAGAAATAGTTATATATTTCAAACGTTTTGATATATTTAACTATTTTTTCTTTTTTTTTTCATGTTTTTTTTTTTTTTCAGAAAGAGCACCGCGGCGCTCTTGGCACATTTCTACATATAAACTCATGCTTAGGAATAGTCATAACCTTGTCTGTAGGTCCGTATGTATCGTACAAAGCGCTCAATATTGCTCTAGCATCGGTTATTGTCCTGACTTCTCTTCCTTTGCCATTTCTACCTGATAGCCCGGTTTATTTATATTCTAAAGGTATAGTATTTTATAAACATACAAGTCTTATAAAATTGCTTATATTATTAAATCTTTATGAAAGTCTTTATGAAAATGATTCATAAATTTTTATGAAAGGTTTGGCTTTTTGGAGTATATTAAATGATATTATATAGTATCTTTATAATCAATTAGAAAACATCTAAATTATCAGCTACTGGCAATCGTTTTGCAAGATTTTAATTTCAATTACCATATTTACTCGTATTTCAATTAGTAACAATTAAATAAAAAACGTAATCAATTCCTTCATTGAATAATTAATGTTCCTAAAGACATACATTCCAGCTATCCATAAACATATAAAAAATATACGTAAATAAAAAATAATTCTTTTTCAGGATACATTGAGGAAGCTCTAAAAGTATTATCTCAAAATCGAGAATCTGATGAAATCGTGGAACAAGAAATAGAAGACTATAAATCAAGCAATCAAATAAAATTAAACAAGATCTCCTTATTGAGAAACAAACTATTTTTAAAATCTCTATCATTGGGTATTCTAATTTGCGCTGGAGCCAATGCGATAGGATATAGCGCAGTATCATTCTATTTACAAACAATTTTGGAGTCAACTCAAACCAACGTACAACCAGAGATCGCTTCTGTTGTTATCGGTTGTATACAATTATTGTCCTCTATTTCTTCGATTTTCTTTACGAAAATGTTTGGAAGACGGCCTATGTTAATTTACTCGATCGTTGGCATGTTTTTTGGCCTGGTAAGTACATTTTGATTTTGGCTTTATTTATTTATATGCATTGAGAAAACTATTTCATATAAATAAAAACAAATTATTTTAGTCAATATATTGTTAGTACTAATATTTTAAAGTATATAGTATTTAGTATATGTATTATAGTATTATAGTGTTATAGTATTATAGTAATATTTTGTTTTATTTTGTTCAATTAATTTATCTTATTATATTATATTTTAGATTGGCTTAGGAACCTTTTTCAAAATAACGACAACCGAAGGTTATATAATCACCGACTTGCTCAATTACCTTCCTATCGTATCCTTGATACTCTGTACATATTGCTTTAATGCTGGTAAGTAATACAAATTAATTTTATTATTAAACATCTTTATACATCCACAATAACTGTAGGACACATTGTAGTACGGGTTGTACTAAATTAATGATTACAAAAATATCTTAATAATTATTTTTATATGTAAAATAGAATTTAAACAAAAAAAATATAATTTATGTTTTAAATAATCTTCTTTTATTTCTAGGTATTGGCTGTCTACTGGTTGTGGTCACAGCCGAATTATTTGACGGTACAACTCGCGCGATTGGTTGTTCTGTGTGTTTTATGTCAACCTTACTCCTAATATTTCTTACTTCCAAGCACTTTGCAGAAATGACCATAGCTCTTGGCCCATCTGCAACATATTGGTTTTTTAGCGGCGTATGTGTATTAGTTGGTGGATTAATAGCGATTTTTGTACCGGAAACTAAAGGAAAGACATTTAGTGAGATTCAAATAAAATTAGGTAATAAAAGTATTAAGACTGATAATAAAGAAGAAGAAAAACATGAATGTTAACATTTTGTAGAATAAATATTTATTTTTATATTTCAACTTTGATCTATGATTATATTTATGATTTTCCGGCTATATTCGCGTAAATACTTTCGGAACTTCCCCGAATAGTTTTGAACCCATACGAGGTCCTTATTCATGAGTTCGGAGCAAGACGGAACCGCGACGTGACTATTTGAGTAGTAGCTCGACTGGTTGTACCTTGTTGATTTACAAGTTGCTCGACCTGTTACTCGACTCGTTGAGCGATTTCTTGTTGGTAGCAATTTGTCTAGCACAAAGTAGATATTTTTTTTGCTATTTGGTCGGCTAGCAGCTTGACTAGTTGGCCGACTAGTTAGTGAAGTAATTTGCCGACTAAATGCTCACATAGGTGGTTGACTGGTTGCTAAACTAGTTGCTCGACAAGTTTGGTGGCCTAGATGGTCGACTATTTGGTCAATTAGTTGATCGTCTAGTAGCTCAACTAGTTGGTAGACTAGTTAATGGACTAGTTAGTTGTATAGTTAACCGACTACTTGATAGACTAGTTGATCAACTAGTTGCTCGACTAGTTGCTCGACTAGTTCGTCAACCAGTTGCTCGACTAGTTAGTAGAGTAGTTGGTCAACCAGTTGCCCGACTAGTTGGCAGAATAGTTGGTCACCTAGTTGGTTGATTTGTTGATGAACTAGTTAGAACTGAATATTTGGGGGCATTTTTATTTTTTTATTGAATTTAATACAACCCATGTTGTAGACCATTCTACATTGCCCGTAAAGACATAAATGTAAAAAAAAAAACAAACTTGATATACAAACTGAATAATAATATATTTGTTTTATAAGACTATAAAACTTTAAAAGTTATCCGGAAATATTTAAACTACGATTTTATTACTTAAACTGACTTGACTTGAGCTTCACTAGATGTTGAAATATTTAATTTAAGTAATTAAATTTTTACTTTACTAAATTAAGAATTTAACTGTCAACCCAGTTAAGCTCAATGGTGAGTATTTACTATTTCAACTAGTATTTATGAACACACTCAGTCCTTGAAATTCTATATTTTTCTATTTCAATTTGAATACAAAATAAAATTATCCATAGATTAGTTTTGTTATTTATAATCACGAGTCGAACAAAAATTGTAAACCTGAACCGTATTCCCAATTCTATTCATATCATATCACAATTCTAGAGCGACGTGATTCTGATTTAAATGTATGTGTAGGTTAAATTTATCGACATCCTATAAACATGTATGCGATAAACATAAATATCAAGTGGTTTCTATAAGATAAATCATTTTTTTCATTTTTTGCTTAAAGATTTGTTTGAAGATAAAAGTAAGCTACATAGACCGAATCTGATATTTCGAAGTCGTCTTTAGCTTGTGATAAAACCGAATGCCTTGTGAAATAAATAACTTTTATATACATCGTGGTTTTAAATTTAATGAATTTCAAATGTAAAACGGTTTACTTTAATGTAGCATATATTATAGCATATATTATATTAATGAGAGTACTTATACCCTGGGTGTAGACGAAGGTTTAATAGGAAATAAAATTTTCAAGTCCATATTTGTAACGTTTGCGTATGTTTATCCTTTTTTTTTGTTTTATACTGAAACTTTAAAATATTAACTTTGAAACACACATACGAATTTCCAGACAATATTTTGAATCTCAATTGGTTTGCATCTCAATATATTTTTCTAACAATTTATTCAATATCACACAAAGTAAAAGGTAAATCGGTATTTTAATGAATACGCACATATAGTAAAATCCAATGTTTAAGATTACACTTGCAACTGAAACAATTTAATTATAATATAAAAGAATGTTACACGTTTGAAACATTAAGTTAACAAATAACAAATAAAAAATAAGTAGACTTAAGTAAATAGATAATAAAGTCACCCCATTGATATATGGCAAAGGAAGAGGTGTTACCTTAGCTTACTTTAGTTCAACCCTTTTCCTTTGAAAAAATTCATTATGGAAACCCCGTCGACCCAGGGGATAATGGCCGGGGTTATGTGGGACTGGCGGTCCCAGGAGGCGCACTCCGCCCAGGTGTGGGGAGCCATGTCGACGAATTCATCATAGGGATGGCAGGAGGCGGTCGCCTCAATTCGAGCTATCTTGCGCGGATACTCACCGAAGCTACCATGCCCGATCAGCATCTGCACAAAATCCTTTACGTAACCCTGTAACATATAACATTAAAGATATATTTTCTATTTAAATGATATCTTAAACTTTGACGCCAATTGTATCCGTTTCATTATTAAAACTTTCTGTCATGTATAAGTACATCACTCACACATATAGATTTATTAAAGCTCAATTTACTAACGTACGGTTAACGCTGCTAGGTGGGCTGAATGGTTGTGTGATGTTTAATATTAGAGTGATTTATATGCGTAGACTTGCTTGTTAGTAGTACATGCAAGAATGGTAAGCTTCCCTCTTATTCTTTTTCTACCGTGAACTATACCTTATTATGTTTGTCGTTAAGTAACATTCGTACATACCGCGAAAAGTACGTGAACCTATTGAGATCCACCGTCTGCCGTATCTCATTAGCAATTGTGATTTAGTGTTCATCGGCCTTGAAAGAACCTGTACAAGACTTTCAAAGATGACACTAAAACCTCAACTTCTTGCTCCAAAGTCCCAACGCGTCTGAAAAGGTTAATTAATAGGTTAGTAATTAATCGGGCAAATTTTGATTGTATTTACGTAAGGACAGGTATATTATTATATATAATAATTACTAATTTAATTAATTATATATAATAATTACTAATTTAATTCACAACGCCAATTGAATCAAATTCTATTTAATTTAAACAAATCCATTTTAAAATTTGTGTCCTGTCACTTTTATTTTTTTTTTATTTGCTAAAGTAACCTACTGTCTAAAAATAGTGCTGTTTCCAAAAGTCTTAATTGTGTATAAATTAATATTAAGATTTTATAAAAGCTAATTTTTTAAAATAAATAAATTATATTTTTCTTTCGTGACATATTTTTTTTTGTTTTAATGTTCTCTTCTAAAGTTTTGAAAACCATATGTGCATTTTATTGACTATCATGCGTTATTAGAACTTGTTACTACCTAAAAATGTTTCTCATATTACATAAATATTGACTTCTTTAAGCAGAATTAAACCGAAACTGCCACGATTAGCCATGGGTAGGTTGACCATGTTTTTTTAGCGAGATATTTTAAGTTGATTGAGATAAGTATATCTTAAGATAATAAAAGATTATTTAGTCAAGAGATACTCTACACTCCAGAGTACTTCACTTTCACGCGATTCTTATGTCTATTTACTTATATTAATTATTTCAATAATTACGGTGTCACATAATGATAATAACAGTAAGGACTAATATAAAATATATTTAATAAGGTTATATCTTATACCAATTATTGTTATCTTCTAGTTGTTGGTTAAATAAATAAATTGAATAAATTTAGAGCAACATATACCAATGTTAATAAAACTTTCATATGACTTTATTAAAATTAAATAATATTGAAGATCCTGTGTGAAAAAAAAAAAATAAACTTATAAATTATGACTTTAAACTTTAAAGTACAGAAATTAAAGGTTTCTTGTGATTAAATTTGGTTGAACACAATTATCTTATATTTATAAAACTAAGTTAAGATTAGACTTGAATTATAATATAGGTCATTTGAGTTTTAGCTTTATGAGTTACTTTTTTTATTACTACTCTCTATCACATGTATGCAAACTAAATAAAGACAGATATACTTAAGATGTATCGTACTATTGCTACAGATGTTAACAACAAAGATATTACTTTGGCTTTAGGTGAAGCAATAATTGAAATATAAATATTATATAGATATTAAGAAAATAGTTGAAAATAAATACTTAGATTAAAAAAGAATGAAATACAATATAACGAATAAATTCAGTAAAAGTACGCTAATGAGCAAACTAGATAAGAGAAATAATGATAAAAAATCTAGTGCTCTGATTTTATTTTATGTTTCTATCGAACCTTACATTATTGCATAAGACCTTACTTTCTTTTTTATATATTCACAAAGAAATGCACAAACAATTTATTTATGTGAAATTCAAATAAACATTTGCCCTCCTTACCTTAGTGGAAGATCACGGGATCGCTTTCGCATTTAAACCTTAATGCCTCGGCTAAATCAATTCAATTGTCTGAAATTTGATATGGAAGTACCTTATCAGACAACTGTAATAGTCACGCTTTTTAAAGAAAATTTTACGCCTTGAATAAAAACATTGTTATCTACGTCCTAATTTTATATTTAAGACATTTTTTTATCAGTTTCAGATATTTATTTAGTTCATTTTAAAATTTCCTAAAAGAACGTGTATCAATTCGTCTGAATCCTTTTTTTTATTATACATTTATACAGAGTTAGTTATCACTGAGTACATATTTTTAAAATTTTGTTGTTTTTTCATTCAATTTTATTCAATTTGAATAACCCCAGACGAAATACTATCCATGAGAAAAATTTTAGTTAGTGCATCAAACACAAACGAATGGCTTTTTTTTTTTATTGACATTAAATTTATAGTATTGTTTGTACTGTATTGTTACTTGCGAAAACTAATAGACGATTTAACAAAAAATTGGTGGTTTCAGCAAAAAAAAATAGTTATGACCAGCAATTTTTATATTTTTATGACACAGCGTCAATGAAATAGCGACATTTCACGAGACTGAAGCGCGAATCCTGTTTTTCACCTATGGATGATGGAGCCAAAAATAAAAACGAGCGATGAATTAATGGCAAGTGAGAAAAATGATACCGAAAAGAAGGAGCGAAAGTAATTGACGTATTACGCTGACCCTAAATAATTGGTGTAAGGGTATGCTTATTGTATATCGATTTATTTATTAGCAATTTTTTAACTATAAAATTTCATATTTTTAAATTAAACATATTATAAAGAGAGAAACTGACTTGCAAGTGTAGGTAATTGTAAAAAAATATTTGTAGTTATTTGATTGTCCAATCAGTTCGTCAATAATTTATTTATACAATAGTTTGTGTTTTCAAAAACAATAATAGTATTGTTTAATGTTTTCTAATATTACTATACAGTTGATTAAACTAAGTTGCGGATTGAACTCGCTTTGATTATTAAATTATTAATTATAACTCGACGTTAGAGATGCTTTACAGTAAGCGTGTCTGTGCACACCTCTTCTTACCGCATGGTGCAAAAATAAACGCCGTAAAATTGTTTATTCAAATAATTATTGTTCTTTAAAATACCTTTTCTTGTTATAATAATTGGATTTTTTATTTGTATAAGACTATTTTAATACAATAAAAAGAAAAACTGAGCATGCGGGTTACTTAATGGTGAGACATCATCGCCTTCCACGGTCTCTAGCATCTGTGACGAAGGAGCAAGCGTTTCGATTTTTTGATGGTGTTGGATGGTAATTGTTATACATAGTTAATTAAAAAGCTCACGGTTCAAGAGCGTCACGCATCTGTTTGGTAGGAAAGGTACAAGCTGTGTGGAGTGGCGAGTAGAGTGGATAACGAAAACCGGCAGCATAAATGAAATCACAAAGCTCCTCGAACACTTCCCGCGATAAATGTGGTTTAAAAATGGTTTAAGGTGCGACCTTCCTACTCAACAGTAAGGGATCATGCCTTTAATTGAACATGGTGCCCCGACTTGTTGGCTATCACTCAAAATGTCGAGGTAAGCCCAGTACTCCGATACTTGACAAGTCACTTAGGGAAGCGCCTTCAAAGAACAGTGAAAAAAATTTTTTATATTATTTCTTGAAAAGAACAACTCCCGCACTTAAGATATAATCTTAGTGGCAAGGGAAGTTTCACAAACATAGAAATCATAAAAATAAGTTTATGAAAAATTTTTGAAAACTGAGTTTTTCCCGGTCGGTGGAGAATATCTTACAAGTATTCCTTGTATGAGGCTTGCAACATACAACCGCGATGTCGTGCTGGAGAACAATCATTATAAATTGTGTCTACCCATTTGTGTTTAGTTTGTAGATATGTATTTAAACGAATGATAGATTTTCCTTTTTGCATTTATATAACTATATTTCCAACATAATCCTCTTTTATCTCATAGGAATCTTGACCTTGTAATGTGGAGATAAAACATGGAACATATTAACCGTAACAAATGATAGTGACTGAAGTATCATTATGTTTAATAATAATCTCAGAAAAGGCACTTAGCAATTTCAAAGATGCTTAATGCTTATCTTGTATTATTATGGCATACAAAGGAGCTTCCTAATGACAATTACCACCACGACTTTGATGGAGTATTAGATGGAGAACATTGGATAGAAACAATGGCATTCCGTATAAGCAAGCAATTATGATATAGATCTGAATAAAGATACTTAAAGGAAAAGTATTAAGAAATTCCTATCCTATGTTTCTCTAAGTAATTTAAATAGTATAATTTTATGATGAAATACTTGCATTTTGTCAATGTTTATTCTGATTTACTTACATTATTATGATTCTCAGTCAAACAATATATTTTGTTTTATATTTCATTAAGGAGATTTACAAAATTAAAACAAAAACAAAATCAATAACATTTAGATGTGACATATAACGCTGTGAGCGATATTAGAACTCAACGAGCTCGAATCGCCTTGTAAATTTAAATTGATGAGGTTTTCTATGTATATCTTACAATGTAAAAAATAATTGATTTGTGTATTTATTTTCTCATTTATTTTGATAACGTATGTCGTATATTTAATTTAATTTTCTTAATGTTCAATACCTCTAAGTATATCTGTTATTATTTGACATAAAATTTATTTTCCATAAACTTTATATTGCATACTACGAGTGCATTACGAGTTAGTAATTAAATAATACAACAACTGCTGGATTAATTTTAATAAAATGTTGGTGTGGTTTTTGTTTACAGCTTTTTACCCAGTTAGTAAGACAGCAAAAATAGTGTTTTTAGTTATCATTAAAATAAAACTACTAGTGTATGAATTTATATACATTTAAGGTTATGACTCACTCTACTTGAAAGACTACTAATAGATTCAAAAATAATTAGAAACATATTTTGCTAAAACTATTTTTCATACTTTAACATAGGGTCCTATTCTAACGAAATAACACACATCTCGTAACAACTTAGCCATGCTATTTGAAAGTTAAGAAAATACAATAAATTGAAGATAGCTAAATTAAACATAAGTAATTTACTCTGTAGTTATTAAAAAGATAGATTCAAAACTAAATCTAAATACATTATTTTAGGCTCCTTTACTCCTCGCTCTCCACTACTTGTGAACAGATATAAATTTTAAAAGAATCGTCTTTAACATATACAAAGGTTTACCCTTTAGTAAATTTCGGAACAATAACAACAGATCCGAGTCTGGGCTGCTCGTCATCAGCTATCGTGAAACTTCTTAGCGTACGAAAGAAGGCTCATGTTTGCTGTCAGGAGGATATTTACTAGGCATCGGGAGTAAGTAATTGTGAGCTATCTGAGAATACTTTGTACAGGAAAAGGCGTCAGTAAAAAGTTTTTATATTTATCACTTCCTACTCACTTATTCTCAGCAATTATTACTAGTAATGATAAAGCTATTTGTTTTTTTAGCTGATGTTCGTAATGCAATATTATATTTTAAAATTTTTAACAACAATCCTGTGTGAAATACTTATGGATAACATAGGGCGAAAATACTGCATTCTTTTAGTATCTTTGTTTAAAGTTTTGTATCTGTAAGAACAATATTTTTTAATGGAATTATGGATAATTAATTATTAATAATTTAAATATGAATGTTAATTAATATTAATATATTAATAATTCACCACCATGATCATGGTGGTTTGATTGCTGGGTTCTTGTTGTCTTTCCAGCATATACTTCGGAAATAGCTTGTTATTTTACGACTTATATTAGAAACTATTCAATGACATGACATATTAAGAGTTTAAAATTTGACAAGCCTTAATGGTTACAAACCATCACATTAACTTCCTGATTAAGAAAAATGTTATGTCGTTATTTTATTTATTTATTTATTATGAAATACCTAGTTTCTTTTAAATTATTATAACAAGTTATTGTAGATGTAGCAAATTTAGTAACTTATAAATTTAACAAACCATTTTTTTTTTTTTTTTTGAACTTATTATTTTTATTGTGACCTTTTTTTGTGACCTACGCATTGATTTTTAATACACCCACAGCAATCAAGAAATTAGCATTTTAGAAATCAAACCATTACTACATAACTAAAAAAGGCTTTCATGTAAAAGCTTTCATATGTTTAAATAAAACTCAAAAATATAATTAGAAAAGATAAAAAATACATAAACACACGACAGTGTACTAAAATTTAATTTTCAAAGAAATATTGGGCCCCTTGATATGCTCATTTCAAAATTGTTGATAGTAATAATATGGCAAGTAGTAGTAGCAATTCTAGATTCTAAAGTTATTGTTAGTTCAAAAATTGTATATATTACTATTTCATAAACAATAAAGACCTCGACGAAGAATTAATGAAGTTAGAAATTATAAATGATGAACGACACATTGAAAGGGCTCAGGTGAATCACGGCTCTTATAATTATTTTGCACATAAAAATTTACAATTTTTCTATATTTTTTCTAACATCGTAATTGCGCATTTATCGCATTAAATCAAGTCGAAACCGCTCTTTTTGTCACAGTCTGTCGAGATGTTATCTTCCGATTTTTCGTCTACCGCTTGGGATTTCGCTTTAACTATTTCGTTTATAGAAAGCAACAATTTTTACGAATGAGTCAAATTTTTTTTCACTCAATTATATGGTACTTTAGGGTTGTCTGTCAGTACTTTTTCCTCCAGTAAATCGTCTGGCAATAATTTTCCCTAATTATGATAATAAATATTCCTTATTTCTATCCATGAGTCCGAACATATGTTTCTCCGTAAAACCACCGCTTTTGACCGCATTTGACCGCTCGCCCGCGGTTTAATCTTCCTGAGCGCGCAGACAGACTGACAACTCTTTGTTCAATAGCACTAATGTAGCCTCTTTACGTAATAATATTGCATTTACCTTATGAAAAGCATTTTTATGTCACCAGCTCTTATGCTATTACACGTTACTGTTGTGCTTTTGCCAAACCAGATCCCAGTCCTTGTTTTCGCACTGTTTGAAGGTACTATTTTAACTAATATAATATTTTTTATTCACCATAACCATTTACCAATAATATATAGGGCGATGAAATATAAACTTCGGTCTTATGTGGCGATCTTTGCGCTAAATTGTAATTCTAGTTCTATTTACAGAGCGGAATGAATAAAAGTATTTACTTTGCATAAAATATAAATATAAATTCGTCGGGCAAAATAAATTGTTGGAATTCATATTACGACGTGTTAGAATTCATATAAGAACCATTAGATACTTCTCATACGGTCCTTATAATATAAAAGTGGTTATTTTAATAGCCATAAACCACATTTTATCATTATTAATAATTCATGGGAATTCCTCAACATTTTCTGCATATTTGATATTCCGCACATTTAATATAAATAATGGTTTTTTTAACCCACAGTTGTTCCTAGTAATGTTCCATTTCATCCGAAAATAAAAAAGTACTACCTTTAGAAGTCGTTGTTGTCTTTCAGGGACCATTCAAGAGGTCCAAGAATTGGTCGCATAATAATTGCAATAAAATGTTTATGATTCCATCAGAACCAGGGAAAACACTTTTCAGATCCCTTAGAAACATCTGTAATGTATATATGTGTCTATAAAACACAGAATCGAACATAATTTATAAAATATTAAATCTTCAAAATTTTACCATGGCGTCCAAAATATTATAATACATATTTTTTAATCGGTTAAAATATACTTAAAAAGTTGTGAAATCTTTATTTGTAAACTAAATCAGGCCACGTTTTTGCTACATGTTAAGAGCATGATGGAAATCTTAAAACAATATTTTATTTAATTTGATTACTTAACATGGAAATTGACTTGACTTGGACTTGAGGCAACAATTTAAAAACTGCAAAATATAATAATAACAATTGTAACCTCAAACGTCTTTGGCATGACTATAAGTACATATTTAACTGATAAAAGGAAAAGAACATGACATGCGCAGAAACGAGATTATTTATATCTTATAAAAATAATTAGTAACGTACTTATAAAATATTTAAAATTGAAAATTGCTCTTTTTATGCATTTATAAATCATATTATTATCTACAAAAGATATGGAAAATTACACAAATTAGTTCGTTTTAAAGAATTGGTTTTTCGATAAAAAAAAAAAATAATTAATTACAAAAGATCGAAACATTAGATCGAAACTTATAAAATTGTTATAATAACTATCTAATCTACATTACACACGATGTTAATCATTATATAATTATATTTTATTAAATAAAGAAAAGAAATATTAATAAAATGATTATCTTAGTAGTAATTGTGCAAATCGAAAAGATGCACTTAAAAAATACAAAAACTTCACCAACCCTTATAAACATTTGCATTTTGTACGATCACGGAGATGGTAAAGAAGCTTACTATCTCATTCATCAAAGGCAGAAGCATATGACGGCTAATATTATTGCTTCCCACTCGAAAAGGATGGTATTAACCGTGACTAATCCTTTTTTAGACAGCATATCCGTAATTATCACACACATCATTTTATCTTTAACTTCAAATACTTTTTCCACATCCTATAAGGAAGTATATGGTATGTCTTTACCTAAATGTAAATATCCATGCTCTCCTCTATCGTCCATTTTCAATTTTATCCTATCTTTAAAAAATTCTCAAAAATTTCAAGCACCTTTCATGTTTCCTTGATTCCCATAACTTCAACACTCCTTACCAATTTGGTTTACTCAATCATCACGACACAATGAAGGTGTTACTTGACATTACCGAAAGCATAAGGTTGGCTGTGGAAACTAAAAAATTCGCTATATATTCCTCTAGACTTTAAATAGACTAATAAACTGAAATATCTTTAAGTCAATTGACTTCAATATCTTGCTTGCTATACTGCGTTCTCTGAACATATCTTTATCCTTGATTGATTGGTTTAAATCTTCATAGGCGATGGCAAGTTATTTGCTCCAACAAGGTATCCTCCGAGCGGGCTGATTTTCTTTTCGGGTGTCCCGCAAAATGACCTACTATTTCCTTTCTTCATTTATGCAAACTAAAACAAAAGTGTATCTTTACCATCTATATGCAGAAGGTTTTCATTTATATAGATATTCAGTTATCGATGAACTTGCTATGGAAATTGAAGGCGTTAATACAAATATTTTATTTTCGAGTCTTATTGTCAGTTGTATAATAATGCGATAAACCTTTATATTTACGAACTACAACTATATTATATATCATGTATTGTGTAACAGACAGCGTCCATCAAATTTTATATCAGCATTTGTTTCAGGGATATATAGCGACAGGTAACATGCCTCAATCATTTAAATTTCTATGACATTTTCCATTTATATTGATCTATCATATATATTTAGCATCTATACCGTTCTTTATGATATAATTCAATATAATACAAATCCTTGAGTTGAGGATTATTTGTACAAGAGATCTTATCAGGCTAATTAATATACTCACTAAGAATATGTTATCTTATGATATTTAGCTGAAGTTGTATTTTTTGTCTATATACTTAAATACTTCATTTTTATTACATTTACATCAAATATAAATATTAGTATTTTTGTGTGAAACAATCTTTATTCTCGTTTTGTACTGTTTTCAGTAATATAGTAAAAGATACGAAATTTGGAATTATGAGAAAACCGAATTTTTAATTTGTTTATAGTAATTAAATTTCTTTTCTCTTGATTATAAGTGCCTTAAAAATTAGAAATAGTTAAAAATGCGGCCAAATAATTATTGGTAGAACCAATTTTGTTTACATTTTCTTAATAAAAGTGTTAACTGCCATATTTTTTATTTAAGAAATACTAAATTAGATGTATTTAGTCTTAATTATCATTTACGTAACAAAAATTTTTTAAAGGTTATTATTAAAAAAAACAGTAAAATTATACTCTGTACAAATATAACATTTCCTTGTATTATAATCTAATCTATAAGATTTAGCAACTTTTCAAACTAAGATGTAAATTATATAACTACAGTATAATTGTCTTAAATTTGGTTTTCTAAATATATTTTTAAACGTAGTTTTCTAAACAAAATTTAAAACTAGGTTGAATTAAAAATCCTTGTTTAAAAAGTATTTAATTGATTCAACTATTATTGTTGATTTACAATATATTTCATAATTGATGTCTATCTATTATAAGGTGAAAAAGTTTGATTGTTTAAACGCGCCTATCTGTGAATCCACGAGATTTATTTGAAAAATTCATCTTCATGATGAGCAGGTCTATGAGGAACAGGGGTGGAAGACTGCAAACGCGTTCCCACCCCACGCCACCACAGGCACAGTAGGAGGCGGACTTCGCAGGGGTTTTAGTGGGTATTCCGGGCGTCCATGGAGTTAGGAGGGGCGTTTCGGCGAGACGAGTCCCACACTCGGGCGGCGGCCCGGTCAGTGCGTAAAGGCATTTCCCCTGACGTGAACAAAAAAAAAAAAAAAAAAAAAAAAAAAAAAAAGGTCTATGAGGAACGCTTATAGGCTATCTAACATTACGCTACAGTTCTTAGTTACCCTAATAGTAAATAAAATAGTCAATCCGTAGATGGAACCGCGAGTTAAAGCTAGTCTAAATAATATAAAAAATTAAAGTATCCAGAGGAAAATAATAATAACAGAGCTGAGCTAAGCGACGCTGTTACTGATCAAACCAAACACGTTACTAATGGTACTCCTCCTAGCGAATAACGGTAGGATGTCGACAGTTGGCAGAAGTGTCGAGGACAGTGACTAATAGGTCCTGAAGTTTTTTGGTGACATTTGTGATTGTAGTTTTTCATTAAACGGTCAAAGAGTGTTCCATAGAGTTAACATGTGGTACGTTTGGAAATCGCACGCGCCAGTTCTTATTAGGCTTAAGATTATAGCCACTATTTACTCTGTAATCACCTTTACAATTCAGCACTGTTGCTGAATGAGAATGCTTCGCTCAGCTCCACCCGCTGTGTAAGGAGGCGAAACATGTATATAAATATCTGCCGTTACTCATTAATATCATCGTAATTTTCCTAACTAGTTTCGAATCCATTCGAAGTTTTATTTATGGTCTCGAAGCATGGCGGAATCGTGTCGTGAATAGTTCTATAACATTAGAGACAAAGTGTAAAATTGTAAATACTCTGGTATATACTCGTACATATCATATATAGACAAATGAACAACTGACAAAACGTAACGCGGTATCGCAGATAGTAGGTAAAAACCGGAATGGTATAAAAAGGTCGCAGTTTGGAGTCTTGTCCGTAGATGAGAAATTTTCGTTGTATATATATTTAAAAAATACAATATAATTCATTTTTATATATTAATTTCTCATCGTGACTCTAAATCGAATCAGGACTAAAACACAAACATTTCTCCTTATCATATTATGTTCAGCTGTTAAGTTGGAATTTTAAGACAAATAAAGTTTTTCAGTGTCACGGTACTAATTTAATCTGTCAGTCTTCTAATAAATAACAATGAATAAATGGCTAGAAAAAAACAGCGCTATAATTTTAAACACCTCTCGCTTTTGTACCTAAAGAATGATGGATTATGATTATGATGATTATGATGGATGCACGCAGACACACACACACACACACACACGCCCAGATCCACACACACATTATATTGTTATGGTAATTAGTAATTAGTAATATCTTTAAAAGAAGACCTCTATGTTGTTTATGTGTATGACTGTTTCAAATTAAAATAGATTACTATTATGTTTATTCTGGGGACAGCCACATCACACATGTGTTATGTTAATATTTTTAATTAGCATATTCTATATAACCATATAAATAAATATCCCTTAAGACTTAAACCTATAAGTACTTCATTAGATAATGACTTACTTATAAATCTTAAGTCAGCTTAATATATATTTATCGCATAAAAATTTGTGTGTATGTGTATACATTTTAAAGATTTATTTATTTTATTATTTATATATATTATTATGTGTTCAAATAAATAAGCTTTAGTTATTTGCTGTTTTATCCACTGCCTAATAATTACCTTGAAAAAAACATTTTGGTAAGTGTTATTGCACATTAATCTATAAATTAATTGTGATTTTCTTTTTTAATATATTTATTTTATTTTATTAGAACGCTAGATAACATCTATCTATCTTATCTAAGTTTTAAATCGATATATGAGTGCTAGTCTAACGGAACAAATAAAATATCTAAGGTTGTTGTTAAAAAAATATTAATAATTGTTAAAAAAAATAAAATATTTTATACGCAAAAAGACAAATTGAGCTTTGCATCGATAAAGTAACAAGCAGGTATTAAAAAGATTTAGATATGGTTTTGGAATCAATCTAACCAAAGCAAAACTTCTAAAATATATGTATTTATGTTTAAGTCCTTCCGATTATTAATTATCAAAAAATAATTATTATTTTAACTTTTAATTAAAATCTAATGACAACTAATTCAGTTAGATACGAGGTGAACGGTGCCGCCGACAAACAGCTAGTTGTTTTAATAAAATAAAGTATTTTTATCACAAGCCATCAGAAAATATTTTGTAATTTAAAATTTTCCCTAATAAAATCATCGTTAAACGGTTAACGCTAACGATCTTGCGTCAACTGAAACAAATTATATTACGTTAAACATATCTATCCACATTATCTATTGCTGCAAAACGTACAAAAACCCGTTACGTATTTTTTTACTTTTGTGTTCTTTCAGACACGAAACCGGCGGACATTATTACTATAAATGGCGAAATCTTATAATAATTAATTAATATTTTCAAATAACATAACATACGTATATTTTGTTTTGTTTTAATGAAGTGATATTATAACTGTAATTGAAATTGTAATTGACGACATGCGGCCATAAATGTCTTACACAATTTCCCGCAATAACTATAAATTTTCCTATTATATTTGCATTTAAATGCATACAAGTAATATGTAACTATATAAGCTTAGAAAAATAGACAATATAGTACCATGACAATCCCTATATTTTTTTAAAAATATATCTATACATATCTATAGACTTATAATAAAGTAAGATTTTTTTCATAACAATAGTTTTTATTTGGTTTTTATCTTTTTCTTATATTTGTTTTTTCGTACATGAAATGAATGAATTTTATTGGAATTTATTATTTTTAACGATTATTGCCGATCAACGAATAAAATACCTTTTTCTCAATATATACCTATTATTATTTTTACTATATAAATTAATATAATTTTTGATACAGGAAAAATTTTAGTAAGATAACATATAACATACGTACAAACTGCATGCATTTCCGCAAGGGGCAATGCAAGATTTGTTAAATTGAAAACCGCCAAAATTAAAAATGCAGACGTGTCTATTTAAGAGAAACGTCCCCTTGGCCTTCAGAGATACATTCAGGAAAGTAGGTTTCTAGAAAGCATTTTTGAAATACATTGACCGCCGTCGGTTATTATAGATAAACATTTCTTCAATCTTAAATTTTGAGTGGTTAACATTTTTGCAAAGATCCAACAGTACTTCACACCGGAACAACTTCTCTCATTATACAAAACACAAACTCGGGCGTAGGTGGAATATTGCTATCAAATCTTGGTAAAAAAAAATTCGATCGAAGAATTAATGCGTTGGTAAACACACAGTTTCTGTGAAAAAATGACAAGAAGTATTGCATTAAAACAAGTGCGATGTAATATGCAAGAACTGGAACAGGGTAAATTCAGCCCGAATTGTGTGGCATTTAGTAATGATAATTGAGACATAACAAGATTTATAAATTATTGTGGTAGCGCTGGAAAACGAAATGGTTTGAAAGCTATTAGTTAACGATATGAAAGAACAATAAATTATGAAAGAAAGAACAAATCATATCCTAAAAGGATGTAGAAGGCTTCTTAAGAGAGTATAAAAATGAAGTTATAGGAAGTGTAACATTTTGTTGATGAATATTCCGAAACACAAACAAAAGTATGTATAATTTAAATGGGCTTTAGGGAAGAATATTAAATAAATTTAAATTAACATCATACTCGCAACACTTATGGTGCATCTTTAACATTAGATCTAACACTAATAAACAGTTGATTTAAAAACAAAGACGAACATTTTAGCCCATAAAAAGTAGACTCTTTTATTACACTTTAATTACTTTCTTAGGAAAAGGAGAAGACCTATCTGAAAACCTTATCCATCAAGTTTAATTTTGAAACTAGCACCGAGTTTAGATCAGAATACGGTTACATAATGTAGACGGACGACAACATGTAAAAACGAAAGTTTTAAATATAATAATAGAAGAAGGCTATAGAAGAAGACAGGATGAAATATGTTAAAAATGGTATGGATAGTAAACAAGTCTCCTCTAGAACAACATATGATGGAAACGCGTGGATGAAATGGACACATTGCAGGGCACCCAAATACATTTTATTTTGAATTAGGTTTACGGCACTTTTTCGCGTTATTAATATCTTAATAAAATATTTATAGAGTAATAAACTTTCCTCAATATTGCGATCAGGTTGAACAGAATGTGGTCACAAAAACATTAAAGAAAGCACTGGTCTTTGTCTTTGTCCGCCGGCAATTTCTCGAACTACCCACATCAACTGGCTTTCTTCCTCCACGTAACTGTTTCTTTCATGACACACTACACTAATAGTATCTGATACTACCTTACGACTAAAACTGGAATGCGAACACTTTCCCAATACCGGGTTCAATGAGTACAGAAATTTTAATCGAGATGAAGGATACAAGCTCTCCTGTTCATTAGATCTTATTAGAGATTTTGGGGGATTACGAAATTATTTGCAAACATTATTTAGAAATAATAATAAAAGCTTGTCTAAAATTTATTATAAGCATTTTAGGATTAGGTATTCTACTTTGTTAGCATAATTTATATGTATGAAATCAATAAATTTGCGCAAAAACAAATGCATAGAGATAAACGACAAAAACATTAACCTACATTTTAAAAAAGTCATTGCGTATTTAGAATAAAAAATTATAGAGTTTAAAAGATATGGTAAAATATACCAAGATAAAATTATTAACACTCTTTTTACTTTCGCCATAGTCGGGTAAAATATCATTAAAGTAAATTTTTATTACTCGGCGTTTAGTTGTTTATTTTCTGTACATTTTCAATTGACCTAACTGCGTATTTATAGACAAATTAGGATCGCACTGACTTTTAATACAAATTTTTTGATACCTATAAATACTTTTTATAGGTATCAAAAAATTTGTATTAAAAGTCAGGCGACTTAAGAAATAAAATTATTTTTCTGAGAATACAGGTGTCAGTGTCTTTCCTTTTAATTGTTAATTTTATAATCATCCTAAATTTTTTGTCTTTTAATATGTAAAATAATTATAATACTTATCACTTAGGAAAAGCGTATCTCAGATCTTGTCTCTGTAACTATAAAGTTATTATCTTTTATGATAGCTACTTATGATAAATTAAACAATTGGCAATAATAAGATTAAAATTTAGTTTATATAAAACGTTTCTAATGGCATATAAATCATGGTGAATTAAATTTACTTAGCTTATTACCTATTTAATGTGTGAGATTATTAAATCTTTACATCTGCAAAACTAAGGCTAGACTTCTTTACACTTGCAAAGCTCTTGCCTGCACGCAACATAAGCCGGAATGTTTAGACACCAAAAAATCTAAATGATCCACATAATTAACTGAGTATTGTTCGACATATTATAAACATTTGGTGGTGCGAAATTTATATTTTATTTAATAAAAATTTTGTAGCAGAAAATTTTAGCTAATTCATTTTATCTTGACAGAAATTATATTAATTAGTACCAACCAGACTTTTTCTACAACTCTAAAATATAATAAAAAAAGTGCAACTTATATTTCTGATTGTTATTATTACATCTTGTAATATATCTAAGAATTACAAGATAAGATAACAACTTCAGCATTTATTATATTTAAAATTATTAAATCTTATTTATAAAAAAGTATTACGATTATTAGTACTATTAGTATTAGTTTTATGCAATGGTTATTCATTAGACACTATTTCGTAACTAGTGTTCTTACTATTGCTGCTTCTAGTTTTTTTTTCTCTTTAGTTAATATAATTTATTTTTAACTATCCAATCCTCTTTTTATATCATCGTTAAAATTGTCATCAAAATCATTATAATCATTGTATATTTGTAAAAACTAGATACGTTAAGATATCGTGATTAATATGAGTCCTCGAAAAAACATCACAAAAATTCCTAAACAAACAGGAAATATATAATGATTGAAGTGTTCTAAGTTATATGACAATCCCAGATAAATTAGATATCTAAATATGTTAAGGACTGGCTTATCTCATATCAAAGAAAAAGCGGAACTTAAAAACTTATACCAATAGGTAAATTTTTGTTTTTTAATATAGGTAATATTATATTGTATAATATTTATTTATACTAAATAAGCATTCGATGTCATAATTAGAAGAAAAAATGCAAAATAGTTATCTACTATTCAAACGACTGAAGATAAAAGAGTGGAGTCGAGTGGACCGTTTAAGGAGTAGAGTATTCGATTAGTAGAGTCGAGATTAGTCACTCCGTTTAGGCTCCTATAGGGTGAGTAAGAGAACTGAATACAAAAAAAACATTCTTTCCGTATGTAACGCATTTTCCAAATCTTTATTTTCAAAAAGGAGATACATAGAGAAAAATCACCGCGATTTTAAGGATGAAACTTATTATATTTTAAATATATATATATATATATAATATGTTAATTATCAAATCATTACATTTAATATACTAAAACAATTTATAATTTACTATAAAGTAAATATTACGTATCTGTTCCACGAAGTTATTTAGTCAACATTAAAAAAAATAAAATCAAGTAGGAGTTGATAGGAAAAGTGAACTAAAACTAACAAACTTACTAATCACGCCAATTGGTGCCTCAATGCTCTCATATTTATAAAGATTTAAAGGATTCTAATATTAAATTAATAATAGTTATAATTTTAAATTCTAACTAAGAGTACTCATAGATACTACCTTGAAAATGGTTTCAGAACAAGCACTTTATTGCCAGGTCATAATCGGTAACAGTTTTCTTTAGTTGACTTTATCTAATGCAATGTTTTATATTGTCTGGTATATGATATAGAATTTTATTAACAAATGAGTATCTTTCGCATATCCGTAATTGTTTCCAGGGTAAACCACGGCCGTGGCTGAACAAACGAGTGATCGAGTGATGGAATAATTAGTAATTGTGCAAATTATGGTTTATGTGCACGCCATGATACAGGATTCGTTGGTGGTCTTAAGACAGAGTTTACCAGAGAAATTGAAACACTCAGATCAGATCACTTTCAGATGCTTTCAGAAATATGACCTGGCTTACTTATTTGGTTTTGAAAGATTGACGTGTGTGACCTACACGAATAAGAAATGAGATAATGATATGAATTCACTGAGTGATGACGAATGAAGTGTAAAATTGATTGAACACAGAACAGACTTGTGATACGTTGAAGAAGCTGATTTAAAACTAGTAAAATTACTCCATGGTTTCGCGTGATTAAAAAAACAATAAGGCTTGTGACTTTGTAAATCGTTAGTAAAAGATCTTATATTTACGCTTACGATTGTCTTCAAAGACTCCTCTAAGTAATATGCCAGTTGAGTTAGATTTAGAAGATGGTGAAGAAAATCCTTCCACTAGTTAATAGAAAACCATACATGGTTATTTGTGTGTGGTCAAATCACATGTATCGTTTCACATGAGGTGATGACGATATGAGTGGGAATGGTGAATTGTCACTAACTATTGTGGACCTTGTTTAGATATTGAAAATCGATAACATTGAAGTTTAGAATTTGTATAGATAGTTAGGAAGTAAAAATTATGGTGGGGTTAGCCGAGCATGAAAATAAAGGTGTTAAGTTAGCTATTTTATATCGATACACGCGATGACGTATGACTCATCAGGTTGGTCGTATCGCAGACAGCCACATTGGTTCAATTCTAGTTCATCAACTTGTTACTTAGTTGTAGGGTAAACGTTGTGACGTCAACTGATTTTTAATGGAGACAAGTCGTTTTTGTAAATATGAATAAGCTATCGGTTACTTCTTCTAGAGGCGTGGACTTAGTGACTTGGTTTGCTTCGCGTGATTAGTGAGTGTGTGTTATAGAAGTGAGATTGTAGTTCTGTGCACTATGGAAATGAAGTGTAACAGTGTCAATATTATCGTCTTGCCATATTAAAAATGTGGGAAATATGCCATTGAGTATAAAATATGATAGTCTTATTTCACCGTCGTCGCTAGCACCTACATATATGTAAATATCAGTTTTATGAGATAGATTTTAAAGTAAATGAATAGTATTCATGTTAGTAATATAGTAACGGCCACCTCTTTCTCCTAGGTCTCTGCGGCCACCTTAGCCGCAGTGGCTTCTCACTGGTTCCAAAAGCTACGTAGTAGGCCCTCTTTAGTCTAGTGCTATCACGTACTACCTGAAATTGCAAAAAAAATATAGTCCTTGTTAAGTTGGTTGAATAAGCATCAATTGGTACCAAAAAGATTAAATGAATAACCAGGTCGCGAGACAATATTGTATACATATACACACAAACACACAACACGCACACATACACAACACAAAGAAAACACTTTTTTAGGTTTCTAGAATTTATTTATTTATTTTCTTTTTAAATAGAATCGAGATAACGTCCTTAACCAGGAAGTTAAACAGATACTATTTGCAATGTCGTAACATTTTATATATAATATTATTTTATTACATTTACTATCGTAATTCTATTTATATCCTTTAATTGTAATGACAATCCTTAGTAGCAATACAGTGGGGTTCTAAAAACTATTTTGCATATTATTTCTTAGCTGACTTAATAATGCTAAGCTATGGATGAATTATTTATGTCAATTACATGTACTTTAATACTAACAATTCTGTGCAATTGTATAAGTAATAAATTCCATTTCCATCCAGAATTGGAACAACAACTTATAGATCACACAAAATAAGCCCAGTGTGACCTTCAAACCTATATATAAAATTCTCGTGTCACAGTGTTCGTTCCCGTACTCCTCCGAAGCGGCTTGACTGATGCTCATGAAATTTTGTGAGCATATTGAGTAGGTCTGAGAATCGGCCATCATCTATTTTTCATATATAGTAATAAGGGTTGCTCATCCTCGACATTTTTTTTAAATTTTTATACATTTTTTTAATTTTTTATTTATTTATTATATCGCGTTAATCATATATATATCACTAAAACCTATTTATTATTAGATATTTTAGTAATTCAATCATCATTCAACCGCGGTCGATAACTGATCAATCGTCATTCAATCGTCACCAGTTGTCCACAGGTGTCACTCCTGACCCAGTAAACAGCATGGAGTAGGGATGAGAACGAAACAGGTCTCCTGTTTCTCTCACAAAATAAGACTTCTCTCACCCTCTGCACAAGTGTCGGCCATCATTATTGTTCATGCATCAAGTGTGGTAGTAACGTTGACAATTATTATTTTGCTTACAATAAGTTAGTTATTTTTTGTCTAGACTAGAAATTACTTAGTTATTATTAATTATTTATATGGCTAAGCAACGTTTGCGGGGCAGGTATTATATGTATATATTTGTTCAGATTATAGTTATTTTTTTCCATGTGACAGTCAATATATTTAAAAAAACGAATAATCAAACATATTTACTTACTAGAAAACAAACCCGTTTTAGGATTTAAATGAAATCTGTCTCTTCTCGACCAACGTATTAAATAATCAAAAAACCGTGAAACCGATAATTACCATGAAAAAAGTTTCAATTTCCATGTATTGACTATTATTTGTTGTGCTGAATGTGTAACTGTTGTACGAAAAAATATATTTTGTTGCCATCATTCATCTGCTCTATTGATACAAATAATGACAACAACTCATTGTATACAAAAATATGTATTCTTTGTTATTTTAATATGAACAAACTATATTGTTCTAAAAGAGTTGGCTCTCATGGTAATGAATAATTCCACATTTGGAAACAATCTTACAAATTTATTTACAAAATAAATATACAGCACACAAAATTTAAAAATAATTAATTTGTTCACCTTTAACAGTTTCCAAAATTCATACGAAATTCTTTTTATTACTTGAGTACAGTAATTAATAAGAATTTTTACTGATATTGTTTTGTTGTCTCTATTATTTTCATAGCACGAAGCAATAATTTGCAGAAAATATTAAATGTATACTAGCTAGTTAGCGTCATTACTATTTCAATATTCTTATAATATCCAATATATTATATTAATTATATTGTTACGTTTGTAAATCTCATATAATTATATATTTTACATACCATCTGTTTTATATTTACACCTTACTATCGCATAACGTTTCCGCATGCTCGCAATACGAAGAAAATTTCACGTTTCACAATGTGTTGTGACACTCATACAATGAGCGCTAAACGCAACAAAATAATTAGACTGTCAAGTGCTAGACTCATTTGCCCTTAGGAAGGCAATAAGACAATAACGTTTCTAAAGATCTCATATATATTTTTGCTTTAATTACGAGAATAGAAGTGTAGCGAATCAATTCACAAACAACTAGAACTTCTGTGTTTTTAAAAGTATTTTTACGTTACAGTTTACTTCGTATTTAAATATTTTGTTGAAAAGTGATTTAAAAAATAAAAATGAAATTAGCTTTGAGTTCTCAATTAATACGGCAATATATCATCACTATATTTGGTAATTATTTTTTATATTATTTCTTTATTTAGTTTTACTAAGATCGATAAGTAACCTTAAAAATTTATTAATTTACTAATTATCTCTATAATACTTGTAATATTAACGAATTAGGGTTAATAGATTTAACACTTTACGCAAATACAAGTGATATTTTATTTTAAGCTAATATTCCATCAAAATCACTTGTAGTAACTAAAGAAATCTTTTCTCCAAGGTTACAAAAAGATTAGTGTCAATAAAGAAGTAAATAATAGCTAATAATCTTAAGTACATGTATAATTAAATATTTAAGTGTTATTATTTTATATTAATACTGTTGAAGTAAGTGTTAGTGATAAAAAAAACATTATCAGTAGAAGAAATAGATCCTGATCATAATTTAAAAAAGTTCAAAATAGGACACAGCCCGTTGGCTAATCCTAATATTTCAATACAAGTATGTCAAAAATTATACTAATATTAAAATATTTAATTTAATATATCACCGTAATGCCACATTAAAATTATACCTCGATATATAAACATAGTATCTTAAGGTTATACTACTAAACTAAAGCGACACGGAACAATTTTATTTAAAAATATGTTGTAAAAAGAGGCTAAGAACGTTCTTTTGACTGTATTTTTATTTATGTGGTGTGCAATAAAGAATATTATTATTATTATTATTAAGAACACACGCTGCGTATTTTAAACCGCTATTCTGTGCACGCCAACTGCTAAAGTGCAAATTTTCAAGTAAAATAATCTTTAATGATAGAGTAGTAAATTGAGATAAAAATGCCTGTTATTATTTTATTATATATTTATTACTAAAATCCGTGAGTAAAACCATTCGATCATATGACTGTGCTCAACAATCAGAATTACATCAATTACGTCATGCTGTATGTCACGCTATTGTTATCGTTATACATTTACATATAAAAGAACTGCGAGCTCAAGAGATTTATTATATTTTTGTAGATAAATATATCTGTACTAGTTATTACCGTGAAACCAAATAAAATTTTAAATCTAAACATAATTTATAAAACAACAACAAAATTGTATCCAAAATTGACGCCATTTTGCTCTGAAAATTCTTAGTTAACAAACACAGTCGGTGTTTGCTTATCAATTTTAATGATCCAAAGCTTATTAATTTGATTATTCATTGTCAAATAATGTTTTTAAATTTTATAGATATTCTTGTAATTTTTTTAAAAGTTCTAATATTGAGTTGATTAATGAAATTTTCGTACTCAAAAATAGTTTCATATTTGACTACAGCCTGTCATCTAACTCGATAATTCCATAATGCAGGTAATTAAAAACTTTTAACGGTAGTTTTACTATTAAATAAAAAAAAAATATAACTACGTTGGGAACATAAAATATTGTTATAAAAATATAGACTGCGTCTTACAAAACTCACGTTGGCTTATCTCGATCAAAATATAGAATTCTTTTGACTGCCAACGATTATTAAATAATTCCCAAAAAAATATAAAAGTAGGTTAGGGATACATTAAAAATCCTTAATTATGAAATTTCAGGAAGTTTCATAAATTAATTATGATTGTTTATGAATTCAGGGGTGCTGAACCAAAGGAAATAGCAATCAATACCTAACAAACTTAAGGCAAAAACGAAAGATCGATCGAAATAAATATAATATACGCGATTTCTATCTTTATATAAAATGTGGGTTATTATCGAACCTTCAATAAGGAAAATTTCAATAATAAAGAGGCAAGCACTGTGTGAACATTGTTAAATGGCGTACATTATTTTGACATCAATATAACGTACAACATAGTTTTACTTTATTATCTAATATTTAAGATTGCACGAACGATCGCTAAATTCTAAAAAGAATCTCGGTTTCCATCTCCGGAAATTATATAATCTAGCAAAACAATGATTATCACTCAACTCTCACAAGAAGCGTCAAGTAAAAATATAAATAACAAAATGGCATCTGAGTCCTAATTATAATAAAAAGGAAAAACATGAGTTTTTCCTTTTTATTATAATTTTTATTATAATTGCTCTCAAAGTACAATTAATTAATCTTCTATAAATGCAAATACATGCAAGCAGGCAAAACATTCAGACGTGGTAAATACTCAAACTATATACATACTTTGAACTACCTTTAAATCATCTTTCTTCCAATATTACTATAACTTATTTATTTCTTTATTGATATAAAAGATATAAATGTTTTCGATCTTATATTAATGAATGTTTTACATATAATTATGGAACTTGTTTGATTAATAAGGGCAAAGTTTTGAGAGTAAGGGAGACAAGAAAATCTATAGGATAGGGTTCACCTAGTTTGGTCTCTAATCCCTAAACTATTTACTCAAACATATTGTAACCGTTGCTTTTGAAGTGATAACGTATTATGAAAGGGTAAACTGCTTCGTTACGTAAAGGTGACAGCGCCGTTCTGTCTGGCTTCCCTTTCTCTCCCGCATACGGCACCTACACGCAGGCTCACCCTCACTCTAACCGACAGCGCTAGCCGTATTTCGGTATACAGCATTTAGAATTAAATAATGATACTAATAAATAAAATTCTGATGAACATATTCAAGAATTTTAACTAAGAATAAATAACCTTTCCTTAAACAATTTCAAAATTGAATTCTTAAACTTAGGTTAGTATATGACAGAAGAGATTCTGTCGTCCTAAAATGCCCATTTTTTATTTTTTTGTTTGTGATCAGTGAAAATAAATTTAAATAAAATAACCATGAGAAATACATATTCCACTAATTTGGAAGGATAAATTAGTAGGAGTCAATCTTGATATTTTGCTTAGTATTGTTATTAAAACTTTGTCAGACGAATGGCAACAGATATTGAACACGGCTAGGATCCCTAAGTTGTGTAGAATTCTTTATAGAAAAATAACATTCGTGTTTATCTTTCTGTCACAGTAAAGTTTTTAACAGTTCTGATAAATATATCTTTGCAAACCCGGTCAGACGGAAAATTTCATGTCAACTGCATACTTAAAAGATAATAAATAAATTAAGAGTTTAAATATACATACATGTACTAAATTATGTAAAAAGTGATTAAAAAATGGCCATTATAGTCCAAAACCACGCGATAATAATGTAAATAATTAAATAAATTTTTCATCGAACAAAAATTACTATTACTAAAAAAAGGTCCCATCTAATACGAACTACCATAACACCCCAGATATATTTAGTGATGGGATGTATTGCTATAACATTTAGTCGATGTTTTTAATAATAAAAAAGTATATCGTGCGTAAATAGTTCAATTTTTATAGTTAAAGTGTTTATAATGATATTAATGAAACAATAGAAGGTAGGTATAGGTCATTAATTTTTAAAAGGTTGCAAAGAAACAATACATATTATTCATCTAAACTCATATCACAATCCGTGCTACAACTCGTACTGACAGCAGTGCGCGGGTAAACAAAATGCGCTATAGAGCAAAACTGTCACGAAAAAAAAAACATCAGACCTATTTTGATCACTTTATAAAGACGTTCATACACGGAGTTACACTGCAAAACTTAATGATACGCTTTACTAAATCATGCCACATAAAGTGATCCGCACCTCCATAAGAAGTGACCGTCGGCATATCTATACATAAAAACGACTCTTTCCACGTGCCGCGATTATAAATCTGTTGAAGTCACTGCTTTTGACCTATACCGTTGAAATAAAGAACTGTATTTTTAAATTCATAGGCCTATTGAGTGGAAAGTAAACTTATCACAATCTAATGCATATAATAATTGACATTTCTTTTCATTATTCTAGTGAATATCGGATCACTAACAACAGGCTTAAGTCTGTCATGGCCGTCTCCAATGCTCGTAAAGCTCCGAAACGGAACAGACACTCCGTTGTTAGGACCTATTACGGAGGAAGAAGGATCATGGATAGTATCAGGAGGATACTTGGCCGCTATGGGAAGTAAGTACATTTAAATGACAGACCGATATTATTCTTTACTTTGTTTTATTTTTAATGGTTATTCATTTTAACTATTTTTTTTTTAATATTATTTATTGAAGTTTATTTTGTCATTATGTCTGATTAGGGTAAAATTTTAAATAATAATTTAAGAGATATAACCCCTTCTAATTTTTATATATTTTTCATTATTTTAGCTAATTTGCTAGCTGGAATTCTCATAGACAAAATTGGTCGAAAGTACTGTATCATTCTAGTCAGTATACCTAGGATATGTGTGTCTATTTGGCTAATATTTGTGACCGAAGTGTGGATGGTAATATTTTGTCGTGCAGTCATGGTTTTGTCAGATTGCTACATTTTTGTTGTCGTTCCAGTGTACGTTTCAGAAATCGCATCTGTAAGTACTTATAAGTTATATATTTCTCATATAAAATGGATGTATTATATTCTATGAGTACCTATTTAGTCTCATAGGTGTTTTTCTATCTTACAATAAGTAAAGAAGAACTTTGCTAGTCAATATTGTATTTTTTAAATTATTAAAAATATTATTCACTTATTTTACAGAAGCAGCAACGAGGAGCTCTTGGTACATTTCTTCATGTGCTATCTTGTATGGGGATAGTTATGGCGTTGTCTATTGGTCCATTTGTATCATACAAAGCATTTAATATTTTTGTAGCAACGGTTGTCATTATTGCCGCATTACCGTTGCCATTCTTACCTGATAGTCCAGTTTATTTACATTCGAAAGGTAACTATCACAATTATATATAAAACGTATAATATTATATATTATATAATATATTATATAAAATATTATATAATATTGATATGTCGATGCCAGTGATGACGGAGAGATAAAGCTGTCATTATTAAGATTCGTTGGTGTAGAAACAACATTGTCAATGTGACCAAACGACATTAAAACTGTCAAACTTCGCTTCTATACTACACATAACCACAATCTCATCTCTACAACACACACCTACAGACCACGCTAAACAAACCGACAGTTTTGTATCGAAAGATTGACCAGAAGAAATTACCGTTGTTCTATCCATACTTTCAAAAACCACTCTGTCCACCCGCCATTATCAATCTGCTGACATCACGGCGTTTGCCCTACTACTGAGTAATCAATTTAAGATCTTTAATTTAAACAGTATGTGATATATTATATATTAATATTTATTTCGACTAAACTTAAAAGAGAAATATTTTTTCCAGGTCGTACTGAACACGCTATAAACGTCCTGTCCAAAATACGGGACTCCGATGAAATCATCAAACAAGAGCTAGAGGACTATAAATCAAGCAAGAAAATAAAGATTGACAAGATTGCATTATTGAAAGACCCAGCCTTTTTGAAATCACTAGCATTGGGTATTTTAGTCTGCGGTGGAGCCAACGCGATAGGTTACAATGCAGTATCATTTTATTTGCAAACTATTCTCGAGTCGACAAACACAAACGTGCAACCAGAGCTGGCATCAGTTGGCGTTGGTTGCGTGCAATTATTTGCTGCAATATGTATCTCTATCTTTGCAAGATTTTTTGGAAGACGGACTATGTTAATTTACCCAATCATAGGCTTATTTATAAGTATGGTAAGTTAATTCCCGTTAAAATGAATAGTAAAATTAAACGTATATTAATAGGCTAACTTAAGTAACGAGTAACGTACAGTATTTTATAGTTCATATGGTATAAACCTGGTATATATAATAAGTATTGAAACCTAAAGAGTAGGAGTGCGCCTCTGACACAGTATTACATGAAAAATTGTAACAGATATTAAAATGACATTTAATACTTGCTTGAACTATAATTTCACAACGGATAATAATGCACATTGTAACGTACTATTAAAGGTTTTTAGTTTTCTTTTAATTATCATAGCGATGTGTACCATGTGCATGTTTGAAGTTAGTCGAATGTTAGATAATAGAAAAGTGTGACTTGGGTCAAATATTGCTTTAATAGTTTGCAAAAGAAGTCACACAGGCGATTTGATTCTAGTTTATATCTTAGCATAATAAAATTGTATTTTTAATTCCAGATAGGTTTAGGGATCTTCTTCACGCTCAGCACTAAAGAAGGTTACGTAGTCTCCGGCTTCCTAAATTACGTTCCTATCATATCCTTAGTACTTTCAACATACTGTTTTAATGTTGGTAAGTAATATTTATTATTATGTAAGTAAAGAATTGTAATTAGTGATTTTCATATTCTTTTGATCGGTAAAACCTGGATGGGTGGATTGATGATTCCGTCGTATTTAAATTTAAATAAGTCTGAATCATACAATCCTTTACAGTTTCTCAGTTCAACTTTTAACGAGCCTTAACTACATTTCAATTCTAATGTCGGAATTCTGCTTTTACTTTTCTGGTTTTTATTCTAACTGCTCATTAAATAAATTAAAAATTGATAAATTGTTTTTGACCCCAAATATTAATGAATGCTTTTTATTTCTAGGTATTGGCTGTCTACTCCTTGTTGTAACAGTCGAATTTTTTGATGGACCAGCCCGCGCATTCGGATATTCCATAAGCTTTATGGCATTCTTATTCGTATTGTTTATAACTTCGAAGTACTTTGCAGAAATGACTTCAGCGCTTGGCCCAGCTCAAACTTATTGGGTTTTCAGTGCCATGTGTGCACTTGTAGGTACTTTAATAGCATTGTACGTACCTGAAACTAAAGGAAAGACTTTTATTGAGATACAAGTTGCAATGGGAAACAAAAGAGTTATTACTGAAAATAAAGAGAAACAAAAACAAGATTGTTAACGATTATTATATATACGAGTACGTTCAATAGATAACAAAATTTAAGATTGATGGGAATTGTTATCCTTCAAATCTACAATATTGTGTTGATTTATTATAAGGTATTGTTTTGTGAATTATGATATTTCAATACATTTATTATATTTTCCATGGGTTTATTCTTTTTAAAAATTACTCTGACTGGTTTTACATTTTGTATACATTTTTTTTTTCAATAATGCAATTATTGTAAATTAGATTAATACGTACTTTTTATTTCTGTTATATTATTTGTTTTCTAATTGATACTATACATTTCTTCAGCTCTCTCCTTTATATAGAATTTTTTATTAAGTTAGTCTGATTTACCTACCTTCGACCACATTACAACTTACCATCAGTTACGTAGTCACGGATTAACTAAGGGATAAAAAAATATAGTAAATATGTTTGTGTGTGGTAACTTTAACATAATCTTTCTAGATAATCATTCTTACATAACAGAAAGGGACATATTTTATCTTATACAGGTGAGTCCCAATTGTAGACCAGGATAAAATGAAATAAAAATATATTAATTCTGATCATTGTGAGAAAGTAATATTTTTTAATTATAAATAATACGAACGAAACACAATGTTGTATATTTTTTCTAAAACTGTATGGATTGAAAAGTCTATAAATAGTATTTTGGCCAATTCGTTATTTTTGCATACTGTAAACAATTTGTATAATTTTACAAGTTATTGAATTCTGAAGTTAAACCAATATTTTGGGGTTCAATTATCATTCTAAGAAGTCACCTTAATGACTAGTCGATCCCAGGAAATAAGGAGATGAGACAAAAACTGGGATGACCTATAGGGTTCATGTTATCTATTCGCATAGGGTATGAACGAGCTAAATTGCACTGACTGCACGTCATAAGCTACAATACCATCCGCACCATCTTGACAGCTGGCAGTCAACAACAGTTCGCTTTAAAAGATACTTCTTAAAATAAACAATTTGGCCGGGACTTTCTGGGTATCTGCCCAATAGTGGACCTCATTGGCTCTTATTAAATATGATTTCAACTCAAGTTGAATTTTTGTTTGTGGCTTATAATTTATATAAACATTTTCAGTTTCAGCAGATTATTTGAAAGCTCCCTCATACCTTTCAGCTCATGTTTTTTTTACTTTTAAATTGTGTTCTTTCACAGAAAGTGATGTTAAGAGGACTGCATTGTCCACTTATCATCACATTCGAATGATGTAGGTGTTGATTGTGTCAGTCGTAACATGATCCGCCTCAATATTTAAAACATAAATTTAAAGTCAGAAATTTTAAGTCAGAATTGTAGCCTGCTCCTTAACAATGAAGTTTTGGAAATGACTGACTCAACGGTTTTCCTAGGTATAACTTTAGATAAAAAGCTCCAGTGGAACCCCCATCTCTCAACACTCGCAGGCAAACTCAGCTCCGCCGTCTATGCAATTAAAAAAATAAGACAATTAACAGATGTCAATACAGCTCGACTTGTTTATTTTAGTTACTTTCATTGCATTTTATCTTACGGTATTTTGTTATGGGGCAGTGCTGCTGAAGTTAATTCTCTATTTATTTTACAAAAAAGAGCTGTGCGGGCTATTTATAACTTAAAAGCTAGAGATTCCCTGAGAGATGTCTTTAAAGAAATTGGTATTCTTAATACATATTTAATAACATTTTATTTGTACGTCACAATTTGGATAGATATTTAAAAAACAGTGACACACACGCTATAAATACTAGAAATAAAAATAAACTTTCAACGCAGATATTTCGTCTGCAAAAAGTTAAAAAATCCTTCATGGGCATGAGTGTTCTCATATATAATAAGCTTCCACAAGATATCTTAGACCTTCCTTTACTTGCTTTTAAATCTAAAATTAAAAGTATACTGTTAAATAAAGCTTATTATAGCATACAAGAATTCTTAGTTGATCGTATTTCGATCAAGTAAAAGGTTAGGTTGTGGAGCTTTGGTGGTTGACTCATTTGCAGGATATTCTAATCTGTACATCAAACATTGTTCACATATTTTAAAAAGAGCAATTGTTGAGTTTCTGGCCAGCTCTTCTCAACAGAACAGCATTCCGAGCTGGTGGTAGCTTAAGGACGGACTGACTACTGACATTTTTATAACGTAATAATTGACGATTCAAAAGTGCGTGTAAATGCCTATTTGAATAAGGATATTTTGAATCTAAACTATTAGGAAACACTCACATCTTACATCTTCGCTCCTTATCTAATCTTAAACTTTTCGTCACTTCTCAATTATACGCATAACGTAATTCTATAATTTTGTTGTAAGTATAGCAAAATTTTAACTTTTCTTCCTGAATATATAGTTCTTGAAATTACAATCGCATTTCAATCCTGTTGTGACTAGAAAATAAAACGCGTAGTGACTTCATAAAAAGATCTTAAATGTCATGCTAATGATAAGATTAAATTATAATAATTATGATACTCTTGCTAAACAGTAACACTGCAGACCCCGCAAATGTCAAATAGTTAGTTATAAATAAGATTGGATTGTGAATTATAATTTAAGATTTACAATCTTCCAATAGCCACGCCACACCACATTCATAATCCGTACAGAAATTCGCTTCCGGAATCACTGTTTCCAAAGATTTACAACCTGGGTCTCTTTAAGACAAAAGTGATTCGGTTCCTTCTAGGCAATCGTGCTCCACCTTAGACTACTGACTTGCCTACCATCAGGCGATTTCTGGCCAAGCGCTGGCCTATTAATAATAAAAGAAAATAAGATAGGTTAATTTACCTACTCGTAATGTACCTAATGCATAATATCAAGAATATAAGGTTTTGGTAAGTAAAAAAAAGTACAATATATAAAATTTTTAACTGCATTCTAAAATAAAATATTTGTTTGCTGATAATTTACTGCAGGCGTTTATCAAACACACGCCATTTATTGGCAAGTTAAATTTTTATTTATAATTTTCAATTACTTATTCTTTTATATCTATTATGTTTATAGATTATAAAAATAAAGTCAGATCAAAGAAAACATGGAGCGTAAAATGATATGGCCTAAAAGCAAGTCATTACTTAGATGACGTGCGATAAGAAATCGTGAAAGCAATTGAAATAGTCAATTCATCATTAAACAGGTTAATGATAATGCCCATTTTATAATGACTTCATTGAAGGAACGAGTTTTCTTTTAGATACAACAAACTAAAACATAATTTTTACAACAGTAACATTATCCTCGAATGCAATTTTAACTTGAGGATATAATTTCAGTTTGCTTCATAGGCTTTGTTTATCACATGATTGACGTTGTAAAAGCATTATGAGTTATTTTTTATATTGCAAACGTCATTATAAATAAAGAATATCAAAATTTTAAAAGTTTTTAGTATTACCCAAATTATGTTTAAATTAATCTTTACACAAATATGTTTTTTTAAATTTTCTATGAGCTACTCAATGCTTCCATACCTACGTAGATAAAAAAAGTCAATAAACACATTGGGTGTATACCCATTGTCGTGCATTATGTTATTTTGAATTGGTTTTGTAATAAACTAAATTGAATATTAAAACCCTTGAAAAAATTGAGTTTTAAAATAACATAAAAAATTAAAATCTATCTTTTAATATTGTCACTCATTTCATATGTCATCATAGCATAATCATGAGTAGTTAATATATTACCCAACAGTAAAAGAAAGACGTAAAACTACACGTCTTTCCCTTTGAGTTATTACACACGTTAACATTATTGAATTATTGCTACAAGTTATGCTACACTACAAAAAAAATTTTCTTTGTAAGGTTTATTAAAATTTGGTAAATAATAACATTTATCACTTAATTTCCAACATATAAAGATTACAGTGTTGGGTATATTTCTATTTTTATTCTAATTAAATACGAACAGGACATAAAAGAGAGACGTTAAATATGAGATTAAAATAGCATGGAATAAGCTTCTCTTTTACAGTTCTTGTCTATGAAGACATATGTTATTAGCATTTATTAAAAGATTACACTTTTGAAAATGTATTAATAGTGGTTAAGAAATTTTAACCACATTGGACGCACAAACACAATCACAAGATCACCAACAAAAACTTCAAAATCTTCATAAATATTTATTAGAAAAATCAGACTCCAGGTTTTGGAGTTTTGCAAAAGACTGGTTTTTATAAAAAACTATGCTATAATACGGCGGGGGCTCTAATTGTAAATAATTAAAATATAAACATTAATAACATTGGATTAATATTGCACTCTTTGAATAATAAAGATTACAAAACTGATAAGTCATGAATAATTAAAACTTGAAGAGAACACTCATCGATAATAATTATTATTGTTATTAATAAAAAAATCTATAGAAACACATACATATAACTTAACACACAATTGATACTTGAGAATATTACATGAATCCCTTCTCTTCATATTAATTACTAGCTTTTCGTAGGGACTTTTCCTGAAAAGAAGAACTTGTTTTTTATTTTCTTGTTTCTCGGACAGTACAGCCCCTCACTAAATTCGTCTAGGCTTTATGTTATACGCATAACATTTTGCTGGGTTTTTCTTTCTATTATAATTTATTGGTAGACTAAAACATTCTGATTGGGCTTAATTTAATTTACTACAGTTATTATACATTAGGAATGTGGTAAAACTAAAATACTAAAATATAATTTGAAATCGCGTCAAGTCTCAAGAGAGAAACGAAACGTTAAGGACAATGTCACTCCCACCATCCTACAGCGCACAAGGTATAAGCACTTTTTTTTTTTTTTTTTTTTTATGGAAAAGGAGGGCAAACGAGCATGCGGGTCACTGATAAAATGTGATCACCGCCGCCCATGAACTCTTGCAACATCCGAAGACTCACAAGAGCGTTGCCGGCCTTGGAGATAGGAATGAACGCCTTTTTTGAAGGTACCCATGTCGTATCGATCTGGAAACACCGCCGAAGGAAGCTCATTCCACATCTTTGTGACACGTGGAAGAAAGGTACTTGCAAACCGCACAGTAGAAGAACGCCTTGCATCCAGGTGGTAAGGATGGTAATGAAGGCGGTGACGTGCTGTGCGGTGATGAAATTCGGCGGCAGGCATCAGATTAAATAGCTCTTCGGAACACTCCCCGTTGTAAATGCGATAGAAGACGCACAAGGAAGCCACGTCTCTACGCAGTGCCAAAGAGTCCAGCCGTTCACAGAGCACCGGGTCCCCGACAATCCGTACGGCTCTCCGTTGTACGCGGTCAAAAGGTAGAAGCTGATATTGGGGTGATCCGGACCAGAGATGAGAACAGTACTCCATATGTGGCCGGACCTGCGCCTTATAGAGCGCAAGTCTTTGGCCAGCATTGAAATACTGCCTCGCTCTATTGATCACACCCAATTTCATCGAGGCCAACTTGGCCTTGCTCTCCAAATGACCACGAAACCGACAGTCGCTCGAAATGCCGAGTCCCAGTATTCTGATACTTGGCGAGGCGGTGAGGGGTGTGCTCTCGAAGAGTGGCGATACGACAAATGGGGTTTTCTTAGTGGTAAACGCGCAAACCTGTGTCTTTTGGGGATTAATCTGGACGAGGTTCAGTTCACCCTATTCTGAGACCATCCCCAGGGAGGTCTCTACAGAAGACACAAGTTTCTTTCGACACTCCTTGACATTTTCCCGAGAGAGACCTGCTCAGCCGGAATATACCGCATCCCCAGTGCCGTCATCCGCATAACAATGTATGTTGGGAATATCCAACATATCATTGATGTGCAGAAGGAACAGGGTTGGGAATAGCACGCAGCCTTGGGGTACACCAGCGTTCACGGGCTTGGGGTCCGACCAAAAACCGTCGAGAACGACCTGTATGCTCCGCTCAGTGAGGAAGCTGGTGATCCACTTGCATAAACGTTATAACAGCACTTGTAAAAAGATCGTAACTATTTTTTCCTAACTTAACTGGAGATTCTATCCAACTTTAAATAAACACTCCAATCTCTTAATTCCAATCGTCATGTCACATTTATGATATCTATGGAAAAGTGAAAATTTACACTTATAGCATACTATTATTAAAAAAAAATGGAAAAAGTCGGTTTGGAAAAATCTGTTTTGAAAATAAAAGAATAACTTTATAATATTATTATACAAAATTGATACTTAATATAGGTATTTTATATTATTTCTACTGGGATAGGATTGAATTATTTGAATTATTAAAAGTTACAATTATTACAAGTTTGGTACACCAACGCAGTTAAAATTTCACAAATGCTATTGTTAAAAAAATGTTATTGTATCTTGTTCTGTTTTTAGCAAATCTTAAATACGCATTTTACAAAGTTTTTATTGCGGTGCCGTTAATAATAAAGAGCATTTTTTGCTGCGCTCGCCTTAATAGATAACTACTTATGTTATTTTAACTCAAACCTACAATTTGATCTTGTGGATTCATATGTATAATTCATAAATTGAAGAATTAAATAAGTGTGAGACACATTGAGCAATATCATTTTAAACTTAACTCCTGGCTGGAAGACATATTACAATTATTACAGTTATTTGGAGGTTGTCCAAGAACAACCAGGGGGGTAGATCGATTCTACCCGTGACAGCTGCAGCTTCACACCTCTCACTTCAGCAGTCAAGTCGTAACCATCAGTGCAACTGGGTTGAAATGATGACATTCCTCGAAATAAATATTCGCCGTGGATAGCTCGTTATAGTAGTTTAAATATTGTACAAAATGTACGTTTTGTAATTTTGAAAGTTATTTTAAGTTATAACAAATCTAAAATACTTAAAATTGACATTCAAATAAATATAAAAAAGTGTTACACCAAATTCTCTTCTCTCATTTTATTTAAGTAGTTTAGTTTAAGTAATTCTTTATTTTAGTACAACTAATATTTTTTTATGCATCTGATCAATTTTATGTTGAGCATTACATTTTTTTTAAAAGACAGATTGATAATTCATTCTAACATATTTAGATGAATGATCATTATAAATTTAACAATCCTAAATCATTTTCTGTTGACATAAAGACTAAATAGTCACTACAGCAGTCTTAGTCTTATTAAGATAATTTCGAAAGTAAAACACAAAATCGCTTATTAAACCTATAACCACTATTAAATAAAACAATACAATAATAAATTTAATGGATAATATTTTAATCTTTCCACTCTACTTCAATTATATTTAAAAAATATTTTTGAAAATTTCTTGCGATTTGGTCGTGAATTAGAAACACCAAATCACCTTCTTTATAATTCAAATCAATTTTCATTAGTTTGTTCACATTTTTATTATTTTATTTTATTCTCTTACTCACACGGGTTTGTTAACAATTTCCGGTTTATTTTAAAGTACAGTTAAAATTTATTACGTCACTTAAAATATCTTGTGATAGATCAACTGTGATGAATCACACCTAAAGTCGAGCGACTGAAGGATTTATTTAGTTTTATGATTACTTGTATTAAAACCTACTTGAATTTAATAAATATAATTATCACAATTTCGTACATTAATAATAATAATAATAATAATAATACTCTTTATTGTACACCAATAACACTAGAAATTTAAAACAAAACAATACATATCTTATTAAATAATGTACAACAGGCGGCCTTATCGCTAAGCAGCGATCTCTGCCAGGCAACCTTGACGTATACTATTGTATAGAAAAAAAGATAGCGTATGAGTAGGGGTGCACAAGATGATAAATTATAATAAATAAGTTGGTGGAGAGTATTCTTATATAAATACCTTAATTATATACTAAATACATGGACATATACACGTATAAAAACTATATACAAAATTAATAAATCTACAAACATACATATATATACACATACAAATATAAATATATACATATTATATGATTAAGATAACTAAAAGTAAATAAATATTATTGCAGCGTTAAATAAAAATCATTAACAAGTTTCTTAAAAACATTAAGAGATTGTGCTCGTCTCGCTTGTATAGGAAGAGCATTCCATAGTCGACAGGCTTTTACAGAGAATGATTTCGTGAAAAAACAAGTGGAATGCGAAGGAATTTTTAAAAGGAAATTATTTTCGGAACGTAAAGAAAGGGAATGAGCATTCGTTAAAAATTTAAACTTTTGTTTTAAATATAGAGGAGTAGATGGATTGAACAGCGTACAGTACAAAAGATTTAGAACATGAGCATTCCGGCGAAGGCGAATTGGGAGCAGCTTGAGTTGTTTACGAAATTCAGAAACATGGTCATATTTACGTAGGCCAAATATGAACCTTATACAAAGATTTTGGAGTCTCTCAAGTTTATTTAAATGCTCCTCTTTTAAATCTAAATAACACACGTCAGCATAGTCAAGAATAGGAAAGAGAAGAGATTTAACAAGCAGAATCTTAGTGGAAACCGGAAGGAAATTACGTAATCTTCGAAGCGATCCGATCGTAGCAAAAATCTTTCTACTAACCTCAGCAATCTGTGGGGTCCAAGATAAGAATTGGTCGAAAATAATGCCAAGGTTTTTAACTTTGCTGCAGTAAGGAACTTGAACACCATTTATACTAACCTCCGGAAGTTGAGACCAGATTATTTTGGATATAAGTCTTTGACTTCCTATAATAATCACTTGTGACTTGGATGGGTTAATATTTAGGCCATAGGAATTACACCACTCCTGAATAGCTGAAAGTTGGATATTTAACGTGTTTATAGCTTGTGGAAGTTGATCTAGCTTTGATTTCAAATAGATTTGCAAATCGTCAGCATACAAGTGATAAAGGGAAGAAATACTTTTACAGACTGTATTAATGAATATTGAGAATAGGAGAGGAGACAACACGCCACCTTGTGGAACACCAGCATTCATCAGACACCACTCAGAGCATGAGTCATTAATTCGAATGCGCTGCCGGCGTCCAAACAAGTAACTATGAAACCAGTCAATTAACTCAGGAGATATGTTAAGAGAACATAATATACCAAGTAAAATATCATAATCAACATTATTGAAAGCGTTGGAGAAATCTAGCAAGATCATAGTTGTAACCTGTTGATTATCCATCCCCTCTCGGATGTCATCAGTAATCTTAACTAAAGCAGTAGTCGTACTATGGCCCGATCGAAAGCCAGATTGCATAGGATTAAGGATTTTATTCTTGGATAGGAAACTATTTAATTGATTATAGACAAGACGTTCAAAGACTTTAGATAGATAAGGAAGGATAGATATTGGACGATAGTCAGAGAAAGATGAAGGGTTTGTTTTTTTAGGAATCGGAATTATTAGGGCATCTTTCCAGATAGAAGGAAATTGGTTAAGACGAAGAGAGTTATTAAATATTTTCGTAATGGTAGGGATAAGGATATCAATAATAGGAATGACCATTTTTCGACTAATGCAGTCAGAACCAATGGCATCCGACTTAACGGACACTAGGCTCTTCTTAACATCACTTTCAGAAAATTGACTAAAAGAAAGGGAAATACCAGGAGTGGATAGGCCTGAGAGTTGATTTAAAGTATTGAATTTAGCCAGACCATCAATGGTAACAGTAGAGGAAAAATGCTGATTAAGCTCGTTTAAATTAACACTAGAGGAATTTATATGCTGCTGAGTACGCCCAATACCAAGTGAGTTAAGAAACATCCAAACCTTATCGGGGTCGTCTTCTTCTACTATGGATTTATGAATATGGCGTCGACGCGAGTCTCTACACACCTTATTACATTTATTGCGTGCTTTGTGGTACTTTTCTTTGTTAAGGTCAGTAGGAGATAAATATTTAATTTGGCACAGTTCTTTTTCCCTTGTACATTATCACCAGTAGTAGTGACATAAAATGAACCGATGATGAATGGATTAAAACATTCTTCCTGTCAGTTAGCCAAATGTAGATACGGCAATCTGATACGTGTTTGATGACATTTGATAATAAAAAAATTATGAAGGTTTTTCTGGTAAAACTCGATCACTTATCAATAATATGTAGGTCGATATGCAATAGTTACTGTGCCGGAATAGTTTTATTGTAGTCACTGTTTTTTTTAAATTTTATCCAAAGTTATATGGACATATTAGATAAAGCAGGCACAAGTAAATAAGAATAATCTCTTTTTACTTTTAATAAAGAATCAAATGAACTGATATGAAATTTATGTTAGTTTTTTCTACAATAAATCTCACCTTTAGTTTTCTCTCAAAGAATTTTGTAAAGAGCCCATTAGTATTTTAACAAACCAATGAAGATTTTCTTTAAGTCGTTTTGTTCTTCTCCTACAGCAAATTCCTATACTTATTGTTATGGTTCACATTGTTGTTTCTTTTTTTTACTATTAATTGCTTTATTTTTATATAATATTCTGTGCTGTAATCTAGCCTAAAAAATTTGGTGATTTTGATAAATATTTGCTATATTTTTAGCTCCGCTGTTCCCATGTCGTGACAATTATAGTAAATTAGACTTCTTGTTAAATTATCTCTTGCAATATTAGATCTTTCCGTTGTTCTATATACAGACATCTCAGTAACATATCACGGGGGTCTCTATTATGCGCTACTTTAACAGTTCCTGTTTTATATTAAATGGACCTTGTGTTTAACATTGCGACATATGTAAGATAGCATTCATGGTGCCAATTTAAGATGTAAAGGGGTGATGAAAACAGACCCGCTAGTACAAAAGTTATCTTATTTTTTATTATTCATCAATGTGACAAAGCATTTGCGATTAGACGAATCCGCCGATACGATTCCTCTGAGCTTTGAAGAGTACGTAATCTGGGTACGGTAGGATGCCGAGCTGGTTGCCGGGGCAGGCAGAAACCTCGTGCAATTATATCTTTATTTGAATCGTATCACAAAATCGAATGAAACTAAATTAAGATGTTTTCTTGCAAATGAATCATAATGAATCATAAATAAAAATAATTAGTATATGTAATTTATAATATAATACGTATTAATTTATCTCTTTATTGAATCTATTGTCATTTTTCATACATTTTTTGAGTGTAAAGGTAAGGAAAAAAACTTACATATTAATATCTCAATCGGAATACATCATCCGTTGTTGAAACCTTGATATAATTTAGGTTTGTTTTTGCAAATTCTTGAGATTCAATCTTTTTCTTCACAACTTTATAGCAGGTTGATAGCTCAGATTAGAATAGATGTCACTCAACTCTATTTTTTTAATGGACGTCAATAGCGATAAATAATGGTAAAGAATAACCTGAAAAGTATCACTATACGAGAAATATGGTGAATTAGTAAATCAAGAACTTTATAACTAAAATTTTTTTTAAAAAGCAATTCTGTCAACAACTACAAAATAAATAAATAAATAAATAAATAAATAAATAAATAAATAAATAAATAAATAAATAAATAAATAAATAAATAAATAAAAAAAAAATATGAGAAAATGTAGGTGATGGCTACAGGTCAGGCATATTTACTGAGGAGATTGTTTACGTGCCAATGGTGAAAACCTCATTGATATCTTCGATGGCTTCTTACCTCTCTTTTAATTTTGTTTTTTTTTTATTCTTACTTATTCAACTTGTATTACTGACAATAATACTTCCGCTGGTATGGGTTTACTACCTTCTAGTGTATGCTATGCATATTTTAGAAGAGAACATCTAGAAGAACGTAGCAGTGGTCGCTACCTCTCTAGAATTCTCGAAGTCATTTGACAAGGTGTGGCATCCTTTCTTTTTAAGCAAAACTGTCAGCGTATTTTATATACTTTTGGATAATAGAGCTTCGGAGCTAGAAACCCTTACGAGTAATAGTTCATGAATGTTCCTAGTAACCCTTAACAATAAATGATGGAGTGCTTCAGGAGTCTGTTTTTCTGCAACTTTTGTTCCGCTGCATATTAACAAGATGCTGGACATTGAGACCGTTTGAGTCTCCATGGTCTCCTTCTGCGATCTTTACCACTGAGGAGGCCACGGGACAGTTCACGGAGCAGTCCGGAGCAGTCCAGTCTACGTAGCCTCGGTAGGAGGGGAGGATGACCCCTCTCACCATCATAGGCTTGTGTCGTGAGGGTAACCTAAGTTACTCGGGAGACCCTCATAGAGGAGGTACCATAGGTAGTGCCATAAAAGCCACCTGGCCAACACCTTCTTAGCAGAGGCGTACCCTTTACAGATTTTTTCAAGGAACAAAAAAAAAGCTGAAGATGACTCTTCCGAAAACTTTTAGCCACGTATTACTTTAACTATCCCTTGCGCAGCTAGTTTACAGCTGAAAGCAAACAATTTATCATTTTTCTTGTAGTACTACAAAACTGCTCACTAGAATATTTTGCATAGTAATTTAACTCGCAATATGTACACCATTATGTAGATTTTAATATTCGTATAATTATGTCATTTTAAGTACAAGATTATCACATATTTACGTAAATTAACAATCGTTGTCTTATATTTATTATATTGAGTTATGTTTCAGTTAAAGTTTAACATTTAAGTGTAATATTTTCAAACCTTATTACCTACTTTAGTTAATATAATTTATGAGTCTTTGTAGACGATACTAATTAATTACAAAGTCTTGATAGCCAGTTCGCCAACGCCATAAAGGTAAAACACTGTATTTATGTCTAAAAATTATATTTCTTTTAAGTCGTATTTTTTTTAATTTCCCTTTTTACGTTATGAAATGTACATTTTTAAACAAAAAAAATATTCTGAAATAAAAAGTATCGTTTTTTAAAACCAAAGCTATTGGCTAAACTCACAAACATATATTTTTTTTAACAGCCGAACTTTAGGAATGGACTGAAGTAAAATATGATGCAGAATTTCATTCGTGGCATGATGATTAGCAATGGCGTGGTGCTTAATAGTAGTGGTATAAAGCTTAACATTTAATTCAACTTGAGAGTCGTTAACTTAGAAATAATTACACTTACCCATACAAAAACTCAAATTTCAAATGGTATGTTCCAATCCCAAAATGATGTATTATCTTTAAATAAAATTACTGCTGTAGCTTAGCGATATTCACTACAATTTGTATTAATTCATTTGGAGAATAATGATTTATCTACAAAATCTTAGATTTTTCACTAGAGCCATTTGAAATTTTGCGCTCACTTATTTTCCATGTAAATCACTTTTAATCATCTTTTGAAGTTGGTGACGCCAGCACTCATTATGAGATTCACGCTGTCTTATGACGAGTGCTGATATTAATCTAACCACTTACAGCCCTATTATAGGAATTCAACAGCTTCAAAGGTGATTAAAATAAGAAGTTGAAGGAATATACTTAAGTTGTAGGTAGATATTAAAATATTTTCGCGTAATTAAAATCATTACACGAATTTAGTTTAAACACCGAGTTACAATAATAATTGATTCTATTTAGGAATTGTAAAATAAATTTTACTTCATGTTTTGGAGGTAATTGTGTATAACTACAATCAAAAATATTTTTTTTAAATTTCAGAAAGATAGAATTGGTACGTAAATTGAGAGGTGCATGGTGGCAAAGTCTTCAACATATGCATCTCGTATAAGAAAAACAAGAAAGCATGCTGCAATTACATAGACCAAACACGATTTTTATCAAATGCTTGATTGGGCAATTTGTACTTTTTTAAAACTCAATAATATCAACTTTTAAATTACATAAATGAACATATTAAAGCCTAAATAATATAATGTAAAGCTGAACAATGATAATAAAATAGTATAAAAGAAATACTGATATTTTTTTTCTAATAACCAATATTGATTCCGTTTATAATGCTAGAAACTTCGGGCAGTTATTAAAAGGTTGTTAAAAGACAAGATTACAGTTTTTGTTCAACGGGTATGGGTTTTGGTCACTATTATGCAAGAATTGGAATGTTATGCAAGTAGTTGGTCATTTTCAGGACCCTTCAAAACCCTATTATCGCACTATCGTTATTTGCCATATCGAAGAGATACATACACATGGGATGGCCCTATCCTAATAGAACTACAAAGAACTTTAAGTCTGTGTTAAGAAAATCATGACATCACCAAAAATATTAAAACGAGCAATGAAAATTTCCTTTAAGCCTCCGTCTTGTACAATAAAAAAGACCTGAATCCCAATGATTTTCTTCAATATATAGAACATATCCATGATCAATCCATATAACTAAATAAGAAATGCGTTAATATGTCTATATATTATTTAAATTAAAACCTTATTTACATATACTTGATCTCCACAAAAATATTACAAGGAAAAATATATATTTTGTTGGTTGCTAAAAATATCCTGTAATATATGTTGCTTTATATAATAACATAATAAAAATAAATATAAATACAACTGATACTTTAAGAACAGTTATCAATAAAAACACGCACTCTCTCCAAAGATTTTATTTACTGCTATTTTTATGAATTATTTTAAGACTCCAAATTATTATGATGTTTAGAGCATGTCATGCCATAAATAATAATCCAGGGGATTAAAATTGCGAGTGGACGACGCGACAGCCAGTCAACTCTTTATTATAATTTTATATATATGAAATTTATAGCTATATTTATAATATACATTTGTTAATTATTATTTATTGTTTTTCCATCATATGTAAAAAATATCTACTTTATGAGTTTATTACAAGTAACGTCCAATTTTAATATAATTTTTTTGAGCGCAACATTCTTTGCTACCACAGCATATCCTCAACCTAAAGGTTGCATGGCAGAGATCGCATTTTAGCGATAAGGCCACCTTTTTATATCACTATTATATTGTTATATATTTTATAATATTTTTCTGTTATCCTGTTTAATGTGCGATAAATAATATTATTATTATTATGTCTGAAACGTTCGTTTTCAACCACACTTGGATGGATCGAGCTTTAAGACCTGGTCCTGAATCTTGCTGAAAAGTCCAGCCTTGGTTAAAGAATATTGTGTTGTTAAGGCATTTAACCTCTTTTGATACTACACTTTTGATAAGAGTCGTTGTCCACTTCATGGTTGAAATTTTTTAATTTTCGATTTCAACTGCCTCCTATCCTGGAGTAATAGTGGCGATCAATGGAAAGAATCTGTGGAGCATACAACGATTTGGACTTGATTCCAACAAATTCTCAACGATCGCAGACTTGTTGACTTGGCGGTTTTTTACAGCAGCGATATATTCCTTGACCCTGTCTGCTTTTGTCCTTTTGGTCTGTTATACATAGGAACTACCGCAAATACAAGATAGACTGCAGTTGATACCGACTCTCACCACCTTGGAATCCTGTCATCAACAAATGCAATCGTAACCGAAAACACACCGCGCGCAAATGTAAAGTTGTCGTAAGTGTAGTGTGTGGGAGTACCGACAGTGCGAATATAGTGTCACAAAAAAATGAAGACAAGTCGAGGGTAGTTGAAAATCCCAACGCCTCAAGAAGACGCCGCTAATCTGCCATCAGTCGACCCGCGACCTCAATCGGTGTAATTCGATCGAAACAACGAGTAAATAAAATATATGGTACCTTAAAAATATTCAAGCGATTAAGTCCCAATATATTTCTTTTATGAGTAAAAATCGAAATTATATAACATTAACAGTATTTATGACTAGATTAAGTATTCAAAGACAGATAAGTCAGAATCATCTTTGTTGGTGGAGCAGTTTTGAAGATTGAGGATACATCGTTGGATGGACAAAATGGATGGAAGCAAAACAAAAATGGGTACAGGTACATCTCTAAAGAAACTTCAAGTTCAGAAAGCTGCATCAATCAAATCAGCTGCAACATATTGTCTAGTATATTTATTAAGATTATAATATTTGATATTGAAATTGACTCGTCATCGAAAAAGAACATTTTACGTTTTCAATAACATATTTAATAATATTTATGGTCAGAGTTCTATATAATAACTTATTATATATTAGAATAACTGTATTTTTGTATCTCTAATATATGCTATTTCATTATGACAAAGTTAATGAATATGAAATATTCTTTATCTCAATTTTACAAAATTAAAATAATATTAATTTGATACTGACAAAACCGCATCCTTAATTACATTCTATAAATAACCTTTTATTATGCACATATTAAGTAATTTATATCTATTTTAAATTATTTATAAAACTTTTCCTTTTATAATTATATATTTTTTCCCATGCTGGGTATGGAAAACAATACTATTTTATTAAAGAAGTAAAAGTTTTCTCTTTAATAATATTTTCAAATTATATATAATATTAAACATTATTAATATTATAAAAACATATGATATACTTTATCAGTTTGTCAGAACTAAGCATATGTCTAAACAGAGCATAGCAGCTTTGTTTTCTATTATTTCAAGATAAGTATTTACAACACTTATATTTTACATGCTAGTCACATATTACAATCTATTAAAACTGATAGAAACAACTAAAATATAAAAAAAATAATAAGTTTATTATAATTAAAGCAATTGCAATTAAATAAAAATATTAAAATTGTATAAAATCGTATAACTATTTTAAAATTTCCTTTAAGGATAATGAAAGAATAATAATAATAATATAAAAATGTGAATAATCAGTCCAGAGCAATCGTTTCGAGACATGCTGCGGCAACAAAATTATACGTATGTCAACAGCAGTCTGCACTCGTTATAATCACTTCGACGGTGTTGCGCGCTGTGATGCCTCAAAATATATTCTGAATATTATATTAAAATAATAAAAGCAATAAATTGTTTTTGTTTAAAAGTGTTGCAGTAATATTAAATTAATGTGTTGAATTTTCATTTTGTGAAAAACAGTGATAAACAAAATAAAAATGAAATTAATTTTCTCAGCAGCCGCATTGAGACAATATTTAATAGTAACCCTTGGTTAGTATTTTTATTTTATATTATTTTATGTTAAAACAAAATGTGGCTTATGTTTTGTTCCAGCGGGTAAGTAAAGCAAAATTAAAAAAAAAAATTATAAATAATTTATAATATAAATATAGTTTCAAAAACTCGATTAATCTTAGTTTGAAAAACTTCAAACAGATGTGCAGAAAAATTAAAAATAAAGAGAAATATATATAAAAATAGGAAGTGCGAATACTTATATAAATATTTCCTTTCAGTATATGTGAAATTATAAATAAAATTATTATTGAAATGTATTGTGTATAATTAAAATCATTTCGAGTTCGAACTGAGATTTTTCTTTGTAAAATCACAAAGACATTGGTGTCATCAAAGAAGTAAATAATTGGTAATAATCTCAAGTACTTATGCACATACTGCAGAGGAGTCAAGATCTTATTGTAGTGTTTGAATATAAATAATTTAAATTACATTTTTATAAGTTATTTAAGAACTTTTTATTTAAAAAATATTTCCGAAACAAATTATTTTTGAGTTATTAAGAATTAAAGAATCTGAGCACACTAAATGATATACAAGTAGATACTTAGTTACAGAATAAATTTGAATTAAAATTTTAAAATTTGTTTACTTTTTAGGTATTCTTCAGTTTTTTACATAACTTCTAACAATACAGCTAATTATTCCATATCGAGTTTTTTTTTAAATCCTTAATAAAGTTCTATAATTATCAATCAATAATTATATTAATTTATATCACGAGCTAATAAATTTAGTTTTTTTTTTTTGCTGAACGTTTTTTAATAATATTTTTGCATCGTTTTTATGTGTTTGTTGTTTCTTTCTTAGAATGTGTGTCTGTGACACTACATATAATATTTATATTAAAAGAAATATATACAAAATTTGTATTATAGATAATATACAACTGAATACATACAACAAACATATATTTTTTTCGTAAACACCAACATATAAATAAAAAAAAACCTTTACATCATCTTGAACCTGGATAAAAGTAGCAATTACGGCCACTACATAGTGCAGCCGTCCTAAAAATTAAAAAAAAAAAAATATGTAAAATTACATTAAAACCAACTAATACTCTGCTTTTATGCAAAATTGTTTAGTTTTGTTTTATTATTCAACATGTACGATATCATAGAGAAAATTTATGATAATTTTTTGCTGTATTTAAAACAAAAAAAGATTAGTTAACAGATTGTCTGATAAAACAAATAGATTCAAATATAACTAAAAAAAATTAGTGCTTGTTTATAATATTTCTAAACTATAGATTCCTCTAACGGTGCAACGTTTTTTGATTAATTTTAATATATCAGTAGTTTTCAGTTACTAACATTACAAATGAAAACGAAACTCTTGACTGATTTAAAACAAGATATGTTGTTATAAGAAGGTAATCATAAAATATAAGAAAAATGTAAGCTAAGGCTAAATAATTTAATTAAATGAAAAGTTATAAATTATACATAAGTTATATTAATGGTTTTCTACACCTAAAGATATGTCCTAAATATAATTATAAAATGGATTTAAAATTTATCTACATCGTCATGTAGATTCGTCAATAAACAAACAGACATGACAAAGTATTTTATTATATTAACTTGTGACTTTAAATATGTTCCAAGTTCCACGTGTAAATTTTATCTGTAAAAATATTTATAGAGAAAACAAACAAAAAAACGTGTTCATAGAAACACTATAATCAAATCTTCTTATCATTCCACATTTTATATTGTATTGACATATCTTCGCTATAATAATTTTGATATCAACTCAAGTGTTATATCTCATAAAGTTTACTGCGCGATCCTAAAGAAAATGTTACGATTGCATCGTATAGTTAATAAATTTTTTGCTGATCGAATTTCTTATCAACTTTTCTGATTGGTTTTTAGTGTAATATACACCCAAAACTCTTGAAACTGCTATTGAATAATTTTTACTTCAAATATACAAAACATTTAATAAAAAAAATCTCGAAGAAAAAAGGACAAAATTCAGTATTTTATAAGTTTTAATATTAAAAAAAAATTAAGACTTTAACTTTTTTTAATTTAACATATTTCTTATAATCTCGTAAAAATATTAAAATAGCAATAAACTAAATATTCGTATACAACATCCCATAATATTTTCATGAAAGCATTACATGTAATTGATTAACAATATTTACTACTACAGTTGTAACATATTCACAGAAAATAATAGTAGTAATAAATAATATTATATAATAATATTAAATAATATCACTATATTTTTAAATACTTTGTTAATAAATATAAGTTACATAAGTAATTCAAATAATAATAAACATTAATAAATTATCTCCTTACTTAAGCTGGACATATGATATTACAATTACAATAAAATAATATTAAATTATTTTAAACTCTTTATCCGCTTGATATTAGTCGAATTTTTGTGTAAAATGTACAAAAAAAGTCGCACCGTATCATGTAGTGTTCGTACGAAAAAGCAATCAAAGCAGTAAAAGAAAGATTTGGAAGAAATTCTGTCCGAAAGCAAAAGATTTTGTCTAGGGAAATCGATGTAGAATCTAGAAACATGTCGCGTACTTTGAAAGAGGGTTTAGGACTTGCAACCTATAAGAGACATACTGATAATTTAAAAACAAACACAATGATACAACCAAAACAACTTCTTAAGCTGTAAACAAATTTTTTCAACCAGTAGAATAACCGAATTACTTAGAAGCTTCCGAATTAGGTAGCAGATTATAACGTAGAACTTATCGGACTTCAGTGATGGTTGGGAATATTAGCTATCAAGAAGACTATGAACCATATTTTGTAAAAAAGTGTCAAAACATCGGCACCAGTGTAGCAAAGGATTTTACCATTTTTGTGAAGGTAAACAGCATGTTCGATAACCAAGGCTGGTAATTTCAGCAAGACTTAACACCGGGTCAAGCTCGATTCACCTAAGTGTGGTTGAAAACGAATGTTTCAGACATAATTATTGTAATGCACGATAATAAATAGGAAAACAGACAAATAATATAAAAATATATAATAATATAATAGTAAAAAGGCAGCCCTATCGCGAAAAAGCGATCTCTGCCTAGTAACTTTTAGGTTAAGGATATGATGTGGCAGCAAAGAATGTCAGTTTACACAATGATAGTTCGAAACCAACGAAGTTCCGATCTCAATTATTTGGATTATGATTAATTGTCAGTTTTAGATATGTTCTTAACGTCACGACAATTTGGACTACCTAAAACAATCTATAAGAATAGTAGCAAACAATCTTCTCATGGAAAGAGAGAGGAGAAGAAACATATTGATGAGTGGCCTCAAGGTTTAAAGAACAACTTTCAAAGCCAACGAGGCTGATTTTGAATTCTTATATTTTCTAATTTTATTATATGAATGTAATAATTAACATACATTACAGGAATAAATGTTATATGCTATGGAAATAAAAAAGATTTTTCCTTGTAACAATAGTTATGGCAATACAATTATAAATGTCAGTCTAGGATTTCTTAATCAAGTTGATGTACGAGTAGTTTTAATTTGACATGAAAGAGACAGAAACCAATTATTAAGAAACCTTTAAATTTTAGATTTCCAATTCTTAGAAAATATAAAAGTGTTAACTTTTATTGATTTCTTTTTTCTTGATTCTTAATGTTGTTTTATCTCAATCATGTTTATTATAGATAATTAAATATATTCAGTACACGTTGTTTTACCTATATTATTCAAGATTTTATTACTTAATGAAATACAAATACTATATCAATAAACTTACGTTCGTAGTTATTACACTTGATTAAATTTTCTTCACATTAATTACTCATTAGTTTCTATCTTTCTCTAGTATATGACATCATCAGTGTGGTCTACAGACACCAGTGTTTGTAAGAAACGATTTTCCAATACTATTTGTTAACAAACAATCAAGTTAACAAACTTACCTTGTAAATTTGATCTCCCTGGAAAAACCTTAATTTTTTTTGGGGATTTTGCTTACAATTTTCGTACTTTAACTTTTTATTGCCGGTTCAGATACATTTCAGTACACTTCAGAGTGAGGTTAATTCAATTTAATTTGTTTTGAATTTATCTTGTCTCTATTGTAATACACATGTATTATCACGTTATTCAAATATTCATGTTAATGTACACAATCGACAGGAATTATATTATTTTAATGATAACATTTAATTGAGACATATATGGTTAGGTACCGAAGTACCGGTATCGTGTAAACATACTTAAGAATTTAATAGCTGTAGAGATGTAATGGGCTATGACAGATTCATACCAACAAAAATTTTCCTACCTGCAGTTTTTAATAAAAATGCTCTGGAATCTCAGGAATGATTACTATAATCATCTCTAAAATATTTCTGCCAATCTTAAGTATTATTACTAGAATTCAACATAAAAACAACTTGTATAGAATTTCTTTAAAGAAATATCAAGAACATACGATTTTACTAACGACCTTGAAGATACTTCAAGGTTCAATTATAATTAAAATTGTACAAAATTTAATAGACTATCAGAATGTGCTAATATAACCAATTAAATCACATAAAACCTACATTGCGCGCTTTTATTTTATTTTCGTTGTAAAAAAGATTTAGCCACGGATAAAATAGACTATTAATCGGTAGAAGGGGTAATTGGCGACAGTACATTAATGATTAAATCAAAACTTCTTGATGTCCACTTAGCATAAAACAGCACAATAACTCATGTCACTGGCTGCAGATCGATTAGAAGGCTCGGAACCTGTAGATCGATTAGATTTTTAAATATGATGTTATGGCTCTAATGGATATCGAAGACCGATTGGTCTAGTGGTTAGTGGTTGGCTTACCTGCCTTCGGAGAAAGCGGTCGTTGGTTTGATTCCAACACTGAACAGTTGTTTGTGTGATCTATAGATCTATGCTTTGAGTCTGGGTGCAATTATCCTAACAAATTTTTTTTTTGGTTTTGTGTTTTCGCTAAAAAAAATAAATAAAATTAATAATAAAATCACGTAAACAATAAAAATTATGAGAGGGAGAGCTATTCAACTGCGGAAAAGCTATCATAGACTTATATCTAGAGATGAGTATGTTCTTATGAGAAATATCAAGAGCAATCGCACAAGACTGCAATAGATGAGGATCCATTCATAATTACATGCTATACAACAGGACTTAGAATTATGCTCATGAAAATCTGCATTTACTGCCAGGAATCTGTGATAGTATTATACAACTAGCATTCATTAATAGCGATGAAGAGAAGCCTGACTCTGCAGATCAAGGTCGAATAGATAGAAGGGTGACCCAGGTTGTTTTTTTTTTCGAATTTTAATACCTCTATTTCCTCCCATTTGGTTTAATGACTAAAATAAAAAATATTACTGATCTCGGTTATCGGTATGAAATAAAATACTTTTTTTTCTGCACAATAAATTTAAAATCTTTCTGTACATTATTAAATTTACAATTATCCTGTATATTATTTTTGTACAGTTTAGTTCTTTTTCATTAAAAACACGTAACATTTTAACACTTTTGTTTCAAAAATTGTTTATCCTCATATATGTTTTTTGTAATGTATTTTCTCATTTGGTATGGTCGACGTGTCTTGTTAATTGTTTCATTAATTTTAAAATCAGAGGATAAATTTGACTTTAAAGGTTTAAGAGACGATATTACAGTGAGGATAAAAGATTTATACCACACCGATTTTTTTCCTCAATTAGAGCATTAAAAATCAAGTGCTTACTAAAGTGTAACAGAATTTAGTACTAAATAACTATATTGTGTAATTCTGGTCATATTTTTGTTTAAACTAAAATAGTTTGTGAACTGAACTAAAAAAATAAAAAACAAATAACGCTACGCTTTTCTATGGTAAAAATATGGTGTCACCGTGTAGATGTCTTTATTATATATGAGACGGATTCGCTGAAAAACATATAAAATAATGCCAACAGATAGTTTCTATGTGTATAAGTAATTGCAACATAATAATGACATTAATCATATGTCATAAACAGTGTCTACACTTATATTCTTAATAGTCTGAGTTGTCATTTTATTTTATTTTACCATCTACTTTATTCTTAACAATCTTAAAAGCAATAGTTGACCAAGGTTAAGGTTGGAAAATGTTTTAATTTAAATCAATAAATTGGAAAACTTAGGGATGGTTATTAATATTTTTAAATAGCATACTTTTTTTCTTTAAAGTCAATTCGATTTATCGAAGTCAATTTGTTTTGCAATATCGATTATCCTCTTAAAGATTAATGACAAAAAAATTATGTATACTATTTTGTTCTAGTAAATTTTGGGTCCCTCACAACTGGTATAAGTTTGTCCTGGCCGTCGCCTATGATCGTAAAATTGACTGATGTTAATGGAACAGACACCCCGTTATCAAGACCCATCTCGGACGAAGAAGGTTCATGGATTGTGTCAGGAGGATACCTGGCAGCTATATTTAGTAAGTTAAATATTTTACTATATCACTGAATAAATAAAATAAGTGAAACTATCAATTGTATACACAGTTTCGATCGATTCGATCCTCCGATTATCAACTGTATATAAACATTTTGTATATACATAGTCGATTGTTAGTCAGCTCATTTTAATATTAATGTATGTTTATGACAATCATACTGGTTTTTGATATTTACTAACAACGTGACAAATTAAATTCAGAGCCGATTTATTAATTCTTAGATAACTGTATATACGGCATAACTTTTATGTCTAAAGAGGTATCGTTTTTTAAAAACAAAGCCAAATTATTTCTGGTAATAATTATTTCTGGTTAAAGTTAACCTGCCTTACGTATATAAATATATATACCCAGTACAACTTATTTTATGTTTTGTCACTTTTTCACTAACTATAATGTTATTAATATTATCTTTCATCCTTTCAGCAAATGTGCTAGGTGGTATCCTAATAGACAAAATCGGTCGAAAGTACTGCATTATTCTTATCACTATACCTAGAATATGCGCATCAGTTTGGACAATATTCGTCACCGAAGTATGGATGTTAGTATTATGTCGTGCCGTCATGGTCCTGACTGATTGCTTTATTTTTATTGCCGTTCCAGTTTATGTTTCAGAAATCGCCTCTGTAAGTATAAATAAAATATTTTAAATATATTTCTTGATCATTATTACGTATGTTACTCTTTAGATGTGTATATGTAACTGCTATAATATCATTGAAGTTATTGTGATTAATGGCTTTTATTTTAGTTTTTTATATGAACAATATAATATATTTCTTATATTGATAACATACTTATATATTTATGAAAACAACCGGCTTTTTTACTACTAATCTGTAACGTGTTCATTGACGTATACAAGTGATCACTGATGACGTACTGATTGACGTACACAAGTGAACACTATATAAATAACAATATAACGTTTTAACATAACTTTCAATGAATGGTAAATTTACTGTCATTTTGTTGACTCGATAGTGGTTTTCACATGTCGTCCTCCTGCCCTCGCTACGGGATCCTTTCTCTTACCGTTCCCTTTGCCATGTCAATGGGCCACATCTATTACTGATTTCCATAAACAGCTCTTTTCATATATAAGCTATATCCTCGTTTTCTCACAAGTAATACATATAAAATATTTTATGGTTAGATGTCAAAAAAAATATTTTCTTTAATTATTGTTTTAAGGCCAGATTACGTTTGTCTGTTACATTATATAGAATGGGTTAAGATAGTCTTCCTACGGTCTGGTATACCTCGAGTGAATAATTATCTACATTTTCACACACTAAAAAATCTTTTAGTATACAAATGTTCCTTAAATATTTTAATAGAACTAAGTGTCGCAAAATAATTTACTATGAATATATTCAGATTTAATATCTTATGGTTTAATTACCTTTTCTAGTAATAAATATTGGGATTCTTAACAAATTTTTCATTTATATATGAGGGATGATCCAAAAATAATGATAATGACAGTAAAATATGCATTTAATGATCACGAAAAAAATATTTTTCTACATAATCTCCTAATAATAAATACATTTATTCAATCTTTTTTCTAAACCTAGGATTCCTTTGGAAAAAAATCTTTATATTTACTTTATCAGATTGTTTTAGTGGGTATAGTGGCAAACTAAAAATATATTTTTTAAATTTTTATGCTAACTGAAAATAATCAATTATTAATACTTTTGGATCACCCCTAGTAATGCTTATATGTCATACGTACAATGTATTTGTAATAAACGATCAAATGTCGATTTACAATAAGTACAAGACAACGTTTTTATTGAAAATGACATTTTTTACATATATACAATAACATTTTTAATATCTCAGAGTGTTTTAAAAATATTTTTTTAATAAGAATGAATTACAAGAAAATTGATAACTCGTAAAACTTAAATACGCGATTTGCATAGGTTATTCAATATTCGTTCAACAGATACGCTGACAATATTTTTGAATGTTTTAAAATAACTTATACAATAATAACTCTATTTTATAAGCTAAGCTTTAATCATCTGGTAATTGTTTACATTATATTAAATTTTATATATTTTTATCCAATGTTCTTTTAAAGTGAAGTTTTTTTGGGAAAAAGTTAGATGTCTATTTTATAACACAAAATTTCTACTACCCTTTACAAAATTTGCCTAACATTTTTTTGATGTATGCTGAATGAGAGCAGGGTCCTTAACTCTTAGCCCTTTCTCTCCAAGTCTCTTTAACTTTTTCTGGCTCTTAAAAAAATGCACCGTATTTACGTATTTACCATATTTTCTGGCTAGTTTCTCCTAGTTTTAACAATTTAAATCTATGTTGATACTATTAAAATTGTACAATACTTTTTCAGAAAGAACACCGAGGTGCTCTTGGGACATTTGTACACATATCCTCGTGTGTTGGTATAGTGATAACATTGGCTATCGGTCCTTTTTTGTCATACGTAGCGCTCAATACAGTTCTAGCAACGGTGATTGTTTTGACGGCTTTACCGCTGCCATTTATACCTGATAGCCCGGTTTACCTACATTCAAAAGGTATGTTATTATTCGAATTAAAGGAGGTTAAAACATTTATTTTTAATTAACTTCTAAATATTCTGTTTAAAAACTGTAAAAAACTTATCTATAGATACTTAAATTAATTATTCACATAAAGAGAAAACTAACAAAACCGATTATTGTAGGATATGTTAACGACTCCATAGAAATACTATCCAAAATTCGAGACTCTGATCAAATCATTAAACAAGAGATAGAGGAGTATAAATCAAGCAAGGAAGTTAAAATCGACAAGATTGCGTTGTTGAGAGACAAGACCTTTTTAAAATCTTTATCATTGGGTATTTTAATTTGCGCTGGAGCCAATGCGATAGGTTACAACGCAGTATCATTTTATTTGCAATCTATTTTGAAGTCGACGCAGACCAGCGTGCAAGCAGAGCTGGCTTCAGTTGTGATTGCTATTATACAAATAATAGCCGCTTTATGTACCACTTTTTTTACAAGGTGGTTTGGAAGACGACCTATTCTAAATTACTCGATGATTGGCATGTTTCTTGGTATGGTAAGTGTATCTGTAACAAATATTCTTGTACTTTCGTTTACTTTAAAATACTATAAATTTTTCCTATTATGATTTGCAAATTTATCATGAGAGTTTTGAATTGATTTATTTTCTTGAATCTAATATTCAATTAAGGTTTTTTATTAATACATTTTTATGTACCCTTCTTTATTTACCTTTAACGCACATGAGTATACTATATATTTATTTTATTTTAGATGGGTTTGGGAATCTATTTCAAAATCAGCGAGCCCGCTGGCTATACCGTCACTGGTTTTCTGAATTATCTACCCGTCATATCTTTGATACTCATTACATATTGCTTTAACGTTGGTAAGTTTCTGATATATGTACTTAACTTTAAATTATCCAAATAAGGGTCTTCTAGTTTATAATAGGCATATGGTTAATAACTTTGAGTCGCTAAGCCTATAATGGAAAATTAAATATCAATAATGTGGTTTTAATACCAGTAATTATAATGAAATCGCACCCCAACTGCAAGGCAAGGCTCTAAAATATTAATAATTTAAGCCGAACTTTTTTTTTAAAACTACCCTCAAACACTCACTACCTATCATATTTCAATATTATCTGACGATAATTATAGCAATTATAGCAATCAGAAATATTTTATTCTTGTCGATCCATATCATATCTTAATTAATCCATTCCTCCAAATCAAAAAAGAACGCAAAAATAATCTAAATTTAGTAAAAAAGATATCATCCAAAAATGTTATATATATCACCTTGGTTATTATCTATAAATTTGACAAAAGATTTTTTTAATAAATGTAGAATATTTCTGTTTCAAATAATTAAAAAGCAGTTACATACCAAGTCATTCAACTCACAAGATGTTTAACAAAAATATCTATTTTCTCTAAAACTAACTTTACTTTTTTTTTTCTCTCTTTACTTTTATGAGACTTTTATCCTAAATTACAATTAAAACTACATTTAATTATCATCAAAACAAAAAATACAAATAACTAAAATCCAACAATAAACAAGAACACAATACAAAAAAAAAAAATTGGTGAAACTGATTGATCACTATATAACATTTCATATAATTTAATTAAGTTCTGTTATTGGAGTTTCACGTACTCAGCCTTCATTTTAAAAGGATTACTATCTCCAACAAAATTTTTGAAGTATTGTTTTAAATCAACCTACTTATTGTGTATTGTTTATTTATTTTTTATACTAAAACTTCAATGTTTTTTTCTAGGTATCGGCTGTCTAGTCTTTGTAGTAACAGCAGAAGTATTCGACGGACCAGCTCGAGCATTTGGATATTCAATATGTTTAATGTCAGCTTTTGTATTAACATTCCTAACTTCTAAATATTTCGCACAGATGACTAAAGCGCTTGGTCCGTCTGTAACGTATTGGTTTTTCAGTGCCATGTGCTTTTTAGTGGGTACTTTAATATTTTTTTTTGTTCCTGAAACTAAAGGGAAAACATTTGCTGAGATTCAAATTGCGTTAGGTAGAAAGAGAGTGGAAACTGAGAATAAAGAACAACAAAAACAAGATTGTTAACAGTTACAAACAGTATTAATAGTAGATTTGAATTTGTTGCTTTAAACGAACAACCTATTTTATATTAGTCTTACTTATCTGTATCTTGGAATACACTTTTAAGTGTTGTATATTTGCAACAACGATTATTTTAAATTGTAGAACTGAATTTTGATTAGCTCTAGAAAATATAGCTTATACATTATTTATTTCATTCGTGCATATATGCATTAAATTTAAAATATAAGAATGTTAAACATTAATTAGTTATAAGGTTAATATTATGTAATCTGTGTTATGGAGATAGAGATAAGAAGAATATCTTATATATATAATTATCGAATCACGTAATTAAGTTAGGTGTAGCGACGGTGTAGTATAAGAAGAAAGCGCTTTTCCTCTTAATTTTGCGTTCTTCTTAACAATATATATTTAATAAACATATCAATAGTTTGGATTGATTATATCTGTTTATTCCAGCACATTCTTTTCATACTAATATTCAATTTTTGTACGTATATCATGTAGGTTACCACCTACCGGTGGTAGGTAAAAAAATAAATTCAAAATTCTTTTTAAATTTTCAGCCAATATGAGGTTGTTGTTCATATGTTTAACCTCCATAATTTGTACATATACATATTTAAATAAAAATTAAACAAATTGAATTTGAACAAACATTACAATTTGCCATAATTGGGTATTACTTTGTAGTAAACTATTGTATAGTGCACACTTTGCTATCCAATATGGTAGTGTTATAAAGCAATTAACCAAAAAGGGATTAGAAAAATTTAAATATACTATTTTATGTTAATTCGAATATTATTTTTCTTTAATATTTATTTATTGTAGTTGATCCTAGTAATAATATTTTTAGGTCCATAACATTTGATTAAAGAATAATAGTACTTAGCTAAAATTGAAATGAAATTGTAGTTTAATACATTTATTTTTTAATATAATTACAATTGTTATCATTTCGTTACCAATAACGTGTTAGTTGTAACTAAATAGACTTAAAATAATTGATAATAATTAATTATAATGAGTCTATGTACCTACATAAATTTCTGTAGGTTCTAACCAAATAATATATTTTTTATGTCTTTGTTTCTTATTTCCATCTACCGATAACACCTATATCTTTTATATTTGTGTATATATTATATTGCTTATTAAGTGAATTTATTGTAATTTAACTAATATGATATTGGGCAAGACCAATAAACAATCCAGCTCATGCCCAAGGTATGTTATCCAAAATAAATAGATCATGTGGAAGTCGGACTCGACCTCCGAAGGTTTTGTACAAATTTATAGTTTACGCTGTTTAACTACCTTGGATTAAAAATGGTTAATGGACTTCTATTTATTCTAGTTATTTATTTCTGGATAGTGTCGAAATTTATGTTATATGCAGATTAAACTTCCATTTTGATTTTTATACATCTTTAAGGGATAAAAGACAATTTTTTTATATTTAGTTTTCAAAGCCACCATAGAACCCTTTTTCGCAAAAGTAAGAAGTAGCAAAAGGTATCAATATATTCCAAGGTTCTGATACTAGGAATCCGTACTCACGTGGTCATGCAAGCCAGAATTGATCTAAATCTTTAGATAAAAATTCCAGTTGTAAAGTTTTCAAACGACAGTTCAACGAGTTGATTGTGAGTATCATTTCGTAACTCAGCAGTTACAGCAACATTGTCATAAAACGGATTGAGAACTTATCTTTTCGATAAATTATGATTTGGAAAATAAATTACTATCATTTGGAAAATATTCTAGTAAGAGAATCTTCAATTCACCTACATGTGTTTTCGTGCTCTCCAACACGGACAATAAGTAAATTTTCTAAATTCGAATTTTTATTAATATAACCAGAAGTTGCAATAAATGCATCAAAAAATGTCGTATTTCATTTCAATTAATTTTTGAGAAAAGCATTGGCTTTATCTGTCATAGGTAATATTATCTTGTTACGGCCTTGTAAACTCATATTTAAGTAATTCAAATGCGAAAATATATCACTCATGTAAGTCAGTAATAAAGATTCTGTGTCTTGTAAAAATTATAAAAATTAATTATGTTTATCTGTAAAAAGATTTTAAAATCATCTCGTAATTCAAAAAGCCTTGTAAGAACTATTCCACGCGACAACCATCTTACTTCACTATATAATTGCAGTGAATGGTTCTTGACGCCAATTTCTTTGCAGTGTAAAAAGCAGCTTAGTTTGTAACTGTTGGGTTTTAAGAAATTAACAAGGTTTAACATGTATCCCGCAAGTGGAAATGATGCACTGCTTTCTTCACATGCTGTTGCCACAAAAAAGATGCCAAACTGATAAAATTTATCAAAACTGTTAAAATTGTCATTTTATTATTATAATATCGTTTATCCTTCCTCTCTTTCGCGCCATCAGTATATACTGTAATTCCAATCCAAAGTTGATTCAATAAATGCGATATAGAGTCCTTTGCCTGCTGCTAGACTGGAAATTGATTTAGAAAAAAGCATATTTACTTTAATAGACTCCTCACATTCTATCGAACAAAACATAAAAATTGCGCCAAATTTGATATGTCTGTTGACTTCTCAAACTAAATAGCAAAATAAATCACTTTGTTTTTATAACTAAGGCAATTGACATGTACGAACCTGTCCTCGCGTATGGGTAACTGGAAGCGCAAGCGGCTTTTTTGACAAGTTCGTGCAAGTTCACCGGAAATTAAAACCAGTGATATAACGTATACCCTTTAAAAATAGCATGTCTTCATTGTAACGCATCGCAATACTTTTTCTTAACTTTTGGCTTTTTCGTAGGTGATGACATAAAAATAGATGAGTATCGATTCATTAAAATATCAATCTACTTTTAAAACTATAAGTTTGCCCCTTTTATGTCTTAAGTCCTAAATGTATTGATTTATTTACACTTTATTGCAAAACCGAAATAAGGTATACAATGGGGGGACTTAATGCTTGATGCTCTGCCAGTCAACCCGTGATGCTGGTGAGTGTGCAGTTGTTAAATACAAAATTGCAAATGATATTCAATAAATATATCTTATGTACTAAATAAATGCTTATAATAATAAATATTCTCATTAAATATATACACTATGATGTTTTATTTATGATACATTTGCTTCACAAGATGTTGCCAGACAAATAACTTTAATGCTGTCGAATTGAATTTGGAGCTTATACGCTAACTTGCCACGGGTCATAGTTATTATATTATTGATTAATGAAATAATTTAACGTCAATATTAAGTAACAAAGTTAATTTATTTTGATAAAGGATAATAGGAAAAAAACATCAAAATTTGTAATCATTACCTTATATGACAGTAGACGAAAACAAGTTACACACACAACACTCGTGTAACAGTGATTTTATAGTATTATTTATATAGGTCTAATTGACAACATATTCCATAATAATTAGAATATCTCGTAACAAAATATTATATAATTTAATGAATAAAACATTGTACTTATCATATTAATGCTGATATACAATTAATTTCATTTAATTTCAGTAGATAATAAAATTAAGGAGGTTTTAAGTAGCATATTTTTTTTAAGTGGTAATTGTTACCATTGTTAATCTACGTTATCTAATCAAAATAATAAAATATAAAATTTGTAATTTGAACATTTTAGCAACAACCGTAGAACATACCATCGCTTTGGCTATTGAGATACGGCTTTTTCAATGGATGCGGATTTTTTACATATATTTCATTTATTTTTTATATTATTATTATTTTTCATTTATTTTTTTGCACCTGTATATTTTTATTACTTATTTGAGAGTTTGCTGGTAGATGCTTAAATTTTTGTGGTCATTATGCTTACCTTTTGCAATATTTGTGCAAGAATTAAATTAGAAAAATAATTAAATAAATACTTATAAACTAATAACTTACCTCATATTTTTGTAACCATTTATTAAAACTATTTTCTTCAAGTTTTATGATGAACTTTTTTTATGCATCTTTTCTTAAACTAGTGTTTACGTCACTTATAAATTAAATGAATTTATTTTAATTATTTTATAATATGCGTATTTATGACGTTCGTCAGCAGTGCGCGTAATTTTCTTAGCCACGTGTAAGCCTGTGACTAAGACCTATCGATAACTTATGTTGTCCATCTATCTCCTTCCGCCGATATTTTTGTTTATTTTTTTTTCTTAAATTAAAATGTCATTGTTATATTAAGATTTTAATAATGTTGTGGTCATTTAAGCTTAACATTCTTTCAATATTATAATTTTAACTCGCGACTTAAAAACGTATTTTTAGTAGTTTTTGCTTGTTTTTAGAAGTGATAACTTCTTATGGGAGGGTAAACCGCTGTGTTATGTAACGCGTGACGGGGCTAATCTGTCTTTCTTTCCTTTCTCTCACGAATACAGCAGAGGCAGGCCAGCTCTTCCTCTCCCATTCTAACCAACAGCGCTAGCCGTATTTCAGTAAACAGTATACGATACGTATTTTCTAGTATTAAGTATCAATACTAATAATGTATATATACTAAATTCTTAGAAATTCAAGAAAAGTTAGAAGAGATTTTATTGAAACATAACCTCTTCTTACATTATTATACGATAGACATAAAATTTAATTAATAACTTAAGCTTATTGTCTAGCTTTTAAAATAGTTCAAGTTAGATTAGTTTATGTTATACTTCCATCGGGCATCCCAAGAAGTACATATATATATATATATATATATATATATATATATATATATATATATATATATATATGTTGGTATCGGCTTTATATTTAATAAATCTCATTTTACAATCCATATTCTTTGAAATAATAACAGAAGTAAATTTAAAAAAATAAAGAAATACATATTTTTCATCTCTATATTTATAAATTATTCCATCTATTTATCTTCATACTTCCTTGCAGACTAGGCAGATAGGATAGATCCCCACGAGCAGCAGTCTTTTCTTAAGTCGTTTTATCTCATATTAAAAAAAGGACTTAAAATGTTTTTAATTTACACTTGTACATGAAAACTTTTTTTTAATCATCACACATAATTACTACACATCATAATTATTTAAGCTATTACGATCTAGATAACTTTCACCGTGTTTATAAATTAAAATAGTGAGGTTAGTTGACCTTAGATGGAAATTTATCAGTATTTTAGGTGTTTAAGTTTTCTAGTAACGATAAATAGAGAGAAAATAGTTTACGACAACGTCAACGGCCTTTTCAGATTTTAGGTCTCCCAAGGTGCATTTTCACCATTAATCCTTAGCGCATGTTCAAGATTATAACGACCAAACCTCACACTTTACAATTTCATTTGATGCTTCTTTAAAGCTTAGATTTAGGCGGTCGGCTTCCAAAAACTATATTTAAGTTGCTTAATGTTGGTGTCATAATTCTTTGCCCGGATGTCAGTTGGCAGAGTTCGGTGGATGTGGAAATATACTTCTATCGTATAGTGACAAATAAACAGATGGTCAGCTTGATGTTGTGGTCAATTGTTCCTCCACGTTTACACTTCTGCAAAAATAAATTTAACAAATGTTGCCACCCATGAAGTATGTGGTAAGATGGAAAAGTACAGTGGAATTCTAGGAAATACGTTAACGGGTTTGGGCATTCGGCTTTTTAACTCATCGCACGAGAATATATATATACGTTTATATATATATATATATTTTTATACACGTTTATATGACAGACGGCCATAGTAACGTGTCAATATTTCGTTGTCAAATATAAGGTAAATTAGATTTATTATCGTTCCATGTTCTAGTTGAGGAGATACATATGATACTACATCATCATTTGTATCAATATTACATCACCATTAAATTCCATGTATTGACACGGCTTTCGTCAGAAACACCTTTAAAGATAAATTTTAACAAAAAAAATATTTGGCTATGTATCCATTTATAGTTGTTGGAAATTTTAGAAAAACCTTATCATATCGAAACAACATCCAGATACGAGTAATATATCAAAAAATATTGTCAACTTGTAAAGATCGTTGTACTGATATACTAGCATGAGATGATATACTTCACGTTTTAAAACACTCTTATAATGCAGTAAATAATCGATGTAGGTAAAAATATTATGGATGCCTTAAAAATTTAAACAAAATATTTTTCCTATGTTCACAATCCACTCGTTCCATAAGTTTGTAAATCGCAATGACTGTTATGAGCAAATTCATATTATTTTACATAAATAATTGAGCTATGATACACGGATGTTTCTAGTTTAGTAATTTCAGTTTCCTTTCTCCGAGGATAATGAGTTTTAGTATGATAACAGATAATAGCTATATATACTAATATAGAACAGTATTAAAATTAATAGTAGTGTATTTAATACAATATAATTATTCATTCTAAGCAAGTACAACATCAACAGTATGAGATAACAAGTTATACTGGCATGATCCATGATTACTATTATATTTACGGAGGAACTTACGTAAATACTATCAGAACCGGAATCCAGTTCACGTCGCGATTTCGCTAAGATACGAGCTCATAAATAAGAACGCGAATGGTATTGAAAGTAGTCATAAATATGCTTAGCAATACTCCACCAGGAGTAATAAAGTAAAGTTATAGTATAATATATATTTTATTAGATGTCGAGATATCGAGTATTATTTTTCTGACAAATAACGTTTATAACAATTATAAGGTATTTGCTGTTGACGATCAAATTATAATAATCTTAATTAGAAGTGATTATGACATAAATAATAAACAATGAAATGAAATAAGATATAATTTTATATAATATTTTTATTTATTTAATTTATTGTTATATAATACAAAAGAATGAAAAATATTACAACAATTCTAACCATAAGGTATTTTGTAATAAACAAAAATATCATCTGCAACTGCCTGATTAGAAAAATTTACAATTAAAATTCAATTGTCCAACTGTAGTTTTTTCTTCTCCTTCCAACACAATTTGGACAATACAACAACAATATAAGTTATGAATTGACTACCATTAAGTAAGATATTGCAATCACCCTGATTTTAGAAATCGTTTCTTTTGTATCGTGCAACTTACGTTTAACTTTACTATTATTAAATATAAAAAATTTTAAAGAGTTAAAAACATGCTGTGATACGAAATACCACATTATATACATCTAGTGTGGTAATTATTTAAAATAAAAAAGACCAAGCCTAAAGAGTGCGAGCCCAATCACAGTAAATTCTTAGTCAAAAAAAAAATATGAACAAAATTTTTTTGTATCGACACATATAATTAGATACCATAGCTAAAATGTAGCTTAATTATTCCTGAACATCTGTCTCATTCGAATATATACATATATCCATGGGTAGTACTGAAAAAGTAATGACAAAAAATATTATTGAAGTAAATAATATTTCTATAAACGTTTTTAATTCCCGATTCACACTTTTGACGACCACTACCACCTCCACAGGCTGGATATGCAAATGATAAATAATTTTAGCAACATTAAAATATTTTTTCTTATAACGAGTTACTTACAAAATAATTACTTACGCAAATGCTGGATAATGAGGTAATAAAATATTAGTATTTAACAAGAGTTCTTGAGTCATCCGTACATTTGCTATTGACAACAATTGTTGCTGTTGTTGTTGACATGCTGTTGCGGTACTTGACATGGCTGTTGTTGTGTTGTGGCTGAAGTTGAGGTTATTGTTTCAGTAGGAGTAGGAGTGGGAGAAGCTCCGAATAAATTGCCGTAACTGATCCCTCCTCTAGTACAATTTTATAGAATATTTAATTGTATACCGGCTATATTTTATTATAATTTAAATTATATACCTTATTTATAGATATTTTTCCTTGAAAAATTAAAATAAAAATAAATTAACTGAGCACAGTTTCCCGTGCGTGATTGCTTATGTGGTGGGTAATAAAAATGGTAATAAAAAACCAAATTTTTTATATTATACGTTAGGGTAAAATTGTAGTGTATTTTGTAAAGACTTAGAGGGTAAAACAGGAATGGCGGGTTACCTGCGTTCTGTATGCTGATATATAATATAATAACACGTTAGTGGGCTCGCTGTAGATGGCCACTGATGAACAAATATCTGGGCTCCTTGTTATCGATAAGATTGATAATTTGCTAAACAATAGACCAATCGTTAATGTTCACAACAAATAGAGTCGTTAATGGTCACATTTATAAATATATATATATATATATTCAAGGTACCCTTATTTTAGAAAATCAGGAAAAGGATTACAAGAGATGCGTTCAAATTAAAGCTAGTTAATCTAAACCTAACATTATGTAATGAAATGTACATTTTAAATAAAAAAAAGTTTTATTTGTACTACTCAAAAAAACCTCAGAAAATATTATTAGGTCATAGTTATTTTCCAATTTGTTATCCATACGGTATCCAGATCAGATAACACATGAAATTTTTTCATATATTATATGAGATTAGATATTAGGCCAATCTGTAGTTGATCTCATGTAATTTGTTACTTGCCTTACAAACTGTACACTTTTTAGTTTGGTATAATCTAAAATTCTTTGCATATAATAAAATATGCAAAAAATATTTCCTTATTACTCCATCAAGATGTTGAAATCATGTATTTCAATATTATGAAGATCGGAAGGTACTTTTTGTAATTGATTAGACATATTTAAAAAAATATTCTCATATTTTACTAAATATGTCTAAATTTAAATAAATAAATTTGAGATGTTTTACTTTTCGCGTTCAACAGTAATTGTTTATTATTATTTCTGAATCCAATTTACATTTTTATCGACCAACTTTTGTATTGAATGGGTATGATAGAAGTAGATTCTTGAAAAATTGTTTTATTTCTAGACACTCTACCGATTCTCTTGTAGAATTCTTTATTTTAAACTCAAAATTTAATTTACCATCTTTCGTTATTCCCACATTGAAATCAATATGCGAATAGATTGAAATTTGCCAATTTTTAAATATTATAATATATATTCTAGCTATCCATCTCGTCATGACACGGATGCAATTCAAAATAATAGTTATTTCGAGTACATATTTAGAAATAAAAGTTGTGTTAAGATTTTCGTGATCCATGATTACTATTACATAATTTTTCCTTTTTTATTTACATTAATTTTATCAGAAATTGACATTGAGACTACTCTATGCGTTGGGCCAGGGACGAGTTCCAATCCAATCAGGCAAATTCAGATAAAATCAACTTACCTATTTACAGTCGGATGATTACATATCATAGAAGGGGTACTTAACAAATAAATTATCCCAAGAAAGTTATCATATATTTATATGAATTCAATTCTTGTGGCTTTCAACTTTTTTGTAACTTTCGTCCGTGCCAAAATAAATAATTAAAAAGAACTAACAAATGTCAAAATTGCATTGACAGTTGACAGCAAATATACAGATTTCAGACTACAGCTGTGTTTTGAATACGTAAAAATACAAAAAAGATTGATTATCTTTAAATAAAAACACCGATTAGCGTTAAAGTAATGGATGATGATGATTATTGGAACACAAGTGAAACTAAGGCTAAAGCTTTTAGTTTTGATGATGATGTTGTATGTTATGTAGTACGATTTATCACAAGCTATTATTTAATTTATTAAATATCATCCTACTATCAGATCTATTTAACGTCTTTAATTAAAGCTTATCTATATTATTTTATGATAAGCGATTTCCCTCAATCATTAATGCATAATAACTTCTAGCTCTCACCACAAGAGATCCTAGCTATAGGACAGAAGTCCTGCCCAGCCCAGGCACCTGACAGTATGTTTAGTTCTGTAAATAATGCCAAAACTACACTATTGCCTTTATCCAGCTTAGTGTCACCTAAAGTTTTGGATTTAAGTAAGTATATACATATTACAGTGTGTTTTATAGATTATTTAATTTGAAATTAATATATTCCAAAAGATCCAATGAATAAAGTTGTCCAATATATAACAATAATATATATAATATGTGTCCTATATATAACAATAGTATATAGAATATGGTACTACAAATATTATTATGTTAACTAAATGTATTGTTTTACAGTAGTTCTTGCCCAGTCAGGTAAAGACCCTAAAAATATTGCTGAGCCTCAACAAATAGTAGATGTTACTTTAAAACGAATAATATTGGGTAGAAGCATCTCATTACATACTTACAAGAGTTTAAAAGAGAAAACAGAACTTTTGGATGGAGCTGTCGGTATTGGGGATGGAAATGCAATATTGACTGTTAGTCTTTTGTATTAAGTGAATTTCTTTTCTATATAAAATGGATACAATACATGCATTCTATTATTATTTACCTTTTTAGACTTAATTAAAAATAATTATTGTACAATCCACAATGTTTCAGGTAGTTTTGTTTCTGATCCAGACATTAAATAAGAAATTAGCCTATGAGTTGCTCTGTTCTAGGCCGCTAGCATTAAATCATTATATCAGCTTTCTAAATGCTGAAGGAAAAGTAACAGAACTCACTGATTTACTTACGTAAGTAATTAATCCATTTGTACAATTAGTTAATTAAATAGTTTCACAACTAATTGTGTAATAACTATAGTATTATTTCAGAATGCTCGGACGAAGTTCAGAAGCTGCGGTAAGATTTTATAGAAATGTAAATCCCAATAATTTATAAATAATCTGAATGTAAAATAATATCAACAATGTTTTAGGTCTATCAATTCCAACACATAGTCAAAACTCATAACAACAGTGTGGATGGATTATTAAGGAAACTCAACAACCTGCTATCAAATCACTTCAACCAACCGGGAATGGACACACATCAGAACAAAATGGTTGCTGACTACATCAAATTGTTGGGTATTTATTAAATATAATTATGAAAAATGATTTAACTTGTCAAAACATTACAATAACAAGTAAAAAAATAATCTATCAAATATATCTAATAAATACAGATATAATAAGGTATATACAAGATTGTTATAATAAGTGTAAATTTAAATCATTCTTTAAAGTTTTTAATGCCAACCAAATTGAGGAAATTCCAGCCATTCATAAATTTTTATAACTTGTCCACAGAGTGGCAGAAATGTACTAACAAACCTGAGCTTCAGAACAAGCCTCCGCTGTTATGTTTGCTACACTGTGTCTTGAACCACTGGTCAGAAGGTGCTGGGAATATGATGTCGCCTTTAACGCTCTGTCAACGACAACAGGTTGATATTACTTAGAAAAATATTTTTTTAAATCGCACTCGTAATCTACCAACATTTAAATATGTTTGATATATATGAAAAATAATGAACCCAATTCTTTTAAAGGTTTGTATAATAAGATAGTATCCTATAAGTCACAGGTTGGAGTTCTGTCGTTGATGAGTTATTCATTCTATATATACTTCAAATATGAATAAACTCAACATAACATATAAATTTAAATAAGATAAACATTCTTATTAACAATTTTAAACATAGTACATATTGCTTTTTAATTCAGGTTACACCACTGCAGTATGATTGGGTGGTGCTGAATGTTCACGCAAACTCTAATAAGTGGGACATAGTGGAATCATTGTTCACAAAAAAAGTAAGTTTTGAAAATAAAACATATTTTACCCTTCCTAAACCATTAACAAGATCACTCGATCACAATTTTCTAATGTTAACGCCATCTATCGGGGAGTTCTATGATATATGATACATGGCGTTACATCTAACGCCATCTATTATCGAATTTACAAAAGTCGAACCCGAACGAACTACAATTTGGCCCTGTGTATAATCAGTGTCATCTATTATCAAGTTGAACTAAACTTATGGTGTTTACAGGATTGGTTGGGACGTACTACAGTTTCCTCACACATTCCGATAGAGGCGCTGCTGTGTAGACTGAGCGAACTTAAAGCGAGCTCTCAACTTCTAGCAACTTGTTTAAACAAACTCCCCGGTACTGAAGACAGGTTGAGATTAGCCCAGAAGCACAAGGTACTAAATTCCTTAATATTTCTAGTGTTTAATGAATAATGTGTAAAATATATTTTAAAAGTTAAATAATTTAATTTTGATGATTTTCTTTAGGTACACTCTGTAGTAATAGAAACTTTCGCTAAACAAAAAGACAGAGCATCTCTTACTAATTATAAAATGACGTTAAATCCGCAATCCGAAGAGTATATGCTAGCTGAGAACACGCTCAGAGATTCTGTAAGTATATTTTCTACAACTTCATGGAAAATATAGACTGAAAAATTGTGATGACGTCTCACTCTATATTATCCATTTCAAATTAGAATAACATGAATTATTCAATATTTATACTTTTTTAGTCGATTAAATGGAAAAATTAATTCAAAAGCCATCCATAAAGGACATCTGTAAGTGTCTACAAAAGAATAGATGAAGAAATGGTCATGATTCTATAGAAAAGATTTAAAAGTCAAGAATAAATATTTCTTTCATCAATAATAAAAATCTCAAGAATGAAATACATCGTTAATTAAGTTAAATATTTATAATGAATTAAACTCATTATTTATGATTATGATTCTCTTATTTCTTTTTTCTTATTATTTTTATATATACTTTTTTCTGTTTAATACAGTTTGCAATTAAACACGTCTATTTAAATAAAAAGCTTTATACCTCTTATCTGTTTCTCAAACATATTTTATTAAACGTATTAAATAATGTGTAACTAGACAAAATTATCGTTTCAAAGTAAAATATAATTTAACTAAATTAGTTTGTACTACAGGACAGCGCCATCTAGTTTAAAAAGTAAGTAAACTGATTTTCTTATTTATGAAATGATTTTGTATTTTTAACAACATAATAAATAATAGGAAGAATCTCCACAAATAAGTAAAATATTATCTATAACTAAAATATTTTGTACTTCAGAACAGCTCCATTTAGTTTACTATGTTTTAAACTAATGAGATGAACTAAGTTTTCACTCGAATTTATTAAATGATAACATAAAATAATCACACTGCGCTTATATTAATTAAAAAAAAAAAAATTGTACATTATCTTTTGTTGTCTTATTTTTAAATAAACGAAGTTAGCATCGAGTGGGAGAGTGATATAGACTTAACAAAACCTGTTACACGGCAAGATGAAAACGGCAATTATGTCGACGAGTGAAGCTACTTAAAAATCTTAGCCGCTCTAGAACTCATCATCATCATCATCATTTCAGCCTACGGTTGTCCACTGCTGAACATAGGCCTCCCCCTTCGACCTCCAGAGAGACCGATCCATGGCGGTCTGCATCCAGCGGCTTCCTGCCACTTTTCGTATGTCGTCCGCCCACCTTGTGGGTGGTCGACCAATACTGCGTTTGCTTGTACGTGGCCTCCACGCGAGAACCTTTCTGCTCCAACGGCCATCAGTTACTCGAACTATGTGCCCAGCCCATTGCCACTTCAGCTTGCTAATGCGATGAGCTATGTCGGTCACTTTGGTTCGTCTACGAATCTCAATAGAACTATCATCAGTTAATTTCTAGAACGTACTTAAAAGGCGGCATCAGTTTGTTCTTTTCAAATTTGGTTAGTTCGAGAGTGTAAGCGGCGAAGTTGAGCATCTAATTTTAAAGAGGCCCCTAAACCAACACCTACGTCTCCAATCCCACAAACAGATTGCACTTCTCTCCAGCACCCGTACGGTAACGGAGAGAAGTGCAACCACCCATCGGAATCCAATCCACGGAATACTAAGACGCTTCCTCTCGTCAAAAAAAGAAACATCAAAAATATTTTTTTTACAACTGATTTAGTCTTATGTTAGGCCTGGGAGTTATTTTCTCTAAATAATTTATTGTCGTAAAAATAAAATATTGTTTAAAAAATGTAGTGCTTTTATATTAAAGTTGAATTTTTTGCACTTTTAATCATTGATTATGGTTTAAAATATCAATGAACACGTGTTATTACAATTTATTTCCACTACTTATGACTTATCAATTAAAGTGACAACATATAGCCTAATCATATCACAGGTAGTAAAGTCTACACGTGATAAATAGTTACGTTGTTAGTCACCATAATGACGTAATGTCAAAATAAATTATTGGCCAATGAACATTATTGTATCATAGACAGAATACCTAATTCTGTTTTGCTTATGCTATACTAGCTGTGACCACGACGCGACGTCAGTCACGTGGCGTATTGATGATATGTATGTAAAGCCGCACAAGAAAGTTTATAAGTATTAACTAAGGTTTTCAGTTACTTAACTAGAGTATACTAGGGATAATTTTTTTTCAAATTTTATTCTTGAGGAGCATGTAAAGCATTATATGAAATTAAGAAAGGCACAATAATAAAAAAGCAGTCGATATAATATTAATTTTTTATGGGACATCGGAACTAATTTTTAGGACGTACGCATATTGAGTATTATTTTTGTTCTTTTTATCTAATGTTTAAAAAAATATCACAATGCAGCCCTATATATATTTCAAAACAATAAAATGGTAGAACTGGTATTTTATATTTTTTTGTAAGTATTAGACGTGACACGTAGATCCCGTGACGTCCCACTATGGCGATGAGGGCAATCTTTGGTTTTTTTAGTGGGTAGCCTTAAAAATGGCAGCGTGCTCCATGCTGCCGGGTAGTCCCACAAAACCCCCCGGCCATCACCTTCTTGGAAGACGAGGTATCCCTAACGAATTTTTCCAATACTCGCCTCTCATGTTAAATTTTTTGTTGTAATTTCTTCAGTAGTCTTCGCTGTTTATTTTGTTTTACACTAATCGCTTATGGCTTACACCTACGCGGTGCAGAGCAGGGTTGTCAGTGTAGAGTGTGTGAAGTGATGAGGAGCGAATGACGACTAGATTCTGTCTATTTAATTTTATATGTAGTGTGCATATTTATAAAAACATAGCCTTAACTACTGCCTTTCTGCAGTTTCACCATCCCTTCCGATTTAAATTATAAACCATCTATCATCACTAAAATGTACACGAATGTCTGCATTTTTAAATAAATAGTGGAAAATACTAAATATATAATAAGCCACCACACATATATATTTATATTATAATTATTGTTCTTACAGTTACTTCGATAATATTTTAAATAAAATTGCATGATACGTTACAATTTAATTATGTTTTTATATTTTAATAATTAAAAATTTTTACATTATTTACTTTTATAAATATTGAGGTAAAATTATTACAATAACTCTAAAATATCTTGAAAGTACTAAATCTGTATTATAAATTATTTCACTAATTATATTTCTCGATATGACAGCAGTTAAACAAAAAAAAATAATAAAAATAATCTTTAATTTCCATAAACATATTTTCTTTAAAGTTAACATCTGAGGCAGTGTACCTCATCCCTCGGGTGGTGAGCACCCACATGTCTCTTCAACATCAACCCCACACATTTTTAGGAGTGCCACAAATAATGTAACACAACAGAGACACCTGAGCATATCTCCGCACGAACAAGTACCACACTCACATCTACAACACATGTTGACTTTGTAGTTAACTCTTACTAAAGACACTCAGACGTTAAATAATTAAGACAATTATGACTTGAATTGAGTTAACTTGTCAAGTTATTTTCCATCGAGTTTAGGAAATGGAATAGATCTAAAATATGACAGACATTACTCACATTTAATCAGCTGTGTTATCAGAATCAATAAGATAAACTAGTTTACTCGCCTGTTACTAGTATGACTTGTATGGATCTCGTTACAGTTTTTGTTGAAACTTCTACAACCGTGTTTGGGGGACGCTCTCATGGGATATTTCGACAATTCTAGGATAGCCTTACGTAAATGGTGAATTTTCAATTGGATACACTGATTGCGGTAGCCAGCTGTGCACCGTAACTCGGATCCTGCTAGCCTCTGCGGCTAATATCCCGATGCTTATGGTTCAAAGCACTTCTTATCAGTATATACGCAGCAACGTTAGCACTCTGGACTGACTCCATACTGTTGTATGGAGTCATGTGTGCTTCACCGGATTACGCGCTGGAACACAACTAGGCCGCTTGGCGGCGCGACTTAGCCTGATGGGTAGTCACCAAAGTAAAATACCACCGATTGTGCCACCGGTTGTGCTACCTGATGAATACTACCAGAGAAGCCAATGTCGGATATCATATGGGGTACTCAACCTTGGGCTGGGGCAACAAAATTCTAAGACCAGACTAGTAATTCGAAGTATTAATGACATTCATATTTAATATATCGTATTTATCTATTTTTAATAATTAATATTTAAAAAAAAATTATTATCATCAGCACTTTCTCATATGAATTAAAATCTACTCTTTGAAAAAGATATATTAATTATGTATAAAAAATACATAAATCTATAAATATATAAATACAAAATATTATAATAAACTGAAAGGTTTTTTTAACGGTATATCTTTAGCATCGGCGCTATTAACTCTCGATGAAACGCATTTTCGAACAATTGAGAATTTATCTAGCGTACTTAATAAGGTTCAGCACGAAGTTTTCCGGCGTAAGTTAGATATTTAGGTATTGAACCTAAAATTAAAATTGATTAAAAATTCTTAAACAATTTATATACTTTTTATCTTACCACCGTGATCTTAATAAAAGGTTATAAATGTGTAGATTTATTTTAGCGCCATCTAGCGTCTAGAAGGGTTGTCGCTGTGGTTTGCTTACAGTTCTTATTTAGTGTCTTAGTTTAGTTTACCATAAAACTCTAAGGACACGATTTTTTTTTAAATAGAAACATTTAAACTAAATAATATGTAATGTAATATAAAAAATATTATTTATTACCTACAATATATGTTATGTAATATAATATAATAAAATTCATAATTATATTAATACTCCTAATACTGTATAGTAATCTTTCTCTTGTATGCCGTTTCACTTCGGCCGTGTGTGAATTCCACACTTACTTTTTTTAATGCATCTACAACTAATTAGAGAAAAAATCGTTGTGTCGTGCAATTGTACAAATTGACGTATACAACTGAGACAAACTCCCAGACTTGAAACAGCAATCCGTAGATTACACAAATAATCTTTTGTTGGATCTGGTAAATCTTAAGTTAGGCCCGGGACATATTTTCTCTAATTTTTTTCTTCTCGTAAAACAACACACAGAATATTGTTTATTTAAATTAAAGTTGAGTTTAGTGTTATACATTTTTTATCAATTTTTGTGGCTAAAAATACCAATGAACACATCTTATTACAGTTTAATTTTGTCTATTTATCACTTATCATTTAAAATTATAACAGGTAACCTAATTTGAGTCATTCTCACATGAATGATAGTAGATAGTTTGACACCATAATGACGTAATGTCAAAATAACAACATATATCTGTATACATTACTACGAAGAAGAAGACAAGAAGAAGAAGAAGTAGTACACATTACTATATCATGGTCGGAATACCTTATTCTGTTCTCTTCTTGTATATTATTTATGTTCAGTAACAGACATTTGATATCAACTGAGAAATAGACCGGAACCTGGAGATGAAGTTATTTACAAGAAGAATTTATTCCTACTAAAAATTTTAGACGAATAACTCAATAGTTAAAGAGACAGTACTAGTTAATAATTCTTGGCTATCGAGTTTAATGTGTTGTTGCAATTTTTGCGGTAGTCTCCGCTGTTTATTTTGTTTTACACTAATCGCCTATGGCTTACACTTATGCGGTGTAGAACTGGATTGTCAGTGTAGGAAGTGTTGTGGAGCGAACGACGACTAGATTTTGTATAAGTAATTATGTGTATAAATAGAAATATACAATATAACTAGATATTTGCAGTGACATTTTCTCCCCCCCCCCCCCTATTCTGATTCAAAAAAAGCGTCATGGACAAAAAACGACACCACAAAAAAATATTAAAATTAATCTGATAGTTTTGTCTAATCTAAGACTAAAGATTAACTTTAAATAAACAAAGAGGCATGACAATTCTTTATTGACTAGTCATCGTCAGCTGCTGTGCAATCTTCACAGCACTCCTCGATACCACACATTCTCAACAACCAGATGCAGCACCACACACAACACAGAATGCGCAGACAGCGGCAGCAGCAGTTGCTGCAACAGCACATAGTGGTTCTATTTCAAGTCATAATGCCAGGCTTGTGAGCCTTTGATTGATCTTCATGTTGTGTTAATTTTGGTAGCAAGCCTTTTAAAATTTCTTTTTGACCGTATATTATGTATAAAAATATAATAGAGTTGATATTCTGCTTTTTCACAAAAAAAAAAGATTTTCCTAATCAATAATTTAACGATTAATATATTGTTTCATATCAAATATAAAATATTCATAATAAAATGAGTGCAATATATAACATGATGACGAATTTCTGTCAAAAATACTGAACTGTGAAAATGACAATGCCAAAGAAATACGTTATTTATAAAATGTTAGGCTCAATACACATATTCGATGATATTTTTCTTTTTGATATCTGTAATTTTTGTTATATTATTCCACTCTGAAAATGGATGGAGGCAATTACAAAAAGAATGATTAACAAAGTTTAAGAAATATATAATATATTACCAATCTTTAATAAAAATGTTATTCCGTGTGCATGAACTAAGAGAGGTCGTTGATATTTGAAAATATAAAATTAAGAAAGAAACAGCATTATCTACATTTATAAAGTTGTATTCTTTATAGAAACTTCTAATTCTTAGCTATATATTACATTCAAAAGTATTTTCTAACATAATGATCATAATGGTCATCGTGTTTTGGATAATTGGGCTACCGTTATCAAAAAAGCAGAATAAGTTAAACATTAGCAATATTTATAGACATGTATACCCTCCTCTATATTCTGATCTTTTGACTACTGTGATTGTTAAATAGGTGTTGTTAAATGTAAAGTTTTCCGCATAAAAACCTGTTGTTTCAATTCACGCCGCGATTCCACCATGCTGTGCTCAAGAATAAGGATCCCAAGTGAAAACACGAGCAAATTCCGATAGTATTTACGTGAGTACAAGCAGATAATTATTTTTAAAAGTAAACTTTGTTTTGAAGTAACTATTATAACTTCAAAATTGGCATAATTATTTCTTTTTTTATTTAGACATATTTTTTTTTTTTTACAAGTTGTTAATGCTTCACTACATAACACCTGATGGAAAGTCGAAATGTAGTCATAGGTGGTAAGGCGCATTAACTTAGTAACCTATTCACTATTCTCTTGAAGACACCCACGTTATATTCAGACGGAAATACCGACGCAGGCAATGCGTTCCAAACCTTCGCCGTGCGAATTAGGAAAGATGAAGCAAAGCGCTTCGTTCGGACAGGTGGAATATCCACAACGTAAGTATGGATACTCGCCGTGCGTCGGGATGTCCGTTGGTGGAAGGGGGATGGGGGAATTAAATCATGTAATTCCTGTGCACACTCTCCAAAATGTATCCTATAGAATACTGAGAGGCTTGACATACTTGATATTTCAAGTAAAAATGAATGATTTTGCCACGGTAAGAGGTAATAGGGCTACTGTTAGCCCTATTAATTCTTACCGTGACAACCTATGTACTTATGTACCAAAAGCAGAAAGGGGATAAAGGAAAAAAATACAAATACTAAAAAATACTAGTTTGTATCTTGTACTTAAGATTTTGCAATTACTTTTCTTTATATTTATGTTCTATTAGATTTTCAATTTTGAAACAACGTTTTTAAGTGCTGATCATGCAAAAGCATTTCAATAACTCTGACGGACTTATGAGTATCGAAAAAGAGGTTTTAGAAACTAAAAATAAAAGTCATATCGCAAACAATATAATTATTGGATCAAAGATTGCTGCCTCCAGTTCACGTTGAATCCAGTGTCTCGGAACAGTTGGTCTACATCTTCTTGATCAAGCATCAGAGAGGCCTAAAAAAATTACAATTTTACCATAAAGTGGAATAACTTATTTTTGGTAGAAAATTGTTTGTTTTATTTCGTGGTCAATTTCTTTAAGCTAAAGATATTATAAACATGAAAATAACTGTCTTGATTTCTCTTTCTATTTCTTTGTTACCTGTCAACCGCTACACAGTATATAGTACCATAGAATTGGACAACGGATATGGGCTTTTTATAAGAACCCATCCTTTTTTCAAGTTTAGGAAATAAAAATTTGTAATTTACATTATTTGTTTAATTTTTTTCAAATTATCATACCTAACATATGTTTATAATGTTTAATAATGAATAATATTAAATTTCAGATTGTAATAACTTTATGACATTTAAATTTTATATTTATATAGCTAATCTGAACTCGATAAGTTGCGCTGTGGTCTACAAAACTTTTATGTATTGTCGGAATTTCAAATAGCAGGTAAGAGTAAATACCAAAGTAAAGACGAACTTACAATGCTTGATCGTTTCAGGTTTTTTTCGGGAACTTTGTTCAACAGTGCCTTCGCTCCGGGCCTACAAAAGACAAATTAAAAACAGTTTTGTGCTGAGTTTTGATGGGCATCACGAATGTCTTCAGCTCTAGAATACGTGTTGAATTGCCACCTTTTAATTTCTTTCATAATTGACCACATGAAATCATCAACCCATAAATTCCGCCAGGGTATCGTAGTGGACCTACCCTGGAATAAGTACACCTATTCCTGACGGAAACAATCTACTTCAAAATAAGTAGATTACCTCAAGATACCCTTTCACGCACGGGGAAAACAACATTGTAGTCATAATATTTAAAAATATACCAAAATATCATAAAAGATTGCCACCACTCTAAAGGGTATCGTAGGTTGAACTGTAATAAAGAATTTAAAACTAACCTTTTTGGTCTTATTCTTGTTTGTTTCCATCTGTGTCGTATTGCCGCCTAAAAATATGAAACTAATCTTTTGTATAAAAATTATATAATCCTTTGATTGTATTCAATCCTAGTTAAGTGAATAAAAGTTTGTTATAATGAAATAATCCTAATAATCATTATTATGATACAATGATACTTTTTAATTTAAAGAACTGCATGTATATAGATTACTTGAAAAGAGACATCTTCAGTGTAAGCGGTATCTCGTCTATGGTAAACATATATGGGGCTGGTAACTTCATCTTCAGAAGTCATTTCCGTCGGCTTTTTCCCTGGAAGCCGTGACTTAAATTTTCTTTCTTCTCCATCTTGATCCTCTCTAAAATAATAACCTAATTTCTAGTGACCCCAAATAATTTATAAGAGCTTTAAGATTCAGGTGTATAGTTTGAGTATTATAATTTAAATCAATGTTATCATTTACTTTTATAATTTTAACTACATATTCGCTATTTTATATTTATATTCGAAATAAAAATTGTCATCCAGGTGAAATACTCTGGTGGATATCCATCAATCCCATCTCAGGGAACACTAATTCACTAACAACTATATTATAATTTTTGTTAATGCTTTTAAAGAAAATATTTATACCTCAATGTTTCTGGATAAGGTGACCTGGTCTGCCACTGATGGTATTTTCTTAATGTTATAGGTTGTTGCTCTTCATTCCTTAGTCCATATTCATGTTGAAACTTTTCCGTTATACGATGAGTGGTTTTCTGTTTGTCTCCCATCACTGTAGGTAATAAACATCTTGAAAACATTTAAATCACTATTTTATAGATCTATGACATTTTACACTTTACACCATTCCATTAGATTTGATAAGACGTTCGTTACGTACCCAAATATCCTATAAAAGTATTTCTGCTTGGTATTAAAGTTCTCTCCTGTGTAGTTTTCTTGTATTGTCGCATAGTGCTGAACTTATCTTCTGTTTCCCAAAGTATTGTTTCATCTTCCTCTTCTTCTTCTTTTTCTTCCTCGGCGTCATAATTTTCTTTATCGGGATCTTCTTTAGTTTCTTGAGGAATTGGACGCTTGACCTACAAAATGGTGGAGATAAACACTTTCTTTTTCGATTTAGATACTTGGTTTGAAATCGTTTATATTGCCCTAAAAAAAAATTTATAATTAAATTTTCAAAAATACTTCAGAATAACTTTTCTAAATAATTTCCATATACCACAATGCTACAATATATCAAGAATTTAAGAGCTCCTTAAAATTTATCATATTGTTGAATTGTCAGAGATAACATATTGTCATTCATTATACAGATACAAATATATTTATTGCCTTCTATTTTATAAATATAAAACACTTACTGGGGCACAAAGTAACGGGTAAGCAGTCCTAGCTTTCCTGACTGTATGCATCGGGCAAGGAGCCATTGGCCCAGGTGTTATGGTTTTCTGTCCAAGCATGTTGGTGTGAGAAAAGTCACAGACTAGCAACAAGCGTGTATAGGCTCGACCGTGTGTTACTGCTGCACAGCCAATAGCTCGGAGCGACCACACGGCCAGCTGGCTAAAGTGACCCCATACCGTGCCTCTGTTTTTAGATCAATAAATTAATTCCGCAAATGTAACGTACTTGAAAATTACCTAAAAGATTAGGAGAGTAATGACTCTCTTTGATACAAAGTATTTAAATTCTATTTAGAAAATATTCGTTTTTTTAACTCCTGTCATGTCAACCATTTAAAGATAATGCAACGAAGTCATTTATTATACATTTTCTAATAATTCATAATGAACTATAGAAATTCGGTATAGTATAAACAGCACACGCACTTTGCAGTAAGTCTAAATGGAGCAGTCAGTTGTCTGGGCTGTACTCTCCGTCGCTCCCCCCACCAGGCGTCCAGCACACGGCGCACTGCTCGCTGAGCACTTAGGTCGTCGGAACAGCGCCAGCGGACCTCACCCACACTCTGACCCGCGTAGGGATAGCGGACTTGGGACATTAAAAGTACAATATTAGAAAGTAATATGTAATATATCTATATACACCTACTTTAATAACTAGTAATAATTTTATATTAAAACAATGTTATTTCTACATTTTGCAACTCGATAGCCGAAAAGATATCTTAAAAAATTACGATGTAAAGTTTAACTAGGATCCATCTTTTTAATATTGCGATTCTGTTTCTTTCTACTTCTTTTTGACACCCGTGTTCCAGTGAAACCCCCTATTTTGTATCCAAGGTACCTACTGATTAAATCAATCAAAATCTAGTATTTACTTTGATCTATAAATACCTTGAGATTGCTTTTATATAATTAATTTAGTTAGGAAGAACCCGCCTAATATCTTCTAATATGTCCCAACTTTGATGTTTATAATTAACCTGTAGCACGGCAATCATCGTGCACGAAGCTGCATTGGTCAGCCAACCTTTGTGCCAAGTTAGCCAACTCTTTGTCCCAAGACTAAAACCAAACTAATGTTACAACCACACTGTCAAGATGTGAAAGAATTTATTTCTTTAACTAATGTAACTTACAAAACAACTTAAACACTGTTTGTATTTTAAAACTGTACCTAACTAAAATTTTTGGACCACGATAAAAATATTAGCGTATAAAGGGCAGAAAATACCCCTACAATTGGTACAAAATTCTGTGGATCCAACTAATATAATCCTGTGTGAGAAACGCTCCTTTTTCACGACAGGATCACTAGCCACGGTTTTTATAATTAAAACATTTAGTTACGTGCCACTAGCATCATTATCTCAGGTCTTGGTAAATTAGCGCCACCCCGGACTCTCTCCGAGCCCGACGCCACACGTTGACGTCGCCTACAAACTATTCACTGTTATTCATTGTATGCAAATATACACAAAATTCATATTTTGTATACTCGCTTGTATACATATTAAATTTATTAGAACAAATTAATTTTTAATTATAAAAATATAAGAATCACCTATTAATATAATGAGTTATAAAATGTCTGAGTTCATTCGTAAATTTTATTTCTGTATAATTCTCACATGACAACCCAGGCCCCGGCTGAAAAAAGATGTATATTATATAAATTTAATTTTAGAACAAGTTATTCCTTACTTTAACTTACTACAGGGAATTGACAGGCCACGTGACGTCCCTTCCCCTGGCACAGCCTGCGATAGCGCATGGAACAGTACGGATGCTCGTCGGTTTGAGAGCTCATGGCGTGATCCAGTAAAACATATAGTAGGAGTACAGAAACATACATAATTCGGAATATATCTGTAAATATTTAACTTAAATACAATGACAGTACTTCTATTCTTTAATCATTTCTGAGAATCTTTTAGTACACTTGTTGTTCTCTTATTGTATTTTTGACGTAATAACGTTAGAAATCGACACATACACAATAAATTAATAAGGGTAAAAAAATAATAAATTTAGTTTATACATTTATCTTTTCCACTTAGAATCAATCACTTGTGTCTGTCAAGTGGAAGTTTCAGAAGGACCTGTTTTAATACCATACCTATCGCCAACAAAAATCGCCGATAAATAAACCATTCTGTAAACTCCGTCCTACATAAAACTACGAGGTGATAAAATGCGCCTTGGTTTGAGAAGATCCACGAGCCACAGCTGGGTATTTTTTGAGATGGAGAATCATCGTAATTAATTATATATTCCAAAATACTCACCGGCAAAAAACATCAAAAATATATTTATTAAACATATCAAATTACAACAAAACAATATATACAACTACATAAATATAAAATAAATAAAATAAAAAGAGAACGTTCGAGGGTTACAGACGCTACTGTCAAAAAGGGAAGACAGAACATATAAAAGGAACTAGCATTAAACTATTAAAAAAGTTATTAGTTCTTTCATTATATCCCTTTTTTTTCTTTCATTTAATTGTGAATAAATGTAATTTTTTTCATCTAAATATTTCTGTTTAGTTAATTCATTTAGAATTTTCGTTTTAAATAACTGATTTGGAATAATAATAAGCTGTATATCGTCGATTCTACATTAATGTTATAAAGAGACTTTTTTTGCCCAAACGCGATAATCTTCAAAAATTTGATTTGAATTTTTTTCTGATTATGTAAAAATATGTAAATTTTATTTAAGTTTTGAAAAGTAAGACAAGATTCAATCGACGAAATTTTTAAATGAAACAATTTGTACACTTTTGTGTAAGGTTGGAAAAGAAAGACAATATTTGATCAGTGAAATTTTAATATGAAATACAATAATTTATATGTCAGGATATTTACAACGTTTGTTACACGTTTCGCTTACAGCTATGCTTAAATACTTACAGACAGGTATTGTACAACTCAGTGTGGGCAATACCTTATTAAAAAAAATAGAAAATTCTATTTTCAGAACCAGTTATGAAAAAAAAAGTACAGCTCTATTTTATATCATCTAAAAATAGTGATCAAAGTGGAAAAATTATTACAACATAAATAAATTATAAAATGTTTCATATTTATTGATTGATCACCACGCCCACACTGTTCGCTAGGGTTCAGAGAAAATAAAAAAAATGTATTTACAAGAATATTCTTGAAATAAAAAAAAAACTACGACTAGCGATTTCAAACATATATTTCAATAGACCCTAGCTTACTACAATATGAATTTCAGGTTCAATTTATACAAATAACATTATTATTAGTTACTGATACTTGTTCTTTAAGACTTTATATAAAAAAGCGACAACTGAATAAAAAAAAATGTGCACTCATTATATATTCAAAACGTACAGACATCCTTGCCATCAGTGAGGTAGTGAGCGAAACGTATACAACATTATACAAACAAACATATATAAAACTAATATACTGAGTAAATGAGATTTATTTTCAATTCGAATACTTAATAATTTTTTTATAAAATAATACGACAAATTTGAGAAAACATACAAAGACAATTTTTATTATTTATTAATGAACTGTTCTAAATGTTTGGCACTTTATTAGAAAAAAAAAATAATTGAGTAATATTTTACTTTAAAAAAATTATCAATTCAGCCAAATTTAAATAAAATTATTTCATATTAATTAAATTATTGCCTAAAACATTGCTTATAATGGCAGTTTCTTGTGATACTACAAATAGGGTTTTATAACTAGGAGTCCATTTTAAATAAAACTATAAGTAATAAATGAGGGTAAAGCAAATAAAATGAGGCCTTACCATCGAATAAAGTAATATTACAACAATCTTACTTTCTTTTATCATACCAAAACATCTATAAAATAAAATTATTATACTAAATTTTTTTGTGATTACTTTATAAGTATAACTAAATGATTGGTATTCTAAAAACTTAAGTCTTGAAAAGTAATATTATTGTAATATTATTATTTTTAACTATAATAGTTTTAAGATGGTAGGCTAATAATAATAATAATACAGGGACTATATATTTTGTGATGTCAAATATTTTGAATAAAGCATTAAAAATATTAACATAATAAATAAAAAAAATGTGATAATGTTGTTGATAAAAACTAGTACAAAATAAAAAAAAATACTATTTACGATTCAACTGACTAATTTAAAAAGTAAAAAATAATATCTAACGAGATTAAAGTTTTGACTGGCTAAAAAATGCTGCCTCGTCTAAAGCACAGTGGCAGGACTAATAAATTATATATTAGGAATAGTTGATTATTATCACTAGCTATTCTATACAATATAAATAATTACCTAAAATACTAATGGTGTTGCGTTCGTATTATTCAGATATAGAAAAGATAAAAGATATTTCAATAAAAGATAATGTCATAAGAAATAATTTTTCTGCTAAATAAAACTAATAATAATTTTATTATATTAAATAATCAAACACAACACCGTAAAATGCTTTTACAGTTTATACACGATATACAATCAGTCGTATGAAAAATAGTATCATCGAGTTATTTACATATATATATGTAAATAACTCGATATATATATATATATATATATATATATATATATATATATATATATATATATATATATATATATATATATATATATATATATATATATTATGTAATGCTATGTATGTATTTCTTGTACGTACTGCGATGATTTTATCACATACTTTTATTAATATTTATGAAACGAAAACAACAATGGCAGTGATTTAAGGGATTCTGAGTATAATGAATTTAATAATATATTCAATTAAAATTTATATATATTAGGAATAAAAAAATTATTGCTAAATAATAAACACAATAATTGTGATGATATATTTAGGTCATCGAAATGTCTATTTTAAAATCTAATATTCGAAAAAAAAATTAATAATCGAGTGTCATTTTATTGGCATAAATGCATTTGGCAATCTCGTTTCAGAAATAACTAATTACGTGATTCGATATAAATCATTTCCGAATTAAAATCTTATCGCTAATAAAAAAAAAATCTAGCCCGATTTAAATAATTCATAAAGGAAGCGCATCGAGTTCACTGCCGATCGTAAGCGCTATGTTACGGTCCGTTAACAAAATCGTTATTTTTTTAAACGTCTATTCATGACGCACCGAGCGCGAGTATTGAGGTCCAGTTTGAGCGATGCCGCTATTTACACTTACTTAGCTCCTATTTACATTGCTGCCTCCATCTGAAACGCAAGTATACTTCTTTATGTACACGGACATTTTATTTTGTTAATATGATAATAAGAATAGCATAATATATGTATTTGTATATATTATTGTAATATAAATATTAAGTAAACGCATTCATTACTGCTTTACGCAAAACAAACAGAAATAAGAAAATATGTATGTATGTACGTGTACGCGTATACATGTGTATGTGTGTATGTCTTTGTGAATGTGTGTGTGTCGGTGTGTATATGTGAGTATGTGCGTTCCACCTGTCGTGGTGCGCGTGGTGCGCGTGTCCCAGCGTGACGAGCGCGGAGGCGAGCGCCAGTCCGCCCTGCGGCGGCGCGCGGCCGGCGCCGCCCGCCGGGAGCCGCACCACCAGCGACAGCACGGCGGCGCGGCCCCAGCGACACGGCTCCAGCGCGACGGGCGCGGGGACTCCCGCCTCTGACGGACGGGGTACGGTCATGTTACACGGTGTCAGACAATTATTTTACTTTTTTAAACATTATTAACAATTATATTTTATATAGACCTATAAACTCACCCCCTCCCCCCCTCTCCAGCTCGATGCTCACTTGGCTGAAGGGCCGCGACGCCATCTGTTCCATCTCGACGAACAGACGCTGTCTTCTTCTGTATAGATCGTATTTCTACAACAATATATAGTAATCGAGGTTACCGAATTACAGAAAAACCTTAACCAATATTAATATTATACGAAAAATACCTGCTTAATCTTCCAAAGAGCCGCCGCAACGAGCAGCAGCAGCAAGAAACACGACGAAAATGTTATAAAAAACTGTTGTAAATTCAATTTTGGATATTGAGAGAATGATATCTGTATCCACAGCGGCGGTCTAAAGTCGTATACGTATACGAAGAACGTCGTGAGGGTGACGTTATCTTCGACTCCGAACGCGTGGTCCGACTTCGCGAACCTGTGGAGGAACGGCCTTTGAGTCATTATTCTTGCTTCTTTATATTTGCATAAACGTTTTAAATAAATATCTTTTAGTAAATAGGATCCTCGACAAATTTAAAACAATGTCATATAGTATGGAATTTATATGATGTAAACGGATACTTTAAAATTTTATTGACAAATAAAAAGGAACTACTAAATATTATCCGGCTGTACTCACGTTATTACCGTTCACGCCGCGATTCTGCCGTGCTCTATAGCTCATGAAAAAGGACCTCGAATGGGTTCGAAACTAGTGAGTCAAATTTCGATAGTAATAGTATGAGTACAGCCGGATAATTATATATAATAAAACAAAGCTACTCTACTTATAGTGACAGCCCTAACTAACAAAAATAAACACTCACTTGTATCTAAAATTAGTACAATTAACATCACTGAAAAGTGTCCTCTCAGGGTCTGACTTCGTTCTAACTGTAAGGTTCATTCTTGCGTGCGCTGAACACGTGATACTAAAATCTGCGTCTACATCCGGTTTGACGGGAGCGTTCCTGAAGTTGATAGCTGATAAATGACGGTCCTCCTTTTTTGATAGGTTGAATGTAAACTGATAGTCCACTGCTAAGTCGTCTGAAAGTATATATTAAAAAAAAATCACATTTTAGTACTGATTATTACAAATATTCAATATAGAGATGGCAAAAAAAAATACATTTACATTTAAAAAAGTTAATTCAAATATTTTTTTTTTTTGTTACAAAAAAAATATGTACCGTTTGTTATTTGGTTTTATAGTTATTCATTGTTATTGAGACTAATTATGAGATAGAAACTAATATTATTTGATTCAGAGATGAAAAAAATAACATTAGAATAAAAAAAAATCAAATAAAATTTATAAAATATTACAAAAAAATTTGAAATGTTTTTCATTTTTGGTTTAAAATTTATTGTTTTTTTTTTTTATTTTAAAGTTTTTTATTTTTATTTTACTTATTTAATAATGTTTAACTGACAGTAACAGCCCTTGTTGTAGAGGTCTGCGTGGTAGTGGTTGGTGTTGTCACACTTGTCACAGCGGTCACCCGCCAGGCCCTTAGTACTGCAGTGGCAGCGCCCGCTCTCAGCCGCACACGACGCAGCCTGGCCGTTGCACTCGCACGCTGAAGGATATGCAATAGTAGTTCTATATACTACTATAAATCATTCCAGTTAAACACATGCTGCATTTATTTTATTGTATATTTGTAAAGGGTACTAGATCGTTGGTCTTTGTATTATCTATTGCATACTAACAAGTAAGATTTTTTTATTGTCTAGTAATAAACTTATTAGTCTAGTCACGGTATCAAAATTACTACAAAAAATCTACGTACAACATACTCATACGTATCAGACGCTCATATACACACGCCATCTATGTTCACGTTTTTAAATGTCAAGAATAAAAAATGTCGGTGAAGTACAGGCATAGCAGCGTGCGTGCAAGTCGCTGTATGCGTGTGTACTCACGTGTGCAAAGCCCCCCATTGAGCGGTGAGCCCCAGTGCGCAGGCGCGCACGAGTTGCAGTGCGGCCCGAACGCGCGCGCGCCGCATGGCTGAATGCATCTCGCTGCGCTGTCACACACAGCGTGCCCGTTGCACTGACACGCCGGACACGACGTGAAGTGCCAACTGAAAAACGAAAACAAATGTGACAACCCTACAGCTACTACTACTACTACTCTTTGCAGATGTGGTAGGTCATATATTAATAATACTCAGTAGATGACTATGCCTAATTATTTTACTATAAATTTATATAGAGAGAGGTTTATGAAAAATGATAATTTATTTTTAAAAACGATTTGAGCAATGACAGACACTAAACACTCGTAATACTCGAAGGGGTCATAAAAGGAGAAACCATATTGAATAATGTATTCAACTCACCGTCGTCGCGGGCACACTTGAGGGTGGTGGGGATGTCGGTCACTTCCTGGCAGGCAAGTTCCCCGACCCCCTCCCGCCCCGTCGTCGCACCACCCGCAGGCCGGCTCCGCCAGACACAACTGGCACGAGGGGTGCGCCGCGCACCCCCCCGCCGCCGCGAGGCCGCCAGCCGGCCCCGCCCACCCGCTGGAGCCCGGACCACATCCGCTCGTAGACCACGCGCGACACCCACCCAGCGGGAAGGAGGCGCCGTATGCGTTCTGGAGCGAGGAAAACTAACTTTAATGGTGATTAAGGTTTATTAAATATTGTAACGTGTATCGATATTAAGAATTTTTCTTTATTTCATAGTACTTGTATACGGACATCCACTTTTTATTTTTCTTGGACTTTCTTCTCTATTTCGGGTAAAGTTATGTTATTTAAACGAATTAAAATATAACTTTTGACAAGTTGATATTTAATAACATAACAATATCGATTACTGCATAGAGTAAGACTATAACATACATAAGTGAATATCAATCCAGCACCATAATAAAGTGTACGTCACAGCACCTTATCGACGCAGCGGCCCGCGGACGCACACCAGATGCACTCCTCGGCCGTGCAGTTGGCACACGTGCTGAAGGTCGCACACGCCGCGCTGCACGCCCCTGACGACGTCGCCGCTACACTCCTGCGTTATATTTGCATTCATTTTTTTAACACTAAATTTAAACTACACTATTTTTAAAAATATCATACAAATCTGACCAATTACATAACCGCCCTATTCTCTCAGTTTATCAGTTTGTTTGTCTGTGGTGTCGGGTCACCAAAACTCAACGAAACATCGTTGCGATACGTGCAATACCTCAATCGAAAACTCTCGATGATCGAAGATGAATGGTAATTTGGAATTTAGAACTCCTCAGGTAACTGGAAATGGGTCCTTTGGACCTCCAAAGGTCGCCGAGTGTAAAAAGATTTTATGAACGTATCTGATAAAACTGAAGGAGAGGACTCGAAATACATCAAAATCTAGAATGCCGATGCGTTAGAATCGGTCTACAAAGTTAGTTTAATATAAATTATATGATATGTATCTACGTAGTTAACATAATAATGAATAATGCATGTTTAAGTATAACCATAATTAAGTGTTAACAATACTATAACTTACAATTTTTAGGTAAGTTTACTTTGAAAACTCTGCTTTCTTTATAATATAAAATATACATTTGTGTATTTTCATATATTTAACACCTTTAAAATCTTTTATTGTTTTTGTAATATATATTTTTTTTTGACTTCCATACTTAAGAAATTAAACTTGTAGTTCTCTGTTGACATAAAAAAAAACTTAATGTAAATATATTTGTCCCACTCACCGTATATCCGTTGAGGAGTTCGCGGGTCGACACTTGACTGTGTCATAGTCCCAATAACATGCTCTCTGTCCTAACTTTTCGGAACCCTGAGATAAATATAACACAAAATATTATTGTATATATAGGATCAATAAAAATAATATAGGATTTAATGATAGAATTTTTATATATTCGAATCGATCCATTTATATTTACATATAAAGAAGACAAAAATACAGCCTGTATGCAATATCTCTATATATATATAATAAGGTATGTACGTACGTGTGGATGTCTGTGGAGGTGTGCGTGGCACGCGGCGCACGAGTGGTACCGCGAGCACGACGCCCCGCCCGGGGGACACTCTGACACCGACAGGGACATCTGGGGATAAGCGCTATGTATTGTTTACTGTATGTGTGGGCTAAGGCGATAGGATGTCAATAGCACAGGAATTACAACATTTACGTTACGTAGACTAGTATAATTAGTTATAATTACGTTGCGAATGTGCATCTGATCGAAACGATCAATCACATTTATATGTCCATATTTTTTTATCATTCATATTATAAAAAATATATATTGCAAAAAATTAATAATAGATGGCGTTGTGCTCTAATAAAAAGATTGTGTGAAAAATGACTTTCGGAGTTAAAGCAGCGCTGAAGTATGACAGGAGCGAGTGAAATAAAAAAGAATGTTGTGGCATCTCCTAGTAGAGTATGTTAGTATATAAGGACAGTGTGTAAGTATATATGACCAGCTCGTGCGCCGTCCTGGCGCGCAGGCAGTGGTGCGCGCTGGGCAGGCACGCGCCACACCACGCGCAGCCCAGCGCGGCGCACCACTCGCACGACGACACCGCGCAGCGAGCCTCGTCTGGACAACGACAGGTCGGTGAATGATGGACCAGGTTGGCGGATGTGGGGCCATGTTGGTGTATTATACCCATATAGGTAGTTAGTCTATTGCAGATTTTATATTGAACAAAGTTGTACTATTCATTTAAAACTTACTTAGTTTAATATATACTTTTTTGTCCGAATGTTTTTGACTTATATATTTATATTTCTTATGAAATATTTTTATAAATACTATACGGAATTTTAACCTCACCTAGTACTGGATCCACGAGGCACGCTTTAACTGACTCATCGAATGAATCCTTCCAGCCAACTTCTTTTATCTAAAATCGATATTTAATATTATTAATAAAGTTTTAGCAACCGACAACATCATATCATGTGCGTCAGATTCTGTTTTTTATTGAATATTGAACTCGAAGCATGTCACCTTCACCCTCGTCTCTTATAACCGACATACACACCTAATACTTCACTTATTACGTGACATTACACCATTAAACGATATTTAGAACATAAATTTTTTTCTTTCATGTAAATCACTACATACAACTTTGCATTCCCGTCACAGTTTTTTTTTTTAATTATTTGACATGACGTCTATCCAATAAACTTTGCAACATACGGAACATAACACTAACAGTTCTTATATATGGAAATGACATTTTTAAACATTATACCTTTTTAACGCAAGGCTCAGACCTAATGAAATATCCCAAGAAACTATCATTCTCTAAAAAACACAGTTAAGGTGAAAATGTACTAATATTTATTCTTATTGATGCATACGTTATAACATGAACCTATTGCAAATAATAGTTTTGTATAGTGTCTGCCACCCCGTGACGTCACGCACCCCCACACAGGCTCTGTCGCTCGTCCTCCACACGCAGGCCACAGCGTGTGTCGCGCTGCGCACGCAGGCCGCCTCGTCCTTGTGCGAGGAGCACCGCGCGCCCGCCTCGAACGACAGCGCGTCCGAGCGGAGGCGCCCGTCGAAACTAGAATACATATATTACTGATATTATATTTTGTATAAAAAAACATAAAATCAATTTCGTACGTAAAAATGGAAAAATATATGTAATCATTCTCATTAAAAAAATTTTCAATGACTTCAAAAATAAATGAACAAAACCCAAACGGGTAAGGACACGGTGGTTCAATTAGTAGACCGACGGAAAATATATCTTAGACGTCACACATTCGAGTCCTATCTATGTTGATATATTTTAATCTTATTTTATTTAATAATGTAGCTTTATAATCTAAGAGTCTCACCCGCCATGGAAGATGACAGTGGGTCTCCTCCCCGGCAGCAGAGCGGCCGCGTGTCCCGCGCGAGACGAACCCGCCGCGCCGGCCGCTGGGAGCCACACGCGACATCTGAACGTTTATATTAGATACTAGATTACTTCTTTACAGTTTTGTAGGAAAAGTAAAATAATAACATTATTTTTTCATGATTCTAGAACATAATAAATAAGTACTAAATTTTGAACTTCATTAACTTCATAATACACAAATTTTTAAATCTTCTGTACGTCGTACCATTTATAAGGTGTCTCATCATCTTAATACTTCATACATCATAGCAGTACCCTGTAGCACTAACCAAGCGTAAAACAAAAGCATCGGCGACACAATTTACTATACTAAGTTACATATTACAAAGCCACGTCGTAGCGATCACTGAATATTGCACAACAGCGTGATAGACAAAAAATAGTAAACAAAAACACATATAACACAGCTACGTCGTTGCACTCACCGTGCGTGATAGAGGAGCGCGCTGGACGCGTAGCACTGCGAGGCGCCCGTAGGTGTGAGCGCGGCCGCCGCGCTGTCGTTGTGTGCGTTACCACCGAATACTAACATCATACCTGTGTATTCGTGAAATATTAGCTTACAAATATTCCTAATATGAAATACATTATTTTTCAAAAATGTATCTTATTTCTAGTTAGTTATAATATAAAATATGAGTATAACAGTTTGTTTTATATAATTATATTATTAGAATGCATAAATACGTACCGGGAGAAATAAAAATGGCGGAATGTAAATATCTAGGCGTAGGCGCGGATGGCAGAGGACGCCATATTCTGGCTTCAACTTCATATTCGTACAATGCTGCAGATGGAGCCTGGACAAAAATATGAATAAATAGAAATTAATTATCTAATAAAGAATGTTCAATGGTTAAGTAGATAGTTCTCAAACGGCAATAGTTATTTAACAAACGTTGCTTATATCGTTCATCTCGACGAATACACAAACGAGGGCTCATAAACATACTTATCTATACTAATATTATAGAGCAAAGTAGTTTGTTTATTTAAATGAGCTAATTTTCAAAAGTACCGGATAGATTAGATAGATTATTATGGGCAGGTTTACAAGGAAGGTTATACGATATCTAACATTCTGCTACTACTCCCGGTTATCCTAATAGTAAATGAAATCGTTCGTACGCGGGCGGATCCACTAGTCACAGCTAGTATAAAACAAATCGCGTACCGACCACCTCGTTATACAATTATCTCGTGTACGTTCCGTCTCACCAACACTGCTGTCCCACCTGTGTGGACTCCGACTCGGACACGAGTCCCGCGTGTATGTAGACTCGTCCGCTGAGCGCGTCCCAGGCGGCGGAGTGCGCGAACCCCCCGCGGGCCGGCGCGCCGCGCGCCGCCGCCAGCGACCACGACCCCTCCTCCACGTAGTACTCCTGCCACAGAGGGGTACTAGCAAGTGAGCACTTCGACTGCAACTCATTTACGAGTCCAGAAGCCCTGCCATAACAATTTACTAGTAGATCACAGGTAGCGTAAAAAGGGGGGGTCGGCCTTCCAGCCCTCACTCACTGTACGTAACTTATCTATAATATCTACTTTAGACTAATTCCTTGTGAAATCTGATTCTTTGTGTGAGCTACTTCGGAATGATTTGGCTATTTTAAATTTATCTGCGATTATGTTGTATATATTTACATATTTACTAGTAGCGTATCAGAAATATAACAATAAAGTTTTTCCATAAAATTAGTTTTACATAATATCTATTAATATTTTTACTATGTAATCTGACCATAAACACATTTAGCACCATTAAATAACAACCTGCACTAAATGCAAGTAACCAAAGTGCGGCGAGTGGCCGAAGAACACCAACATGACCGGTTTCTGGATCGGACCCATGTGTACCAACACTGCCGTGTGACCGGACAGATGGAGACCGCCTGGAACATACATGACATTTTCAAATATACACTACTATCATAATATTTGAAATGTATTAGATGATGAATATAATTATATATATTATATAATATTTTTTTTATAACAAATATTAAAATAAAATATGAATGAAATAAAATAAATAATTAAAATCAAGAGATATGTAAAAGTATATTTGCCTTTATATTGTTGAATAATTATTTCAATGATTTAATATGTTTGTAAGATCAATAGTAAAATTAACATTTATTATAATAACATCAATATCTTTTTAAAATCATTAAATAAAATATGTCTCAACATTAACCCCCCTGTCACCCCCACTGACCACAGCGCTCGAAAGCTGGCGCACGGTGCGGCGAGCAAGCGCGAGGGGTTGCGTTCCTCCAGGACACGCCTCCCCCCGGACCCCCCACGTGACCCACCCACAACTCGTTGCTGACGAGCCCGGCGCGACCCTCGGCCCCCACCAGCCCACCGCTGAGGAAATAAATTTATGTTATTAATCAACTAATCAACTAATCAAGAAATCAGTATGGGATCTTCAAATTCATTTTCTAATTAATATTTAAAAAGAACATTAAAAATTAACTAAAACGGGATTCTTTTTTATGATCTCTGAGGTTTCCCCAAGTTTGTGCTATTCGAGCTACGATATCCTTGCCTTTAAAAATTTAACATTCTGTACAAAATATTCTTAAAATACATAATCATAATCAACTTCTATAACTTCGCACAATTTTAATGAAGCATAACATATTTATAGATAATTTAAAGCAGGGCTAAGTGTAGTCTCACCCCCTCTCCGGCTCATCGGCGGCGACCACGCCCCCGTATACGATGATGTCCTCCCCGTGCAGCACAGCAGTGTGCGCGAAGCGAGCCAGGGGACCCTCCCCGAGGGGTTCCACGACCTCCCACTCGCGACGAGCAGGCCTGTATCTGCGGTACATAGCATTTATGGTCTTAAAAATATATTTAAAAAAAAATGTTATGTTTAAAATGTTATATCACGAAATTGAAGTGCTTTTGTATTTTAACAACATAAATTTCAACATATTTACTTACATATTGTAACTTGCGAAATAAACAATATTTTTTAAAGCAGCGCCATCTACAACATTTAACAGCAACGACCAACGCCCTCTAAGTCCATCCTTTCTTACCTATATAGAAAGGCTGCATCCTGGAACATCTCTCCCCCTACCCTGAGCAGGTCGTCCCCGTAGTTCAGAAGCGCGTGTCCCGCGGCGGGTGGCGGAGTGCCCGTGGGCCGCGCGCCCCCCTCCCCCTCCTCCCGCCACGCCCACCCCCAGCCGGACAAAAGAGCGTCCCGGCTGCAGTCCGGCCCGGTCCGCGACGGCGTGCACTCGCAGCCGGTCGACGAACAGAAGCCGGCTCCATACTTTGCATTACAGTCATCTATTATGAAACAGTATTAGTTAGATTTATTTTTTAATCTAGTTGCTTTCAGGGACATAGTTAAAGCACTCTCATAATAAATAAAGATTATGTAATATCTTCTTCCTATTTATTATACGATTTTTATATATATAAATATATATTAGAACATTTAGTTCGCTTATATACCTTCTAATTAAATGTATAATGTAATTAAAATACACATATTACTCACTAGGACACAGTGGCTGGTCGCAGGCCACGCCCACCCACTGCGGGTCACAGCGACACGAGCCCTCCTCGCACTCACCGTGATCTGAAAATTTTAATATTAAAATAATATTATATTCAATATTATAATTAAATTAAATCAACCTTTACTTATATTTGGTTTTTTTTTTTCTATATCACTAATCTCAACAACTTTAGTTCGGATCGGATAGAATCGGATTTATCCGATATGGAAAAATCTTTTGAGATTTCAATTCTGGAAATATGTTATAATTGACGTCACACCACTTTATCAACCAGTATATGAAACGGCAAAGGCTATTCTAGCTTGGTAGTATTCTAAAACACCTTTTAGTACACGTGAGTGAAGTCACGAAAACAACTACTTTATATAACAGTTGATGGCCAGCAACAGTTTGTGATAAAAGCTTATGTAACTGTATTTATTGGATTACATTTAAATTAAGGTAATAATGACACACTGGGTTAGCATTTTAATAACAAATGGAATCATCTCAATCAGGGAGTTCCAAACTATTTTGGGCAAGATACTGCTTTTGTAAAACAATACTAACACTTAGAACCCCAAAGCTAAATTAAATTTAAAAATTCTATTTTTTTTTACTATCTATATTATACTTACAATTTTTTTAAACTATACGGTTGGTTGAATAAGCTTGATATCATTTTTTCTCAAAATTTTAACAAAAAAAAATTTACGTAAAATTCAATAAATATATGAGTACTAACTTCTTTATTTATTGATGACAATTTTATTAAAACCACTACTATTTTACTTTTGACTAAATTATTACTTATTCTTATAACAACTAACACAACTTATATATATATATATATATATATATATATAAGTTGTATATAGTTTCAAAGACCTTATGTTTAGTAAGAGGTTGAGTTTTTAGCAAATATACGTTACAATTTTTCTAATAATATTCCTCCATAAGATTCATATAAATCTAATTGTTGGTTCTCTAGTTATAACAGTAAAAAGGCAGACAGATTATTTGTTACATTAACTAAAATCTTTTAAATGTTAAGTTCAAAACAATTTCTGCTAATGTTTTAGACTAATATTTTAGAATGTGAATTTCAAGGCATCGGCAAGATACTGGTAATCCCTTGAAGCCCTACGAAGACGTCTGGCGAGCTTCTAATCGCGACGGCTTACTACATATCCCTTTAGTCTTCATCAAATGTTGAAACGGATTTTACTTCTTGAAGTAAAAAAAAATATAGAGTTTATCATGCTAAGTGAAGCGAAGCTCTTTACCGGTTAACTCATCAAGCTATACTAACCAAATTTGGACCAGTTGATTATATATTATGATGATATAGTTGAAAAATACCGCTAATTGTAGATTAAGAGTAATTTCCAATTAACTATATTTTTAATTGAAACGTTCTATTGTACGAGCAGATAGCAATATCCTATAATTACATCTTATACGATCTCACTATTTTTCTGAACCACAAGTTATACATACCTGAACAGTTAGTTCGATGATCGTTAGAAGGACAGGAATACGCAGCGTACGTTAAATTAAAACCTTCCATTGCGTACGCGTCGTCAGAAAAGAAATGCAGCAACACGCTACCCGAGCGCGCTATCACCTGTCGAGTCCAGTTCGACTCACGTTTATCTAACATACCACTGAAATTAAATATATTTTACACATTTAATAACAGTCTATAGTAAAGTTATTAATCAAAAACAATAGACATAAGCACATGTACACATTACCACAAGCACGCACGTACGCACTCACACGCACTTACGCACAAACACACGCATTTTTTGTAGATATTTCGTTCCCACCTCCTACATTAAATTAATCGAATTTAAATTTAATTTAAATTGAAATAAATATCGAACAATAAAATATTTAAGATGGGCGAGACTATAATCTTACGATCTCTGAGTCAGACAGACAATACAAAAAATATTTAAAATTCATAATAAAAATAAAAATATATATTTACAATGTATAATATTTCTGAAGACTTACCTAAACACAGCCAATAGTTTCTCGGCTCTAACACTGTCCCCATCATATACATATAAGTGATCCCACCCACACTCAGTCGCGAAACTCTCGAGACGTACGCGCAGTGTGGGCGGCGTTGGTCCCACGCGTGGGGGTGTTATGAGCCACGAGCACTGTGTACTCACACTATAATTGCCTGGACCGTCTGTTATAATACCTGATGGTGCTGTTAATCTGAAACCATTGTTTGTAATTGAAAATAATAAACTCATACACTTCTTCCATCATTAGGATCTTTAACTCAACTGGAGTTAAAGATCCTATAGCGGAAGAAAAAATGTTTTCAATGTTTAGAAAAAATTGGATTAGAATCATTTTTAAAATTCATCTGCAAGAGTCTTAAAAATTTCTTAGTATTAATTACTAGCGGTTCTACCAATAGACAAACAACTTTATTTACTATTAGTATACCTAAGAGTAGTAGAATAGTGCTGGAGAGACTATAGCCTCCCTCATGAGCCTGCCCATTATAATGAATGAATAAACGAATGAAGTTTTCAAATCCAAGTAGTAGTTTCGAAAATAAGTGTTTTTAAGCAAACAAATTTTTCCACTTTATAATATTAGTATAATAGTAATATAGGTAACCTAATTAGCTGGTCTTGTGATATATTTTCACAAGAAATGGAATAGCAATATTTTATAATAATATATTAAACTAATTTTTGTTTCAAAATTATCCAATGTGTAATATTTAGTTACAACCAGAATGTTCACTAATCTTTTTATTTGCAATACATTTTTAAATTAACAATTTTGCCTGCAAAGTTAAAACCAAATTTAATTACTTAAATATTTTAATTTTACAGGCAGACAACATTTAAAAATCTATGTAGGTACCAGATTTTTGATGTTGTTACTTTTTATTATAATTTAATCTAATTATAAAATCAAAGGCTAATGTCATTGTCAATTTAAACAACATAATACACACAATAGCTGTTTTATTGTGATTTATGTGAGAGGTAATTGTGATTATTTGATAAGGTCTAAAACATTATGTATGGTGTTGAATAAGTAACTTAATAGCATCATCAACAATTAAAAAAATAGATTAAGATAACATTATCAAGTATATAAATATTATAATTACATTACAATATGTGATTAATAATCAAAATATACAACAATATCATTTAGTTTGATTTAAATAAAATCTTCTAGAATTGTGGATACTGAAAAAATATTAACTTTAAAGTGTAATATGCAACTAGATTTTTCAGTAGCTTCACCCACACAGAACTATATACAATTGGGAAATATTTATAAAAATTTAAGATATTTTGAGAAAATATGTTATATAAAATGAAAATAGAGATATATATGTATATAGTAGTATAGAGAACATTTTAAAAAATAGTAGATTTAAGGAAATTGCATTAAACAGATCAAATAATAAAATCAAGAAATAAATATAATATAATGAAAATAAATATTATTCAAACTTGAGGAAAATACACATAAAAACAGGTTACATCTTGTGACCTTTTAAAGAAAACTCATATAAAAATTCAATAAACAGCATTTTTTTTTTGTCACAAAATGAACAGTTTTCAAATAAAATCAATACATAAAATAATTAGACTACAATTAGAAACATTATACATGTAAGTTTTTATAATCTCGAAGATATACATTATCATAAATTATTTAAAGGGCACGTTTTGTCAATTTCTCTTTCTATTATTTTTTTGGGTTGACTGATAGGGAATGCTTAGTAGCATTAAGTCTGCCCATTGTGCCTTATTCTTGGACAATAAAAATTAAATAAATGTTTATTTCACTTTTAAATACAATGAATATACAACAGAATGCAATAACTGACAATCAATTGTAATTCAATTATCAAATATATATGTCTACAAGAATTATAAAAAAAAATAGCAGTAAAAAAGATGACCTCACATATAGTATAATTCATTCTGACTATTGTTATGACCTAAGAAGTATTGTCACCTATCCTTCAGACAGGATTAACATCGTTATAATGCACCAGGTTACTATAATAAAAGACTCACACTATTCAAACGTTACTTCTTTAATTGGATTGTTTTATTGCACGTGCAAGTCTGTCATTTAGAGTCATTTATATTTAATTTATTGTTAGAGAAAGGTTGGTCTTTACATTATGCACTAAAACATAAAGTTCAATCTGTTCTTAAATATTTGATTATGATAGCTAAGTCAATACAACTTTTTAATTCATGGTCTGAGATTGTGAGATTAGAAAACATATTTTTTCGGCTTTATTATTTAGATAGAAATCCAGTGAATTCAATTGTTATAGTTGAAGATAATACTAAGAGGCATAACATTTAATATTTATGACAAGTTTGATAACTCAAAAGTAATTAAAATAAAAAAAAATCACCATAAATATTATACAACACGTTTCAGATTATCAATTTGAATACAGAAACTTCAAAAATATAGTGTGCGACAATAACAATCTCGTCCTAACTGTAGCAAGTAAAACTTTCTTGTATAGATATCTCTAGCTTTGTATAAGAATCATTGCAACCAAGATTACTAAATGCAAGCGACCTTCAACAGTATGTCAGGATCAAATAAAGAAGCCCAAGAGTATAATTGGATAATCCTATATCGATGTTTTTGCAACATACTTGATGACATGCCGTCTGTCAAATAGGTCAGTGAACTGCCATACGGAATTCTTGAATTAAAAGTTTAAATGTACTCACTTTATTTTCCCGCCGCAATGCTGGCACTGGGGTCCCTGCCAGCCCTCATAACACACGCAAGTATCATTGTTGCACACACCGTTAATACAGTTATGTTCACACCTAGATAGTACACCATGACAAAACAATAACACTATAAGCACTGAACATAGGAAAGGTGAAAACCACGAATATTTTCGTCTGTATTTAGATTTGAAAAGAAATAGAAACATTTGCAGTGATTCTACCATTTTGATGAATGCATTTTCAACAAGTTTTGTTAGCTTCGCGGACGTTTAAAAGCAATCGTGCGTCGTGTTGAATCAGTACGGTACTAGACGTGGTGTTGTCATATCCGGAATGATATTTTACCCGCAATATCAAAATAGTACCCATTTGTTCCGAAAGTTATTGACGTTTTTTGTTTTAATCAAAAAATGTATTTAAATTTTATTTTTAATATGCATAGTTAGAAAACAGTAATACAATATGTAGTCCTAGTTAACTTATGTATCTATTTGTAAACTTTGTATTACATGAATATAGGTACAATAAAGTTATTTTAAAAACGAGAAAATCAGCTTTCTTTAACATTTTCAATACTTGACTACAAAACGGGACATATCTATACCTGGCAGCACCTTCAGAAACACCTTCTTTGACATTTTAGAGTTGCTAATCAAAATAGCTAACTTAAACACAGATAAAACTTAATAACTTTCAGAAACAGGCATTCATTAATTTTTTTAGGTATAATTTTTTTTTTCACTATATATATTAAATAATAGTTATAGTATAAATGTTTCCTGAAATTCTAAATATATTACAAATAATAATGTAGTCTTACGTGTTACGTAGCGACATCTGAACGGCCTTATAAACTCATTATAAACTCGATTCCAAATGTCAATATAGATGGCGCAATTACTAAAACTTAAAAATGTGCTTTTTGGGAATAACATCTAAGATTGTATTAAAGATTACTGATCCTACAATATTTACATACTTACAATTGAAATAAAATATATATTAAAAGATTAAAAAATAATATAAATTAATATTTTTTAATATATTTCTGTTCTGGTGAACAATAGAAAAACTACTCAACATTGTCAATAAAATTATGACAATAGATGGCGTTACCAGGCTCTATTTGTTATTTATTTACGCTACTTAAACTTTAGTTTGTTATTATATACAATTATTCTCTTTATTAAATATATTTTGTAAAAATGCATACTAATTCAATGCACTTCCTTCTTTTGTCTACTCCCTACAGCAATTAAATAGTTAATTCAATAAAAAAATAAATATAACTTTTAAATTATAAATCAAAATGAATAAATAATAAGGAATAAATAATCTAAAATAGTTCATTAAGGGTTTTTTCATTTTATGACTAAATGTTTCTAATGTGTATATTATTTGAGAGATTCCAAGCAAAGCAATATACAATTTACATCTAATATACCATATAACCATAAGGTTTAGATTTGATTGGGATAACTGTATCATTTCACGAAGCGAAAATCTTTGATTGTGGGTGCATACAGTTCACCACTCCCACCATCTTCTGTAGTAAATGGTGGTGACAATTTCAGTATGTATATTTTTTTAAAAAGGTATCTAATTATAACAACTTCTAATATTTACTTTTTTACTAACAAGCGATAAAGAAAAACTAATTTTTTTGTTTTTCTTACAAAAAAAAATTAATCTAATAAAACTGTGAAAAAATAGATTAAATCTTTTTGATGAAGAACTGGTTATTTTATTTTCGTTTGACAAATTATTAACAATAGCACAAATCCAATCAAAAACAGACCACGAAAGTGATAATAAAAGATAATAAAAAAGCACAAGTTTTGTTTTAAAACAAAACAATGTTTTTAAGAAAACATCACGGAAATTGCTACAATTTTCTTTTGTTAGTGGAAATCTCTTTATGTCGGACCTCTCCCTTCCCCCTCCCACGGGGGTCGTTCTACCATTAGTACTGGACATTATTTTACGTGTTCCGTAGTTTTTTAATTTTTATTTGGGGTACTGCTACTACAAAAAAATATATATTTTAGTTTATTGTATTGGCCGATTTCAGACGTTATATAAGTATCGAGTTATTACTAATTTTTATTATTTACCATATTAAGAGCAAAATAAAAAGAATAAATTCAAATTAAATAGTCATTTAACTGAGGTTTAATTATACATTTGATACATTTCTAAACATATGAAAATATTAAAGTTGTATTGTTAAGTATACATTTAAAAATAGAATCAATTATTTCAAATGGTAAGAGTCACGCGATGATGACAGGTGATCCTTTGTATTTGTCCTTTTATTGTAATATGGCGAGGATTTCATAATGTTAGATAATATAATATGATGAAACCGTCGCTATATTTCTAAACGAAGATACCAAAGGTCGAAGGATAACTCAGGATAACTTTAAGATTTGAAATCATATCTGCATAATTCATGAAGAAGATTTAAAGAAAATATTTTAAAAAGTATGACCATGTTAACGTTTTTAAGTATAAGTAAATAAAACGTTTCAGTATGGTATATTTCATTTATTTGCTTTTATTTATAATCTTTAATTAATAGTGTCAGTTATATTTTAGTATTTATTTAAGTAGTAATTTATAATCTGTAAATTGAATTTAATACAGGTTCAAACTATTATTTTAAAATTTTTGCATTTATATAATTTATTTAATTTAATTTTGTTCTAATATTAAGAATAATGTGCAGTGTTCGAATAAACTCTTGAGAGTTTTAGGACACCAAGAAAGAAAACTTTTGTATCTTTAAAATAATAAATAAATAAAAAAAAAAAAAAAGAAATTACGAAAAAAAACATTTAATTTAGTTTGTAACATTATATACAAGACTGATGCATAAACAAAACGTTGTTGTTTTCAACCAGTGATTTAAAAAGTAAAATTTAAAATAAGAACATCACCAAATTCCGAGCGCCCATACTAAATTGGCGGCAACGTCCACGCAGCTGCGTGGCCAAGGTCAGTGCTATTGTGCCAGAGTGCATTGCCCAACTGAAAAATACACACACCCATGCATACTGTATGTGCATGTGCAAAGCTCTGTACGAAAAGTATCCGAATTGCGCGCCAAAGAATAAATAAACAGAGCCGCCATGATAAAACTCCTTATTTCCACTTATGAACTATTTTATAATAAAAGACATGGCCTAGATTTTACAATTTAGGCCATGGTATATAAATGTTAATAATATATTCGATTACTTTAAATATCAAACCAAAAATTTCTAAAATAATATAAAAAAATTTTTTTACGAAATTGTGTTTTTACTAATAATTTAATATTATAATTTACTAGAAACGAATTTGTCTTTCTTATGTAAAACTTGACAGCAACTTTTCTATAATCTGTGGAACCACAAAAAGGAAACAACAGCCAGTCAAAGTACCCGAATTACACAGACGCACACACAAGTAGCGAGTAAGGTCATGGTTACATTCGGCTGTTTTCGGTTTCATTCGGTGTGCAAGCGCAGTTTTCTTTTTATGGCGGGTGATTTAAACCTTTCTTAATGCTACATATTATTATATATAAAGGTGCCATACTTGGCATTTAAGTAAATAAGTTGGTTCCAACTTTAGTAGCAATATAGAGATTTATATTCAGATTCTCTTGAATTTTTAAAGCATACCTTAAACTAATCTTAAAATTTAAAAATTAATCAGACATTTTATTTTTCAAAATATATCTAATATTTATTATATTTTAGTTCATAAAATACATAAATGTTTAATTTGTATAATATAAAATTAATAATAATTTATATTGCGAATCAAATGGTATGTAAATAAGTTTGGTATGAATGTAATTATTTTGTTACACAAATTATAGATGGCGCTTTTACAAAACGAGTAGAAATATTAGTAAATGTTACGTATTGCCATTATGATTATTTTTGACTTACTATTTATTTATTATTAAATTAAAATAACAATAACGAGATGGTATTGACATTATATTCATACCTTATTGGTGTTGTACGTAACTGCGTAAATAGTTTCGGTTAATAATCGTAAAAACCAGCTTGAGAACGGGTTATTCTTCTTATTTAAAGCAGCACAAATTTGCTTGACGCCATGTTTATATTCTATATTCAAAGCGGCCTTGAGTGCAAGTGCCATTGGCCCGGAGCTATTCGAAATTCAAAATATAGCAACGGAACTTAAACCAAAAAGTTTGTATAGGATGTATGTTGTTTGCGGTTATCATTATGTTGGTATTTTTTGTATATTTTTCAACAGTTGGCAAAGGAAATGTCAAATTAGTGTACCAATTTTAAAATTAGGTCTCGAGGTTATGAGTGAACCTTTCTCGACTTTATTGTGTGTCAATCTACCAACGACTGTATAGTTTGACTTGGAGTAAAATAAAACAAAACAAATTTCAACAAATGAAAGAAATTTATTGTATACAGGTTTTAAATATCCTCGCATAGTACGCCTGCCTTACCAGCCGTCATTAGATAGTAACGTAAGATAAAGATCTTATAGATAAAAAGTCATTACATAATATGAAATAATTTCACTTCAAACGATGCTACATAAGATACATTAGTTATATGAGCGCTTACATACAGTGCACAATTCCAAATTCAAATCAACTTTTTGCCGCCTCGCGGCTTTTTGGACGTCAAAACTTTTTTTAATGTCAGTCGAATGTAAGCTTAGGTTTACTGTTGCTCTACTTGACTAGATTCAGTACAATGCCAATTTACCGAAAACTTTTTTATAATAGTGATGCAGAACAGCGCTGATTACTGAGGACTGAAAATAAATTATTATTGAGTCTCAAACAAATCAGAAACAACATAAAAAAAATAAGGAACAAAACAAAAACAAAAAAAAGGGCGAGTTATATATTGAAATAAAATATCCAATTAAAACTTGTACTCAATAATTAACAATACAATAATTTGATCTGTCAGCTCTGATTGGTCCATTACCTAAATCATCAAATCACAAAATATATAAACAAATGTCCCCCAGCTGTGATGTGATGTGAGTTAAGCGTTCAAATAATACAATACCACATCATATTATTTCAATAAAGATAACATTATATTTAATATGTCTAAAATTAAATGCTTTTCTTGTACATATTGTTAACGCGAGAACTGATTTAAATCATAATCTCCCCGAATCTATAATAAGGAATTACTGTTATAAAAGTACAATAATTTGTTTAAAAATTAATCTTCTAGACATACATAGATATAGAAGAAAAACAATTAGGTGAAGCTTACATTAAGGTATGAATCTTAGCGGCGCGTGCGCACACACGCGCTATACACACACACAAACAAACAACATGTGTTTAATGCTTAGAAATATCTGGCAATGTCTTTTAAACGTTCTCTAGTAGGTATTGAGCGAGAGTGAGGTCTCTCGAATCTTATATGTTTAGTAAAAAATGCAACTTCCCTTCATTGTCTTTTGTTCCTGGAACAGTCGAGGACCGCTCTAACTAACCTAACCCTTAAGAAAATTAACAAAATATTAAAGAATTACTACCGCCTACCTATAATTCAAAATTACACTACATTTATAACTAAAATTCTTAATAATATGTGGAAAAAATGAATGAACAATATACAATAATAACGATTCACTAATAATCAGTGATCTCAAGGAAGATAAACTCAGGGTGAGGTGAATGACCTGTGATAACACCAGAGCAGAATCGTAAGTAAAATGTATACAAAATGTAGTTATTGCAATTTAATTGCTTGGAACTTTAGCGATTGTGGAAGCTATCTGAGATCACTGAATAACATTAAGGCGGTGTATACCATTTGTACAGACCGGCCGAGTGTACCCGGCATTTACTACATATCAGTCGCAACTCTCTTTAACCGGGAATCGAACCCCAACTTGCACAAAACAATTACATGTATAACATCTCAATATAAGTATATATAGGGTTATTAGAAGCCTTAAAAATTAACTAACGTTACAAAATAAGATTAAACAACAAAATCATTTGTTCCCGATGCGAAAAATATTTATATTAATAAAAAAAAAATAATATTAACATTCTAAACGGAATGTTTATTAACATCTAAATTCTCTTTGCAAATTGTCCCATCCTATTATTTCTGTACAAACTTACACAAAATAACTTTTTTTTTATATCAACAAATGTCAGGCGACATACATAGTGTACGTAAAAAAAAGTTGATTTAAATTTTTTAATTTGGAATCAATTTGTAATGCGGTCTGATGGCGCGGGCTCTCGCCAACTTATATATGTCTTTTATAATTTCATACAAGTCTTTTACCAAAATAAATGCATAATATAACAGTTATAATAGATTTTTGAAGATAAAACATTATAAAGACGTCAAAAATTATATGCAGGTAAGGAAATCAAATTGAAACATGTTATCGACTAGTTTAAATTTCGAATATAAAAATTTTGTTTTTTTTTTCTTACTGAGTGTGCGTTCGACATCTCGGCAACGGATATGTATGAGAATTTCAATACTTATATATAAACTTTTTTTAATAAACTTTTCCTGTTCTTGAATAAATGATATTTGTGTCGAAATGTCGAGGTCAGACTCTCTACTCTATTTCCCTTCACTCGTGGTCTCAAGAAATGTACGACAATAGTTTATTTTGAACTTGTATATAATATATGTATATCTTAATTACATACACAATACAAAGATTTGTTTAATTTCATGAGGCGCAAGTACACGTACTACATTAATCGTATGATATTTATATATTCAAATATTTTTACCTAAATTTATTTTGGGAGAGCGTATACATTTTTTTCCTTTCGTACTTCATAATATACTTTCGATTGAACACCAAAAACGTCACAAATGTGAAGATATCAATTTTTTTTGAGGTTTTTTTTGGGCTAATTATAATTTTTAAAGTTGACAAGAATATAATAATGATTATTCATATTTTTGTATAGTCGATAAAACATTTAAAACTTGGACCATGAAAAATAAGAATATATCTTCTTAAGATACAATAATTACATAAAATATATAAGTTCACTAGACGTAGGTGTAAAAACCGAGCGGCGGAGGCCGCGCGACCGCCCGTATCCTAAATATCACATTTAGTAATATGGAATCAACGTACACACATTAATTACTATTTTTTACAAAATAATAATTGCACAAGTCCGATGCGGCTTCGTCGCCGCGGATGTACCTCTCCCTCTCTCCCTCGCACCGCACGCGACAGAGAGAGACAGCGTGATCCCGCCACAGATTACCGTTTCATTCAATATATTACCTATCTAATTATAAAAACACCGCACAAAATCTGCGTTTATTCACTTAAAAATCGATAACATTTACACTCATAGCTAGCTTTATAATTAATTTGTTACATTGTTTTTTTATTTACCTTAAAAATATTTAAATAGTTGATTTCATAACATTAACTTTTGGTTGTCTTTTACTTAAAACAAGGTCTAAAATGAGGGTTTCGGAATCGGGAGAAATGTAGGACAACCTGGTGACGAGGCGACCGCGGCGTGGCGCTCCGCCGGCGAGGCACGGCGGCGCCGGGGGCTACGGACCGACGGCCTTCTAAACTATTTAATTGTGATATTGCATTAGTAAAGCTGTGTCATATCGAATCGGTTGTGACGTTAGGTAACTATTGTGATATTTGGTGATACATCGCGTCCGGCGGGGGCGCGCGCGGAATGTACTGTACAGTATCACGGGCGGGGCGGGCGGAGGCTAGGCGCGCTCGGGCGCGGGGGGGGGCGCGGGCGGCGGCGTGGGCGTGCCGTTGCGCGGGCGCAGCTTGTCGGCGCGCAGGCGCTGCACCGCCTCGCGCATGTCGGCCGCCAGCTGGTGGTCGGCGTCGAGGCGCGCGCGCCGCGCCGCGGGCTCGTCGCCGCCGTCCGCGCGCCGCCGCAGGCCGGGCTCGGGCGCTCCGCCCCCCGCGCCCGGCGGAGAGGCGGGCGGCGCGCCCGGCCGCTGCAGGCTCGAGCGGATGATGCCCTCCAGGAAGGAACCGTTGGCAGGCGGGGGCGCCTCCTCTCGCAGACGCCGCATCATGTGCGACGCGTACAGGTCGGGCGGCGCGTGCGGCGCGAACCCGGCGCCCGCCCAGAACGGGTAGCCGGCGGGGTAGCCCTCGGGGCCGTTGAGGCCGTTCGTGAAGGGCTTCGTCGGCGGCTTCGGGGGCGGCTTCGGCGGCTGCGGTTTGACGTCGGGCTGCGGCTTGGGTTCGCGTTTCCGTGGCCGCATGAGGTGGCGCTCCTTGACCTTGTACTCCAGCGTGGAGTGCGGCACGCCGTAGTACGAGCCGGCTCGATGCACGGACATTTCCCCGCGCTGCACCGCCTTTACGGCCTCCACGAGGCTGTCCCTGTCGTAGTTGCGGTACTTTCCGCGTTTGGGCCGCGTGCCCTTGCCGGTTGCGGGCTGGCCGTTGTTGTTGGACGTCGCCTTGGAGTTGCTCGGCATCCCATAACGCTGGTCGGGTGGCGTCTTGATGACGGACACGTGGCGGTCGGGAGCGCGGAGGAACTGCAGGTCCGATGGCTGAGGCCTGTCGAGAGGCTGTTGGAACTTCTGGCTGATGCTCTTGGCTATGACGTCGTTTAACGACGTGAAGAGATGCCGGGGGGTAGAGGGATCCGCGAAAACCGACGGCGACAGCAGCAACTGCGAGGGTGGGTTGAGAGGCGGCTGTGGTTGGAGGAGTGGCGTGAGTGGAGTCACGGGGGCGGTCACCGGGCCTGCCGGTGAGGGACTCTTGTCGTCGGGCGGCGGGAACGTCGGTATTTTGAGGATGACCGACGGCGGGGAATCAGGTTTATCCGGTTCGCTGTCGGGGTCGGATTCTTGTCCTGTGTCTGGAGCGAGACCGAACTTGTTGACCTTGTTTCGGAGGGTGGAGCGGGGGATGCCGTACACGACAGCCGCCCTCCTCGTCCCTAACCTCCCCGACTGTATGTCTCGTAAGGCCGACTGCAACTCGTCCTCAGTGTACGCGCGCCGCGTGCTGTTCCCTGACCCATCCAGCGCTGATCGTTTTAATCTGTAACAAACATATGAACTAATCAATTTGTGTAAATAATTATGTATGGATGTTATAGTCAACTAAACGTCTAAAGTTTTGTATATTTATGTAAGTGTAATTTGAATTAATGTTATTTTATACTAAGCCATCTGTAAAAAACATAAAAATCGGTCTGCAGTTGCCTTTATCATGAACCGTAAAGCTAGAGTTAAGGAGTGCATTGACTCATCGATCATATAATTGTTTACTCTGACAAAATAAAAATAAACAGGGGCTTGTCTCAATTATACAAAAGAAAAAGTCAAAGAAATGAATCATTATACAATGTGGGTCAGAAGCTGGTCAACAACCGACAATCGGTCGCAAAAGTCGTCTAAATTCAATATTTCAAAACGGCTGTATTAATTCCAGATAACGCCAAATGCGAAATATTTACTCATGGACTCACCGATAACGGACTGCTATGAATGCGTCTTTATCTTTTTCCCTTCGTCTTTTATTTCCGAGAGCTCGGGACGCAATATAAAACTTTATCCTCACAATTTTACAGTTGAATTTGCTGTGAGCGCGAGGGGTCGTCTTTAGTTTCATCTTGGATTTTACTTTCTTATTTTTCGATATCATTGACAGGGAATATAAGACCTTATTGTGAGGAGGGAGAGGGGTGATTTGTCTGTTCACAGCGCTCACAGCGATGAAGGTCGATGCACCGACTATCGGTGCATTTTTATTTGTTTTGGCGAGTCGTGCGACCCACATCGCGGTCCCCGAATGAATTTATTCTGTTATCGATTGGATATTGTGCATAATATCGGTGCTGAAATCGAGACAGTTTCTTATTCCTTTCTTGTACGTGCTTTGAATTTACTTGAAGCGGACATATCGAGTAACGAGGGACCGTTTGTGGAATCAATGATGCGTTATGGATGTAATAATGCGAAATTCATGTTTCTGTTCTACATGATGACCTTAGTTTTGCATATAATATAGTTTATTGTACATACATTTACCCAAGTATGAAGTTTATCATCTATTTCCTTTGAAGTCGCTCTCAATGTTCTTAATTTAAAAATTATCTGTTTTAATATTAAATCCCACGTTCTCTTTTCTGATTGGTGGATGTCATAAAAACAACCTACCACAACTCTTGAATATTATAAAGCTTAAGTATAGGCAAGGTAACTTTTTATTTTATTTAATAGTTAATCTCTAGATGGCTTTAATTGTCTCTGTCTCTATAAAAGGTTATATAAATATAAAACTAATGAAATAGTTAATATATGTACTTCCAGATATAAAGATGTGGAAAATAAAAGAAACAAAATGGAATATTCAATGGAATATTCTAGAATAGTTGCCATTACGACCAAATTCAGATGTTAGGTCAAATAGTTTGACGTAGACAACATCTTAATAAGATGTTTTCTTGTAACAGCTTACACTCAAAACATCGATTTAAAATCAAAAGAACATATAATGTTGCTGGATTGCTTTAAACCAGCGTCTTTATATTTTATTTGGACTAAAACTACATTTATACAAAATAGTACGACATAATAATTAAATATAAGTGTATCTATGTTTCTATTCTCTTTTAAGATATCTTAAATTCTAGTCTTTATCTTTAAAATAAATTATTTGGGTACCATATTTGATGTTTTTATGAAATGAAAATGTAAATATTCCATTTATTTCATATTAATAATAAAATCTTTACATTTATTATTTTAGGCAATTTTAAGTTGATAAAAATTTGTAAGCTTTTGATTATATAGGATTTACTACTACTACTACTACTACTACTAGGTTTTAATTGAACTTCGATTATAATTGAACAAACTGTTAGTCGCGGACTTCAAGCGAGGAGAACAATTTTATTAACTTTTAAGATAACTAAGAGTATTAGCGTAATGCTAGATTCTGAAAGAATTTTACAATCCATAGGTAGTTCCGAAGATTAGCATTTGCAAAAACAAACTCCACCTTATAATAATTCGTAATCTTATTATGTTAACTTATATTATTATTTAAAACACGAAACAGAGCCGCGGTATATTGCTAGTCAAATATCATCTAAATTGCAATCTTTAAATGCAAATTCCCCAGGATTATTCATTGATACATTGATAAATATTTTAAAACTATTCTCGGTATATGTATCTGATTGAAAATGTGCTTGTAAAAATGGTTTCAAGTGGCGCGCTACCCTTTTATTAATTATGCATACTCTGTTAATTAATATAATTTAAATATCATATTCAGTCTTTCAGCATGTCAGCTTTTTGTACCAGAATATATTCGCGTCTGAATACATTACACTATCCAATTTACTAAGCACTATTTACCCTTAAAATTGGTGTCTTAAAAACTATTTTATATTTATGTCTGTGTAATTAAAACTGCTATAACACTATCCAATTTATCTAGCACTAATTACTCTAAAAATGGTGTGTTAAAAACTATTTTAGACAATTAGTATTAGTACTAAAAGCTAACAGCTTTTTACATTATGATAATAGTGCCTATTTGACCTAGTTAGTAAGTAGTACTTTATCATGTATTAATGTTATTTTAAAGATGAAATTCGTATAAATAAATAGTCTTATCAATAAATAATAAAATTGATATCTTCAGACGTTTTTATTTCGTAATGTTATGAAGGAATCATTGACATTTTGTTGATCAAGTTCATTGACACCGGCTGAATTTATGTAATTATTTACATTTTGTCAGTATTTGGTATTGAAGGTATATTTTAAGTTTTTTAATAATAAGCTATAACCTAGACCTAGAGGATTCCTTTCTTGACTTGCTTTTCCGGGCCATAAAAAATTTGTCTATTGTTACCATAGATAATTTTACACATACATTGATAATTGACACATATTATTTTCAAAATAGAATTGTTTACATTCAAGTCTAATAAATCCAAGAAAAAAAATAATAATAATACTGAATATAGCCAACAAACTGACTAAATGATAAAAATCTTGAGTTACAACTACGTTAATTCTTATAACATTTTTGTCTATTTAAATGATGAGTGTCTCAGTCAAGGGTCAACAATTATGTAAAAAAAACAACGCAATCAATATCGCGGACGTCAAAAGTTCGTTGAACCGCATCAAAGTTTCGTTTTCCACTTTTAATGGGTGCATTCACTCTCATTGTTTATGTAATATGGTGCCATATTTCAATGGGAAGTTAAAGCAATGAATGTTATGGGCATTATAGCCATGCTTTGACCATGTCCAATCGGGTAGGTTTCCGTCAACTTCCTCCTAGTTTTATATAATTTTATTCGCAGTTTCAGTTGAATTTCATTGCATATATTACAAAAATGTCTATAACCTGCTTACAAAGTTATACAAATAAGGGTAGGTATAAAAATAGGTGATACATTTTTAGTATTAGGTTCAAAGTGAGCGAACGTCAGGGCAGACGTGTAGCAAGTCGCTGAATATTCAATGGCCCTCTTCGACCTCTTGGGTTTTTCGTCTCATCATATTTAGGGCGCTCCCAATTCTCTTCAGCCTCGGGTAGCTTGAAAATCATTTTATTAGTGATCTTTATTTAGAAATCTTCTTTAACTACTATATTTTTGAATTAATGTTGTTTGATATTGTCTTGTTATCTTATTATCATCATTTTGTTTACAGGATACATCAAATGTGTGTATTACACACAGACATATAGTTGTATTTCTAATATTATAACTTTAACTGTGTGCGTGTATCACACATGCACACATATTCTTGAATAATATTAAACTATCTAAAAATATTGCTTTAATGTTCAATTATCTCTAAATATGTATATGAATGTCAAGCTTATTATTTTAATAAAATATATATTTTTTCTTTCATACGAACAGAATTCGAACCGGCGAACTCTGAGACATCATCTCGTCTTTCATCGTCATCTTTGATAGAAATCAAATGAGCTACCGAATCACTACTCGCTTCAATGAATTATAATAACTAACTTTTTAATAATAGTAAATAACTTTTTAATATTGCAAAATAATTATAAGAGTTATATGTTTTACAAATATTTTTTGTATATGTAACTCATAAATAACTTTCCAATCAATTTATATTGCAAAATAATTTTAAGAGTTATTTGTTATTACGGCTTTTGTAGTTAGAAGTTATTTTCATACCCAATTTTATTGAAACCGTTGCGTTACTATGAGTCCCGCGAGACGTTGTATCCATTATTATAATTAGGTTTTTATCAACAAACGGACTCAAACACCACCAATAATTTTAAGTGTTTTTATACTTATTTTTAATATTAAATTGTTTTCGATATTTATATCGTAAAGTTATTTTAATTAAGAGTTTATTTCGATGGGAATTTATTTATATTTCATTAGTTAGATATTCTGTCTGTGAATTACATATTTTGGATTATTTAATTTTTTTCTATACTTAAACTTAAGATTATTATCATTGATCTGACCTGGAAAACGTTGTACTATCTTATATTAGAATAAAAATTATTGTACTGATATGCTAGTATTATATAAGGGTTGGTGTAGTTTATATAGGAGTGTCGTTAGGGTTGTATTTCTTTAATATGGAATCATTAAAAAAAATTTAAGATTTGTTAAAAAAAAAAAACTAAACGAACGTACGAACGTATGAAAAATAGTGTACATCTTATTCTCAGACTCACTATATAACTCAAAATTTCATAAGAATCGGTCAAGCCGTATCGACGGAGTTTAGATATATAAAGGTTATAATGCGATAAACGATAAACGAGCATTATATAAACAAAATTATCCGGCTGTACTTATGTGAATATTATAGAAATTTTAACAACTAATTTTCAAACGATTCGGGACCCTTATTCATAATCTCGGCACATGGCTCGCGGAGTGAACTGTACACAACAACTTTAAGCTTAGTACAGCCTTCGAAACACAAACTGACAAACTTTACCTCTTTATAATATTTAATATTTATTTTTATTTAATATGAACTCAAATATTTGTAGACACAATGACAGATAGTGTTGTATATATATCGTTGTCCAAACTTTATTCTCGGAAAAATAAACCTTTGTAATGATACAAAATTGTAATTTATTAAAAAAAAATTACATCTACTGTAGATGTATTATTTTTTGTATAAATCAATGACCCAAATAATATTTTAATTTGCTAATAGTATTCAATTCAAAATTCTTATTAAAAATCATAATATTATAGAGATCTAAGCTTCATTGAATGTATTGAGAACATATCTGTTAGTGACAATACAACAGACAGACGACGGAAAGACAGAAATGAAAGAGATTTAGTAATAGACTCTTGTATGGAATTGAGTTAAGATTAGAGAAATATTGACTAGTTGTTACTCGCGGTTTCACTCGCGGACAAATCATTTTAATTACTTAGATAATTAATAGTACCGTTATACTAAAAAACCTACAATCTTCTTCATGAACCTGCGTTGTTTCGAAGATGAGCGTATTTACACAAACAAACTATCCGCTTTATAATATTAGTTCAAAATGTATGAAGTAACGAGATGATCATACAAAAAATCTCCTTATTAAAATGTTGGTTGTATTCCTACCTTGTGTTGTCCAGAGTCTTTTCGGGGGGCGGAGTGCCGCTGGTGCTGGAGGTAGACTTGGCACTAAGGTCCAAGGGCTGTTCCGCGATGGTGGGAGACGAACTTGGCGCCTTGTCGTCTAACCTGGGGGGAGAAATTATTGATTTAGTAGACTCTGAGTTATTTTATATATCACAAGTATTAACAAATAGTTGTTTGTGGATTTTAATTTATAAATAATAAATAATAAATAACTACAAAATAACTTAAAAATAACTCAAAATAAAATTTATTTTATCACTAATATAAACACACTAATGAAGAACTTCTATAACTAAATAAGGATATAAAAAAATGTACTTATACTCGATAAGCCTAGGGGATGATTACTCATATATTGCATTCACCCTTATTACCCCCTTTAAGTGACCTCTACAGGCCATCATAAATTCTACAATCGAAGTGGATCAAGTGTATAATGAAACGCGTTTTGTAAATAATATATAGATAAATGGATTTTCAGCTCTACATTTTATTATAAGGAAATAGATTTTGAGTTTGTTTGTATGTGGACTTAATTTCTGGGAACTTCACTCAAATATATATATAACTCCAAGTGACCATATACTGTGAGTGACCTTTACTGCCCTAAAAACATTCCGATTTTCATTGAACTAGAAGAATTTAGAAGATATATTTTTAGGATCATGAACTAACAATAGCATATTTTAAACTAAGGCAGAGGTTAATGAACTTAAATGTATTATAAAACTTGCCTTAAATAAATAATTATTATTAAAAGAATCAAAAAGCATACAAATATTAATCTTAAAGTCACATTTAATATAACAAATTCTATTAAATATAAGTTTCCGCAGCCTACATCTCAACACAATTCCAGAAACTTCAATATTTCTATGAATATACGTCGCTTCAGGAACGTTTCATGTCGTAATGAATAGAGCCTTCGAACTGAACAGCGACACGATACGCAATATATACATACTAGCTGTTACGTGTCTTCACCTGCGAACTAACGATTGTATTTATATATTTACAACTAAGAGCAGTTAGATAGCCTATACTCTTCCTTATGAATCTGTCTATCATAAATAAAATATCCAGCCCATAGTTTAGAAGATTAGCGATTTTAAGCAAACAAACTTTTCCGTTTCATAATATTAGTATAGACTAGCTATACCCGTGACTTCGTACGCGTGGAATTTAACAACTCTTAACTAAATTAGCCTGAGTTATTTCTTATTAGATCAGCTATCGGCTGGTGAAAATATCGCCTTAATGGTCCAGATGTTCCAAAGAGCGCCGGATCAAGCAAAAAGAGACGTCAAATTTATTTGATTCTATAGACATACTAAAATTTAGAAACTTATCACTGTGGCGATTTTGATAAGGTTAAGCAAAAAATTTACAATATAATAATAAGAACATATAAATTATATATTGAAAATAAGAACGATAACTCAAAATTGGTTGAAGATGTTACTGTAAAATGACGGTAGTTTGAAATTTCCTTTTTTTTTTAGAAGAAAATCTTTTACATACATACATCTATAACGGTATATAAAACAATTGATATACACAATGATGTACATGAATAAATTAGTATTAATAAGTCTCCTTCATTGTGTGTGTGTGTGTGTGTGTGTGTAAAAAAGATGCCTTTGTTTACTAATATGGTTAGATTATTTATAAGCAGTTACGCGGAAACTATAGATATTATTTATAGTTATGTTTATTTTAATAATATTGAAAAATATTTATTGAAAAAAAAAATTTTTAATATAAATATAAATGATTAAAAAAAATAATAAAAAATCGGTTAAGTAATAACAATAATCACGAACATACAATCCTAAAATACATATGTATGAAAGGATTTTATATATATTTTGGTATAAAAACTTTCATGACCCATGATCACTATTATATAATTATATGTACTCATGAATCTGTTAAAAAGTAACGTTTTTTTTTTAAATATCACATACAATATGTATAAGATTCTATGATGAAATATATCAGTTTTAAATACAAACACAATAATTCAAATATATTTAGTACGCGTATCGCAAAACCTATCTAGCACGCGGATGTTTCCATCGAAAAGTCCAACAGACAGACTACAAAAGCACACCGTATTCAATAGTTATTGATATTTTGAGGCTGCATTGATATCACTTAATTCTGTTCTATTTGAATTCTCTTTTATGATATTTTGTTAGAGATAAAACCTATGAGTTATAAATTAATTCAAAATGATTGCGATGGCTCCAATTTGTAAATAAATGTTCAGTGTTTTGACGTTTGTGAAACAATGGTCCAATAAAAAAAAATCTGGCTGAAACTTATGATTTCTATATTAATAAACCAAAATGTTTGCGATGGTTTTAATTTTTCGTAAAATAAGTGTTCAGTGTTTTGACGTTTGTGAAGTAAAGGTCCACTAAAAAAAACCCGGCTGAGTTTGTTGTGTGGTTCTTCTCATACCAAGGCTTTTGGAACCCTTGTAGCCCTGAGTTTTGAGAGCATCTACAAGGGCTTATTTCAATAAGTATGATATCAAAATAGGCCCTCCCGATTCTTCGAATTGGTTTTTGAATTCACTATTGATTCAAAGTGGAAAAGAAATAAATAAATGTATCGGCTTTCATGTGCTTTAAAATAATATATAGAACGGTTTATGAGAAAAGTTTATATTATATTGTTACGTTTCAAATTTTCTATAAACATGTGTAACCATATTGAGTTTATTTTAATTAGAATATGAAATATAAGTATATTTAAAAATAAACTACATTTAAAAAACGGGCAGGATTTGAACCTACGATCTTTGGTAAGCTTTCCCGTCGCTCTGTCATTAGAACTACCGTGTCACTAGATAGATCTATCAATGCATACATAATCGCCTTTATTGGGAGAACCAAATTAGATCAAAAGAGTCAAAAGATCTAATTCTCTTCGTGTATATTATCAATCTATACTAATTTTATAACGCAGAAAATATTGTTTGTTTAAGCGCCCAACTTACAAATCTTCCAGATGGAGTTGAAAAACTTCTGTTACACATTTTCATGATGATGATGAAGACATTACGCTACTACCATTACATATTTTAATTGTAAATAAAATTATTTGTTCACGAGTGGAACCGCGGGTTACAGCTAGTGATATAGAAACAGACAGAACCGATATAGAATATTCAGATTTAATTATATTCCAAAAGTAATTTAATATAATAATTTCAATTTGATTTCAACGGATTTTCATTTGTAATTTTTATTTTATTGAGTTCTATTTCATATTATGAATTATTTCAACTATATTTACTAAGTGTCTATTGTATTCTATTCTTTTTATAAATAAATTTATTAAATCAAAATAATTCATATTTATAAAGCTTACTAGAGTTACTATATTTTATTAAACAAACTTCAAACCTAACAATTGATTAAAGACAGGGATGGCGAACCAATGGCACGCGTGCCATGAAAAGCCCGTTTGAAAGTTTTGATGGCACGCACAACAACAAAATAATTATAAAACAATTATTGATAAAAAATATAAAACAAAAAATAAGTTTTGTACTAATTATACTTAGGTGTACTTTCACAACGTTAGCATTTCGAATAAAATTTTATTTTGACACGTTACCTATTTTTTTTTTTTTTTTTTTTTTTACTTTGTGGCACGGATATCAAAAAAGGTTCGCCATCCCTGATATAAGGTAGAGTTCGTACTCTATCTCCGTATGCAATGAACTGTAAAGATTGTCGGCACAGCATCCGCTCATGTATCCGTCTTATTAATGTCTTTAAGATTCGTCTGATGTGATTCTTAGATACCTGTATGTTATTAGTTTTTTGAATGAATAAAAACATTAAACTACATAATTATATTAGAATAAATACAGTAAATACAAAATAGCACAACAAATACTATTATATCGTTTCGACTACTTTGAATATGTTAAATTATCATTCAAGGCTGCTGTATATTTTATTAGTATTGAGTTAATTTTCCACAATAGTTTATTGAAACAAAAACAAAAATATAGAGATACATAAGAAAAACAGTGATTGTAACTATGACACAAAAAAAAATTTTCAAAATAAACAAAATTTAAAGAATAGATATAAAAATTTAAAAGCAAAAACAATAAAAGTTAATTAAAAATTACTTATAAAAAACAGACAAATCTAAAGTACTGTCTACACATGTGCTTTAAGTGTGTCTACATATGTGTTTTGAGTCTGTGTACACATGTGTAAGTGCGTGTGTAATATGTTGAATTCACAGTAAAGATATAATATTTTCAGCATCTTCATATCTTAGATATATCAACTCCAAAACATATATTTACCATTCCAACAACTCTTATAAAATATATAATAGTAAATAATAATAAAAAATTGACCTAAAATCGTACATAAAGTATATTCAGTGTCATTATAATTACTGTCCCAGTTGCAATCTAAACAATGGCCGATGCGGTGGACGTATTTAAATTTTAAATTGGTCTAAATATGCAACCTTGTGGCACTCCGTTTTAAATTTGTCTATGCGTTATGGATTTGTGATTTTGTATACATATCTTATATATAGAGAGCATATAGTTTATGGTTACGTTTGTTTCATATAAAATTGTAATTATAATAATCTGATTCGCGTGTATACTTTGTTAATCAATGTCGTAAGGTGTGAAAAGCTTTATTAAAATTGTATTACATTTTATATAATTATTGTTCTGTTTATTTTATAATTAATAGCTTTTCACTTAAAAGTAACTTAGAAATAAAAACCAGAGAAACTTCAAGAAGATTCTCTGGAGTTTTTTTATTGACTAACTTCTGTATTGCCTAAAAAACGGAGATAATTTGGTGTAGAGTAAATAATATCGAATATTGAATATATATTGAATATATGTTGAGATATTTTCGTTTCTATCTAAAGTTAATTATTTTTTTATATTATACATTAAAATATTTAATTCAAATCTCAAATATTATAATAACCAAACGGTATTCCCTTCTATCTTGTTAGTACGCTTGTTACATAAAATACTAAACAGCTATTTCACATCATAGAAGGTTACAAGGATCGTGATTTTTCAGTTGTCTGTTCATTTGTCTTTAATATATATTCTATTAATAATATACATAGATTGTTCTAAAGATACAAAATGAATCTTGTTAGATTTAGTTATTTAATCTCGATCGAACTGAATCTAAAATATTTAGAAAAATAAACAAACCAACCTTGAAAGCCAGTTCAGGAAAATAATCAATCTGATCTAAAACCAGTTTAAACCGGTTTTAGGAAAACCGCGGCACACAGATAGTTCAGTATCGAGTAACGATTCGCAGCACGTCTCAAGGATTCATCTTTATTTATAGGGACACGCTTGCCTATATGCTTTGCTGTTCAATAATGCACTTACACTCGTTGTCTATAAAGTCCTTTTCAGACTGATGTAATATAACATCTGTAATGGCACTGATATCAGGCATTGAAGTTACTGGCGATTTTCATATGACTTAATACCTTCGCAACAACTTTGATTTTATTATATTGTATCGAAGTTGAGTTCATAACTTTCGTTAATATTGTTACATTAATAGTGTTCTTTATTTAAACTAGCTCAATAATTTACTTTTTTTAATTAAAATTAAAATTTTACAATCTTTTATAAACTTCCTTTTTGTTAAAAATAAAGAAACATTTATGTTATTGGATTTTATTTCTATATTTTTATTTACTATTCCGAGAAATTTATCTGAGGATCATTCCTTTGAAGTATTATTGTTTTCGAACTTATTGTTTTTATATTCCTGAATTCTTAGTAATATTCTTTCGTATATATTATATAATATACATCCTGAGATAAATATTTACTCAATGCCATTAGAAGGGTACGATTCCAATGATTCTATCATCGTTTACTAAACCTTGAAAATTAGGACAGTTAATTCTGTTTTGTTTGTTCATTAATATTAGAATAAAGTTATATATATATTTTTTTTTTACTATTTTATAATTGTATTCTCCTCAATTTGACGCCTTTTGTATGTTTTTTGGCAATACATAAATAATATTTCATGTATTGTTTGTATGTAAACTTTCGTGATCCATGATTACTATTATATATAATTATTCGGCTTTACTCATGTTATTACAACCGAAATTTGTCCGATTAGTTTCGAACCCATTCGGGGTCCTTAGTTATGATCTCTTAGCATGATAAATCGCGGCGTGAATAGTTCACACATGCCGATAGTAATAACGTTAGTACAGACCATTAATTATATTTAATAATATTGCATGTTTGATAAACAAAAGAAAAAAAAACACAGGAAACATACAATTAGTGGTTGACTCACCTCTCTGTCTGCGGGCGGCTCATCATCTTTTGCATCATCCAGGCCTGCGACAACGGCGGCACCAGCCCCGTGCCCAGTGCCGCCAGCGCCGCTATCATCTGCTGGAACTGCACACATAACTACATCACCACCTGATTCATCACTTTCAACGTTTGTCTTTTTATTTTTTATTATTGTATAAGTGGGTAATGCTAATGCCAACTCTGTAAATAGGAGACAAACTAGGTCCGTCACTGTGCAGCTGGTGGAGCTGAGCCAGGCATTGTTGCTGAATGAGTTTCACATAAATACTGGCTAGAATTTTATGCAAAAAAAGTTCAGGACCTATAAGTCACTGTCCTCGAAATCTCTGCCAATTTTCGATATCCTACCATTATTCGCCTAGGAGGAGTAGCATTAGTAACAAAACACACATTTGACCAGGATGAGCTTCACTTCGCTCATCTCAATAATACCAATATTGAAAACATTGTGTTCTATGTTTTCAACACAAGCTGAATGGTCTACCTTTTTGGAAAACTTATTATGTTGAATTTTTTAAATTTTTCATTGATTTATTTATTTCTTTATTATTATTATTTTTCTCTACTTATAATTGTGTTAGTTTTCAGTCAATCTCCTCTGTATTTTATTATGTTCTTGTTATTTTTGTATATTCTTAATAATGTTGTCCTAATAAAGCTATTTAGATTTAGAAGGATTATAGGAGCTGATCACCTGATGGCAAGTGATAAACGCCAACAGTTTCTTACATTATGAGATACTTTGTTAGTAACTAATATTATTATTTTGCTTAGTTTAATAAAATAATATATTTTGAATTTAAGATGTTTAAATTATAAGAGACGAGAGACCTTGTTTCTGTAATTTTCCAACCTTTACAATTATTAATAATTTTCTTCAAACTCTATCAATATTTCGTAAAAACGATTTTATAATAACGCAAAATTATAAACTTTTTATTAAGATTCAGTTAATAATTAGTTTAAGCATTGTTTATAACTGGTTCTAACCAGATTTAAATATTTCAAGGTTTTGTCATTATTTAATTGAATTTTATAGCATTGAAAAATTTATTTGTACTGGGTTTATACTTTTAATTGGTAATATTGGATTTTAGAATATCGAGTTCTGAACTACTAATAATGCTTCGTATCCTATTCTCACCTGGGTGATGGCTTGAGGGTTCTGGCCTTGCAGCTGCAACTGCAAGAGGTGCTGCAGCAACGGTGGGCCTGCAGGGCTCTTTGCGCCCGACACCGAGCTGCTGTCGGACTCCGACGCGGGACTCTGTAACGAAATTACTTGTTAGATTCACAACATTTTCATTAGATTGTTTGTTTATTATTAAAATAATATATGTTTTCGTTGTTTTGTAGAGTTTTTATATATAATTCCAATTTCCAAGACAAAAATTCTTAAGTTGAAATTCTATTGAAAAATAAATTTTCAGTTTTTAGACTAGACTGATTAAAATTACTTTTTATTAATTTACTTATATCTTTCTTTTAATGAAATTAAGCTATGGAGAGCACTTTTTATTATATATTCGGAGAATATAAAGAGTTATTTTTTTATTCAGTTAATATATTTATTTCATTAAACTTATATTTAATGTTTTATCTGTGATAAGTTATTAAAAAAAAATAAAGATAGATGAACCATATCTCAAAATTAAATGTCTATGGTTTTTATTTTTTTTATTATTTAACGTAAATTAACTATGACATTTGTATGATGACAAATTATTTTTTTTTTGTAATGATGATCACAGTTTACATATTTTTTGGTTTTATCTATAATTCTATTAAAAATTAATTTTTTTTTTCTTTAAATTATTATTTTATAACAGATTTTTTTTTTGTTTTATATATGATTCTATTAAAAATATTAAATGCTATTAAAAAGACTAGATTATATGATATATTTTTTAACAATTATTTAATATCATTTGTATTCGAAACGGGTTATAGTAAAGACTTAGAGGAAAATATATTGTTAAATATATTTTAGTTAATTGTAAGGTTTAACAAAGTCACGTAAACAAAATGTTATTGTACTCAAGGAAATACATTTGCATAAGATCCTAGGGTTGCCATTTATAATATAAATTTATTAATTATTAGGTATATTGTATACAATAATTTATTTTAAATTCACAACCCTATTATGATTATGGAAAATTAATAAACAATTCTAAACAGGAAAATCCTAGAACTAGTTATGTTTTGACATATTTTAATATTATTGCAAAACTATATAAAACAAAACATATATCCTGCAAGGATTAGGTAAAAAAAAACGCGCCATTGTTAACGAGCGGTAATAAAAAATAGTATTCTAAATTCAAACAGACCATTATCAAGTTCCCACGAGCGCCATGTTGGCTTGTCCTCGAACCTCATTGGTCGAGAATTAGAATTAGAATGTAGACCCCCATTGGTTAGTAAGTTGTATTTTTTCAAGTTCAAACAACAGCGGCCGTCAACAATTGTTTCAACTTATTTTAAATTATTATTTATATATATGCTTATTTATTTTTATAATACGATCTAACTTTTTTTATTGATATTTAGTGGTTTATATTAAATTTAGATAATGTTTTTTTTGTTTTATTATATTTTATCGTTTGTTTGTTTAATGATTTTTTTTTTGTTTTATTATAGTTTTATCATTGTTTTTCATGTAGTATGTAACATTGTTTTTTTTTTTTAATTTCTATGCTTATTATTAAACTTATTATAATGATTAAATGCTTTTATGTTTTTTTTCTCCTTAAAGGGGATTTAAATTTACATATACAACGTATTTGTTTTATTTTATTTTATCGTTGTTTTGTATGATTTCTAAAGTATGGAAGGTTTTTCTAGAAATGTTTGTGCTTGTTATTAAGGTTATTATAATAATAAAATACTTTTATGTTTTTTTTTCTCTTTAAAGGAGATTTAATATAGATATATAATTTTTTTCTTGTTTTAATTTATTTCATCGCTGTTTTGTTTATATATTTCTGAAGTATGGAACTTATAAAATAAGGAAAGCTTATTATAATAATGAAATGTTTTTTTTGCTCTTTCAAAAGGATTTAGTATTGTTTTGGCTAACATATACTAATAGAGTTAAGTAAAATATTGTACAGTTTTCCTTATATATATAAATGTTTGCAGGACCGTTAGGCAGTCAAGGTATTCGTGATTAGCGAAACACAAGGTGAGACTTGTGTAATATACCAATAAATGTAAATAATATATTCAATAAATGTTTAGTTTGTCTGTTTTTATTGATGTTTTATTTCATTGTGAATTAAGATTTTGTTTAAGTTTAAGTTTTACAGTTTTTAATATATTTTCTTTGTTATTGAATTATTTTAATATTATATTAATTAGTATAATAAAAGATTTTTATTATTTAATATTTTTAGTATATGTTTAAATTTTGTTTATCTTTATAATTCAGAAACTATTTGAAGTTAATATAAAATAATTAATTTATAATATATTTGACATATTATTTGTTTTTAGTGTCCCAGATAACTTATAAGATAGTAAATATTGTAAATATTTTATAATGGCAATGTTTCAGCATTCATTTATTAATAGAGACTTCATTTGCAGTCCATTACAAGGCAAGCGCTCTCGTAATGAGAGCCTTTCAGTGAAGTCATTGCACTCTTAAACATGAAAGAAGCAAAAGAACATACCTCCCCATACATCTGCCAAAATCTTTAACTACTTGGCAGAACACGTTAAACCATATGTCATTGACTGATAAATATAAAAAAATAAAACTATTTTCAAGTTCCGAACGCAATAGATAACCAACTAACCATGAAATCGCCTCATGTTCTGTTTCCATCCATTTCACATTAAAAAAACAAAAAACACTCAAACCGTAAGCGCCTTCTCATTTACAACATTTCCGCCACTTTAACACGAAAGCGCGATTAAAAAGTTAAATTTCGCGGGCTATTTTTGAAAATGGAATTCGAAACGTCAAAAGCGCTGGCTGGTTTTCTTTTTTTTTTTACGAGCGGCAATGATTAGTAAAGGCGTTCGTTCACTGAGGCTATTTGGCCGCACGTGTTTCGCTGAGGGGTGGGTCTTCACGTGAATTTTCCGAGGTTTCCACCCTCTGCGGACCGCCCCTATAGGCTTTTCTGTCCGGCCTATGCTGTTTAACCGATCGGATAGGGAGTGGAATGGAGCAGCTTGTACATTATTTTTTTAGTTACTTCAAATATATTAAATACATTTTTTTTTGTATTAAAATTTTAACTATTTATTTAATTATTAATAATGAAATAGTAATTGTGAAATGAAAATTTTAAATAATTAAAATAACGAACAAATATTACTATAACATTAAATTTTGCTTGCAATTGTTTAATTTAAAAATTCAAGACAAAAAGTAACAAAAACCATATAATTATAAACATCAATTTAACAACTAAAATGTTACGTACAGACAAATAGAATGAATTTATTACATGCTTGGTATAATTCTATAATTATGATGGCGTGGGGTCCATCAGGTGGTGGTACTTTAAGGTCAAATTTAATAAGCGTAGAACATTTAATTTTTTATATATGAAAATATAGTTAACTTCGTTACTGTGCATTAAATTATAGCTTCTGGTTTAAAAACTTGTTTATATAAAACCAATAAACTGAAGTTGTCTATTATATTTAATTTACTGAGACTATAAAAAATCGCTAATCTCACAAACGAAGTCACAATTCCATAATTGTTTAGAATTACTCAAAAGTATCATAACTCATTTTGCTCTCAACTTCTTGTTCTCAAATTAACTATTATACAATAATTTAAAACAACGCTCCGCTTAAAGCTGCTTAAAGCTGCTTAAAGCACAATTAGACAATCGCCACTCCGCGCCACTCCTGTTCAAACACTGCCTACTTTTCATGCTGTACGCCTACACGCTCACTATTTCAGTAACAAAACCACCCGTAAGCTAAAATGAACTTTAATTTTAAAACAACACAGCGCATTCTCCGCTGCGACACTAAAGCTCACGCACCCCATCTCTTTCTCGCGTATTAATCAAAATACTAGTTTTCTACTTTGACGTGGAATCGTAGCAAATGGATAAGGCATTGTTTCGTAAATTGAAACTATGGTTAGCCGTACGACCGGTGTACGTTGACCTCTTCTAGTCCCCTCGGTGGAGGGAAGTACGTACGTTTAGACGGTCTGTATGGAGTCCCAGGGGTCAAGACAAATGGTCGTTCTAAAGCTTGGTTTAGACAAGGTACATAATTGCTATTGTAAGCTAAAGGGTTTACAATATACTGCAATTATGGGCAGACAATGATTAGAAATGTTTATACGGATGCGACTCTTATTAATTAGTCGGGGAACGCTCTTTGTTATATCTTAATTATAAAAACTAGAGCCCGATAGCTTAAATAATATTAAAACAAAGAAAACATTTCAATTAACAATATGGCTGATACTCAAGTTTATCGTCTTCCTACCGCGCCTACGAAATAAGAGATAGCTGAGGTTGATGTCTTTTAATCTGTTTGATGACTCTTTATGTTATTTAAACAAGTTTAAACTAAAAATAAACACTTTTAATGCAGAAACACATTAAAATAAGCCACAAAGAATTATAAAAATTTATATATCATAAAAGAAAAAAAAACTCTTAAAAGTATAGTCAAAACATATTGCATTTAAATATTTTAAATGAAGAACAGAAATATTATTATAAATGTACATCATTCTAGTACTTAATGTCCACGTTCCATTTTTAAAAGATACAAATTTGAAATAAGAAATGTTACACATAAAATTTTACAACACACAATTATATGTAATAAAAATAAATAAAGTCACTGAACTAGAAATTGCAGGATAGGATTTATGAATTAAAATGTAATAATAAAAGTAATTATTATGTTTGAATGAAACGCATTCTGTAGTTGTGTATGCAAATTAAAAAACACATAATAAATTTAAAAATGGAATAGCAATTGCGTGTAAAATAAATAAAATAAGTCGCGTGTCCGTTTGTTTTGATAAGTCAAGATATACAGTTATTTATTACATCCTTTATTTTACAAATATGTTGAATAACTAATATATTTAGAAATAAAATAATTATTTTTAAATTATTTAGTTCCAAAATTTGTTTTTTTTTTTTTAATTTATTGTAACAAAGGTCAAGAGAATAGTTTCTTTTTACATGTAATTAGTACGGTTTAGTGAAGTGATTCTCTGACACTAACTAACGTTCAAAGGTTTCCCGACATTACAAGAAAATAATATAAGTGTGATTATGTCGTGGGAACGAGATACCGACGAGGTTTGTACTATTTATTATAGAAATTATGTTTTTAAAGCCTTTAATAAAGAAAAATATTTTCACTTTTTGTAACACGAGGTAGAAGACATTACACATGCTTTTTTTTTAATAGCAATAATTTTTGGCATTCAAGTTATAGAAAATTATATATGTATATCTATTATGTTGTCTATGTTTCTCAATTTCTAAATTTTATTTACAAGTGGTCATCGCAAAGTTGAATTATGTAACAATGTAAATAATTCTAGTCCACGGCTGAGTTTTTAATTTTCCAAACATCGCGCGAGCAAAAGTTTCTAAAATTTTTCCTCTACAAAGTTACTAAATAAAACAATAGTGTAGAAAATCCTTATTTTGTTAGCTTTGATATAACTTTTATGTGAATAGTGTTTTGTTACGGAAAGTTTGATGTTAATAAAAAAATATAAGAGATAAATAAATAAATATAAATAAATATTACTTCAAATAGAATTATTACACACGAATATATTAAACATTAATCATTTTCTGACTCAATAATTAAATATTCCATCCAAAGGCCAAGGCCGCCATTTTGAATCACAGGTGAATGACGTCACATATAATTGTAATTTATACAAAATTATTAACTATTAAATTACAAGCGTGAAATAAATGAAACCTTGAATTAAATCTTAAACCTTTCAAATAAATTAATAAAGGAAAAGAAGAAATAAAAATAATTTAAAAATATTTTTAAATTGTTTTTTAAAATGTTAATTTATTTAATATTATTTAAATTCTTTAATTTCATTGCATTATTTTAATATACATTTATAAGGTTTGTCTCTGTTTTTTTCATTTTTATTTCAATCGTGAATTATGTGAATTTATAGTTTTTATTATTATTCACTATATTTCATTCATTGATTAAAATATTTATTTTATTTAATGTATACTTTTTTAAAAGCACTAAATGAATTGAATAAAGAAACGAATGTTTAAAAAATAAATAAAAAAAGAGAAAGACTGCGTAATTTGGACAGTTTTTTCTAAGCTTTAAGATATTCGTTGAAGATGTTTTGGCTTAAGAAACAAACAGCGGTACTTATGTACTATGAACATCTGGCTTGTAATGACTTGAGATCCGGTTGATGAGTGGACCAACGTACCGACAGCAAAAAAAATTATACCTATATTTCTTAATATTACCTAATAATATTTTTAATTTATTATAAACAATATAATTTTTACTATCTTGTTAATATTTACATTGGTTTAACTGATAACAATATTTTACAACCAAACATTAGGAAAAATGCCAAAAAATACTGTACTCACTGTGGCTCCCGCTGCTCCCCCCTCCCCCTCAACCTCACCCCCCTCCCCGTCCACGCAAAAGTAGCACCGGTCGGGGGGCTTCCAGTCCGAAGGCTCCTCGGGAACCTCCACCTTCGGCTGTGTGGCAGGCCTCTTGATCAGACTCTCCAGGATTGTCTCCGGGCGCTTTTCTCTCTCCTGTCTCTCCGGCGCGTTGATCTGCTCTATGGTTTTGATCTTGAGACCGGGAGGGGGGTCTGACGCAACAATGGAATCGTCGTCGCTCGAGGGCTCGCCCTCTATCCGTTTTGGTATCAATCCGTCTTGATATAGTTTCCATTTTCGTCGACCCATCAACTCCTCTGCGACCCGTTCTAGACCTGGAACCAAGGACATTACAGATTAAACAAATCACAATAATATTAACTCCTTCAATCATTTTTCAAACAAAATCCAATAAAATCCATAAAAATCATTGGAAACGTGAAGAAAAATATTTATACAAATTTTATGTCAATAACTAATAAACACTCAATAATAATAAGAATACATAGTTTTTTAACCACTTATAATTATTAGTAATTAACTAGTTCAAGTTCCAGCTCTAGATCCAACAAAAATGTCGTCGAACTCAATTTATCATAAATAACTGTTTTCGTCTCAGTCGTATATAATTATCGAATATTAATTGTCGATATTAACTGCGAGCGATGACCAGTCTTGTTTATGTTAGTGTTTGTGAAGGCGTATTCTATATTCAAATAATAAATAAAATGTTTTAATATGAAAATAGAAAGTAAGAAAAAATTAAATTGAAAAAAAAAAGAAAAAATAAAATAATATGTTTTTCAAAAAAGGAATACCAATGTATAAAAAATAATTTTTGTGTTATTTAAATGTTTAAAAACTAATTATTGATTCTTAAAAAATTTTAGAACATTTTTATAAAACAAAATCGATTTTTATAATACGTTTTTAAAAAAAAAAATTCTCAGCATTATTTTTTTAGTTTACTTTCGTATTTGAAAGTTTTAAATAAGCTTAACATTTAAGAAAAAATTAGCACAATAATAATAAATAGATATATAAAGTTATTGTAAACTAGAAATGCCTTGAGATAATTTTTTATAATAATAAAACTTTGTTTAAGGATTTAATTTTAAGATAAATATATTTATTTGATTATTCAGAATAAGTGTGATATTAGTGAGGTCGACAGCTGAAATACATTTTTCTCGATATCGATAACAAACAACAAAATTATTAATGGCATAAATGTTTCATGTTTCGGTCTATTTATATTTTAAAATTTATTGCATTCGGGCGAATATATTTCTCGTTATTAAAGTTATGTTTCTTTATACTATATAATACATTCAAATTCATGAGAAGCAAAGGTCAATTGATATAATTTTTTAAAAAAATACCTACACATGGATAATATCTTCTATAAAATAGTGTGAAAATGTAAAGATTATATATATTTTATAATCAAATAAAACACCACAATAATTACAGAACACATTCATATCGTTCCACAACACTAACCACCCACCAACGGGTATATAGAATATAAAAAAATATCGATAAAAACTTCCCTCACTATTCAATACCATTTACTATCATCAAATCATTAGCATAAAATATCGAGTAAAAACCAATCACTAAATAATCAAACGTTTTCATCGAATAGGCACATTAAAACTGTAAAAATGAACGATTTCGCTTCAAAGTAAACATTTTTAGTTTTTACTGATACAGTAGAATGAATTAAATGCGATTGAAATCATCAATAAGCTCCAAATTTCTGTATTTTAAATTTGAATTCAGAATCGTAACTACAGATTTGAATTTCGAACATTATGTGATTTTAGAAAAAAATTAAAATGGAAATATTATCGTAAGATGTATGTACCAAATGAAAATTTTAATTTCGAACATTATTATGTTTTTATTAAAAAATGAAACGTGCAATTTGACTATTATTTTAAGAATTTTGTATTAAATAAAAATTTGAATTTCAAACATTATAATAAAGCGTTCTTACAAAATAGGAAATTAAATTTCGAACATTATAGATGCATTTAAAATACAAAAAGGCAACGGGTAACCCATTAATAGGGACAGGTGTCATTATAAGTGGAGGGGAGTAAAGTATATTTCTAGACATTAATTAATGCACTAGATTGAAATTATTCAAGAAAATTAAACTCTATAATACATCAAAGTTGATTTTGATGTATAGCGCAATATATTATCCAGCTTTTTCTATAAATTTATATTAATTTCGAAAGCAGGTTATTATTAGATTTGATATTTTGAATGTTACGTAGATTTAGGTAATAAATATAATGATTACGTAATTTTCAATGTATTTTAGTAATGTTTGATAATTTAGATAACTAGGGTTTTGCCCTATAATAATATATAAAATTAAACATATTTGAAATGTTAATACCTTATTTGAAATAAAAAATAAATATAAAAATATATTTTTATTAACAAAATATATAATAATATATTAATATACAATACAAATGATAAAAGGTTGCCATTTTCAGCATCCCGAACCTGTAAAAGTCATTACCCATAGTAATTCCATAGAATTTAGCACAATCCAACCAACTGAAGCGAAACCGTAGAAGTCAACGACCAAAGAGTAATTACCCATCGCACGTAAATCTACATATAAGAATAACTTGGTCTCTTAATTGTATTCTCTATCATTAGTAGCGAGGTCTCAGTAAACTGGTTGGATGTCAAATTAATTATTTAATTACTATTAATTATGTAAGGAACTCCTTTTTGTTACTTAAAAATCTAATCGGGATTTTAATCTGCATAGTATAGATACTAATGCTATAAAACAAGTTTGTTTGTTTAAAATCTCTAATCTTCGAAACTACGGATCTATATGAATAACCTTCTGATTATGATAGATATTACGCTTAACATTTGTACTAATACTAAATAAAATCATTTATCCGCAAGCGGAACCACGAGTAACAACTCGTTTTAATATAATACTTTACAAAGTATTATAGATAGTTAAGTATTGAATTGGATTAAAAATAATAATATTAACATCATATTACAATCTTATAATTATTTGTAATATGTTATAATCTTATTAATATTATATTTCAAATCAATATTTTAAAAATGTTATAAATGTGTAACGTGACCGTACGTTGAGTATCGCTTTAAAAAATAATAATAAAATAATAATGAGACTATTTATTTATTATTTATTTTAAATTTTTATTTAATATTTACGTTAAAAAGTGACACAACGAAAAAAATAAGTTTCTGAATATCATGTTTGTTTGTGTCTTTGTTCGCTTTTTACGCATAAAGATACTGGGTTTTAATGATCTTGTGAATTATTTATTATTTCTTTTTTTATATACTAGTACAAGATGTCGAGTCTTGCCTTGATTCCTACTCACGAGCGGGACAACTGTTTATAAATGTAAGAAGTTTTCAGCCCATGATTGTTTATATTTAAAGTTTAGTATGTTCCAGTATATTTACAAATTTAATTTAGTGATTATACATGTTATCAATGATAACAATATTCAATATGATAATATGGCCAAGTAACTCAATACATATATATATTTCTTTTTTTTTAATATATTTGTTCCGAATTTGTTTTTGTTTCAAATTATTATAAGTCAACATATATATGTTTTGTTTGACATACAGTTATACCAATGCTGATACACTTTCGCGATATATAGGATTGAGCGTTAACCGCGTAAGTCACATACGCGTAAGTAAAGATATATTTTTCCATATAAATATACAAATAACTATACTTTTAATACTTTTTCTATTGAACTGAAACCTCAGTCAAGTCTCCAATAGTTTCATAAATCTTAACTGGATCTAAATATTAAAGGTCTTTAAGGTTTTGTTCTTGTTTATTTATTTCTATGAGCTCATCAGTCGTCAGCTCCTGATTTTTGAATCCAACAGTTCCTTGATGTTAACTGCTATCAGCTTCTAAATTTATTTGGTGATTGGCTAACTAGTTGAGGTACCGTAAGTCGAATTATCAATATTATTAGAGTTATTAGTAATGTTATTTTTAAAAAAAACAACACACGCACAAGAGAATGCTCTCTGTATCGTGGAAATAACGAAAACAAAGAACAACAGTCCAGTGCCAGCAGTCTATGAATCACAAATACAACTGTTGCGTGTATGAATCGAACCCACGACTTTAGGATCAGCAGACAGGGCCATTAACCACTAAACCATTGTTTAGGTGATAACGAAAATCTTGATTTATTCTATAATTACAATGAAAAAAATCACTGTACTAAGTTTAATGAAACATTGCGTAGTGTTAACTTGTTATTCAAGTCTACATGAAGGATGCTTTCAAATTCCAAAATTCTTTTTTTTCTACAAAATAGCAGTAAAGCTAATTTGAAGGTAAATTAAATGGTTAACAACAACAAAACTTAGACAGATTTATTTTAAATTGTTAAAAGTTAAAAAAACGATGCCACTATTTTATTTTTTGCGCTATATTGAAATAAAACAAAAACTGTTTACATTTGTACACATTTTAAGACAAAAAAAACCTCGTCTTTTGAAAGAAATAAAGACAAATGAATTGTTATAATATACTAAAAAGCAAAAGAATTGTTATAATAAATATAAGGACACAATAACAAACGAACGATTGAAAGTAATCTAATATATATTAATGAAACCACAGCCTAAGTAAAGTAATAAAATACCAAATATAGTTTGTGTCAACATTAAATTGAATAAATTTAGCTATTAAGAGTCCATACTATAATGTTAGTTATACCAGGTGTAGAACAAACAAAGCGTCGTGTACTGACTGCTGATTGGCTGGAACTATTAGACCAGTCTATTTCAAGGTCGGTCAGTGCGTGAGGTTTGAGTTACGAGCTATAGCGATTTGATTTAATCCCAATATATATATTTTGTAGTTACTATTGTATTATTTTGGTGTATTTTGTATCAAGCTGTACTTGTTTTTATTTTAATTTGATATATATTCAAGCACAAATAAGAAGATGTGTGGTTATTATAGTGTTCAATAACAATATTACAGAGGATCGAGTAACAAACTTGGTTTTATAATTGTAATGGCATTCCAACATCACTTACTAAAACTGCACTTAAAGTGGTCTATCTACTTCAAGGTCGCTGTTTGTTTGAGATAACATGGTTAAAGTTATAGACGAAAGCGATGAATAAACTATACTAGATTTATATAAAACAAAACATTATTTTTTTTGTAGTTTGGTGACTTTTATATGTATTATAATAATTTTGCTAAACAGAACTGGGTAGTTTGTTTTGAAAATCTCAGTAATAATTCGGCCATGCAATTCGATTAAGATCATTAATTAAATGTGCAATATTTTATTGCGTGAGCGCAGAATGTCTTAAATTGACAGTCATTTAATATATAGGGTAAGATTGAAATGTTCTTGTTATGTCTGTACTGTCGTATACTAAATTTGTGCGATTTAAACTTTTAGAAACATTGTAAGTAATGGACATATATGTACAAAAACTATAATGGTAATAATTGTAATCTTATTACCGGTTGTTATTCACTCAAATGGACATGTAATTATTTACGTATTGTATATCGTTATCAGCATTCTTTACACATTTGAGATTTATTTCTTGTGAGAACTCTGATCAGAATTTATACTAATATTATAAAGGGGAAATGTTTGTTTAAACGATAATTTTCGAAACTACTACAATTAAAAAATTCTTTCTGGTCAAGACAGGCAGGATCATGAGGAAGGTTATAGGTTATTTAGCATTTCGCTATTGTTCTTAGTTATTCTAATAATAAATAAAATAGTTCGTCCGTGGATGGAACCGCGAGCAACAGTTAGTATATCATAAATGGGCTAAATTAAAATACATACATAAAATACAATTCTTACATGTCTTCAAATATTATTTCTTTAAAAATATTTATCTTCAAGCCCGATCCTAACTGAAGAACATATTTATATATCACATATTTATAATAGAAATTGAAGTTATTCTTTTAAACTGATTGTAATAAAATATGATACTGCAAAAATATGTAACAATTGTATAGCATTGAGGCATGTTTAAATAATCTTTTAAAATCGCTTCCTCTCCCGCTCTCCGCCCACACTTGTACCACGCGGTAAATCAACCAGGAAACGCATATGTCCTTGTTTAGCGTCGAATATGCGCATAGCATTGCACATACGTTTAATTATCATTATTATTGTCCTTCTTTAGACTTCTATTTTATGGTCATACACCATTTCTGACGTATGTCGAATTGTTGATCGTGAGATTGTTATGTAATATTTATTGCTAAGTTCAGGGTAATATAATATTCATGAAAATATTACCTAGAAGTAAACAATGAGTTCGTTCCATCTCAATGCTTAAAGTTCAGATATGAAACTATGTTTAATACTCTAGTAATTGTTCTTTATAAAAAAAAGTCTAATTTTTTTGTCTACATTTCATTAATTTTATTTTATCGATATCGATATTAATATTTACACATCACAAATAGAAATAGTAATTTAAAATGTTGTAACAATTTTTTTTGTGGACTGTAACTAATACATTACATCAATGTTATGTTACAAGCGAAATCTGTTACAGGGACAGTCGCGAGCACAAGGTTACCATTCAAGTACATTTGCAGAAACAAGTCCTTTATTGGTGGCCGTTACTAGTGTTATTCATGTACCATCGCGCTCACAAATGTTAAGACATAAAAATAGCTAATAAAATCGATAATCGATACATTAACCCTTTTAATGTGTTTTATTCAAACATGAGACAATAAAATGTGTTAATGCTAACGACGTTTGTTAACGACGTGCTGAAATGAAATTTATTTCATGGCTTTAGTTAATTGTATTGAACTGTTTCACGATCAATTAAAGTGATAACTTAAATGTTTTATATAACGTTTTTAGAATATTTTCGATTTATAAAAATATTATTTATAATAATAACACACAAATATTTTATATAAGATACAGTCACGAACAAACATTTATGTTATAAACATCATATTGAACGAGCTTGACGATCCGGCTTACAGTCGTGCAGACAAATGTTAAGTGCAAGAAAGTGAAAGGAATCTTAACATCGCTTTATACTGAGATACAGTTGCATGAAGATATTCTTAAAACTTGACTTTACATCGTGAATGTACCGCGACATTCACAGGTACTACAGCGCAGACAAGTTACATTCGCTCAGGTACCGTCGCGTGGGTAAGTGGGTGTGATGTTGAACTCAAATCTGCGCCGGACGCGCTTCCGACGACCTCTCAGCTGATTGTAACATCTTTAACTTGTTGGTGGACAAATTCACCAGAGAACACAAACCTATAACGCTATTTTATATTTATATTAAAGGTATTTTAGTTTATTGAAGCTCGCACGTTCGTGTTCTTATTATGTAGTTAACATGCTAACACCATTATTAGCTAATGTGAATTGGAAATAGCACTCACAAAATTATATTTCTATGGTATGTTCTAGTAGCACCTAAAAAATTGTTTTAATATTTATTATGGACAAGACAATTAATTTTTAATTATTTTAAATTACGAACAATTAACATATTGACATTGTTTTGTAATCATCATTATTCTGTGTAACACTTAAGAATGTTTACTATTATTTTTATTATTAGATATAATTATATTAAAATGATCCGGTTTGTAAAAAAAAATCTTAAAAGGGTAATATTAGAAATACCTTACCTTAAACGCGGTAAGTAAAAATGTAATTAAGAATCCTAGTAGAAAGGTTATGCGCCTCTGGAATTCGATGCGAGCCATTTGAATGAGGAATTAGAATAAGATGGCAAAAAATATGAGCATTAGAAAGAGTGGAGCGGTCGATGTTAGAAAGGGAAAGAGGATCAGGGCGGCTCGTGATTGGCTGACCGCTTTTTATGCCTTAGTTCCCCTAATCTTCGTTTCGAACAACATCTGCTACGCTAATGTTTAATCGAAATAGCTCTTTAAATTTATTACCTTACGATCTAATTTTCGATTCTCGCCCGGACGTCTATAATTTTTTTATATCTAAACGGTCGATGCACGCAACTTGTTATTTCAATTTTTAATACATCTCCCATCGAATGGCTTCCTTTTAAGGTCACTGATGGGCCAGGTTCGATTTTTAAATTATAAATTATTCGTTTTTTGCTGATCGGTCATTGGTCGGCAGATGCCGCGTTAGTTTCTGCGTTGTTTAGTGTCTCGGTTGTATTTATTACTTACACAAGACTTATTATATATTATATCCTTGTAAGAAATAATGGCTTCAGTATCTGGTATTTAGAAATAAGGAGGTTTTATTTAAAATAAACCTTGGAGAGACATGTTTTAATCTATTTAAAACGACATTACAGACTCCGTAAATACTAAAAATTTATTTTAAGCAATATGGCGGAGCAAAAATAGTATAAATAAAAACAAGTTGTGTATGATTCCACATTAATTGATACATTATAATTATAAGGTCATAATTCGAATTTTTTTAATATGTAATATGCAGTATAAAAAAATTAATTATAGTTATTTTTTTAAAATCACAATATTAATAATATTACGGTAGAGGTTTACTTTTTGCAAATAAAAATATTTAAAAATTATGTGGAAATAACTGAGTATATCTTCTCCCGTTACATTCAGAGACGTCTGTCATTATAATTAAGAATATTTAGTTTCTTGTAATTATATCAAAAAATAAGTTATTTGGTAAAAAAGCCTTCTAAAGAAAAATCCTTTAAGTTGACTGAAATTAGCTTAACAAACAATAAGTTTACAAAACCTTTCATGTATTTTAGTTTTATTGTAATTTTAGGTATTGTAAATGTGTTTTTGTGAAGTCCCGCAATAATATATATTTTATTTGATTAAAAAAATATTAATGATTTTTAAAATAAGTATTACTTTATTTCAGGTTATATAAAAATGTTTCATTGTTCTTGTCTCATGAACAGATACATAAAAAACTAATACTTTAATATATGACAACTACTGTCTAATAATGACCTGTCAAAGTTTTTTTTTTTTAAATTAAGATTCCGACATCACCTCGTCACTATTTTAGCTTAAGTAGATAAATAATTTAGCAAAAGTAACATAAAATATTTAAATATTACCATAAAAAAATAAAAATAAAAAAAATAATCTAAATACTTAAATTCCAAATAAAAATATAAATTAATAAATAATTCCACAAAGTAGTATAGATTCTCACGGATCTCCATTCATCCGTGACTTCGGTGTTGCCATATTTGGAGTGTTTTTTTACCCTGAACTACGGGTTCTGGTCGGTTAACTGCATATAGACATATATATATAATATATCAATGATGTAATCATATATATATATTCTATACATGACTAATAATCTAATAAATTCTAGAACTCTATAGCTCAGCTCACCTATTCATAGAAGTGCAAAACAAAATTGTTTAAACTAGGCGCTGGTATTTAATAACCTAAAACATTAAAAATTATAAACAATGAGTCGAGCGCAGGTGCGCTTGCGTAAGCGGAAATACTTGTTTTAGGATTATTAGAAAAACTAGGCATTATCTTTTAAGGAAAATAATTATACCTATTATATAATAAATAAGTTGTTTATTGAATTAAAATCGATGTAGTTGACAACATGCATCCCAACAATACTGGCCGGTTGGTCAAACTATTCCAATATGGCGACCATTGGTAGCCGGAGGCTGGCGGGAAGTTCTCAAACTATCCTCATTGAAATTGTTATGTTATTTAGATTTGCATCGCTTTTGTGCTTTATTAAAAGATTCAGGTACACTTTGGATAATTAAATTCTATACATAACTTCCATTATATTAGATGTTTAAAATAATATATTAAATGAAGTATTCCTCTAATATATAACTCAAGTAAAATTACTTTTTAAACGGCACAATCACTAGTAATAACGAGAACCCGTAATTTAATAGTTCAACCATAGATAACTTATAATTTCACAATGGCAACACTACCTAATGACAGCTGAGAACGAATTCCAGCGAAAAATGGCCGCCACAAAATGACGCGTTTCGAATCTTTCAAATTTCATACAATTTCGAAATAAATAAACGACTCTTAATAATATGTTCATATTGTTTTATTTAGTTGTCTTTTATATATTTTTTTTTGTTAAATGGAGTGGATCAAACAATGTAACAAGTTCATTTTAACTACGCGGGACAAGTTTCTTTAGGGAAATACAATTCAACTGCACTTTTTACTCAATTAATGTTATTGTTTTACTATACTTATTAAAACAATACTTATTAAAATTTTAGTTTAATTTTAGTTTATTTTTTTATTATTACTATTATTGTTTTCTTTTCTTTTTTTATTTATAGACTTATAGTACAGATATATTAAATTGTTAGTGTTTTTATTGTTTAAGTGTGCACTTTCTGTCATATAAGTCAGTGATAAACCTCTGGCACATTATTTTTATATAATTATTACAAGCTGTGCGTAGCTGTCATCGGGGTTGAGATTTATCATGTGTCTAGTTATAATTATGTAATCTTAAATTTTAATTTTAATCCTGTAGTTATGTCTTATAAAAAAATTAATAAAATATAAAAAAAAATAATTAATGAATTGAATAGATGTGACTTCAATGTGAAAACACAAATATGTATATTAGATTATTTTGTATTTCTTCTGTCAACCTTAGAAAAATACGTTATGGAAAAACTGAAATTACAATTTTATTTTTAAAACTAGGTAAGGTTAGAGATCTTTCCATGTTTTACTGAATTATGTAAATAAACAATAAAATTAACACACACAGAGACACACGGACACATACTCACATGTGTATGTACAGAGACAGATAATTCAATATATTTCAAGTGTAATTCAATTTTGTCTTTGTGTACTCAAATCATATTTTTGTATGTTCAGATAAACTCTCGTATAATAATGTAATGGTTACTCAGCGATTAGAGGTCGAGGTCAACTTTCTACCTAAATAGAGAAATTACAAGCGAATAAGGAATAGAAAACCGCAGAGAACATTTTTGTTTAAGGTCTGTTACGAAGATACGACAGACAGATAAAATAATAATAATATACCAACATTTAAATATTTATAATATATTTATTTGATATAAATGGTAGTTTTAATATCTGTGGTAGTCACTAGACTAGCTCGTAAACAGGCTGGCTTGGTGGTACCTGAATCATACAGAGATATAGGAAAGTTATAATAACTGTTTCTTTAGATATTTTGTTAATATATTTATTTGATTTAAATGGTACTTTTTATATAATATGTAATCACCAGACTAGTTCGTAAACAGGCTGTCTTGGTGGTAACACCATCATACAGAGTAATAGGCAAAGTTATTATAGGTTTTCGGTGTCGTGAGAGACTTGTGTCCTACATTAATCTATACTCTCATATAAAATACAATATTCTCATTTATCCTCACATGAACAGCTCTTTATCTAATATAAAAACAATAGACCTATGTGCTATTTATACTTTTATGTACAAAACAATCATCGAATAAATTAATTTTAACTAATACTTTAAACAAACGTTATTTTCTATGCAATTTAACGACTAAAATAATTCGTAACCCTTACCTCACTGATTCAATCTAGAACATTCGAGAGATAAAAACAAAACAATGTCAAACAAAAAGCATCAGAAGGACACACGTTGTTTGTAATGTATTCGTAACATAAAGTTAGTAATCATATTATTATCAAACATCACAAGGTCACACACACAGGCGTAGGGTATCGCGTTACGCACACAAGCTTGACCCTGGCACACTATTGCAATACATGCATCTAGTTTTAAGTATTTAAATATTATATACAACAGTAATCTTATGGGTTTCTTTTATTTTATAATGTTTCGTAGAATTGAGAGGAAAATATTATAATAAATAAAAGGAAGGAAACCAAAATCATAATTAGTTCTAGTTAGTAATTAATAGTAACTTAGGTAATATATTTACATATTTTTTAATATTCTAATGTTCTAGAAAAGAGTCATTTGCGTACTTACATTGAAACATTTTTGGATGCGAAATTCTAAACATTGTCAAACGACGCCATTTTTATGTCCTTTAATATTATAATAAAATTATATATTCTTTTAATATTATTTCTTTACCCAAATATACCTATTATAATATAATACGAGTTAATCATCAACTCGTCATCCTGTGGTTTATAAGTAACGCCCAATGACAACCACAATTTAATACTATTGGTCAAAAATGATACCGGAAGTCATGTGCACAGCTGTGATAATTATTTAAATGAACAGTTCATAAAAGTTCCTTTACTTATTTAATATCAGGGACGTTTCAGAATAATACTCCAATAAAAAACATGTATATATTAATATATGAAATTGTATTTATTTTCATAAAACATAAATAAAGTCAGTACAGTATCTTTATTATGTCGGACGTATTTGTAAATTGCATTGACCTTGAAGCGTTCTAATCCTAAATGGCCATGTTTGTGTCCAACTCGCCAACCTTGCACCAAATCATTAATTCAAAGACTCATTTTAAAGTGATATTAAGTAACTAAACCAACAAATCATTTCAAACGCTCAAACTATTAACGACGCCCATTTTATCATACGAAAACCGACCAATGCCATGTCAAGTTAGATACAAATTATATAATTACACACTAAATACATCTTTATCACAAATCATTACGGTTTAGAGTTCAATAGCAAAAAAACATAAACGTCATCTATGTCAATGTGTGTGTGACAAACACAGTGAATGAACGCACACGTCCAAAGTGTCACGAAATCCAGCCTGTTTCTAGGTTAGAACATGCGCAGGCGCATTCAAGGTGACCATGATTTGTTTTACTAATGGAAAATATTTATCTTTTCATATTTTTTATAGGTAAATAATAATTATTATTTTAAATTTCTGTAACACTTAAGGAACGAGATTTAGAGGTCCCTTTTACTTTAATAAATAAAATAATACTTTTAATATACTTAAGGGATACGTAACAACAACAATAAATTTTAAGACTATTTTTTTAAGCACATACTACTACGGTAAATTTAGATTAATTTTTCGAAGGGTAGGAGAAGAAATAGCAAGAAACTCCATATAAATATTATTTACAAAACCATCAAATCATTTTCACCCTAGCGACCTTGCAGACCAGCGATTCACTATTTATTTGATAGGAACCTGTTTGCTTTCCACCAGCTCTGTTACAAACGTAAATTTATATATATATACTTGAAATACCTTAGATGATTATAATCTAAAGATGTCATATTTATTTTGTTTATTCGTTTTACAACTTATTAAATATAAGTAACGAGTATGTAATTTACATATTTATAAAACAATACATGCCAGAATAAATAACATCGTTACTGGCGTAAGTTGGACTTGACATATGTTATTTGTTCTAAATTTAAATGCAAATATCTATTATTTAAAACAAAATGGCCGGCTGTCATTATCACCGGGTTTTTTCGATAGAAGGAATACTTATAACTATATTAAAACAACTATATAAAAACTTTAAAATATATTAAATGGATACATACTTCCAAGGAACTATAATTGATGTTCGAATTTTAAATTATACAAATTTATATTTAAAACAAAATGGCCGGCTGTCATTATTGTCGGGTTTTTTCGATAGAAGGAAAATGAAATGAGCTATAAGTTCATTTTACAAAAAATATTAGGTAGATATATACTTCCGAGAATCTATGAACATAGAATATTTAAAGGTAAATAAATTAAATGTAGGTACGATGACGCGCTCGAAATTACAAACTAGAAATATTTAAAACAATATAAAATTTTATAAGCAATTATTTTCGGACGCAATACTTTTTAACGATTATAATGTGATAACAAAAAATTTACATAGTCTTCAGTTATTTTTAAATTTAAATTTAGAACTCGTTCTTCAAGGTAATAACATTAAGTAATTCTTAGACACCAGCTGTTCTAAAGTTCAAATGCTAATGTAATGTCAATTGTGTTTTTTTTGCTTGTTGTCGACAATTAGCAGCCATTAATCATTTCCACTGGTCAGATAGCTCGTTAGACCGAGGACACTCCAAATCATTCAATGTCACTAAAGAATCCATCCATTTGAATTTAAATTATATTTTTTACAATTCCAAACAAATATGAATTCAGAACAAATTTAAATTACGAACTAATTTTAATGCTTTTACTTTGTTGCGTTAACATTTGTTTTATTTAAAATTCTTTTTTTAATTTTGCAAGGACATATTTAAATTAAGAACGAAAATTTATTGTAAATAATTATGTAATAATATTATAAACGTGGATGTGTTCACTTATTTTATCCTATTTTCAAACAGATTATTAATTTGGAATTGTTTGGTAAACATTTTAATTTAGAACGAAAATTTTATTATTTGTAGATATGTAAATATTGTAAGTAGATGGGTTTTTTTGTTCTATTTTCAAATAGGTTATGTATTTGGATTTGTTTGAATTTAAATTTAGAACACATTTGAATTAAGAATAGAATTGAATTCGTTTATAATAGGAGTATTATATAATATGAAGTATGAAATTACAGACGGTGATATTATACTAATATAATATTAAGGTAAGGTATCTCGTCTCGTTTTACTTTACAATGTCTAACAAATCGTCCGGAAACGAATTATTCAATAGATACAAACAAATAAAAACTGAAATATATTAGAATTTAAAAGCATAGAATCCCGTCGCGTTAATAGTTTTACAATAAAAAGATAGTAATTTAAGTTATTCACTCATGAAGAATATTACAAAAGAATTTATTACTTAGTACACTTTTGGGAAATATATATATGACTTAAAAATCTTTGTATATTTTGTATGTTAATTTAAATTTCTTTAAGATTTTTAGGATTAAAATGATTTAAGGACACAGGAATATTTTAAGAGTCTTTTCTTATTATACAACTGACATAGAACTATAAAAATAGTCAGGAATTTCAGCTAGTATGTATTAATATCTCGGATTTAACTTATTGCTCAAATAGTTCTTTTATCTGAACGTGTTTCCGGCAGCTGTTGTAATTAATATTTGTAATAATATTGCAATATTACATAAATATTACTCTCATTAGGATGTTAATTAATGAATTTGTACTGAAAAATGTAAACTGGTTGCCATTTTGTGTGTTTTGGCTGTTTTTTAACATTTTTATTATATTTAATTTAGCTTGTTATATTTTTTCCATGGTTATATATTTTTATTGTATTGTTTTGCTTTAACTATTGTTTACTTAATTATTATATACAGAGTGTGTTTAAAATTTGTTCTTTTGTTATAATGATTTAATTTAACGTATATTCAGAGTAATATACTAATTTAAAAAGCTATGACAAGGGCAATAAAATTTTCTAAAATATTGTTTTTATATAAATTTACTTATTTAAATACAAAACAATATAACATTTTTAATAATAACAAAAAAATAACTGAAAATCTTCATTTAATTTTTTTTTTGATAATATAAAGTATGTTATTAAAAAGCCCCTTACAAATGATGTTTTTAATTAAATTTGTCATTTGAAATGGAGTGCTTCAAGTAAGAGTATGTACTTACAATTTGAAGTAACTGTATGTTTATTACAAGTGCCAGCTGAAATCTCATAAACTATTTCATATGAATTTAAAAAGAAGTTTTATTTCCTGAAACACTACAGATGAGGTAAATGAATTATAAACCAAATCAAATTATTATAATAATATTATATATAAATACCCGGCTGTACTCGTGAAAATATTATTCATATTTAAACCCATTCAAGGTTCTTATTCATGAGATATGAACACGCGGGAATCACGGCGTGAACTTGAAATCCCGATATCAAATTACACAGTCGAATAATTATATATTATAACAAATAAATTATTTTAAAAAACCAGCCTGTATATATAATATTAAATCAACAACAAAAGAACCATTAAATATAAAAACCTATTATATAAATAATATTTATTAATAAAAACTACATTGAACATAAAGCATTCATTGTTATAATGTCACTAAAATAAATTCAAAGTCATTTCCAATGCCGCCATTTCGTTTTATCATTGTCATAGACAATCTTCCGTCATTTAATTAATCTTAATATTTGCAGTTTAAGGATATTCTATCTAATATTCTGAACAAGTACGATGGAGGTTGTTCCGGGATTTGAGGAAGAATTTTAAAATACGTTATTTATATAGAATAATATATTTTTATTATCATTATGATTATTGGACCAATAAATTAAGATACAGATATGATAAGTACACATTGTACTTGTATTGTATATTTGTACATCTTTTAAGCCGTTTAATAATGTTTTTACAATTGTCTTCACTAAATAATGGCAATAAAACTATGATATGCTTATTAATATACGAACTCGTCTTCACAATTATTAAAAATATATTTTAAAAATTTTTTAGTTGTCAAAGATGTTAAAGAAAAATCGTTGCTGTATTCTCTTTGAACTTTATTGTAAAATAAAAAAAAAACAATGTGAAAATTTCAAAAAAAGAACGAGGTTCTTTATAGTGTCCCCAAAAGTCAACATAATGCGGGAAGTCGATGCAAACCGTTTGAGCCGTTATCTAACCGTGAAAAAATACCCATCCCGCCCACCGCGCCTCTCGCTTACGGTATTTCGATCGTGCGAAAGAGACAGGTAGCACCATTCGCTAGTCATAAAAGGGACAAACATATTTTTGTTCGTTCTTAGTTTGGCCTAAATGCAAGGTTTTATTATATTAATTGCTTCTAACTCGACCTTTGAAAGACAATTAAACACTAACAAGTTGAAAATTGTGTGAATATTTCTTTATGGTTATAAATTATACGAAAATTGTTTTATTAAAAACAATTCAAACGTAAAATACTTTGGAGGTAAGAACAAAACATTGTTTTAAGAATATATTTATAAAAATAATGTAAATATATATAGACTCCATTTTTGTCAGTGCACTGAGTCCTTTCAACGCCATCTATCGGTGAACATGTGGTGTAGTAATTAGCATGCCGTATTACCCACTTGTAACGGTTCACTGGTTCAAATCCCGGGCTAGGCAAGCGTGTTTAAGTTTATAAACGTGCTAAATGATTGCTTTTTAGTGTATTGGTTCGGTTCAAAACACCTTTTATGCAGGAATCGTTACAAAGTTACTATATCTGTGGGTAGTTGAGGAATTTACTAAATATGGAGTTATAAAAAATAATATATTCATATGTTCATATATAAATTTTAAATAATTTCCATGAATAATCATAAAAGGAAAACCTACTTCTTCAATATCATTAAATAAAAACTAAAAAATAAATTTAAGTTATATTATATAAGCATTAAATTAAAAGTAATTTTAATTTTTTAGTTTTCTTGACTCTACAGAAATGTCACTAATAAAAATTAAACTGACTGACTCTACATGACTCTACATATATGTTGGTATATGTTGTATATTTTAAGTAAAATATCATCCAAATTTTTCGTTTTCATTTGACTCTATAAAAATCTCATTAATATAAAAGATTAAACTTAAATACAACAAACTGACTTTACATATATGTTAGTATATGTATATATGTATGTAAGTATATGTAAGTCAAAGTAATAAAAGTAAATCTCAATAAAACGATAAAACAGTAACCTTGGCACATCCAATTAGAGCGCACTGCTTCAGGATTAGCGTATCTCTCCAAATTATCTTTGGACGCCATTTTGTTTTTATCAAAGTGATTATTAGCTGTTATCTATGTGTTTATAACTTTGAAGGTTGGTAGTGGGAGGAATTTATTTATAAGTTTTGGTATATTTCAATGTTGGTAATATTGTTTTGGTATCGAGTCTCTAATAATATTTAAATTTTCTTGATAGATGATTTCTGTTATATGTAAATATCCATATGTTCTAGAAGTTCACGGCGCGATTCCGTCACGATGAGCTCATGAATAAGAACCTCGTATGGATTCTTAACTAGGAGAGCATATTCCGATAGTAGTTATAATTGTATATATCTGCCTATAACAGATATATATAAAAGTAAAATAATATTTTTTCATTTGCAAGTTACATTTTAACAGTATTGTATATAAAAAAAACTCCCTGAAATAATGAATATGGTGGGTTAATTAACCAAAAATATATTTTCTATTTTTATATATATTATTAATATTGTACTTAAGATATTTTTTGATATTTTTTTTTTACAAATATAAATACTAATTAATAATAATTTAATATAGTGTGGTCTTAATATATAGTCTTAAAGCTATCCAGTCGCAGTAACTCTATACAAGCCCTACTAGCAGAGACCTAGGTCATTGAAAGATCTTGAAGGTCTCTTGATACTGAGGTCACGGTATCTAGGACCTGTACTTAAATATCATATTATACTAATAATAGTTTGAATTTTGTTTCTATAAAATCAAGCAGTATTTAGATTTACGATATTTATATTAATATAACTATTACATGAAAAATAGTTCAACCAGTCGATCCCGGTAAAACCGAAAAATTGTTCCGAAAAGTTTGAACACGATTGGTCAATTCATTAACCTTACCTTCCAACTTTGAACCTTCATAACTTGTGATCAACAAGTCGACCAAACCTAAGACTAATTTTTTCGTACTCAGTCAGTCAAGAACTGTCAGTAGGATGACTTTCATGAAGTTCATGATGAGTCAGGGGTATAAGTATAGACTTGATATGATTTTTATCATAAATCAATGGAAGAACGAAAAATATTATTATTTATTAAAACAGTGATACCGTGAAGTACAAACAGACAAACTCAAATGCAGCAACTAGTTTATTAACAAAATAATAATTTAATTAACAACTTGATATAATTTTCTATTCGAAAGTACGAGGAATTAGAGCATGTACTGTCGCGGACACAAACTGAGGGCGTTTCAACGGTATATGTGTTTGTAAAGAGTTCTGTCTAAAACTAACAATTTTAAATAATAAAATGATTTAAAATGCGACGAATTTTTTGTAATTTATTTTATTAATATAATTAAACTATGTCGTATATAATGTCATCTCATTGAAAGCCAGGGATCTGTCACAATAACCTACATACAAACATACGTATGTGTGAATGTATATGTAATTAAAAATTAATTCAATTTGTTGCAATTGAATAATATTATTTAAGCAAGTGCAATATTGCATTTTAATGCTAAATTACGAATTGTGCAACCTTGTGCGACCTGTAATCAGAGAACCAGCTATCTTATCAGCAAACACCACGGGGTGAAGAGAAACTCCGATACCATATAACTATTATATAAATATATTGAATTTAAATGCAATTAATATATATAGTATAAGAATGAATTGCTTTTTATGAAATGATAATTGCTTAGTAAAAATAAATTGTATTTGAATTTAATTGATTTATTACATTTTATGAGTTAAGTCTTGTGTTTAAAGAAGAGTTCAAAAAAGTGTTTAGTAGTATTGTAGTATTTTGTAGTCAGATATTTCACGCTCAAGAAACAAACTCCCTACTCACAAAATATTTGTCAACCGTAGATCTCATTCACTGTTTTGTCACTTTCTCACTAATTATGCCATAGATATGACAATGAAAAAACAGAGAGTTTATTAAATTGGGTACCAATATTTTTATTGGTGAGGGGACATGAGTTTTTATATTTATAAATATATTTCATATGAAAGTGTTTAATTTATACATGGCTTTGATTATCCTACTGAAAATAATGTATATTTCGATTTCATTTATAAAAAATTTAAAAAAAGATAAAAAATATTTTGCAATTTTTTTATTTATTCAGAATTGCATAATTGTAATAATCATAGTCTCCTCAGCATACATATGGAATGCAATTTTGGTTCAAACGAAAGTAATGCACTTGAACACCAACAGCGATAAGATACTAAGCTGTAATCTATATGATATACACTACATAGCTATTATATATTTTTATATTTGTTACATACATTAACACTATCTGATATATGTTTAAATGGAAACAAATAAAAATTTATACATCTATACTAATATTATAGAGCGGCAGTGTTTCTTTGATTATAATCTACAAAACTGTCTTGTGGATTTGAAATATTCTTTCTATTTATGACAGACAGAGATTACGCTACTGCCAGTAAAAAATCCTAATAGTAAAAAAAATTCTTCGTCCTCTAATGGAGCCGCGAGTAACAACTAGTTATTTTAAAATGTATATAAATCCCAGAATATTTTCAAAACATTATGTAAAATAAAATCTCAATTTCCATTTTAAAACCTCCATACAACATTACCGAAACAAATAAACTGACAGACACAAAACGACAACGAATGAATTTCATTTATGTGTGGGATGTAAGGAACTTGTACACTGTAAGATATAATATTATTATTTAAAAGCTAATTAAAGATTAAAATGATTACTATTATATATTATCTGGCTTTACTCACGTTTTTACTATCGGAATTTACCCGACTAGTTTCGAACCCATTCAGGTTCCTTATTCATGAGATGAGCATGGCGAAACCACAGCGTGAACTCTAGTTCGCAAATTAACATAGTAATAACATGAGTAAAGCTAAAAAATACTATATAATAGTAATAATGAATCACGAAAGTTTGCATACAAAAAATTAAATTATTAATTGAACATGTCATTAGTAAATCAGTTCTCGTTGTTTAGGATTACTTAGTTTTCTTGTTTCTAGGTCTTTGTAGGTTGTATGTTAAAGGGTTTCCTGTAGGGCTTCGTCTACTGAAACGCAAATTCTTTCAGACATACCTTTATTTATATATTTACTTAATTAGTGATGTTTTTATAATTTATCGATAAATTTTCTTCTTCTGGTAATATTTAATTTGTCATTTATTAACACAAAAAAAACAAACAAAAACTATTTTTTTTTATATTTCTTATTATTATTTTTTTAGTTAAGTTATATTAAGAAACGTTAAATTATAATCAAATTATAATAAAATATAATTGGTCTTTATAATACATTTATTTTTGATGTTATATCTTTCAATGGAGACAGTCCTGGGTCCGTGAACCAGACACTGGGTAAGTAGGTCAGGTCCATTTCGGCAATAAAGAACAATCAGGCATTCTCACTTTTTATTCATTTATTCATTTAATCAATTTAGAATTTAAAATTTAGGAAGAAATTCTTGTTGAAATTTTAATATTATTTCAATGTTATTATTGTCAAGGTTATAATAAAAAAATAATAATTAAAAGATTTTTTTTTTTTAATAATTGCATTATTGTATTATAATTCAACACAATCTCGATAAATTGAAGTTTAAATTGCATTCTGTTAAACCGTTAAAATAAGTTGTTGAGGAAATTTTTGTTTTACAATTTTCAGCAAACTTTGCAAAGTAACACTTATAAGGAAAAACTAGAAAAACTGTCTGCGGTGAAAATGAAGTTTCTTAAAACTAAAAGTCGGACCTACGAAATTACTTCTCGGACAGTGCAATAAAACTCTCTTACGTGCGGTCGCTGTTTCAGCGAGGATATAATATTATTATATTGTTATAATAATAATGCTTTTTAACTTTATGATTCAGGAAGTTATTGAACACCGATTTTAGAAATGTTTTTTTTTTACATTTTGAAGTTCTGAGTAATTCTAAACACTTTTAAAACATGTTTGTGTGTGTGTTTGTGCGTTTTTTTTGGCTGTTATTTTTGCAATTTGATTATGTTATTGACGTCGCTCTGATATTAATCGATCCCTATTCACGTAACTTAAGGGCTGACTAGTTTTCATCAAAATTGACATAGGTTTTTTTATATATTTAAATAACATGTGTTTATTATTTATAAAACACATAAAAGACATTTTTTGTAATTCGTTATATTCTTGTTTTATTTAATTTATATAATTAAGAGAAATATTAAATAAGAATTGATATATAATTATAAAATATACTTTATTTTTCTAATATAAATATATTTAATGTTTCATCTCCGCCAGCAGTGCGGCCGTATCCCGTGGGAGAGGCAGGGGGTGGGAGTGGGTGGGAGAGGGGGGGACCTAATTGGGTCTTTTTCTTGCTTCTTTCCCCCTTTTGTTTTGCAAAGTGACTCCTTTCTTGTCTCGGCACAATCGATTGGAGACCCTTTTTTTAATTTTCTTTAATATTGCGGTTTATTGCGTTCTCCTGATTTGGGATCATATTGGTTTTTTTTAAATTAATTAATATTTTATATTTATTATATGTATTACTGAATTATTAAGATAATGAAGCTATGAAACAAAAATTATAATATTTATTTATCATAATTACTTGGTAAAATGGGATTATAAATATTTAATTTAGAAAAATATCAAAAACAACTTTATAACAAACAAATTAAAATTATTTTTATTAATTTAATTTAAAAAAAAAAGTATGAACTAGTAATCTAAGTCTGTTATTTGTTAAAGCAGCCCTTACACTAACACACTACACACTATTTAGAACACATAATCAGTGTGTTAAAAACTAATAGTAAACACTAAACGCTAGCTCAAGGAGAATACTACTAAGAAAAAACTGTTAGTGCTAATTGTTATATAATTTTTATATTGTATTATGTTACTACTAAAAATATATTTTTACGTATCATTACCAAATATTGTTTGAACTTTTAGTATACAAAGAAAAGCCTTCAATACTGGTTACTCACAAGACAACTCCTCATTCAAATCATCTTTTAAATATGAATATAACAATATGTTATTAATATAACTAGGTCCACGCAAGCGGGGTTAGCCTCACGACGCAGAGCGCGCGAAACGAAAACGTTCTATATGTTAACTGTATGGGACACATTTTATCAATTATCTCGAAAAGTACAATTATGATTCGGCTGATTTTCAATCCAGACCGAGTTTTGCTCATTATGCGCATGTGTGCAAAATTTTGTGCGTGAAGCTCGTAAATTGAGGGAGGAGTAAGGTAACAAAGAGTTGAAAATTTGGGTAGTAAAGAGCTTCGCTTCGCTCAGTTCAATTAGGTCCACGCAAGCGGGGTTAGCCTCGCGACGCAGCGCGCGCGAAACAAAAACGTTCTATATGTTTACTATATGGCACACATTTTATGAATTATCTCGAAAACTATAATTAAGGTTCGGCTGATTTTCAATCCAGACCGGGTTTTGCTCATTATGCGCATGTGTGCAAAATTTCGTGCGGGTAGCTCGTAAATTGAGGGAGGAGTAAGGTAACAAAGAGTTGAAAATTTGGGTATAGCTCAATAATTTAATGAAATATTTCTATTAAATAGAAACATTAGAACAACATAACCTTAAAATATTATTTTTTTATATAAAATATTTGTAAAAAAAAAAAAAACAAATATGGCGCTGAATATTCGTTCCAAATATAAAAAAAAAATCTACTTAATCCGCTCGTAGGCTGAGAGGACACGTACGACCAAAATTTCAGAATGCCTCAAATTTAAATATTATTTGTTTTTATTTAACAGCTCTAGTTATACTGGTTATTCTAATAAATATAATCTATTAAATAGACAAGTTGACGCGCGAGTGACTCGCATGCAAGCTGCTACTGGCCAGCTGTTGTCAATACATTAATTAAAAAAAAAACATTACGTAACATGTCATTTAGTATTTCAAAGCGTAATCAGTGAACAACATCGATGATTCAAAGAGTTTTCTTTTAAACATAAATATCACTGATATTATATTATTTCTTCGCTACCTTTGTTCGTCCCCCTCTCATTAGCGAATGTAGATACAGTTTAGACAATACGGTAATGAAGGGTTGAACGGTAAATGATTCGAAATTTAAATTCTCTTTTTCTATGACAAGTACGATTGAAAATGTTCCAATTTTAAATTTATGAATGGTTTTTACTGATTGTCTATTTGTGCTTCCATTTTTAAAACCATTTTTATAGCTGATTGAGTTAAAACAATGGCTTGTGGATAGGATAAATGATACTAAATAAAAAAATATATATCGGTTGAAAAAGTGTCTAATTTTGAAATATTTTTTTTTGTTGTGTGGATATTGTTATTTCATTAGTTCTATTTATAAAGGATAAAATAAGCTTAATCTGTTTTTTTTAATTAAAACTTATTACTTAAAAAATTTTTTTGAAAATTACTAATATCGAAAATAAGTCACAGTATTAATAATATATTTTCCATAGAAAATAAGTTAAAGACTAATAACATAGAAACATATGTTAGTGTGCGTGCACACACACAAGTACTAAATACGTTATCTATGTGATAGGACACCCTAGCAATTTTTCGCCTAGGTCCCGTCTAGGTTTGTAACGAGCCTAGGGAATAGGGTGCCTAGATAATGTAGAGACAACAAAAATATTTTTTTAATTTTTTTTTTCTGAAGCAGAGTTTTAAATCATCATTAAACATTAAATCATCTACATAAAAATTTAAAAAATATATACATACAATGTTCTTCAGTGAAATAAAAAAAATAAAGTCAGTTAATTAAATCAGCGCGTGAGTTGATTCAAGTTGTATGTGATAAAGAATATGCAAAATAAAAAAAAGTTATGTAATTAAAAAAAACAATAATTGCTATGTTTTTCTGCTGTCTATATTAAAACCGAACCCTCTCCAACGATTTGTTTTAGAGGTCATCGCCCTCATTCCGTCCCGCTCGCACGTCACGCGGCACGCATCCTGCGTCCCTCTTACACAATGGGGAAACGCCTACGGTGAGACCTTTGATTTTTTTAAACAACCGGAACTTAGGTTTTCGGAGACATTTTGTTTTTAATAATATGAATTTATAAATTAATTATTGAAGGGTTGATTTGCATATTCGAATTTATTTTATTGTGGGTAGTTATGGTTTTCAATATTTTTTTTCAGTAATTAATTATAGTTGATATATATGATGTGTCTGTGCTTTCTTTTTGTAAACTAAATTAAAAAAAAACTTAGATATTTTTTTTTTGTCTGAAAAAAATTTTCATTTTTATGAGCCAACATAGATATTGATAATATTATAATAAAACTCCGTTATTTTATTTCATATAAAGTTATACTTTCCAATAATAATCATAATTAATAAAAAAATCAACTAATATGAGATATAAAACAACGTAACGTATGTAATATTAAGAGTAAACCTACCTAGTAATTAATAAATATATGATTTTTTTTTCTTTATTACAAACGTCCCAGTGACTATTCACCATTAAGACATTGCATACATATTAGTACACAAAATATGACACATATATCTTTAAAAAATATATAAAATTCCGTATGAAAACATATGAATAATCGTTTATTTTAGGAAACCTAGTGCTGGGCTGTGTATGATCGTTCATACTAAGGCTTCAAAATATATTGGCTAATTTAACTTTATGAATTACTTATTAGTATGCAGTAAGCCTAATTAATATATTTCACGGTGTATTAACTAACTCAATATTTATTCGATTAAAATAATTAATTAGAAAGAAAAAAAAACACCGAGTTTAAGACCAAAACATTTTTTAAACATTAACTTAAGGCGCAATCCATACTGTATATATTATTTTATAAAGGATTGACGTAGGTCAGTGACCCGGCCATTCATTCCAATTTCAAACTTGGAATTCCGCGTGAAGAAGCTACGCACACATACACACACACTATTGAACACTAATTTGTATTTGTATTTATGTGGGCCACGCACACATGTGTAATTATATGGGTCGAGTCACAAATACAAAGCATGTTTTATGACTTGTTTTATGTACCCGTTTACACAAACACTATCAACTAAATGATTTTTAAGTAATATTTCAAGCAATAAATAAGTAACTTTATATTATTATCCAGATCATAACATTATTAATAATAATAAATTCAAATTTCAACTGTGTTCAATACAAATAAAATAAGGTCTATGTATTTACATTTCATTCATTTTTAATTTATGACTCCACGTAACACAACAAAGAACCAATTCAAGATTAGTAACTGGATATTTTGATAACTTGCAGGCGATTTTAATCTTTATTGTATTTACTGAAAGATGATATCTCCACAGCTGGCTTCCTTAGATATTATTTATTTGAAAACAAACGTTCCCGCCTTAATAAATAGTCTAAACCATTTGAATTTAGAACGTGTAATAAGTAACAAACAAAAAGCAGTAAAGAAGGGTCTAATACATTTGAATTTAGAACGTGCAAAAAAGTGAAAAGGAAACAAATCGAATGTCTCAATACGCACGCACACATCTAAGAACTCCACACAGACGCAACGTGCGTCAGCTTGGGGTAGGTCCGGGACGAATTGGGGGCCGACGAATGTTGGGTTAGGTCAGGAACAATGTAGTAGGGGAACGCAGAATTGGCCTGTGGGACTTTTTATTCTTTGTTTTCTAACCCTTTATTTAGCCTATTTATATATTTATAGATAAATAGTACTCGGTTCTTTTGTTAGAATAAAATTATATAACGAGGCATTGTATAAGCACGACCGCAACGCTAATCATGACATTCTGATGACTCATAATAGTGGTTTGCAATGTCAATAGCATTTTGTAAAACGGTGACTTGTTGCAAACTGCACTTATAACCGAACCGTAAGTGAACCGAAGTTATTAAACTTTAAAGTTTAATATGCGCATGTGAATGCCTATTTCTAATTGCAATGTAGCTGAGACCACAGACTTCCAACTGAGATCTCAATTTAGCAATCACGAAGTTTACTTGGTCGACCAACTTAAATAGGCCAAGTCAACTATTAGAGAAATCCTATTCAGTAAGTAGCAATTTGTTCTCATGTGTACAAATTATATCGACGAGACTCATGGAGTAATTAATATTTGACTTCGGTACTAACTGTTGTTGGTGTTCCGAAGGAAGTCTTTAAGTATTATAATGTCTGATGATTTTATTTTCAGTTCATATTTGGATGTTGACTTCTTTACGTTTATAGCGGTACAGTGTAAAAACTAGCTATTACCAGTTTGCATCGGTGTAAACGGAACAAGGTTGAACCTCAAAGCGTTAGCTGGCATTGGTGGAAGATTAATGGCTCAAGAGACCAGCTTGAAACCGATCGTCGGTTATGATAATTAAGTCACTTAATTCATATAAAATTAAAACAAAAATGTATGGATATAAATTGATATTTCTTCTATGCTCTTAAAATGAATTTGCTCCACAGTTTCAGATTATCTGTAATCTAAATAAACGGTACGTAAAGAAGTCAAGCCGGTTAATAAAAAAACACTGACATCATATCCCTATTCCCACATAGGCTCGGGTATCGACTGATGCGATCGAGTGAACGATCTTTCGGATCTACAAAAAAAAAAAAACTTCCAACGGCCAATGTACGACGAGAGCAGTACGCGGTGCGACTGCGTTAGCTCGCAAAAAACTCGGGGTTATCGACCTCGCCGCGTGTCCTTCGAGCTTACGTTTATGTGTAAGTGCGTACAGATGCACTTTGCATGTGTGCGTGGATGCCTTCGAGTGCGTTAACTCGTACGCAAAAAATGCGTTTGTGCGTGTGTGAGTTACGCATCTCTTAATTTTGTCATTACATTGTGGACAAAATTGCATTGGACTGTGATTTTTTGCTTCTATTTTTGAAATTGTAGCAGAACTTAATGATGCTTTTAGACATGCTTCATAATTTCGTCGTCGCTGTCTTAAAAACTTACGTTTCATGTTTTATACCTTTTTATATTTATAACTCTGTTTTTTATTACACTGTATATCATTATAAATATATCAATGTTCGTTTTGAGTGACCTATGAAATGAAATTATTAATTAGATATTTCATTTTTTTTTTCAATATTTATTTGTTTGGTCAATTCGTTTGCCGTCGGCTTCTGAACTTTTTTAATAGACTTCTTACTTTAAACTTTCATTAAGCACACTTACTAACAAAATGACAAGATATTGCTTATATTTAAATAATTATTATAAAATATAAACAAAAATATTGATTTTTAGAGGATATTAATGGTTCTGATATTTCAGAACTGATTAAATATTTTTAATTCTTCCCAAAAATTGATTTAGTTTTTATGTTGTACCGTTTAGATTTGATTTTATCTTACATTAAAAATATTTGTATATTAATTACTATCTGAAAAAAAACCGATATATTATAACTAATATATTCAAAGAATGATTTTGTATTAAATAATAATATTTAAAAAGTTCAAAATTTGAAATCATTCCATTGTTAAAAGCGCGTCAATTAGGATAAAGGCCGGCGCACACTGAGCAAACATAGCAAGTAAATAAAGGTGGACACACAGTGTGTGATATGGGCGCGGTTGATGTACTAGCTTTAGATATTGCTTTAAACGCTTTAAATATAAAATAAGTTTCATAACACATATTAAAGAATAGCTTTTACTGTTCCATCTGCAAAGTAAAGATTTGATTGACCATAGTTTTCCTCATGAACCTGCTTAACATAACCAGAAAGAAAAAATCCAATAGTTTCCAAGATTAGCGCGTTTAATCAATAAAAAAAATAAACAAACTCCTCAACTTTATAATATTAGTATAGATAACAATTTTAATGTAATCAATTATTAGTTTTTGAAGGTTCTTTTAAAAGCTTAAATGTAATTTAAATATCAAAAGCAGCATCTTATAGGATTTAAACGAGACCTTCTAATTTATTTTAATTACCCAATGATGATAAAAGCTGTGACCACGCACCATAGAACAATTGGTTACGACAAGCTCATTATAAAAACTAGGTACAATTACTTATAATGTTTGTTTTGATGGGATATTTATGTAAATGTAAATATTTAATTTCAATTAACTTCGGTTTTCTAGACATTTTATTGAAAACAGGAAAACCTTGATCGTGCCATGTCCGTGTCGTTTTAACTTTAATAAACGGCCATTGTTTGTTATACGTAATACTTGTGAATATTATGTGATTAATTTATACATGTACATACATATATATATATGATATATATGGGTTTTAAGAATCTGCATACAAATGTATCAATAATTTTAAAATACTTCGTCTTTTAACTAATAAAAATTTAATATTAATATTTATTATATTTATATATGTGTATATGTATATTTAATTACAATTTTTTTTTAACTTTTTTTTATTCATGATACTTCTACCTCTCTCAACTGTATGCACATACTAATTTGACATCTGATATTTGGGACTTTCTTTATTTATACGTATATTTAAAACTTAACTAATAAAGTAGTTTACATTATTTTCTGTTTGTTAAACTTGAAAGGTATTTTCTAACCGCGTTAAGTTTCTGACTTTATCTAAGTTTTAAGAAATAAAATTTATGTCGTCAGGACCACGCCCGTAACTGGACCCAATTTAATCAGAGTAAAAGTGTTCAGTGTGCGACGCGCCTTAACATTTGCGCGCGAAGAAATTGGCGGGTATAATATTGACAGATAAAAATACTGCTCACTCTTTTAAGGTGTAGTTTGTATCTATTGTGCCAGAGGTTTATTTCTTAAAATTATATATTTAAATCGTTTGATTCAATAAAACCTCATTGAACCAGATGTGTATAATTTCGATAAAGTGCATAATATTATGCATGTATTGGTTGAACTGTACATGAGGCACGTTTGACAGGAAAATGAGTCATTTCTGAAATGCGTAATATGTGATAAGAAAAAACTAATATTAACAACTATTGCTAACAGTTTTAACGAAGTATTTCGGTATATTTTGTTCAATTTAGGTAAAGAAGATTACAAATGGCGTCATATTTCTAGTTTTATCTACTGATAAATTTTCACTTCCACGTTTCAACAAGGTGACTTACGTGGGCACAAATAACAGCATGTGATTGGTTCAACCCTGAGCCAATTTGTGTGTTATCTAACACACACAAACACACTTTATCTAGCACTCACGTTCCAATATTAAAAATGGAATACAAAGGGTCGATAGATTAAAATTCGAATTTCGAACGCGGCATTTAATAAATGCGAGCCTCGAAACAATAAGCGCGAGTCTATTCTATAAACAAATAGAGTGGTCGGCCATTTTGGTTCGTTAAAAACATTTTAGAAGGCGGAACTAGGTTGGGGTTTTTGTACAAAATTTCGAAGCGGTCCTCCAATAGCGTGCGCGGGCGGGGCCTCATGCGACTGACTTCATCAGCACAATGACCATTTTTGTTTTCATTTGATGATTTCGGCGCTAGTTTTCGGGCATGACCGGTATTTTTTGTTGGCTTTGTTTTTATTTTTGTCATGTTTTTCATATCCATGGTAATGTTTATGATTGTATGGGATGACAAAGGATTTTGAACAGCCATGGTTGAGGTAAAAAATAAATTTGAAAAAAAAACAACGGTTTATTTTTGTCATTTTCATTGAAAGCTGAGGATAAAAGAACATTATTGCCAAAAAACAAAACAAACAACCAGACCACTATGTGATGACTATTTATGTAAATACTAGAACAAATTTTTATTTCAAAAGCCTATACAACACCACTATATTAAAATATTAAAAATACTAGGACTATTTTTTATTTTCAAAACAAAGGCCTTTAAGCACTATATTGAAACAAAAAATGTATAAAAAATGACTAACATTTTTATATATTTTGAAAGGGTTTTGTTCATTACAATATTTCAATATTATGCTGTTGAAAATAATAATGATTAAGACTGATAAAGATAGATGTATCATAAAAGAAAAACATGCAAACATAAAAAAAACTTGTAATTTTAATGTTAAAATTATTGAAAATTCTAGTTAAATACTTAAATGATATCAAATCGTCTTTTTACAATGAACCCAAATATTATTAAAAACAAAAATATATATAAAAAAAACAATTCATGCGTTATATGTCACAAAACAAAACATTGTTTACTAAGAGTATATCGATATATAAATTCAAAAATAACCTAAACTGCGTAACGATATTGAAATAACATTAATATTACCATGACACATGGAAATACCCGTGAAAAAAACAACTATTATCTGAACAAATAACATATAGAAATGTATTAATATGACAATTGGCAACTTAGCTTTAAAATATAGAGATAGAAAACTAAACAAAAGAGATGAAAGATCAAACAATTAGAAAAAAGTTGAATGATATTAATTGGATTAAAAAAAAAACCAGAAAGAGATGAAAGATTTTGTTCAAAATGTTTCTTGTGACATTATTTGAAATAGAAAATAATTTAGAAAGAGATGAAAGATCCAACAATTAGAAGAAAAGTTGGATGATATTATTTGAGATAGAAAACAAACTAGTGAGAGACAAAAGATTGTTAAATTAGAAAAAAGGTTAATAACGTACAACCTTTCTGGAGGTTCTAATAAAAATCTTAGATATACAACAATAAGTATTAGTAACAGAGTACTGAAAGTGAAATAAACTGGCGCCTCGCCAAGTGAAGCTGAAAGAGATTTACATCTTATCAAACAATGTTTGTTTTCAATTTCAGACAAACTTTATATTTTTTCTAACATACAAAATATTTGGAAGAAACCTTTACTGGATTTTTCTTAAGTATTTTTTTTTAAATATTTTTTTTTGTATTAAGAAAATGTATGTAAATTTTAAGATTACTGAGAACTTTGAAAATATATTATTATTATTTGTATGTTAATATATATTGTAAAACATGTCCATCTATTAGTTTCGTACTTCACATCCGAACTCAACTCTCAAGGGACCTTTGTCCGTCTCGACTAGGAGCTATAAAGCTATATTACTAATGGATAAGACATTACTTTAGTAGTAAAATTATTAAATATATTCTGTATTTTGTCACTTTCACATCTATGACATAAACCATTGGTAAGAAAGTGACAAAACAGTGAAAAAGTTTACTGGGTATAAATATAAGACGTTAACTTTATAACTAATAAAAATATTTAACAAATTCAGGGTTTTGTCACTTTCACACTTTTGACACTAACCATTAGTAAGAAATGGCAAAATAGTAATAAGTTTACTGGGTATTATATTTTTATAAATGGGTTACGTCAATAATTATTATTTTTACATAGTAATTAATATTAGATAGAGTATTATTTTATCATTGTTGTAGTGGTGCTAATGAAACAAAGGTCGTGAATTCGATTCCTATTCAAGGCAGTTGTTTGATTTAAAGATTTCTGTTTCTAATCTGGGTGATTTTTGTGTTAGTTACTTTAACAGATTTTTATTAAGTAATAAAATTATAATAATATAATTATATAAATTAATATACATACAACCATGTCTAGTATTTAGTAGCTCGTAAACGTCTTCAGTGGGTCGTCGATTCATCGATCGCCTGAACTAGCTTTGTCTTAAAAACTATTTTATTACATAATGCTGCTTCATGAACGAGTTTAGACTTCATACAACCATTACTTTACACGACACTTCATACATTTACTTTTTATATTTAATAAGAACAAAACTTTAATTATTATAAATAAACTAATATGAAATACTTGTTATTATAATTAAGAATTTGTTTTTTTTTATATGAAAGTTTCATACAATCAGTTAAAAACGTGGTCAAAGGTCATTGCCCTGTCCAGACAGATAGACGACGCTATTATCTTGATACACGATATTTGGAGACTGGGAAGATTATCTCACAGATTTCATACAAACACAAACATACATACATACATTAATAGATATAGGTTAATTATATATTCAAAAAATGAATTATTAATAATTCATAACTTCAATTAATGTTTTTGATATATATCATTAATTCAGTCAGTTCTAGGATCTCGTTCACAGTGTATGCGCTTGCGCAGGCTAGTTAGGAGGGGGGCATTAAAATTGTACAGAAGTAAATCATTTTGCATTTCATTGTTTAAAAATTATTATTTTTTGTTTCTTTGCAACATAATTACAGTTTAATGTACAAATAAAAGTTTATTTACAATGTGACAGTTCGACGAACTTGACACATGCTGATGACATTTACAATTATTACAGTTTTATTATCTATAATATATAAAAAATGAATTATTGTCTATCAAAAGTTCATTTCACTTTAGTATTGAAGGAAAATATATATATATATATATATATATGTCTCCTGTCAAAACAATTTTTATCATCTGCCAATTTTAACATCCCGCCATTGTTGATAAAGAATACAATTATTATTGTATGAAATTAATTAATAAAAGAGATTAGTAATATAAATTTTTGTTGAATTCTATTCTACTCTATATAATTTTCTACATCATGGTATCTAATTGACGTGAGTATTACAAGTGAGTCCAACATGGCTATCTTTAAAGATAAAAAAGATACAATTCAAAAAGAACGCCTCAAAAGCTGTCAAACCAGCGATGATGGAACCTGCCCTACCTCAAGCGGTCGTTCACATTGCTATTTGTTTCGTTTTTTACCCGCATACAAACTAACACACGCGCAGATATGTAATAACTTATATATTAAGGCATAACTGGTTCTAACTGGATTCTCGAGCCTTAGAATTAAAAAAATATTTTTTTGGTCCTATTCTATTGAATATATGGTCGCTTATGTGTGTGTGTGAAAATTTAGATTTCAAAATTTGAATTTAAGTCTAGTACTATTTATCGTCTATGGTTCTTAATATATGATAAATTAGAATTAAGAAATATTATTTTGGTCCTGTTCTATTGTCGGTTGTTGATGTTTGAAATATGTGTGTGTGAGACCATTTAGAATAAAAAATACAATTTTGATTATGTTCTAATATATATACTTGTTATTTGTTAAAGTGTGTGAAATATGAAAATGTATGTAAAATAACTTAGATTTATAAAAAATAATTTGTTCTATTACTTCTAGTTGCTAATGTGTGTGTAATATGTAAGCGTGTGTGTTAGAATTAAAAAATTGAATTTTGGTCCTGTTCTATTATCTTTAGTACATATACATTTTTCACACACATTAACATGTGTGTGAAATATGTATATGTGTGTGTGATAAGTTAAAATTAAAAAATAGAATTATGGTTGTCTATTATCTACAGTTGTTAATGTGTATGTAATATGTATATGTGTGTGGCAATATACATTTATTTTTATTGTCGATGCCTGTAATCAAAAATATTCTATAACAACAAAAAGATAGACAAAACAAAATGGAGACAACAAATTGCAGCCTTAGAACCGGGAATAGCATCGCGTGTTTTTGTCACTTGTTATTTCTCGTTTTATTCTCGACGGATAGCATTAGTTTTTACTTGGTGGAATTTATTTCGCGATGGATAACCTGATCTTTACCCCACGACGCCATTTTGATTTGAATCTGAGCTACTTGAAATTATTGGCGCGAGAATTTTTCATTGTCAGTTTTTTTTTTAATTACTTTCTGGATGTTTTTTATATTTCTTATAAATAATACAGGACAAATGTTATTAATAAACGATTTTATTTATATTTTGATAAAAAATAATTTTAATATGTGTTAAAACTATAAATAAAGTATGTAGAGACAAAAAACAAAAAGTCTAGAAAAAAATCTTTTATTATCCAATACTAACTCACTCAAAATATACACTCCGAACAAACTTAGTATTACAGAAAGAATTACCGTATAGGAATCGAACCCACGTTCTTTAATTTAATGAGAAACATTAAGATCTATGAAAACATAGTCATAACATATATAAAATAGTCTTTAATAAATAGTATATGAATATCAGTTTCCGTGCGTGAATTATAAAGAAACCATCTGTTTAAGTTTCGTAGAAAATCAACAACAAACAAACTAACACGGAAGAGTTTTCATACATACGAAATGACGACAAATTATTTGTTGTGAATACTTCAGTTTATATAACATTATTTCATATTACTCAATACGTACATACAAACATAAATACATACATAATTGAAGTTATAAAATTTACAAATATATCTAACAGTACAAAACAAAGGGTGTGAACGTCAAATAATTTTCGAAAAAATGTTAAAAAAAAAAAATAAGGTCACTATTTGGTAATAAAATTATCGTTATGTTTAAGATATGACTGATTTTTTTGTTACTTTATCTTATTAACAATATAAGTCACAACATAACAAATTTATATGAACAAAATACCAATAAAAATAAATTAAAAATTAGTCAAAAGTAGTAGAAATCTATATATATATACATATATAAATATATTAAACTATTTACGTAAATATTATACACACACACATGCACGCACACGCATACATGTATACACCGACTCAATATCAACATAACGTACAATACTCGTTGATCCTTTATTGAGGCAACGGAATGAGGTCACAGAATTCGGGAGTGACAGTGAAAGTGTGTGTTTTTTTTTCATTACTTTCTGTCTGGAGGCCGCTGTGTGTTATTGACGGGACGCGCACACACTGGAGGACATTTATATGTACATATTATATATACATGTATTTATACGTGTGTGTTATATTCTCTGCCACACATACATAATATAATTTTGATTTTATATTACATAGAAAAAAAAATTTTGTAACATTAAAAGAAGTTTGGTTCATTTTTTGTCTAAATTGACAATAATTCAAATTAAAAAATATCATAAATAATTATTTTAAATTTAATTTAATTATACATAATTAATGATATATTTTTACTAATGATTTTATTAAAAAACATTTTAGATGTATATATAAATATAAATATGTGTATAATATTGTCTCCAGTGTGATCTCGTCCTAATGGGATGCAACGACAGCTGTTTTCGTATAAAATGAGTTGTGAGTCAACCGTCGTCCTGCTCAGAACTGATTGTGTTATTAAAATATTATTAATTATATAACAAACACAAAGAAAACAATTTAAATTTAATATCTTTTTAAATGTTACTAAAAATAAATATATTTTTGTAAAGTTATAATGAGTAATAAATAATATTTTATTGATATATTTTTTTATTTCTTTAGTAATAAATATTGGTTTTCTTTCAAACAGATTAATTAATATAATATAGACAAAATCGAATATACTTAGTAAATGGTAATTTGTTAGCTGTAGTTGTACTTTTGACTGTAATTGAGTAAACAATAAATATAATAGCAATAATAATCTCGTAAAGTAAATGAAACTAAATTTTATTGTTCCAAGAAATTACTAATACAGCGATCTAGTTTTACTTGACTTTCGAATGCGCACACGCAGATTTAGTTACATAAGTTATACAAATTGACAGCCTTTCACTATATATATATATATATATTTATATATATATAAATGTTTCTTAATAAATGTTAGTCTTTGTCTCAACAAAACCTTAAACGTAAGGATATCGCTTAGCCTTCAAGTATTTCTAACGCAAGATGGCCGACTAGTTTGTAGTAACATTGACAGTTGTGTAACGTTCGCCTTGGCCGAGCGCATGCGCAAGGACTCGCCGCCAGCGCAGCGAACTTGAACTTTTGAATTTGGAACGCTTATTTTTTATAAATAAGGTTTTATATGTTTTTTTTTACTTTGGTTGTTTTTATAATATATAGAGTGTTATTATATTATATTAAATTTATTATAATGTTTGTCTGTTTTGTTATTTTGTCCTTCAATATTTAGGTTGCTTTATCAGTTTTTTTAATGCATCGGTGACCTGATTTCAAATGTGATTCATAACTACATATAACTTATTAATAATGAATGAAATATTAACTAAGTATTACTTTTAATAAATAAGTTTTTAAAAAAAAATATTTCCAGTTTTAAACTTTAAATATTTCAAGACGTATTGTATTAAATTTTTATTATATTTAAGTTTATATAAATGGTATTTTTTAGACGTTATTTAAATTCGTACGTTCCAATTTTAAAAGTGTTGCAACAAAAAGTTCCGACGGCTGAGTTTTAGCCTACGACCCCGCGTAGCCTCGTAGCGACTTTGATGAAACACATACAAAACTTAATAAAACTTACTTTTAACCTTTTGTTATATTTAATAAATAACACTTATATATTTATTCGTGCATTTGAAGAATGTTTAATAAAAGTTTTGACGCAAAGTGTTTTTTTTTTAAAGTTATGTTTCGGTGAGCGAGTTAGTAGACGTGTGAAAATTTTTAATATTTAAATATGGAATAGAAATCTAGAATAGCATTTTCTCTATGCCGTCATTGGCCTTCGATCAAAATATAGGTTGCAATTTATTAACGCACACACGCTCAATTCACGCACACATCGGCATCATAGAAAAAAGAGTGGGACAGATAGTTAACGAGTATAGGTGGGGCGATGGTGGGGGCCCGTAAGAAAACACAAAAAATGTGCGTGAACCCTACACGTACGCACACACGCATCGAGTCAAGGAGAACGCAAGATTAAGGGTGCATTATAAAAAACCTTTGTAAGTCCACTAGTACTCACATGCGTCAGAGGTGGCCTGATCCTCCTCGGTCCAGTTTGACACTTCGGTGGTAATTTTTGAAAAAAAAAAAAGAAAAACAACGAAAAAGTTCCACTAGGTAACCGGCCTGTTCATCAACACTCAGAGTCAGCCGTATTTTACATCACTCATCACGTCTCTCACTAAATTTATCCTAATTACAAAATAGTTCGGGTCCTAAGTTTCCATCTGATATGTCATGCATCGCAGGTTGTCGAAGGAAAAAATTCACTAAATCCGAAAAATATAGCGCACTTTTTTTAAATTTTAATATATTATTTTTTTTTATTAAAATATATAGTCTGTTTAAAATATTTGATTTGGGTTCCTGTTTTTTTTGGAGGTTTTTAGCGGTTGTCGCGTGTGTAGGAGCGGAAATGCGACTCTCTACGGATTGTGCATAGGCGGCACTGCACCGACGGCGCACTCTGTACTAGACGGCGTGCGTACTTAGCCATTACCTTGTATTTACTGCGAGCGGCTGACGAGCTGTGCACTCTTGATACTTGATGCACCCGCGCAACTAATACACTAAATTATGTTTTAGATTTTAATATTTTTTTTTTAATATTAATTATTTTCATTACCCATTTTATACATAGTTAAGTAATGATTAGTGTGGGATATTTTGACAATAAATAAATTTATATTACTATATTTTAAGCTTGGAATCGTTTTGAAACTTGCCCATGTTGCAAAATTTTAACGAAAGAATATATAAATATACGAAGTATAATTTTAATGACATTTATTACTTAAAATATCTAAAAAAAGAGCCTTCAAAAATCAAAAGTAATAAATTAATTAATTTATTAAAATAAATAAATAAAATAAATAAAAGCACTATGAATTTTTTTTAAATTTAATTCAAATACAAAATGTATAAATTCAAAGTACGTTACCCATTTCAAGACTCCCTGAGCGCTGTACACGACACACATGCGCAGAATGCACCGTCGTTCATGAACTCTGTGCGAGTGTGAGTGCCCGCGCTTGTATTCGAACCTTGGGCATTTTAGTTATACTTACTTATCTTATCTTTTATAATAATAACCCCAAAGACTTGTGAGTTTAATCACACTTTACTTTACTTTAGCGCGGAGCTCGATACTAAGATTTTGAAAAAAGTTCAAATTTTAAAGTAGAACCCAATCCTTCTTGCTCCTGTGTGCAAAGTAAATTCGACTAGTGTTTGTGTGCAGTTTTTTATCGTTTTTTTCTCGGAGTGTGGGTGCGTTCGATTGTGTATTCATCGGTGTGAGTGTGTGCGTCAGTGCATACGCGGCTCGTCTGTGTGCGTTGTTCTTGTAAGAAATGGTTCGGTGAAAAATTTTGTTGGAATCCGTATAGATGGCGCTGTAACTATGATGCAAATAGCACCATCAAAAATTATGATTGGTTACTTTCAAACAGATACCGCCTCTATTTATACAGGATTAGAGAATAGAATTGTTTGTATCTAATTTAAAAATTTGAGACTAGCATGACTACTCATTTTCCAATCGCAGTTAGGAAGCCATTTTATTTCGTGACGTGTAGAAGGTTATTAAAGATAATAGACAGTTGGTTAATGGTACTTAATTATAATGATTGTATCAGGATGTGATCAGAAACAACAGTTACAATGAATTATATTAACTTTTTACAGACTTTTAATGTTTCTAAACGCAGGTTACATTTTAGTTTATAAGTATAGGATAAAACATATATTTTTTATTAGTTTTTTTTTTAATATTATTTAATAATGCTCGACACGCAACTGTTGAGTAGACACTTATTAAACATGAAAGAAAAAATATATTAAGGACAAAGAAGATAGAGCCGTTGAGTTATTTATTTTTTATATTATTTGTACATCTATAATTTTTTTATTCGTTATATAATTATGAAATTTGACTATGAAATATGATTTTAGAAAAATCTTAAACAATATTTATTAATAAATAATTTGTCATTTTCTTATATATGTTATTAATTATTATGATTCAATTATTAATACTTATAACATCGGCTGATTGATTCCAGGTTTTTGAAAACTATATTTCAGGATCATTGATAAAAGCTTTAATAGGCCAAGGTCTAAAAAGTTCACAAATTAGGTAAATTAGGTAAATAGGAGCATTATTAAATGTATGGTTTAATAGTAAAGGGTGACAAGACATACATATGTTATATTAGTACAAACATACTGTCAGCTATTAAAATAAAATACTGTTTTAAAGAAATACCTTTATAATTATTTTCTTAAAAAAAATACTTTGTCATTGTTGACACGATAGGTCAGTGTATAGAGATGTTACATATTGTACTAATATGTCCCAAATTCGATTGTCATTTGTGATATTTATAATTTTTTTTCATTTTTCTAGAATATAATAGCTGTTTAAATATTTTCTTTGTAAATTATATAATTTTTGCAAAAAAAATATTAATACTGAGAAAGTTTAAAATGGGTTTATTCTGCTTTAGCTTCAACAAAATAAAATTATTTGTTTAATGATAAACATTGGATAGATGGTTAGGAAAAAACAATATCTATTCATATATAGTCTCCGACTTAGTTTCGATTTCGGCCAAAAAATGACTGAACCTTTCGACCGAACCAAAACTTGACTATCGTAACCTTAGTGCGTCCTCTCACGATGTAATATCAATAAATTAACAAATATACTATAATGTACTGTACTGTTCTGTTCTGTACTAGATCTTCGAAATAATCATCTCTAACAGAAAGTAAAAAAACGGTTTTTTTTATTTTGTACATTTCAGCTATGAATACCAAATTTACTGCAAATACGAAATTAGTAACATATATATTTATTTGTTATCTAGCAGTTTTGTAAACTAAGTACCAATTTACTGAGTCAGTACACATTCTTGTACAAACTATTAATAAAGAGTAGCTAAATACCAAATATCAGTTAAACTAAAAAAAAATGTGTCGAGCGTAAAAGGAATAACAATTCGTAGTTCAAAAACTAACTGCTACAGCTGAAGAATTAACTGTGAAAATCTGTCTGAAACTTGCACATGTGCAGAGCAGGCCTGTTGTGACCTTTCACCTCATAACTTCTACCCAAAGTCAATTAGGAGGCCGAAATTTCTAACATATGATCCTCTATATTAGATTATTAAACATACTAGTTTCAGCCCTGAACTATTCACCTTCTCTGAGTTATCGTGAACCCAGACGGACAGACAGACAGACGAGCCTATAAAGTAGCGAAAGCTACTTTATAATTATATTAGAAATTTAGTTTTATAATATATATATATATAAAAATCTTAAAAACACTAGTAGACAAAATATCGTGTATAAAATTATATTTTAATAATAGAAGTCTCACATTTTGAACGTTACATAATTTTTTTCCAAATAATTAATATGTACTATATCTAATTCTATTTTTTGTAAAGTTTTAACATATTAATTAAGTTGTTATATTAATGATATAAATAATATATTGGTTATGCTTACTTTAATATTTTTTTTTATTTCTTTTAAAACTATTTTAATGTGTGTAGATATCTGTCTAAAAATATATAATTATAATAATATACGGAAATTTCCACTGAGAAATCAGTTTCAGTAGGTCAAATAAATATTTTGATATATTTTAAATTAAGAAAAAATTACAATAAGACAAACTATCAACTAATTTAATCTAAAACATTATAAAAAAAATAATTTTGTTTTCGGTTGTTACTAAATATATAATAAACGTGACAGCTCACGGCTCAGTGGTTCAGTGGGTGTCTGTGGATGACACACCTTCAAATCCAAGACAAAAAATAATAATATTCGGAGACGAGGGTACGAATCCCCAAAATAGGTACGACAGATTTGTGTCAATATAATTGAGTCTTAAAAATCTTCCCCAAAAATACAGATTGTTAAAACTGGTATAAGCCGACAATCAAAATAAAAAAAAATGTTTGTAAATTTTAGTTATTGCAACCTACACTGTCAAAATACACGACCGGACGTCTAAAGGACATAGCTATATATTTTATTAATATCATTTTAGTATGTAAAATAATTATATTAATATTTTACTAAAAAAAATTGTTTTAGATTTTGCTGAATTTTCAATAATATTTTATATAATTTAGACTACTCAGAAGTATGATAAATGTCAAAAAAAAATACCTTGGTGTTATATAATATATAAATATATGTTTTTTGGTATAAATTTATGTTATAACCTAATACTAATAATGAATATATAATTTTTATATATTTCATTTTAATAATTAACTCATTAAATCACAATTATTCAAAAAAATATTAATAAAAAAAAAGATAAAAAAAAACAAAAATATACATATGTATATACTTTTAACGATTGTTGTGTATTTTCTGGTTGAAATCGTAACTTTGTGGTGCGTGTTTTTTACGGCTTAATGTAACACTGGACGTTGGATCGAATATTTTCAGCGCTTTTTCAGCTTAACTGTTATTAACCATACGACCTACGAACTGCAAGGTGGGGATTTTATATTTCAATAAAAATACTTTAAACATCGCGTAGGCGCTGCTTCTTAGAATAAATAATTATAATACTCTATTTTTCTATTTTTATTTTAAATTCTCATTAAGATTTCTTAATTTCTATATTTTTCTATGAAATGAAACCTTTTAAAGTAATTGGTTATTTTTAAAAAGCTATTTTGTTAACTGTCAGCCGTCCTGAAGCTGAACCTTGAACAAGACTCAAAGGAGCCGTAAGAACTTAAATGCACTCGCGAAAAAACTAGAGCGAATTCCTTTTATAGACGCCGCCATGACACTTTTTTTGTCGCCGACCTAAGATGGCGCGTCACATCTAAAACAAAAGAACTATCGACCCCACCCACGAAAAATAACGGACAAAAATTTTAAAAATAACATTCATATATAGAACAAAGACATCGATTATCAACGAGCAAAATAAGCAAAAATAAATTGTAAGCGAAATAAATAACGTGATTTAAAAATAAGTTTGTGAATCCCGGGCCCGGGACACGTAGGACGGTACATAATCCCGCAAAGCGGGCATGCAAAGTCGTATAACAGTGGCACAGTTACCGGGAAAGGCATCAGGCGACCACTTGTTGCTATTCCCAACTTCTCGCTCCCACGACGTTGCTAAACTTCGGGTATTCACCCTTCCTTGCTCCAATTATCCGCACTCGCTACCAAGTATTGCGTTCTCGTGAACGAAATTTAAATTTCGGACTTCAAACGTTCCAAATTTAAATGTTCTGAATATTTTATTCTATTGCTACGATTTACAAAAAAATAAGTTTTTTTAAAAATATTTATACTATTTTAAAGCACGGTCACTACGCGAAGCCTAATTAAGTCAAACTTCTTACACGGAACTTTTACAGGAACTGCGGTAAAACGTGTAAACGTCCACTTAAAAAACTTTACTCGGATTAAACTTGACAATACAAAATATACTATAGTATCGGAGCACCTATTTCAATCAATTCTCACAGCACTCCACTGCCGTCTTAAAACTCGCGGAGACACTTAGACCGCACTTACAAGAAATGTGACGTATTTCCGAAAATAGGACTTTGAAATTAATACTCTGATATTTTAGTTTAATTACGCGGCTTTATTTTATTATTGAAACGCGGTTATTAATTTAAAGTGGATTGGTGATAAATTTAGAATTTAGCTTGTGATTGCGGAGCGTAGAAGTTGCATTAGTGCACGCCGGGCTGGTTGCAACAGGTTGTTTGGCGGAGGACCGGCACGGCGCATGCGCGCTCTGACGCGACGATGCACCGCTCCACAGTGGGCACACAGTGCGTTTGATATATTATATTTAAAAAAATAACTATACCATTTTTATTCATATTAAAAACAATGTTACAGGAATCTAAATACTTCTATACATAATTTGTGCCTTAAATTAAAAAAATATATCATTTAAATACAAAAACGATAATCGAATTCATAGTCAAAACAATCATTATTTATGAAATAATTAAATAAATAGTAATATATATGTTAAATACCTCAAAACATATGCGTCCATTGTAGAACGAACCATGCATTCGCTCTTGGCCTCTATAGCCGCGTGTAGAATTAGGTACGATCCTTTATCTCAATACCCATAGACACTGCTTAGATACCAGATACCGGGATTGTTTCATCACTATTGAAGATAATGTTCATAATTTGAATTTAGAATGTTTTCATCGAAATACTTAAGATATCTATATTTTAAATTTAGAACAGTTACGTAAGTTTAATTCAATTTTTTTTCCAAGATGGAAGATCTTTTTCAATTCTAATAGAAAAAGTATGGGATAAAGAAAAATATTGGATAAAAACTTCAATAGTTAGTCTATCAATGTAAAGTGCCTAATTGCATAACAACGATCGTATATTATAGAAAAATCAAGAAATCTTCTTAAAAACAAATAATATAAAGTGTTTATTTAAAAATGTATATCTTAGCTATCTTTGGATTGGGCAATGTCAACAATGCCCGGGCATTCTCTCAACTCAAGTGATGGTGTGACTAAGTCCCACATTGCGAACGTTTGCTAATTTTTTTTTTTAAATAATATATGAAAAAAAAATGAAAAATTAAAAATATAGAGTCAAATTAAATTAAAACGTTACGGATGATAAACCAAAAGAATTTTGTTTATATTTTTTCTAACATTTTTTTTATGTATTGACACTAATAATACAACCTACAATTTTAACCATTCTAACGCTAACTCCTACTTAAAAATATAATAAAAGCGATATAATAAATTAGTTTTTTTACACTTTTATAAACCTAATATTATATATGACCTTTTTTAATTGGCTGTATAATGACAAACCATTTTGATAAAAGTTTGACAGTGACAGTCGAGGAGATGTATGAATTGAAATTCATATAATAAAGGTCGAGAAATTGTTAAATCTCCAAATGATGAACATTTCATTCTGAACGTAACCTCAGTATAAGAAGATTTTCCAAATACAGGTATACTTTTTTAAAGACAACACTTGATGTAAAAATACGAATCACCACTAAAAAGATGTATATTTAAATGTTCAACAATTTGCCTTATCTTCTGTCCAATGTCAAGGATACCCGGGCAATATTGCTACTATATAAAGTATCGACTTCATAATGCCCGGGCATTTAGTTATACATATATAGTTAATCTCACAACCTCTAAGCATCGTAATCTAATCCGGATGTGCTTCTATGAGGGAGGCTGCGTTTTGAGCTATTTTGTAACGAGATTATTAAAGTGGAACGAACTTTTCCAGTGACATACTAAACCTTTAGGGAGGGGACTTATGGAGTCACTCGTCCCGTGAACGAGGTCACGGGATAGTATTGTTAATTTCCCATCACTAGAATACAGGAAGAGGAATTCATCCGAGTAGATAATGACAAAAATATATCTGTAATTTATGAATAATAATGCAAATATTAATAAATAATAATATAAATTGAACAACTATTAAATAATATTATTTTTTACGATTTTTTTTTCATAAAGCGCGGTTGCGGTCTAAAAAAAATAATAAAGTACAAGTATATTAAACAATTAAAATTAATACCAAAAATATCACGTAACTTCATCTGTCTTTTACACAACTTTTATATAATAAAAAAAACAATTTTTTTCTAAAGAATAAAACAGCACAGGGATTATATTACTAAAATGTTTTGTTTAATAATATTATTAGATCTAAAACGAAGATCTAAGAAGAAGTAAAAATAGTAATATAAATTGGTTTTACGAACAAATTATTTTATTTGCTTCGTATATACAATTATGTACTCGTATGTACTTTGTTGCGTGTGACTTCTCACATTTGAATATTAGAATTATTTTAAATTTAGAATGTTTACACTTGACTTTGTTGGTTTCTGACATTATAAGATTAAAATGTTTTCAAATTTAGAATGTTGTTTTAAATATTTTAAAGCATTTGTATTTTTTTTAAACTAATTAAACCATAAAAGTTTTATTGAATTGGATTTTAGAATGAAGTAATTATTTAGTAGTTTTAGATAAAAAAGATGGTAAATGCAATGTTTTTATTTTTTCTATATTATTAATATTTTTTTTTTGGCAACATGTTATGAACATGTTAGCTGTTATGATACCCGCAATAGATTTTTAAAAATGGTATGCTAATCTATTGAAAAAGATTAGCGACACGATAGCTTAGTTTTCAGTGCTACGGCGACGGATTTAGATACGGTGGCAGATTTGATTCCTGTTGAAGAATTTAAGATTCGTATTGAAGAATTAAAGCTTTTCATAAGATATTTCAAATTCACTTCAGAACAAATTACAAGACATAGTTTAAGCATAAGTATTGAATTGCAGACATTTAAAAAATGCTTGAAATAAGTTTTTCCTTTCCAAACTTTTGTAAATTCTATGTTAAGTTAATATAAAATGTATATGTTTGTCCATCAAGAAAATTATATATATTTTTTTTTATATTCGTGACTACGGGATACGTAAAGCGAACTATGTTTAGGACTTTGGCTGACAATTTTTTTTAATTGTATTTTTCAGTATAAAAACTACACTACACTAGTACATAAGGCGGGAATGGGTGCTTCTTACTTATAAAGAACTCAAATTTGACACTCCAAAGTTTAGTTACTTTATACTACTATAATTTTAAATGTTTGATTTTTATCTGAACCAAAAAGAGTTTCATAATAGGTACTAATAGTCTTAGTTTTTTTTCGTTACATTAAATTAGTATTTTCCGCAATCCCTCATTCCTCATGAACAGAGTCTCACTAAAACGGGCAAAACAAAATCAATCTCAAGTAAAGTTTGAACTCTCCAAAATGTTTAGTAGCAACTTTGAGTAATAACCCATTCCTTCATTATATGAAGCGTAACACTGCAATCATATACAGGCGGTAGCGGACGATGAAGCGATTTATACAACACTAAGAGTATGAAATTCCTATTAAACCGTCTGGTATTCAGTATATATGTTAAGAGAAATATTGTAAAATAAAACATTTTATACAGATATATATATATATCTCTCTAAATAACAAAGAATCTATTTATTAAAACAAAATAGTTTCATACTTATATATAGTAATAAACAAAAACAATATATATTTCTGTAAATTCAATTCTGTCAAACCCCGCTCCGCCATGACACTGTAGCACAGAGTAAACAAAATTTCAAGCAAGTAGAATGAGTATGATATTAACTAACCGCGTCCGCCCAGTCAGGTTTAATTTCAAATTTCGAACCCTACACATGTCTAGAAAATTCTGAACTTACTCCTCTACTTTTTTAATCATAATTTTTCTAGACTTACACAAATTACAAAAAAGCGCTTTTTATTTATTACAGATTAAAAAGTTCGATCGAAAAAGTTTGAACATTTTTTTATTTGTGTTTTATTTATTTTTAGTATATTTTGTTTTACGGATGGCTTATTCAAACAGGTTTATTGAATTTTACGGTAAAGCCTTTAACCGGTCAATCCTAGGAAGCGGAAAAAAGCGAGTGTCCAAATGTATTTAGGCGCTTGATTTCGAATCAAGCGCTTCAAGCGCTTTATAGAGAATGAAGTCATAACAACACGAAAGCTAATTTGTAGTAGTATATTATGCGGTGTAAATAAGCTAAATCCCGGTAAATCTATTTAAATGTTTAAGAGTTAATCAAATAATATCTTTATTAGAATGTATTAAATATTGTAATGTCAAAGCAAATACCACACAGGTAAAGTTGTTACTAATAAAAATCATTTATTTTGTTTGCTTAATAGGTTAATGGCTGCCCATAAAAATTGTTCTTCTATATAATGTTGTAGTCTAAATGTATTAGACTTGACTAGTTTTCTGATTAGAATCCAGTTCTCAGGAATTACCGACTATTTAGTTGGGAATTGAATCCCGGACTGTTGGTAGACTCACCCAGTATATAGACCATGTTTTTAGTCCAGCGCTGCAGTTCTCTCCGGATGGTGCGTCGTTCCTGCTGACAGCGAGCGAACGAGCACTCAGCCATTGCACACACGACCTAGGACAAACAACATAATATATATCTAAAATAATATCAGAAAACAGCAAAGTGTGTTTGTGTAAGCTCTCTAATCTACGAAACGAAACTAGCAGATTTAAAAATTCTTTTTCATTATTATAGACAGCTTCATGAGGAAGATTATATTCTATCTAACATTACACTTCTGGTGTTAGTTATACTGATAGTAAAAAAAAATCATTCGTCATCGAGTGAAAACGCGAGACGTAGTATTGTATAAATTAGATAACAAAACGTGTTCTATTTTGCATACTAACGCCATCTAGTGAACCTATACAATACACACAAAATAAATAATATTTTTAGATTAAATTAATATGTAACATATAACTTAAATGTATGTTTAGTACAACATTAAAAAGTAGATTTCAAACAGTTTATAAATTTTCTAGTGATGCATGAAGAAGAAAGGCAGACAGAAAAACTTATTACATATATATTTTTAAAGCCCCTTCCGCTGTTTATTTATTTATTATAAGTATTGATATAATCAGGTTATAATCTGTTAATTCTCAAAATAAAAAAAAATTAAAATATTACCCACCAATCCTCCAAAGTGGATGGTGGGTTACGCTCGCCATTCCCATAAGTGTAGTTTCCGTACAAACGATATAGAAGAAACATTTGTATAGAAAATATCTTTAAAAGAAATATCAAACATGAAGCCCACCGTGAAATTTGGCAAGCTATCGCTCATGAAAGATTTATTTCAGGAAAGGTTTTGAATTTCAAAATAAGAAAACCTTCAAGAATAGATGAAATTAACTGAAAATAGCATTTAAATTAGGAAATTATAATTTTAAAATAATCTACAACATATAATAAATAATGTTTTTAATATTTGGTGATATAATAATGTTTGTAAAATATTAATATTTAAAATTAATTCTCTGTTAATGATTTAAATTGAAACTTCTCCAAGACGAACATTATTAATATATTAAGTGAAATATATTAATAAATAATATTATTTACATGAAATAATAACTTCTACAGAAACTAAATAAATTTAAATCTTTTTTTTAATATATTCCATATCAAATATAGCAATATAGAGAGACCCCTGAAGTGTATAGCGACGTGTACTTAAGAGAGGCCTCGCTTTTATTTTGGTTTCAAAAACTAATTTGTATGAGAACTATTTCGTTTGAACATTTCTTAAATTTGCACAAGTTTAGGACATTAGTATGAACTCTTAAAACAATTATAGTTCAAAAAAGTTTTGTTTAAATAATACAATAATATTACTTTTTCTACCTCAAAAACAAGTAAATCGTAGAAATTTGAAAAAAAATATAGAGATATTTTAGTACGAAAAGGAAAAGTAAGATTGTTGTAATATTACTTTAGGTGATTTGAATTAAAGTCAAATGTACGTATAATAAAACAAAAAAGCACGTAGTTAAAGATATTTGTAATCCAATAGTATATTAAGTTACTCGATACAGCCCGTTAGAAGATCCAATTACTATAACATTCATCGCATCGAGTCCGCCGGTCAATGACCCCGAGCTAACGGAATTCCAAAAACCTCCTCTCATCAAGACACCCTTACACCCCCGAATATGCCCGAACCACCCTATTTTGGCCCCCGAATTCTTATAGGAACATTTACCTTGAACCAGCTACTTGCTCGACTTGAGGTTGTTTGGCAAGTTTGTTAAAAAGCAATTTTATATTAATAAAAATATTATTTTCTTAAAACCTATTATTATTAATATTTAAATAATAAATAAAAAAAATATTTTTATAAAATAAAAATTATATAACAAAATATAATATTTAATATATTAATTGGGTACGTCTATTGGTGCGAGTAAGCGCTCCATTATTTCGAACTCCAGACGAACGGGGTGGCAGAGGGGGGGTATCGCGAAACTATTCTTATTTTAAAATCTCTCTCCACGGAATATGCCACGAAGAGGTTCTTATTTTAAAAATATCACGCTCCACCGAAATTTTCTTTTTAAAACCCTGAGGGGGTGGGAACGTTCTTCCGAAATCCACCCTTCGCCAGCGGCCAGTGATAATTTTCTTATTTTATTCAAGACGCCATTACGCTCGAGTGGGAAACGAGATATCAAATAATAGGCAATGGATTTTTAGTATCAATTATTGCTAATTATCAGACAGACACACATTCGTCAGTGTGTCAGTATGTCACAGCGGTGAACACGAGAGTTATAAAAAAATAGAGTAGACAGCTTACATTATATAACTACGAATTTATAATTAAAGAATAATTTCAAAATGGATAATAGTTTTATCGCCAAATTTAGTTCTTTATTTAAAACAAAAAAACACAAATTCAGCAATATTTGCCATGAGATAATTTTCCGAAATTCTTATTATGAAAATAATAAATGTAAAAATAATAAAATAAAACCTCCATTCGAATACAGTTAAAGTCAAACATTTCAAATTAAGAACTTAAAATAAGCACAATGGCTTAAAATACTGTAAACAAAGAATCCAGACATTAAAACAACCGAGAGACAAATAAAACTTGGAAACTGGCCGCAAAGAATATAACGCTTCACCGAAAATCTTTTTTAAACTTAAAGGAGGCGGAGGTTCCGAATTCCACCCACTGGCCAGTTATGATATTCTTATTTTAAAATTGCTTGCAGCGTTCCGATTTTGTTATTAAGACTGTGTGTGCTTTATAACTGTCGTAAGACGCCACAAAGGAAGTCTTCGCCGTGCTCACATTTAAAACTGATAATTACTTTTTTAAGAACACTGTGAGGATTTTTGCTTTGAGTTAGAAAGAATGGCCTTTATATGTGTTTCTATGATAAAAATATTAACTTGGATCGATACTGAGTTTCCTCGAGTTTGAAATTAGAATGCAAACAAAGATTCAAACTACAATTTGTCTTAGTTTCAATTTCAATCATTTAATTGTTTTATTAAAATTCTGTTAACAGGAGGGTTGAGGATTGTAAATAGGCACGGGTCAAGTAATACTGGATTGGTTGAAGCTTAATTCGGGAATGAAACATTTTGAGAGCGTCGAGTCAGCAAGCTGTTGTAGAACATTAGACTTTATATAATGGTGTTAAAAACTATATTTCAATAAACTAAGTGTATGAGTATTTTGTGTCACTAGAACATTTACTGGTTAAAGTTGAGGTTCGAGGCCGAAAGCGATAAGTGGTTTGACCATAGACAATTTGAATCATAGACTTGAGTGATAAACTAGAAAAAGAGGTTCAATATATTATTTTCTAGATTTTTATTACAAAAGAATATAATTTTCATTATAAGCATAAACTAATAAATTAAAAGAGAATATATAATTAAGAAAATCTTAATAAAATTACGAGCTTTGCAGGTAAAAGCAATCAGGTTTTAAAAAGAAAAAGTTTTCTTATAGAACAAATATGTACTATTCCAGAGGAGATGGGGTAAAATGAAACTAATTTATTCATCCAGATTCCGATACGAACAAATGCATGCTAATTTAAAAAAAAAAGTTCCAACCAATAATCTTTCCCGCCAATTTCAATCGCTGTCAAATTCGGGTCTCCCCCTCCCTGCCCCCCTAGATCAATTTACGATAGCTTCGTCTTGCGTCTCGCTTCATCTTAAGACAATTTCTATACCCATCTCTAGTTAGGTTCTAGAACCGGCTGTTGAGACGGAAAACTAGGTAAAGGAGTTTTTATATCAAAGATAATTTTAATTACTTAAGCAATAAATATCAATATATAAATATATTATTTTATATAAATATATATTTATAAAAGCAATCAGTTCGTATGTATTAGGATCAAATACAATATTTAAAAAATATATATATTTAATTAAATTAATAAAATAATGATAAAAAATAATAATAATAATTAGTATTTTTTAATAATAATAACTTATATAAAATAATGTGAATATCTTATCGATATCAGATACAAGGTTCTTTACATCCCCGGTCCATTCTCACGCGGGCTGTGTGTATGTGTGAGTAGGTGTGCGTGAGTGTGTGTGCGGTTGAAATATTCCCCGTACCGCTCGGAATTGATGTTTTTAATTAGTTTCGAACGCTTTTCGTCGGTCGCCTGTATTGCATTTTTATTATTTATTATTAAATTATATGTGGTGTTATTCTAATTATACTTTATATTTGCAATTAGAACATGTTTGCATAAAATTAATAAATGAACTTCATCCCACGTGTGGACAAAATCCCAGCTATTTATAAAAGTAGCGTTAGATAGCGTGAAGTTGACTATTGAATTTTGAACAATGCAAACTTCCCGGCCATTTCGTTTTACATTTTAAGCTTAACTTTGACCAAATTGTGTCGCGCTGTATTCAATTAAACTTCATACCAATAAGATTGGCTTTCTGTTTGTTTCATATAGTTTTCTAACTAACACACGTTCCACATTTAAATTTGTCTAACGTTTTCGAAAATCGAACATTCTAGAATATCGAACATTCTAGAATATAAATTTCATCCGATCCATTGGTTTTGGTTCATCTGACCCACAAATATTCAGGCAAATGTTGCAGTATTTTCTATATTTAAAAAAAACAAATTGATCCCAGATTCCGTAACAAAATAGAGCACAGATGATACATATTTTTAAAAACAAAACCTATTTTGAGAAAAGAGTTTGTATCTAGTGTCTGTAGTGTACTGTCTGTAGGTTGGATACCTGTTGCTAGAGCGTCGTTTTTGTTTTTGTTGATCACTAGTTTCGGTACGAACAAGTTTATTATGAAAGCTGTAGCTCCAACAGATACGCTTAAACAGACATCTTTTTACTATTTTAAATAATAACGTTAAATATTTTCATTTAAATATATTATTATATTAGTTAATAGGTGAAATATTTTGATATTATTGTTATTAATTTGTTATTAAAATTAAATAATTTTCTCTCATCCCTAAGAACTCAAGATGGACGCACCGAGTCTGCCCCACTGTTTAAAATCCATCAATACTTTCTATTAACTTAACATCGTCGTCCGAAAAAAGCCTTATCCCCTCTTACCAAGTTCCGGGGGGGAGGGGGGTATCTTCTCCGCGCCTGTGTGAAAGAATGCAGGAATCAATACAGCCTGTACATTAAATTGGCCTGGGCTTTTGAACCCCCCCTTTTAGGGGGGATTTTGGATAATTAGAATGATAGTGTTAGTTCAAATAAAGATCAGAAATTATTAATATATAATATATTATAATAATAATTTATTTAATGTTAGACATATTGTTTTATTGTTGTGGTAAAATTAGTATATTTATAAAAACAATGACTCATATATTTAAACAAAACAAGTATATTTAAAATTATTTAACGGCACTTCAAAGTTATAATGTTTTTGTTAAATTTAACCAAAATAATAACCGCAGAGTATTTTTCCTTAATTCTATAACAAATATTTGTTCAACGTCTCGAGAAATCTTAACTAAAATGAGCCATCGCGAGACAATAGTAGGAAAAATAGTGCAAAATTGGTCATAATGGGACCCTTCACCCCCACCCCCTCCGCTCGGGTCAAACGAGAAATAAAATTCTAAATGAAACTCGCGAAAAGACAAAACGCGTAAAGCCATGTATACATTTATCATAATAATCTAATATTTTTAGTGTGAACATTGCTTTATACGGATTAGTTTTTATTTTGATTATTTATTAAATAATTATTTTTAATAATAAAAATAATATGTATATATGTATTCGCCCTTACAATGAACTCGACTGCGAAATTAAACTTAATTTAACATGAACTCATATTTTAGCATTTTTTTAGTTATTTTTTAAAACTAATAAAAACACAATTTAACTCATTTGTTAAGGTTTAATCTCCAAAACATATTCGTTTACCAACCAGTCTTACTTGACCCGTCAGCTACATATTTTAATATAACTCTAGGGTTCTTTCAGACTGGTTATGTTTTGTACAACTTGTAACTAATAACTTTAACCGCTGTACATTAATCTTAATTATTTTATTTCTTTTTATATATTTTTTTAATTACAAGTATCTCATAAATAATTTCAATAAACAAAGAAATCTAGTCTACAGGTTAGAAGGTTACGGAGTTACGGCAACATCACCAGACATTACAATATAATGAGGCAAACATACGTTTTAAATTTTAATTTAACTTTTGATACCATAATAATTATTCTATTGGTATTTCTTGTTGTCGACTAAAACTGGCAGATCTAGCTTGCTTATTGAGTTACTGGCAAATACAAGACATACATAAAATTATAATATTAAAACTGAAATAAACATCAAATCTAATTAAATATTGCTTGAAAAATTAACAAAAATAACTTCATTACAGTACTTACAATAAAAAGAAAGAAACAATCACAAAGCAAATATAAATCAGCTAAAATAATTAAAACCGGCCAATAATCTAAATATTCAGAGTGACCACAAAATTCAATTTGCACGGAGAATACTCCTTCCAGACGTATATAATAAAAACATGCTGGGAAAAAAGTGGGGGCGCCCGTGGGGGGAAGACGTTGGATGATTAATTATAACTTTGTATGTGTTAAAGATATCGTTGTGGGTGTAATTAATATATATCAGATTATATTTATGATTTAATTGGAAAGAGACGTCCATATGTCTATCACACTCAGTAACTAGTATGTAATTTTTTGAATTTGGAATGTTGTGTTATTTGAATCGATGTAACTTACTAAAAATGTGTTAGTTTTTGAATTTCGAATTTTGTGTTATTCCAATATTATACTATATCCGTGAAACTTACTAAAGGATGTGTTCTTTTTTTGAATTTTATGTTATTCCAATATCATAATACTTCCGTGAAACTTACTAACGAATGTTTTGTTTTTTGAATTTTGATTATTATATTATTCAAATATTTTTAACGGACAATTGTTACAGGATAAGCTTCATAGTTTTCATAACCGTTTTGTTCTTTTTAGCCTCACTAGCACGTTTGTCGTATGGCGATCATATTTTTGCTTGCTCTTCTTTTGTATTACCATTGAAGTAATCTAAACCTTGAACAAAGGAGATAGAGATGGTTTTTCTTTGAGGGATGGTGGCATTATTAGGATCGTGACCGCATTGACCCAGTGAAGGCTTCGCATTATTTCGTACTATCGACTTAAGCTAGGGCTAATACTTTTTTGTTTGCTTAAGTATAGCGTATATTTAGATTGTTATATTGAGTATAATCTAATCTATACTTATTGAAAGGTTTTCCATAATATATAATAAATATTCTTAACCCAAAAGAAAACTGATTATAACTTCGAAACTAAGATGTTGGTAAATTAAGTTTGTAGGGAAGAGTTTGAAACTTATAACATCTTGAACATAGATCTAATGTTGCAAACGAAAAACAAATTAACAAGGCGCCTAATATCTCATTACTGGGAGTTTAATCTCAATCTAAACGGAGGACGAAGGTCGTCTGACGGCTCCAGACTGCATCACAAAGGAGACGCCGAAAAACAGCATATCCAAAATCTAATTAACCGGTCCACCAACAAAGAATCCTTTGTAACATCTTACGTCCGAGAGAGAGCGGGACCGCGAGAAAAATGCAACCCCCCTCCCCCCACCGGGTGGCACCCCACTCCCAGGCGAAAGGGTGGCTGTATACATTTTTTCTTTTCCTTTTCTTAAGACGAAAATTTGTTACGCTTTTTATACCTATACACTTGGGGGGGTTGGCGCCGATCAATAGTACGGCACCCCCTTATCACGCCACCCCTTATCAATATTTCGAGCTACAGTTTTTGCGATGCATCTTAATAATTAATTAGGATTCAACTTGGTCTGAGCTTGCTTTTTATTTTGTATGTATTTCCTGTGTATGAATGTCATTGTTCATAAGATCTTTAGTTTGTTTTTTGTCTGGTATTTTTTTTAACTTTATCAATTTAATTTATTAAAATTTAATTTTTAGTTTATTTTTAGTTCTTTTATATATTTTTTTATGTAAATCATTATGTTAATTGAACCTTTGAATATTTAGAAGTTAATTTCAGTGTTAATCTATCGTCTGACGGAATTGGGTCAAGTTTTTGTAAGGAAATGTAGTTTTTAGATTTCTTTAACAAATTTGTTTAACTTTATATCTCTAGGGTTTGATCTTTCTATTGGTTTTGTATTTCGTTTTGTTTGATAAAAAGAGTTTAGTTAAAGTAGTATCTCTGGAGTTTCTTTCTTTCTTTAGAACCGTGCAACTAAAGTACATTTTTGTAAGTATGAAACAAAAAATACTTTGGCAATGAGTATCCGTTAATTGCTAATTAAGTATAGATTATTTTCTTATCAAATAATAAGTATTGTAATAAATTTATTCTCAACTCCTACTATCTATAATAACTAGACTATTACATAGTATACTCTATTTTTATAACACGTAACCAACTTTTACTATGTAATCCAGTGAGATGTTTAAATTAATATCTCAAATTTACAATTTATACTTATACAAGAGTTCTGCCCCGGTTTCGCCTGTAAATGTACTTGCTCATAAAAGTTTTTAGGTTATTTTAAAACAGGTTTTTATATTAAGAGTAAGTATTTTTTGTCTGTATTCAAACTTACATTATTTTATTGAAATTTCTCCGTCAAAAGTACTAATTCAATTGGATGATTTAAGAAATATATGTACTTAGAGACGAATAGATATGCAATCAATATATAAATCTAGGATTATTTTTATCATTAGCAAAGAATTTGATAATAATTAATGAAGATTTACATTAATTAAATGTAATATAAGTACTGATTAATAACTTCTTTCTGATTTCGCAACAGTTGCTTTAAAAAAAAATAACTGATTGGTGTCAAATTACCTGTTAACTTTTCTGATTTGTTGTTAACATTTGACAATTACAACTTTTGATAGTGCTGTCAAATTATTATTTTAATAATATCGTCAGAAACGAGGTAATCTGGTAATAGGAAATCTAATTCTGGTAATAGAAAAAACGATTATATTTCACATATATTTGAATGTCTGAAAGCAACAGGTAGACTGAAATTTTCAGGTATATTTTAACAATCGTGCAGTAGCCAGAGGCGTTTAGATCTTTTTTTGTAACTTGTTGAATCAAAAACTATAACGTTTCTTAGATTATCACAAATTATCTCAACTTTTGTGAGCTCAAAAGTGCTTTCTTTTTTAACGTTATTAATTTTGCAAGGCTTTTTAAACTCTGGCGTAAACCGTTCTTAATGTTGCTTATTTGCTTTTGTTAATATAATTGTAGAAAATATTCATAATAACTTAAGATAAATTATTATCTGATACTGTAAAATGATACATTTTTACACAATTCATATTTATTTATATAATTATTACTGGCCATTGCTTTTAAACGAGTGCAATCTTGAAAGTTAAATTCCCTATTAGAGAACGAGTGATTTTCTCTGTTTTTCGACGGATTTCTAAAAAATTTTTTTCAATCACAAAAACTAATCCTTCGAGTCCATTTCAAGTGATATTGTCTTGACATACATTTATTTATATAGTCGAATAAGTTTCTCAGCGAGTTTTTTCGTATAGTTCCAGAGTAGGGCTGCCTCGGAAGCCTTGTGACTATAAATATAAGTTGGAGACTATCTTTCAGAAGGGCCTGTTTCGATGAGTAACATCAAAATAGATCCTGACACTTTCATTTGACGTAGACAAGAGATAACTAATAATGATTTAAAGTAAAAATGTAATAAATAAATAAATATTAGAATATCATTTTATGTTAGAACATATTTATCAAAAGATAATATTATCACAAATACACTAATGTGATAGACGAAATACCCGTCCTAGCTTCGTAGAAATATAGCTATCTATAGTTATCTATGATTACCTTCTTAACCAAATCAATAAATCATTAGTCACTTATGTATAAAAAATTCAGTCCTCATGAATTAATCACGGAAACAACAAAACATAAATGAAGTCGTTAAGTTTATACCTTTTATAGTATTGTAAGTATTGAGTCTGCCATTTATAGAAAACTACATTCTACAACACTGGGACAAATACTGATTACACAGAAATTAAATATCCACAATATTTTCAATAATAATAATATCAGAGTTTGATTTTTTTATTATGAGTCGACTATTATACATAATATTAATAATATAATCAAATTAATAATTATAAAGATTTTTTTAAGTCTTTAGAACATTGATTGTAGAATAATGCCATTTTTACTGTTTTGAGAGATAGACGGACACTCAGTCAATAGTTGCAACTATCTATACCACCAATCAATCAAAAAAGTTAACACGAGATTTGACAGGTAATAAATTATTTTTTATTCTTAATATAAAAAACCCTTCGAAAAACTGGATGAATTCCTAGTCTTTGTTTAAATTCGATATATTTTATTTTTCAATATAACTAAAAAATGCATATTCTTGTACATTCCATATTCCATTTTAATGGTAGGTTTTTGTATGTGTTATTTTAATAATTTTAATATAAAAATAAACAGAGAATCAATGTTTGGTGTTTAAAGCACCAACTAATATTGTATTCTAAAAGTGATATTTATTTAGGATAGGATATGATCATATAAATAACATTTATTATAAATACATAAAATCAGCTTATAAAGTCGTGAACAAAATGTAAGCTATTAAGAAATCAGTCATAAAATGCATGCAAGCAGCTAATAACTATTATCATTGTTTATTAAATACACGTTTAATGTTTTTTTCTAACCATACGTAATATCCCTAACAAGAAAAATATATAGATAATATATTTTCAAATTAAAAAACTCAAAACCGGTCATCTAATTAGCAGAAACAATGACATGATGCGTAGTCGCATCCACCATTTTGAATTTTCGACCAATCACAAGCCGCGTTGCAAGGTCGCGCCCAATGTCAAAACGCTTCCTAGTAAATTGTTCTAGGTCACTTGTTTGTTACTATGATAGATAATAGTTTGGCAGCCATTTTGTTTCGACACTATCTGCGTGCGGGTGATAAGCGAAGTTAAGGTTAAATAATTGTTATTTAAGTTGGATTTTACGTTTATAATCGTTTTTCCTCGATAATAAAGTTTTTATTATTCCTAAATTATTAAAGTTTTAATTATTTTTACAACTATATTACTATTATTAGAATATCTGCTATATATTTTAGGTAATTCTACAACATGTACGAATACATTACAATGACAATATGAAGAAATTTCCATTGATTTGTATGCTATAAGTATAGTCAGTCATCGTTCAGAAATAGGTTTCAATAAGCAACAAAAACTTTCAGCGAACCGCTTTCATTGATGTTACAAATGCATCATGAAGGAAAGAAGTAAACAATCATAAGTAACTCTTTATAATCACCACTGTATGTTATATTAATAACTTAAAATATTTTTTATATGTAGTTGAGTTGTGAGGAGTAAAGTTATATATTCAATAAATTATGAGAATATTATTTTAATTTTATTATATATGTCAGGGTTATGAAAAAAACTTCCGCATTAGAGAAATAATCTCTATATCGCGACACAAACAGATACATCGAGCACTAATAACACCGAGACTAGTACCAGCAAACACAATCAACTGTCATTTGGAATCAAACCCACAACCTTTGGATCACCAAACAGCCACTAACCATTGAGCTAAAGGGTCGTAAATTTATTTATTTTATTTTGAAATTTGTGTAGTTACAATTCATACTGTGTACTTAGTTCCTAATGTCAAAAGAGTGAGGACTTTGTCAGTATGTATACAACCAGTGCGTTTGTTTCATATTTTATGTTACTTGAAGATCACACTATAGTTTATTTATCGAAATATATTTGTTTCTTTATAAATAAGTCCTACCAAAGACGTAAAACTTCCAAAGTCAAATTACAAATATAAATGAAATTTCTTTTGAATACAATTTATATAAAGTATCATAAACAAAACGTGAGTGCGATATTTCACACTTAGAGCGAATAAAAAGAGAATTTGGGTGTTAAACAATGGCTGACGGTGAACTCGCAGCGGACGAGGATTAACGAACTTGAGTGCGTAGTGTGGGGTTCATGTCGAGTTTTGACAATAGACTTATTTTAAACAGTTTACATTATACAATTTACTAATTAATAGATCGATTAGAGTACTAATGGTAATGGATGTTACTATGCTAATTTAAACAGTTTTTTGACTGTTTAAATTAGCGTTTTTAGTCACCCAGAGAATGGTAAAAAAAAGAGAGTAAAGAGAGTGTAGTGTAGTAAATTGGTAAATGGGTGTTTATTTGTGATTGTGATAAATATGCTACTCTCATTCCACTCCAACTATGAAAAAATAATATAGAACTTGTAAAGCACGGTCAATTGTAATTTTTATGGGTTTCGTACAATGACAATTTTTTTTGTCATACAAATATACTCATTCATTTTACTACATATTTTTTTAGTTAAGAAAGGTTTCACTCAAGCATTTTGCGAGAACTTTGTTATTCCATTAAATTGTATTACTTTTAAATAATTCATAAAAAAACTTCCAATCTTTTTTAAGGTGATATTTTTCTTAGTTTTTTTTGGAAACAAATCGACAAAACATATATCACATCACTATTTATTTTGAAATCGTATTATATTACAATCAGAGAATACGACGTGGTTATATTTCCCTGAAACTTTCAGTAAAGGCTAACAAAGAGTTTTCAGTGTAGTTCGCATTGAATAAAAATCCACTTTAAAGTCTATAACTAGAGTTGAAACTAGCTTGTAGTTTTCGAAAGGTTTTCTATGTTGTTTTCGGATGCAACTTATTTGTGAAAACATGCTGAAGTGAGACCGCTGTGAGGCTCCACTGTGGGGGGAAAGAGAGGGGGATACACTAAATTTACCAAGCCACAGGTGGCGTACCTCGGGTATAGATACAGGACATACTGGAATCAAAATCATAAAAAATAAATCAAGTAAATAATTTCTTCGTATTACTGTGTTTAATTTAGCTAAATTCAAATTCAAAATCAGCTGATTTTGAGGGATTAACAAGATATTAAGCATAAGCTTTTATTTATTTATTGAAATTGATTTTGACAAATTATACATTTTTGGACAGAAACTGAAACCAAACCTTTATGGTATGGTAAACTGGATAATGTTAAGCCAGGAGTAATTTGTCTGTAGCACGTACGGGCTGGTCCGAACATGATTGAATATACGATCTCACTGTGGAATCACTCAGCTATGATATTTGCAAATGCCTATACATAATAGCAAAATTTACCATCAGGTTGACCATTTGTTTATTTGCCATGGTGACCCATAAAACATCTAATTTTGGTTAAACTTCGATTATAATTACACATAGTTTTTGTTTAATATTAATAATAAGAGAATAAAAGGACTGATTATTCTAAGGCGACCTTGGATAACAGACAATTCGATTGAGATTGCTGAAGTTATAACTGAAATAATTTTCAGGGTGTCTTATAAATTTTTAATTTTTATCAGCTTTGAATATATTTAAGTTTTCTGTCTTGATTTCATATTTTTAATAATGTTGTATTGTTTCATGTTTTTACAACAAATTCATTGGCCCTAAAAACATAATAAATAAACATACAACCCCACACACAATAATTTAAAGATATTAAAATACCATTACGTTTTTTCTATTGTTTTTTTCTGTATATAAGTAAATACCAGTATTACTTGAAAGCTCGATGTACGGAAATAATTTAGCAAACAGCCGTCAAATTCCCATAACTATAGAAAAATGTACGTAAATGTAAATTAAATTTCTTTGTTCATTGACAAAGGGTTTCGGAACAGTGAATACAGTACAGTACAGTAGTACTGATTTCACAAAGTAGTAGAACTATTTTTATATGATGTATTCAATGATTTGTATGAGTGATTTTTGTTATGTGTATTACAAGAAAGTATTTAGATAAAACATTTTTCTTGACTTTTTATCAATACAAAGACTCAAATACAAAGAATCAAACCTGCTATATCGAGGACTGTTCAATCGCTGCATCATTTGAGCTATTGTGTCGCTACTCGCTGTGATAAATCTATCATAATATATGTAAGTCTTTATTGGAAGGTACACGTATTAGGCTTCATTTTAGAGTTCTAACAACTGTTCTTACTTATCAGTATATTTCATATATATTGTAGGAAGATATGCGGGTAGTCGAGAGAGGAGTTATTTAAAAAAGTTCCTTCTGATCTGAAATAAAACAAATTTTACGGATTAAAACTCGTGTTTAATTTACACTATTACTGCAAAGTATGAAACCAAATTATACGCGAGTTTAAATCCGTAAAAATTGTTTTATTTCAAATGTGTACTCGAGAAAATTCCTTCTGATCTATTTTCCAGGAATATATTCAGTTTTTTATTATTTAATTTCAACACATGTTAAGTTAATTAAATTTATATTTAAATCTCATTTTAATATACACTATTTTTATTAATACTAATGAAAATTTGGGTTAAATAATATATACCGAACAATTAAATGTTAAGGAATAGTAGAATAAAATGATATTCAGTATGTAATTATGTGTATGTCACAGGTGATTCTGAATAATATATTACATATGATTACTGTACGTCGGTATGAGGGACGAATTTATTTATTAATATTAACTTCCATTTTGTGTATCGGTTTGTAAGGTAAAATATCATCTATTTCTAAAAATTATTAAAAATAATTGTCAGTAAATAAATAATATTTTATGCATTTATTGAAATATTTTGTACAGTATTTCTTATTGTTGTAATTTTTTTTTATAGTATAAAATTTTATCAAGAAAACAGTAGAATAACATTCTTGTTTAGAAAGAATATATTAGACATCTCAAGAATTTTTTTCGGGATATTATAAATGTACGACAAAAGCGATCATACCTTTATCCGAACTGAACGTGGAACGAATTTACTGAAATGAATTCTAAAATTTTGTTCCTGAAATGTGAAACTTTGCAATTGCACGAGACGAAGAGCCTGCATTTGTATAAGCCAAAGAAATCTTAGAAAATTCGGATGATGGCATCAAATTCGTAGCGGCTTATGCGTTCGCATTCAATAAGTTGCTTGCAATACATCACAATTCATATGTAATAACAGCGACTGGCGTTAAAAAATAGAAATTATATCTTTGGCTACGACGATTCTTTGAATGCGGATATGTGTGATGCCTCCCTGACAGCGATTCGTTCGACGCATTTAGCCAAATAAGTGTGTGTTTGCTAACTTATTATTATCCCTAACTTACGATTTAACTCAAAATTAATTGAACTAATTATATCAAAATTAATTGCTATCAATTAAATACAAATGATTTGTCCTGGGAATTAAATCTTTTAACAGATTATTTACAGAGGTCGTCAACTATTTCCTTTCCTTTTGTGTAAGATTTAATAACAAGGAACTCTGAATAATAGATAAAACATTTTATAAACAATTAACCTTCAATATCATTAGTTTGGATTGCAATTCTATAATTTCATTATTTTTTTCAACATTAAACTAAATGTATTTTTTTACTTATTAGAATAAATTAAATATTTTTTTTATATAAAAAATTTCAACCAGATGCAAACCTGTTACTCGCTTTTATAAATATAGCATTCTTCAAATTTAACATTTGTCTGTCAAAAATTGTAACCAATATTATTTATTATATTTAAGTAACATAGTAAAGAATCCTAAATGAATGAATTTAATAAGATAAGAATGAACATTTACGAGCCGTGCTCTAGTTTATTCTTTAACCTTGTAGAACGCATTGGCTAGATGCAAATTTTGATAAACTAGGCTAGGAATAATTAAATTTCAAAGCGACTCGCAAGGACGAACTTGAGCTATTGAGATCTGTCAAAGACCTTGAGACCTAGACTTATGAGGGAACCTGTATACATATTTTGGATACGGAGTCGTCTAGTGCTTACTGTACTGAAGACCAGGGTCGTGGGTTTGACGTTTGTGATCCAGAAATTGCTTTATTGCCTTTTGTGTCTGTACTGTACTGTTTTAAAAGAGCAAAATAATTTTGTCTAATACGTTTTTAAATATCAAATATAAAAAATATCCAAAAAATATGTATAAAATAAAGAAATGTCCAAATAAATTATTTTAAATATATAAAACGTAATCCAGAATGCCCTGCGTGTATACACCTAACTGTTGCGCTCAGTTCTGTAGCTACGCACAGACAGACGTCACGTTAAAGACACTTCCATTGTATTGATTTTATTCGATCGCAACCACTGACTACTGAGACGATTCGACACTTTTCACTACACATTATTATACACCGTATGGTTTAATACACTATACTATACAATAATTATATATAATTATATATATCGATGTTTTGAAGGATGGAACATTGTATGCTTTCCATCGATAAGTCACAACAGAAACCAATAACCTATCTTGGTTTGAATCAGCAATGTTGTTTCAACAAAGATATAGTCTCGTGATTCAGAAACACACTGACCTACAGAGTAAATACATATAAAATTGTGTATTTAGTTGTGTGTTCGTTTGTTATACTATATATATTATAACTCAGAAAGTAATATTATTATTAAATTTGATATATATTAACTTTTATAAAATAATATTTTTTTTTGTTATTTTTTGGATCAATTATAATAAAATAGCTTAAATTAACGAAATATATATATATATTGAAAATAGAGTAATTTAAAATAATGTGTCAATAAACTATTTAGTCTAGACATCAAGTTAGGCATGAAAAATTGCCTGAACCTTTGTCTGGTTTAAAATGGGGGGGGGGGGGGTGGTAAGTGGGGCGAAAATCAATAGGGGTGGCCGGCTTAAGTGGACTGCACCCTCGTTGTTTACGTTTTTTAAACCAAATAATTAATATTTACCCCTTATTAATTGCGGTATGGTATCGATGTGTTATATTAGATTGGTTTTTAGAAAATATCAAATTATAGTTAATATTCATCCGCAGTTCACGCCGTGATTCCGCCGTGATCAGAGCTCACGAAGGACCCCGAAAATGTTGGAAACTAGCCGGGCTAATTGCGATAATAATACCGTGAGTACAGCCTGATAATTATATTTATTATAATAAACATAATTTAATGATACTATGGTACATAGCTAGGCTCTATAGGCAAGTCACGTTGTCTAAAGCTTTTAGCAATATCACGGAACCCTAAACGGGATTAAACTGTTCGTTTGGTTTAATATATTACAATTAGTATTAAAAAAGATTCTTAAATATGGTATTATTGGTTGTAATAAGATTACATTTCAGATTTGTATGTAAATTTTGTATGTTTAGCTAAATTTAATATATTTAATATTATTATTGAAAATCTTATATCAATAAGAAAGTTTTTATTATGATATATTGGTCTATATTTGATCTATATATTTAACTTATGTATGTACGTATGTTTACGTGTGTCTGTATGTGTGCCAGAGAAAGAAATTGCTTCCGATTTGGAGAGATGAACCCTATCATGGGACGGAATATCTTGGCAAGAGTGGCAGTATTGGTGGTAAGACAATGATACCACCTCATAATGACATATAATGTTTTTACTTTACGAAATAATTATTACAAGACTTATTTGATAATTAGACAAAACGTTCCAAGTATATTATATATTTTTTAAACTATTCATACAAATATTTTTATTTGTCTATATTATGTTAGAGACTGAATATTATTCTCTGCAGCATCCAAAATAAAAAAAAATAACCAAAGTTACCAAAAATTTAAAGCTACCAAAAAGATCTCGTCTTTTAAAGTCATTTCTAATTTTATAATTTTTTAAAATTATTTTTTGAATTAGCTGAAAAATAAAAAAAAGTTGATGTTTCAAAAATGTCTTTAATGTTGTTTAGCCATATTAAGCATTTTTATATATATAACGTACAGTACGATACAATATCCCAGGTAGCAGATTCGAGTTCTATGTTGATGTATTTTTCATTCAAAATTTGTTTAAATGAAAAAAAAATATTCTTTCAGTTTCTTGTAATACAAACATTCATATAATACAATACGAGCAAAATAAATATATATAATGTGTTGACGTCTAAATCAACAAGTGAAGTCTAGTTATAGTATGATCCATCTTGTATAGATAGTAGATACTGCGAATTAATTAATCTTTATTATCTATACTTATAAAACTAAAGAGTTTGTTTGTTTGTTTGTCTTTGAAAGTACTGAATGGATTTGAAAAAATCTTTCTGTTTATGATAGTCAGATTTACGAGGCTATAGGCTATTTTGCATTACGCTATTGCTTCTAATTAGATTAATAATAAATAAAATCTTCAACGGCAGGCACACGGAGGAAAGGTTAGTTAAAATATAATTAGTTAAAAGTAAAATATATGTATTAAAAAGATTTGATTTAATTTTTCAAGTTTTTAAGTTACGTTCGAGTCATGACTATGAATACGTCCCAACTTGTTCAGACAGTTGAGAATATTGGATTTTGTTTTGATATAATGGCTTCCTTTTGACTGAGACAAACTAACATGGGTTTTGTACTATTCATGGGTTTTATCAACAAATTTTAATAAAATATCTTTTATGATGTAAAGGTTCCATTCATTTTTCATAAGAGGACTTAAAATTAATTAATATAATGAGGCATCTGATGAAATTGGAATGAAGTTATTATAAAATGAACGAATGAAATCGAATCATTAAAAATTATAAATATATGTATATTGAAGGTATTGTCTAATTTTCCATTGCCTAGGAATGTATTGACAGCACGACCTATTCAGTGGTGAAGGTCGAATGTATTTGTTTTAGAATCTAGCTTCTCGTGAATGGCATGGACTAGACGAGTGTAATAATATTATAGTTTAGCGTCCTGTATGATATCATTTTTAATACAATACACTTAATACTATTAACAGCTTCTTTCCCGTTATTGTTTGATGAATTAATGAATGAATGTTATTTTTTTAATAATATTAGTTTAGGTCAGGTCAAAGACGCTAATGCTGGAGTGTGTTTCATTATTTCAAAGATATATAGATTTTTCGTATAGTTTTTTATTAACAATATGAGTTATTACAGACAGGCTGTACCTGTAACTGCTAGACTGTTTCTTATCATTTTGTTACAATTTTTTTTGAATAGTTTTACAAATTTGTTCGAATTTTTTTTTTTACAATTAACCTGAAATGTCTCCTTTTTACAGTTATAATAGACGGGCTAAACCTGTAATTGCTGGTCTGCTTATTTGTCATATTGTCAAACATTTTACAATTTAGTTTTAAACATTTTTATCAAGGAACCTGAATTGTCTTTAGGAATGTTTAGAGACAGGCTAAATATGTAACTGTTGGACTGATAGACCTGCAACTGGGGGACAATTTTCTTGTCACTTCTGTAACATATGGTGATTTTTTACATTTTGTTTTCTGAATGAATCTGAATTTTTTTTCAGGTGACTAAATTTGCAATATCTGAAGGCTACTTACTTCTCTTGGGTGAGGTCAAGTTTACTGTTTTTTTTTGTTTTCTATATTTTATTATTCGTCTAGACAAAACTGCATTCGGCCGAGGTCACTGCATCCGCCATGTTTGTCAATAAGGTAATGATTTTTTTTTCGAAAAAATACGACTGATGTTTATTTTGTATTTAAATACATCTTTTATCATCGTTTAAGAAGAGGTAATTTTTTTTCTACATTATTTAAAAAAATATTTAATCTAAAGGTTTATGATTAACAAAAAATGTTTGTGTTGAAGACCTTTATAACAAAACTTATGGAGAAATTAATAGAATCTTCTAAACACATAGGATGCAGTTTACTATACAATTACTGACAAACTACACGTTCTTTTTTATGTATATTATTATTGAAGTTGTTTCAAATATATTGACAACAAATTACCAAATTCATGAAATTCAAGCTACCCATATCTTTGGGATATTTTCAAAGTTTCGAGTCGTACTACAATTTTATTAATTTTAAATTTGGAAGAGGTCAAATCCCCTAAATATAGAAATCTAAACAAAGTAAATATATTAAACTAGAAACTTTTTTGACGTCATCATAACGCCATATCTAAAATATTCTAACAATTTCAATAGTCATATTACATGCGAAATATTTAAGCTCACACTTCACACGGTCACATGACGCCACCATTTTATTTGTTCAGCAAATTTCATAAAAAACTAAATAATATTAATATTCTTAACTTTAGTTATACTGCGGATGCGTTCACTGCTATAAATGTAACAATTTGAATTTCAATTAATTGTAAATCATATGTTTGTAAAGTATAGAAAAATGCCTTTTTGTTTGTCATTAGTATGATGTATTGTATAAAAATATATAATATAACTAGCTGTTGCTTTGCTACCCACGCACAAACTTTTTTTTTTAATTATAAATTGATGCTAGATAGCCTATAGGCATCCATATGAACCTGCCTATCATAATCAGAAAGAATATCATTAAAAAAAATCAAATTTATCTGATGGTTTCAAAGATTGGCACGTATAAACAAACAAACTTTCCTTTATAATATAATCATACAATTGAGACATCACCCTGGAGTTACACAAATAAAACTCAATCATAAAAGTCAAAAACAATGTACACACAGACAACAACGAGAACAAGGACACGTTACATATACCTGCATAACTTTATATACTATAGATGTAAATTTATTTTATTTTAAACTAGAAATTTCTAGCGGTTTCACCCGTGGTCAAACGATTTTATTAATTATTTAAATATTTAGAAGGAGTGGGATAATTCTAGATAGCCTTCATTAACCTGTCTGCCATAATTAAAATTGTTCAAAAACATCTAGTAGTTTTGAAGATTAGTTCAAACAAACAGATTCTTACGCTTCATAGTATGATTGTATGATATTAAAAAATTAAATATATCTGATTCTGAACTTTTTTCCAAAAACGGGCAAATTCCGATAGTATGAGTATATATAATTATATATAATAATCATGGATCACGAAAGTTTACATACAAAATTAATTAAAATTTTTTTATATTAATAATTAATTTATATATTCAGTTAATATCAAATTCTAATTCATTCTGATTTAACCCGTAATGTAATACAAGTAACGTCTGTTTTTGAATTACAATGACAGATAGATATCGAGAACAAGGTTAAAATATCTAGGTTATGCGATTTGGTACCTAGAGCCAGGGCTGAACAAAAACGAATAGAAATATTTATATTGTGTTTTGTTACTTTCACACCTTTGAGGTACATCTTTAATATGAAAGTGACAAAATGAGTATGAGTTTTATATAGCATATTAAATGTTATGTGTCAGTTTGGTAAAATGATAAGTAGAAGATGGTAAGTGGTGACCACTCAAAACAAGCTCTACTATTTAGTTATTAGGTAAAATAAACCAATATATTTCTTATTACTCCGAAATTAATAGCATTGACTACTTATTAATCTAGTGGTCAGTGGTTGTGGAACTGCCTACTGATGAAAAGGTGGTGGGCTCGATTCCCGCATGGGACAGTTTGTGATCCACAGACTTGTGTTTCGAGTCTGGGTATTATTTATGTCCGTTATTTCTGTTTATAAAACCTTGTGTGGTGCGTGATTTCTTATAAAAAAATCTCTTACAGTTTGTTAAAGATTTTTTAATAAGAAATTATTAAAGTGTAATTTTATTCTTATAAATTATAATGAAAGTATTAATACTATTAAAGCAATAAAACTTTGATATATATAACATTTTAAATTAACTAATGAAGTGACAACCCTAAGATAATCTAGTCTAGGGCCAACTAGTAACCTAGGATTTCGGAGAGCGGTTCCTTTTAAGGTCACTACATAGCCCTGAACAAACTTAAATATCATATTAAGGATTATATACATGATAGAATATATAAAAACAACTACATGCTATTTCGTTAGAGTTATATGATGACAGATGTACAGGTGATCTGATGTACAGGTGATCTGATGGTGGTATGTGGTACCACTCATTCACCTATATATGGAAAGTTTGAACTGCCCTTGAGGAATAGAAGAAAAAGAAACAGAAAATGGGAGGAATTAGGTACTTCACAGTCTTTTACGAAATGTAGCTTGTGTATGATGGTATATAAATGGTATATTAATTCGTGAATTTTAATAAAAATAATTCAAGCTTATGCTCGCTACGAATACCCCTTAAAATATTTTTTTACCATCATCTTTCATCTTAAATGAACCACATTTACAACAAAACAAAAATATTGTCAAAATATGATCTCAATAGTTTTAAAGTTACATTAACAGACACACCAACATTCAAAAATAATTTTATAGTAAGTTTTCGAAACACTCTTTATTACTCTTCTAAAACAGTTAAAATAAAAAAAAAGGCAAATAAAGAAAATTAATATGAAGCTATTAAAAGAGCATTTAAAACTAACCAAAAGCTGCAGGTTGTTTTTTTATTCGTTTTCTCTATTAGGCTGTTTCGTTTTGTTTTTCACGAATTTCAGTCGCTCTCAGCCAATGCGATTTACTGAAAAGAGTTGAGGACAATGATACATGGAGTAGTATATAGTATATTCGAAAATTATTAACATTTAAAATAAATCTAATTATTCCCATTTTTTTAAAAATATTTTCGAAATATTTTTAATCTTATATATAATAATTTCATAATGAGTGATAATATGTTTTTTAAAATATTAAAAAATTAAATAAATATTTTTTTTAAATTTTAATAGTAATAATAATAAGTAATATTAGGAATATTTGAAAAATATTAACATTTTAAAGAAAACAAAATCTTTTTTAATTATTTAAAATATTTTCAAAACATTTTAATCTGGTATTTTCTTAGATAAATGTTATGTGTGAGTATAATATGTATATATTATATTCACACATAACAATGACAAATATTTTTTGTTCTAAAAAATCTGTTTTTGTTTTTAAAATATTTTTAATCTTAAATGAAATATATAAACAATATATATACAAAAAAAGTTATTTTAATATATACTATATAAATAAATTTACATAATAATACCAAATATGATTTTTTTTTAAAACCAATGTTTTTTATATCTTTAACATATTTTTAGTCAAATATGATAAAAACGTACTAAATTAAAAGCAACAAAAAATATTTTAATATTCTCAACAATGACAAATATGATCTTTTTCTTCTTCAAAATCGATATTTTTAAAATCAATGAAGTCTCCATATATTTTTGTGTGGTTCAATTTCGGCTAACTAGCTGCGTCGGACGGACACTGTCCGGTGTCGTGACGACAACGACACGACTGACGTTTTCGACTTTTTACAAATCCTTTTGTGAGGACCGATTGAGTGTGAGCTGTGAATGAAGCTGTAATGAATACAGGAGTGTATCAGACTTCAGCAGGATTTCAGTTTGTTACAGGAATTGTAAATGGTTTTACTTTTTACTTTTTATTTTTTTTTTTAATGTATGGTATATTTTTTGACTGTAAAACACTTTTATAACGGAAATTGAACAGTCAAGTATATAAAAGAATATTTAAAGTTTATTAAAGTGGACGTCTAATATAAGAGATATGTTTTAAAAATTTTTTTGGAAAATACTCAAATTTGGTTGGTATGTTTGTGTTTCTTAAAGTCCGTAAACTCCGAAATTACCAAGCCCATTTTGATAACAATTTAAACAGAGTTATATATATTAGGAATAAATTTAAGCATCCTAAGTTATTTTTGTGAATGTAATAATTTGTACATAAAAATACTAAAATAATAATAAAATATAAATGTGTATTATAATGTAAATATTCTTTAACTAATAATATAATATATTGATAACAATGTTTTTCAGTGTACTGTCTCTATCACTAAATACTGTACCTTTCCCGTCTTTGTCTTTTTCGGAAACTATGCGTTTAACTGAGCAGCCCACCCGTAAAATTACACTTTCAGCAATTATCCTGTAAATTTCAGTAGCGAGCTGAATCGTTTCGCCATACGAGGTAATACTTAAAAATGTTTTTTTTTTCTTGCTTACAATTTTAGCTTTAAATGGAGTATTTTTACTGGTGATATTATTATTATATGCCTTGTATAGGTATTGTTTTGTCATTTATGTCCTAAACTACTCAACCGATTTTGATGACATTTATTAGTCTACATTTCCTTTTTAGGCACTAAGATCAGGCAATATTTTAAGAAAAACAACGTTAATGTCAATTTATATTAAAAATATTAATGATTTTTTTTATAAATAAAAAATCTTTCAAACTGTACTAAATATAAATATTGAAGAGTACACTAAATCCAGCTCATAGTGTTTAAGAGAACAATAAAAACATGCATAAAAAGATCAAACTGAGATCAATGCTAAAACTGTAGTTAGATGCTCAGTTTAACTGCAGTTTAAAGTACAGGTATCGTTTAGTTTTGGTTTAGTTCCGGGTAATCTCGCCAGATTTCGCTGACGCAGACGCCGGCTGCATATCCGACAAGTACCGTCAGCAAAGTGGAAACATATATTATTGTTAATAATATACTTAATATATAATGACATTTTTATAGTTTTCTGGTTATGTATAATTGGTAAAGTAATAAAATAATTAAATCTAGTATTTGATTGTATTCTTAAACTAAGTTAAGAAGAGATTTATATTAAAAATTATTAATTGTTAAGTAAGTAAGACTTGATAGTTTCGCAATATTTGTAATTAAAAACCTTGTTATTTTTTTTAAATAAAAAGGTGGTTGCACTCATTGTTTTATTTGTCATATTGTAAACTTTCACATAAAATTTTCCAAATAAAAATAAAATATATCGATGTCAAAAAATAATTTTGTAGTGTCTAGAAAACTGCAACTTTACACTAGAACAAAAAAACTATAAATTTCTATACTATAAATATTTATACATAAAAATTTCAATTTTTTTTAAGACGAATATATATCATATTCGCATTTTTTGAGTTACGACCAGTCTTTTTTGGTATCGATATACAAATCTATATTTGTCATATATATAAATATTTCTTTTGTTATGCTGACGGTACTGTCAGATCTTCGTCGATTGTATTTTAAGCGAACGCCGCCTATTCACACTTTCAGAGTGTTATTGATATGCCGTACAACTCTTTTAACCGACTTTGAGATACTCTTTAAAATACTAGAAACTATATCGTTTAGTTGTTCTGTAACTTGCAAATAAATTTGCATAAATTTTTTATTGAAAGTAAATTTAAAAATCCAACACGAGCAGGATTCAAACCTGTGACAATACCGTGTGAATTCTATATTTATTTTAATTATTATTGAAACAAATAAACAAAAAAAACTATATTTTAGAAAAAGAAAAAATATATTTTTGAAAATGGCTTAATTATCAAATTTATAATATATTTAAAAGTATACCTACATATTATTTATATATTAAAGGTTACTACTAAAAACCAAAACAAAACTAACTTTTCAGCTGCAAAGAGTACTAAACTATAATATGTATGAAATCCACACACACACATACACACGTGTATATTATACAAAATGGCGTAAAAACTGAAATAATATATATTCAATGGGAATGAATTTAATTTCCTACCGTCACTAAAGAAACAATGAAACGGGGACGTGTGAGAACTTATTGAAACACCATCAATAGACATACATACATTGTAACCCAAATATATTTGTTTTAGAATAGTATTAAAATACACTTACTATGATATTCGCTAAAAATACTCTAAGATTTATTTTTGCAGTTGGTAGTGCTGACTGTCTAATTATTATTGTTTTTTAATTTAGAGATTTGTTGAAACAAATGTTAAAGATATACAGCTATAGATAATTGTAACATCAATGTTGAATAACTTCTAGAAAATTTTAAAAAGTTCTAGAACATTCTTTGAGTGTACTTGTAAAGTATTTTTTGATAAGCTTTCTATACAAAATCTTTGTATATGTAAATAAATACGTTAAAATTTAATAATACCTATAAATTCTAATTAGTTATATTCAAATTTGGCTAGATGGCGGTAAATTGGCTATTTATTTATTCATACCGCGAGCCAAATACTCGATGTTAATTATAGTAAACTATTTTAAGCCTTAATACAATGTGTTAAGGTATTGTTTATCTTGTTTTGGCGTGATGGTGCTGCGCACTTAATGGGAGTCAAGGCTAACCATGTATTGGCCATGTCGAGATTTTTACAATTAGCAATTTAATATACTTTTATAATGTACTAAGTATATTGAAGTCAATGACAGATGCTTGCCTTTAAATAGGCGCGAAATATATTATTTTATCTGTCAAACATGACGTCACAAATTTTAGCCAGAGTAAAACTTATGAAGCTTAGTATATCGTTTAGAAATTCTTTTTTAATTGGTCACAAATTAAATTGATGTTAGTTTTAACAATATTATTGGACTAAAATCATAAGTCATTTATATTAAAGTGATTGGTTCTAGTTGTTCGCAAATTTATTATAATTTTTTTTGACGTTTGCGAGACAGTGATCCTATTAAAAAGTACGAAACTACGGTTGTTGTGTGATTTTTCACACTATGGCGCGTTTGGAACCCTCATAGCTTAAGGTTTTAAGTTGTTGAGTGTGATAAGTTTGGTATCAAAACTCTGGTATCAAAGCTCCTGACTCTTCACATTGAATTACACAAGTGATTACTGATATTGATTCAAAGTGGATAAGATATAAATAAATAAACTTATTTGAATCTATCTTACATATGTTTTGAATAAAAATAAAACAATTTATATTTTTTAAATTTTTGAATAGACGATAAATATTTTAATTTCATATTTAATCATTATTTTTTTAATATCTTCCGGGTCAAGGTTCATGATATTCAGCCAATATTACAAATGAGAACGAAGGAGGTTTCAGTTTTTGTAGACAATAAGTAAAATGAAATGTCGCTGTTCGCCGAAAGCGTTCTCAATTCAAACAATAGCTCGAGTGTCCTTCCCCGGAATTTGCGCGGAAATTTTTGTTATCTTTTCGTGTTCCCCGAACGGATTTAAAATTGAGAACACAAATGTTGGGCCTCTAAAATGTTGTTTGATTTCTATCGAACTGTTTATTTATTTTATTTTTTTTACAAAATCACAGAAATAAGTAAAATATAATTAGGTGAAAAGTGTATTCAAAAGTTTAGTGTTTAATAACCTAAATAAAATAAAATAATTTTTAGTTAACGTTTAATCTATATAAAGCTTAGATCATCAAGGCTGCAGAGCCAAAACATCATACTTTTCAACTGCGTGTCAATGCGTTAATGGTCATAGTTTATTTGTATGACATAATGGTTAAATTATAAAAAATCTACCAGCGGGAGCTTAAATAAACCTGTTCATATTCATTATAGTATTTATTGATTGTACTCAAGATAATATAACCCTTATTATCAAATATGCTAATTAAGGTATTAGTGATTTTGATAAACATTTTAAAATTGTATATTTTCTCATGAATCCCATCATTATATATAGAACCCACCTAGCCAATAAAAATACATCAGTCCAAGTTGTAAAAAGTTATTTCTAACATAAAGTATAGGTAAAAGTGAATGTATATAACACGTACACAGGTAACGTAATAATCTGAAGACGTACATGGCTTGAAGTTGTTTTGTATGACAAGGGCTTCCCTACATTTGCATCAATTGTGTATTTCAGGTAATATTTTAACAAATAAAAATTGTATATCTTAATTTATATAAGTATTTATTCATAATGGTAATTATGGAAACAAAAATAAGGTAAGATAGATATGACTGCTTCCAAATACGAATAGTGAAAGATATGAAAACTAAAGTACAATAGTAACTTTTAGCTTTTGCCAACAGCTATTTTCATGATCCCCTATCATGAAAATAAGGAACAGAGGATTATTTAAAATAACTAATAAATAAAAAAAAAAGGTGACCTGGAGTTATTTTCCGTTCATTATTATACCTGTTCCAAGTCCATGGTGTCTGCAAAATTTCATACAAATCCAATACAAACACAAACTTATATATATATATATATATATATATATATATATATATATATATATATATACGTGGCATTATACACATATTATTATTATATTTGTATGTATAATGCGACATTTAAACACATTAACACGCAAACGCCGTGTTTGCTAATTAAGCTACTGACAATACACCAGTGCGCTAAACGAGAGTAGCAACAGTCTGTGTAAGCAGTTTGAATGGTTATAGCTATTTAACATTGTCATTACGTGATTTATTTGCAGCTACAGCGATTATCTAAACCATTTGGGCTGGAAATTTGTTTTAATTAAATTAATTAAACAATTTAACATTTATGATAATTTTTATTATAATATATTTAAGTCTAAATATAATCTACATCATTATTATACCATAAAAATAGTAAAAATATTATTTTTCAAATTACATATTTTAAAGCTATGAAACGACATTTTAGCGCCTCAGTTTCGTGTTGCCGTCATAATCGCAAGCGATAACAGCGCATTTAATACGTTTCGATTTACGAAACTCTTAACACATCAGTCTTAGTTTTGTCTATTCTAGAAATTACTATCTCGATTGTTCAATAAAACAATTGTTAACATTATAATTACTACATATACTTATCTACCTACTTATCTAAATTAAGTTTACTTACCGTACCGTACTCAATCATTTTTTTACTTAAAATCCACTTCATAGATATAATTTAAAGAGAATAATGAGATCAGTGTTAAAACGTAGTGAATTACACCAATAAATCTAGACCTTGGCACTTTAACTAACGACTAGATACAAAAAAGTAATAACATCATGCTATATTAAATAGAATACGCGCTCGTGGGAACGAGCGTACCTAATACAACAAAATCAATTCAAAGATCAAGTCTAGGAATGTAATAAGCGTGTGTTTACCGAACAATCTTATCGGCCGCCATTTTGTGCGAAAGTCAACTTTGCCGCGCGAATTTAAAGCTGAGGCGAACTGTCAAATTTGTGTTAATAGTAACTTAAACCTTAACCTCAAAACTGACGCGTGCGACGCCATACTTGTACCGTTCGGCTATTTTCGAGCCGCCTCGGTGTTTGTCGCTGACAAATATAGATTGACCTCCCTCTCAATCAGCCGTAAATAGTATTTATGACATAATGGCAATAAGGTCGGGTGGTTTAGGGGTCACGTTGAGTGGACAGTTGCCATTGAATAGATAAGAATGTCTTATATTATGAACGAGGTATCAGATTATGATATTAATTTACTGCGGCGCCAGATTGAATAAAAAACAGATAACAAAGAGTTGAAAAGTTATTGGTTTATTTTGGTAGAAATAAAAAGTTAAAGTAAAAGGAACATGAATTAAAATTTAAATATAAAGGTAAAAAAAGATATTCTTTAACTATTCAATTATTCGCAGTAATGTCTTCTATAATTTTTACTTTTAAGGTTAATAATAAACGGGTTATTCAAATGCTGTCAGTAACTCAGTAAGTTAAATGTTATTTTAAACTGTAAAAATAAAATCCATAAATTCTCTAAAAAATATAATGAAGTATAATTTTTTTTTTTTCAATAAATTTTTAAAATCTACTTTTGGTTATTTCTTTTAAAATGTCGGTTTTATTCATCAGAATTGACGGTTATTTTTAAAAAGCTTTTAAAAGAATGCTTTTATTGGTTTTGGCCGAGTTTTAACAGGGGTTCACTAAATATTTTATAGTCACGCGACATTACAATCTTGAAAATCGATACACGAAAATATATGAGGGAAAACAATTTAGTAGTGAAACACGATCCTGTGGTATTTTGTTTGTTAACTTTCAAATAATATGATTCAATAGCTTTAACTAAAATTTGTGTATTTGTCTCTAAATATACTTATATTTTAATTATACTACGTGTTTATTTAGGTAATAAAATTTATATTTTACTTAAATTATATAAATATATATATTTAACTTATATAAATGTATATTATACAATAATTTACAAATTCCTTTATACAGGTGCAAAAGAAAAATGAAGCAAAACTTTCAAGTCGTTGCTATAGTAGGGGAATGATCTCTAACGAAAATGACATTTCATTGCAAAAACGATGTACGAGTACTTCACTGCAATCTATATTAATATTTATGTTCTTAACAATAAAGTTTATATTAGAGTGTATCTTATAATAGTTATGGCGTTCGTTCGAAATTCAAAAATGACTAGTCGAGCCTAATGACAAGGTTAAGTGTATGAAACGCAAAGAAACTGGTTCTAAAACATTCGCTCGCCGTTAGCGCATAGACAAAAAAGTCGGCCATCTTGGACGTCGTGATGACTGCGCTCAAATTACGGAAGTTCTATGTAAGTTTCTAGATATCTTATATAACGTTCTAGCTTTTTACAGCTCGTAAATGTTGTTTTATATAATTATATTAATAGAAATCGTAAAATTTATTTCTTTGTTCGAAGCGAATTTAAAGGAAAATAATTTTTCTCATATTACTATTATAAGTATAAGAGTTAGTTTGTTTAAACTTTGAAAAATAATCTGATTCATGATTCATGAGGAAGGTTGTAGGTATGTTACTCTAGATACCCTCAGTTATCTTAATAGTTAAAGAAATCGTTCGCGCAACCGCGAGTGCAATTGTAAAGAAGCACAAAGAACATTGAACAATCTCAGATCATATTTGTTATTGTTTAATATCCTGCTATTAAATAACAATATGTCCCACTGAACTATCACTGAACTGAAGAGTTCAGCTGACGTGTGTAAACAGTGAGTAATTCGACCTTAATATATATATACTTATATATGTCGTGACAGAATCTAATATAGCGGTGTAAAATAAAAAACACGAGTGAGCCCGATCACTAACGATAATACCCGACGTGCATGGCAGCCGAATTGTTTTTTCCGCGAATGCAGTTCACCCTTAAATGTGAATTCATAAATCGAAATTTGTTACAGATTATTATAGAAAAATATACTAATATATATTTTTTTTAAATTGTAATCTAATTATACTAGATTCCAAAGCATTTGCGTTCTGGATTAAAAAAAAGGGTTTAAAATAACTCCTCAGGTCATTGACCACTTTGACAGTTGATACTGTGTACTTAACGTAAATAATGGTGCTCTCTAATGGGTTTATGTTTATTTTTATTCTATTTACAAATTGTAAATTATTTTTCTAGTTGTAATAAACTTTTCGAAAGTTTAAACAGACGATAAAAATTATTATTATTATTATTATATTATTTTTTTTCTAATGTGGGGTAACTGACCTATTCGTCAGTCAGTCAGTCAGTTAGTCAGCAGTCCGTCAAGTGAACCACAGTCAACTATGGGAGGGGGTTTATTTTAAGAAAACGTGAATTTTTACTGGAAAGAGAAGCCTTTTTATTTTGATTGGATATAAAGTGAAGTCTATAGACAAGCGAGCGAAGCCGCATGTGAATATTAAGTGTAAATATTAATACATAAAACATTATAACTATCTTATCTACCAAAATCCTCTATACTACAGAATACTTCACTATACTATACTATAGAATTACTGAATGTTACTAATATACTGAAGTGTAAAAAATAAATAACTATAAGTAAAAGATATATCTTTCTAACAAAAACATCGAAAAAAAGCATAATATATCATACGAATGCGCCTAAGCATTTGATAATAAAAGATCTTTTATATATCTATTTAATATATTTATTAGCTAATGAATTTCTAAACGAAATTGTTATATGTGCTTTCTAAACGAAAGTACGATGTATTCTGTAATATTATATAAAAACAAATTTATTTCTAAATTTACGTCATCTGTAATATCAAAAAAAAAATCTTAGTATTTTAAAGTTTCATAATATTAAACGAAAATTATGAAATGATTATATAATTTATTTACATTTCTTGTAAATGATTAATATATTTGTGCCAGTCATAAAAATTCAAAGCTTTTTACTTAGCAATTATGAAACGTTCGACTAAATGGAGTCATACGCAATTTCAGGATCAAAGCCCTTGTTTCAGATATTTCGTCAGTACTCAGTCTTTTTAAAATAACGTCACTTTGTAAAAGAAATATCGTCTCTTTTAACAAAATTATGAACTCCTATATATATAACTATTTATATCCTATATATATAACTTTCCGTTTGTACTCAATACTATCAGAATTTGGGCCATTAATTTCGAACCCATTCGGGGTTCATATTCAACTCAGAGCATGGCGGAATCGCTTTATTTACATGAGTACAGTCCAATAATTGAGTTGAGCGAAGCGAAGCTCTTACTAGTCAAAAGTGTTTCGTTACGAGTGCTACTCCTCCGAGACGAATAATGGTAGGATGTTGAAAATTGTCTGAGTTGTCGAGGACAGTGACTTATTCGTCCTGAAGTTTTTTGGTGCCATTTGTTATTGTAGTTTTTTTTTTAATGATCAAAGTATGTTCTATAGAGTTAACACGTGGGACGTTTTGAAATCGCACGAGTTCTTATTAGGCTGAAGAATATAGCCACTACTTACTCTGCCAATTGTACAAGTATGTAAAACTCATTCAGTAATTCGTCGCTCAGCTCCACCCGCCCTAGCAATGGCGGACTTAGTTATATATAATAAGTTTAAATAAAAAAATCCTAAATAATTTTGTTAATTCATAAACAGCGTATCTCGTTTCTATAATTGTTTTATCTTATCATAAATTAGAGAACATAAAACAACTGCGCAGTTACTTTGAATACTGATTTTATACTAGATTCTTAGACGGGTTATTGTATGGAATTCATTAAAAAAATATAATTTTTTTATAGTATATAAAAAGTTTAAAATATAATGTATAATGGAATATTTTTAAAAAGCAATGAGGAAAAATGTACAAGAAATTAATAAAAAAAAACAATTATATTGATCATTATTATGGATAGATTTCTCAAATGATAATATATGTAATATTTCATTATTAAAAACTTATAAATAAGGAAGTCACGATATAGATATAAAAGGTTTTTTATTAAAGTATATTATATATAATCTATAACAAAATAGTTAATAGTTTTAGTATGTTCTCATTGATTCAGAAGTCTGAATAGATTCTTGACAAATCAAATTGATAATGAAAATTACCAAAACTTTTAAAACTCTTAAAAATCCGTCACATCACTTACATTAAACAAAGGATATATATATATATATATAAATGTGAATTTCGATATAATTAAGTATACTACATGTAATAATGACGCAGCTAAGATATAGTTCTCGTTAATTTTAATGGAATAGGAAATAAATATTAAATACGATCATAATAGTAACCTTACGAGTAATATATACATGTTGCGATACACGGCCATTGGACCGACTTCACGACGCAAGCATCGCAACGCAAAATCTACCTAATGCGTGTTTTAATATCTACTATTGTTTATACCATTGTGCATTGTAATATTACCTTTAAAGTGATAACAGACAAGTGTCAATAAGGGCGCGAATCGAATGAACTACAAGCAAGATAGCCAGCAGTTCATATGAGTGAATTGCTAGCTCAACTAGGAATGCACTTGATGTGTGGCGAACTTCACTCCAATGCAATCAAGTTCATAGATTAAGATTGGCGTTCCTTCAACATAAATTACCTATAACTGTAATTAAAACAACTCATAGTTGTAACAAATGCCTTACCTTATAGAGATTATGCAGTAGTCCATAAGATATTTGAAACGTCCTCGAGTAATCTTGGTCAAAATATATAGTTCACTAACACTTTAAACTAGTTTCTACCTAATTTTGCACTATGACATCACAATTTTATATTAGTTTGTACGTAAGGCACTATGTCTATCATCACAATATTGAGCAAAGAGAAAAGTTTCACTTTAAATTTGCGATATTTTCGCGTTCCAAATTTAAAAGTTTTGATTGGGGCAAAGTTCGGAAAGTTAATTCGGCGGGATTCGGGTCGCCGTCGGGGTCCATTCGGCGGATTTTCGTCGGTTTTCGTTGCGGATGCGAAGCGCGTGCGGGGACAGCTCGCGCGCAACTGAAGATTGTCGTAGGTTAAGTTTGGAAAAAAACACCGCTACCTCAATTTTCCGCCTGCGGGCCCACGAAATTCACTGTATCATAACTCGCACGTCTCTATATTATAGCATACACTGTGTTCTTTCGAGGTTATTGTTGTTTTGACAGCTCCATGTATTAACATGTGTGTAGTAAATAGGGCAGCAGCAGCAGCAAACAGCAGAGGGCAGCACAGAAGACGATACGAAAAGCGGTACCCAACCAAAGAAACTAGCAACGCGCGTAAACACAACGAAATTACTGAATGCCACTTTTCATTATTTTATTTCGCTATGCACCGGTCGACGTCACCCAAAAGCGGTCGCGGAGAGGTATGTCCGTCTCTTTCCTGCGCTGGTTAAGCGGGACTTTATTTTGAAAATGGAATGACATTTAAACTCTTTTAGCCAAATTGGGTTGTTTATAGTCTGCAGTTTTGTTTTGGCGCGCGCTGCATAGATGCACACCGACACACAACTGTGGTAGTACTGAGGCTAGATGACATTCGCAGAGGCTTAAACTCAAGTTCATACATAGGCGTCAATAAACTGGCCGCTACGTAACTTCGATGTAATTGTATATCGCTTACATCTATACTATTGGGTGTTTAAAAACTTCATTCGATGACTTCTTTTGAGACACTTATTTAGAAGTTGTACTACTTCTAATTCAAAGTACCTGCCAATCTGATTAATTCGTACCAATTTTATATTTCAACCGTTTTTCTTGGAAGCTGTACAAATGAAACAGTTTTATCAAAGCAAATTTTTTTATTAGTTAAATATAATGGAAGACTTTCGTTATATGGAAAAGGTCATACTTTATCTTAAACTTATATCATAATTTAATATCCAAATCAAGTGGCTTATCTAGGTCAAATATTTTGTTGAATTATCAAAATAATCACATATTTTAAATATATATTTTGATTATACATACATGAATGTTGCATACAATTGCACACATGCAAAAAAGATCTTGTCAAGGCCAAGCATGAAATACCTAAGTATTTTATCAACAGGTATCTATTTCAAGTGAATAACAGTTTGAGAAAAATCAACCTGATCTCGAATTTTCTCAACTTTTTAAACTAGAACTAGATTTGAAATTAGAATACTATATAGTTCTTTTTTCAAATTTAAATCTTCAAATGAAAGAGGTACGTTTACTGTCAAGCAAGATTCCATACTTGTAACCTTTAATCAGCACGTCCTTCAAGATAGCGACCGATAAAATAACTCAAAAATTAAGTAAACTAACAAGGAAATAACCGCGTGGGTTGCTTTTATGAGTCAAGATAAAAAAATACACTAGTGAAATGTACTTACTTAAAATAAAATGTAGGCCACGTTTTTTGTTTTTCATTTCATGTAAATCATACAGATAATAAATAAAATATTCAAGCATCGCGTTCCATATTTAAAAGTGAATCCACGCTCAATTCAACGAAAGTATTCTTTTTTTAAACACAAGTCCTGCCAAATGCATCGGCCTCGGTGCCAATGACCTCAAGTATTCGGCCAACGTACTAAAGTTGGGAAAGGTCAGGTCTGTGTGAATTGTGCATGTGTGCGTTTGCTTTTACTTTCGCTGTCACCTTTTTGGAATCGGTTTAAATTTTACTTTTTAAATCCTGGCTGGAATTCGAATGCATTCGATATACAGCCTCTGCTTTTGTAAGAATTCGAGTACCATTCATTTTAAATTCTTTACAAATATTTGGAACATATTTTTTTGTTAAAATTGTACGCAGATTAAAAATTATTTTATTACTTTTGTCTTTTATGAAACGATAATGACATACAAAAGTCGGGAAAGAAGATGAAAGTGTTAAATTTTTATGTGTGATTGTTTAATGTTTGTTCCGGTCAGAATTATTTTATAGTTTTCTTTAATTTTGAGATTGTAATAAGATATTTACACACGAGCAAAGACAAAGATAAGGTTTAATGTTAAAGTGAAATATTTAGTTTAGTTACGTTATAGGGTTTAAGATTAGCGAAAGTCAGACACTATTTACCCGAAATTTCTTATCTTATCAAAACGAGTCACTGACCTGCCAATTGTGCACATTTTGAGTAAGGTCAAGGCTCGTGCTGTCTCCTTCACTCCTATGTTATCGTGTAAGCCCCTCTCCCTCTAGTTACAATGCCCTGTTGTAACAGGTGGCTTAAAATGAGACAAAACACAAACTGTTATTTAGTTAATCAATAAAATATATTTTTTATAAATGTCAATGTCATTTAAAATTGTAAAAAGGTTTCATTCAAAATATATTCGAGTTCCATTTTTAAAATCTTTGCCGCCATTTACCTCTTTTGAGGTTAATTATGAAACGAATGCCCAAATTTCTGTGATAATAATACTAAGAATAATTACACACAGACATATTTTTCCTGTTTGTTTTAGCTATTTTCTAATATTCAAATTAAGTGGTTTATAAGAAATGCTTGTTAATATACCGAAATAATGTTTTAAAATATGATAAGTAACTTTATCACATACACATAATGTTTATCTGTCTAATTGAGATTCATTTTGGGAAGGACCAATTTTGACGTAACTTTCAGAAATGATATAAAGCAAAAAATGAAATATATATATTATTAAATTTGTTTAACTATCAACTAATATTTATTCATTTGCTTTTGTTTGCAACTGATTAACACTGACCTCGTGCTTACGTAGGCGGCTACATCTGTTTTAGAAGATATCTCACCCAAAGACAAGGACTAAGCCCGTCTATTTCATATTTTTTGGTTATTTCGCAACCAGAAACCACAATAATAACCCAAACCACAATTAAAACTAATAAATTTTGGAGATTGCGCAAGAGGAAAACAAACATACAAAATCTGAATTCACTGTAATTTTAATACTTTAAAAAATTAAATCTATATATTAATATACATATATAAAATATCGATAAAAAATAAAACCAATTAAAGAAAAAATAAAAAATAATATAAGCAAAAAAAGGTTAAAAATAAAAATATTTCCTTACTAAATAAATTAACTTTACTATTAAGTCACTTTTTTTTTCTCAATAAATTTAATTAATTTACATTCATTGACTGATTATAATTTTCACTGAAATGTTATCAAACACATATCTGAAAGTCTTATCAAAAAACATTATATACACTTGATAAGGGCTTTTCAACCCACCATGCTTAATTGTGGGCTGACGAATTACATTCTACTAGACCGATCTAAGTATTTAAACTTAAATTATTTAGTCAAAATTGTGAATTACATCACTGAAAAAAAAGTTTAATGGACATAATAGATTTTAAAAAAAATACAGTGACACAAAAAAAAGTAATAAAATAAAAAAAAATATCTGAAATAATAGGCATTAACTTTAATTAGATAAAAATATATAACATATGTACTATTATCATGAAATAAAAAATAATTATATTATATTTGAAATATTAAAAATACAGAACTTATATGAAATTGTGGTATCACCACTGCATATAGTCTAATACCACTTTACTCTGGTGGTACAATAAGTAATTCTTAGTCTGCGGGCGGTCATCTCCAATTATTCCTCGAAATGATGTATAAGTATATTAATGAGTCTGTCTGTCCGCCCGCATCGCAATACTAACAATAATATTGAAACTAATCAAATTTTTAATTTTTATAAAATAGTGTAATAATATTGAAATTTCTATCAATAATAAAATATTAAAATATTCTTCATGTTAAAGTAATTTAATTTAAAAAATACTTAAAACGAACTAAAATTAAAATTAAGGAAATATAGTAACAACTGATAAAATACGATAGTATACAATAAAATTTAAGATATAAGTGAAATTGTAACTTTAAACAGAATTTTTTATCAATTCAGTAATGTATTATTTATTAATAAAAAGCATTAATTACAATATTACCGATTAACAAAAGATCACAACCGGTATATATAATAATATACATAGTATGTTTTCTAAGTACTTATGGCGTAAAAAAAGATCTTTCTGAGCTTTCATCGTCATCTCTTCTCAAGAATGAACAAATATGAACTTTCAGAACTTTGAAAATAAAATAATTTTGTTTATTTAAATATTATATGTATACTTTTTTCTAAATAATAATAACAATAATAAATGTATGGGACACATACATTTATTATTTATACAAACATACCAATATATTTTATTTTGTAATCAATTTATTGAACTTTAATAAACTAACTTAAATATAATTCTGTAAATAATATTAATATCATAATAACCATGGAATAGTTCATTTACATCAATAACCTCTAATTAGTTATAATTAGAATTATAATTAACAATTACTCAGCAATACTATCACTTAAATCCTCCAAGGACTCAAAAGTCGTGACGTCACAGACCATACTCAAATAAAAAAATACTAAAAACTATATTCCAAGGACTCAAAACTCGTGATGTCACAGAAGCTCAAATAAAACAATTTAAAAACTGTACTACAAGGACTCAAAACTCATGACGTCACAGAAGCTCCATACACAAATAAAACATTTTAAAAACAACTATATATCATTTTAAATTATCTACTAATAACTATTTACTAACAAGCCATTAATCATTTTAACACTAATAAGAAATATCGATCAAAAATGCAATGAACGAGAACAAACAGCTTATGCTGTCAGCGACATTTTGAAACTTTTATTGTGTGGTTTCTGTATTTAGGTTAAGTATAAATAATATTGAAATTATCGCTATTTATAAAGGTTTCGAGTTCCAAATTCGAATTTTCAAGGTCACTTCAAAAATTCAAAATTATAATTTATAACTTTATTTAAATGTATTAAATCTTTTAAATAGATTCATTCAAAGAATGCAAAATATTAATCCGTTCGAAATGAGAATTTTTGAATTTAAATATGAAAATTCTTTTTTCAAACGTCAAAATGGCAATCAAAGATTCCGCCACTAAGCCTTACATCCGTAGAAACGATTCTAGCCTTTATACATAATATGTTAAGGTATCTAATACATGTCACTTACTTCCCTACATGGATATGTAATACGTGGTGTCTCATCAAAATGTGGGGTCATTGCACCCGTCTCAATGTCTGAATCATGTCTGTTCATCATTTGTTTGTGTGCGTCTATCTCTTTCTGGCTTATCTTATCTCGGACAGTGCACTTTGTCACACAAATTTGGGTTCTTTTTCATGTCATTTCTTAAAAATACATTAGGCTTTTGTGTCGACGAGACAAAAATAAAAAAAAATGTGAATATTACAATCTAATAATTTATATTACATTCCAAACAATTGATTATGATAAAAATAAACAAATGACTAAACAAATGAGTGGTGAGGTCAATACCCGATAAGCTTTCAGGTGGCCGTGAAACTGAACTAATATCAACAAACAGACGTGATTAATGAATATTAATAATAGTATTTAGTTTGTTTTCAGTTACAACCTAACTTTAGAAGTATCTACTTAACATACAAAATAAATAATAATACCAGCCATCAATTGTAGATAATAATAAGTCTTAATTCAAGACAACGGAAGACGCTAAAAATAATATACAAAACGAAGAACTGACCTAACCCCACAATGCGTACGATCCCCTCCCAAATTTGCGTTCAAGGCCGTTGAGGCAGGTCAGTACCGTGACGTCACGCGCCCTCCAAAACGAGGGTCGACGACCGCGCCGCCATCGCGGAAACTGTGTGCGCGTTCGGAATTCAAATTGGAGCCTTTTGTTTGTGTGTGTTAAGTGTCGGTGTGTGCGTGTAATTTGGGGTTTTTTATAGCGACACAATAGCAAGACCCTTCTGCATTTAAATCGTTTAATTATTTGCTTGTGCTGCGATCATTTTAAACTCAAACTGATTTTTTTAATTAATGGACGTTTAAGTAGTGATCGTTTTTATTTCAACAGTAATTAGTTAATATCAGTTATACACTTTTAAGTTGGTACTACTGACCGCCTGCAGATACTGTAACTAATCGAATTAAACATACATATCTGGTGAAAATTTAATGTTACACACGATAAATTGCAATATAAAAACTTTTTTCATTATGTTCTTTATTTCTTAAACCTTTTATATTTTATTAAAAAAAAGTCTGCCGTTTTCTTTTGTAAGACGATATGCTCTATGGTAAAATAAATGTAAAGACATAAAAAGCAGACCCACTCCACCGGTTAGGTACAATGAAAACCTATCATCAACCAATCATCTAACGCAGTTCAAATTTCGGAAGTGGAGGGGGGACGTTAGATGCACACAAATATATTTGAATATAGAGTTCTGAATTTAAAAACATTGGGGTGCTTTAGAATAATAAGTTTGTAGGGGTCTGTCAATTACGGTATTATTAATGTTAACATACTATGTGTTACTAGTGCTTTAGGTTTTCAAATGTTAAAAATGTTTAAAAAGATACAAAAATATAATTTTGTTCTCACAAAATCATATTTTTGTATCTTTTTAAACATTTATAATATCAAAAATCAAAAACTCTTCAAATTTAATTTATTCTATTATATAGTATAGAACCAACCAATGTTTAGTATTTCCGCACGTATCTCCGTCCATTCACGACGAAATATAAAAAGACCTCTAATTTTTTCTAACCCAAAACTAACCAATGAGAAGTCCCCAAATATGTACCTGCGTGTGAGTGGCCGAAAAAGTTAGACTCACACAAACAAACAGTTATACATGATTACACGTCATTTCCTATATTTTTTATCTTATCTCGCAATATTCTAAACTTATGTCAAATTAATATAAAATTCCACTAAATTTGTTTTCATTCAACCGTGACGTTAAAAAATACCTCCTAAGTTTTTTCTAACAAAAAAAAGAACCAATGGCACGTCTTCAAATTTAGAGGTTGCGTGTGAGTGGCCGAATTAGAGTTAGAAGCACACATACACTGTGCGTGTGTTTACGCGTGTGTGCTATTAGCATTTAGTGAATAGGTGTCGGTTTGTGATCAGAATAATTTGTTCAGAATTCGGTGGTGAGAAAGAGATAGAGAATAATATACATACATTTAATGCGAGGGGAATATTATTTAAATATAGAAAACGGTGTTGTTTGTCTTCTTTAATGATTTGTATAAGTCATTTATCTTTTGAAATTAACCATTTTTATTACCATTAAAAATAAAATGGAGTCAGAAAACACGCTGATAACAATATCTAAGAACAAACCAGATGTTAGATAAGAATAACTTTTACATTTAACTGTTGTTTCAGTCGTAAACTTGATTCTTTGCAGTTTTATCTGGAAGGTCTTATTTTAAAACCTTTTTGTGACAAACACTCGATATTATATACTAGCTGTTACACGCGGTTCCACTCGCACACGAACAATTTTATTAAGTATTAGAATAACTTAGAGCAGTAACGTAATGCCTGCCTCCTGAACCTGCTTATAATATGAAGAGTTTTTCAAATCAATTTCTTAGTGTCGAAGATAACCCCGTTTAAACAAATAAACTTTTCCTCTATATAATATAAGTATAGATGTAGATATTTTATTATCACACAAAACTCATTTATGAGTTTTGTTCGAGTATTTTGTTTATAGGCAGTGAGGGAAATTATTGTAAATTTCGGACATCAGGCGAAATTTGACTGAAATTCAAGTCTCCCGAGCCGTCGCGTTGCTTGAAGTGGTCCATACTATGCGGCATGTAGGAAATCACCTCGGAGTCGCACCTTCTGTTATCTGTAGACTCTGGAAACGATTTCTAGAGACAGGAGAATACTCCAGAAGGGCTGGACAGCGTCGCTAAAGAAAAACAAGTACTGCTCACGATCGCTACATCATCAACTGTACATTACGTAACCGCACTGTTACTGCAAGAGATCTGCAAAATATACTGATGACGGCCACTGGTGTCGCAATTTGGGATCAGACGGTAAGGAATAGGTTAAGGGAAATCAATTTAAGATCACGCCGACCTGTTAGAGCTGTGAGGCTAACAGGGCAGCACGGACAAGCTCGTTTAGAGTTCTCCCATAACCACGTTTATTGGCAATTACGTCACAGGAAACCAGCGCCATTTACGGATGAATCAAGATTCCGTCTGACGCGTTGCGATGGTCGTCTACGTGTCTACAGGCGCCCTGGTGAACGATATAGTGTTACAGCAGTTCAGGAGTATGACAAATTTGGACGTAGTTCGGTGATGATTTGGGGCGGTGTTAGTATTGAAGACCGCACGGACCTCATCGTTATCCCTGGGCGACTTAGCGCTCAAGCTTACATTGATAACGTTCTTGAGGATCACATCTTGCCCGCAGCGTATGATATTGGTCCACAGTTCATGTTAATGCATGATAATGCCAAACCACATACAGCTGCCATCACTTCGGGTTACCTACAACGTCATGAAATATTTGTAATGGAGTGGCCTTCTATGAGCCCCGATTTAAATCCCATAGAACACGTATGGGATATGCTTGATCGAGGCATTCGGAAACGTCTTATTGCACCTTAACGCTGCAGCAGCTCGCTGAAGCATTGATGGAAGAATGGGAAAGAGTTCCTCAAGAAAATAGTCGAAGGATCATTAGAAGCATGACGCGTCGTTGCCGAGCTATGATTAGGGCCCGTGGAGGGCACACGCGTTATAAGAAGTTTCTGGAGGCCAAAATTTTAACAATAAGGTAACTTTTAACTGCGCTTAATTTACACACCACTTTGTCTTTCGCCCAAATTACACAAAATTTGAAGTTTTATTTAAATAAATATATCAATATTGTTTTTTCATTAATCATATTTTTTTAGCGATGAATAACAATTAAAATAGCTTTAAAATTACTTTTACCTTACAAATATTTCGGGAGTTACAAAAGTTTTGTTCCTTTAATTGTTTTGAGCGGTGTATAAGGTTTCATCTTTTTCGGTTTTTTAGCTTCTATTCATTCAAGTTCATTTTTCATTTGACCTTTAACCTCAATAGTAATGCAAAGTTCGAAAACATTTATTACATTTTCAGGCGGAATTATTGCTATAAATAAGTATATATTAGTGTCTTTATTTCGTTCATTTTTCATTTGACCTTTAATCTTCGAAATAAAACAAAATAAGAAATATAATTTTCAGCTATTATTTCTTTATTAAACGTCGTCTAAATGCGGTGTAATTTTTTAGAGTAATCACCTCAGTTCATCTCATCTCATAGCACATTGCACGGGGTGCTCCTTAATATTGTACATTTTATATATTATACTTATATATGTTTAAGGATAATATATAATTATAAAGAACTTATTTTTGTGTATTTTTGTTATATACCCTTTTATAATATTCATATATTAATATGAATCTTATACATATATATATATATATATATATATTTAGGAATCGGATTCGAACCAAAAACCCATGAATCTGAAATCACTCAAAATTACAAACTAGAATTTAGATTTTTTTTTGTATTTCAACTTTAGTGATCCATGGTTATTATTATATATAACTATCTTCCGCCCGCGACTTTACCCGCGTTTGAGTTGATAAAAAGTACACAAAACGAACAACAATTATTGTTTTTATTATGACATCATAATAATTCCACAGGGTATAAACAAACAAACCATTACCGACATTTAAAATTAATGCTAGCCCCATCTATTGACAGATTCCTCAATATAAAAAAACACATTCAATATACACTTGCAACCCCTATTTGGCCCTCATGGGAATGCTATTTTCAAAACCTAATTAATGCATTATTTTTTCTTACTAACTAAAAATTGATATCTTAAATTTTATTGTGGTATTTTAATTCCACATTAAAAATGACATATTTTCATTCCATCTAGCAACCCCTATTTCACCCCCTAAGGAATAGAGTTTCTAAAATTACTTTCTTAGCGAACGTCTCCTAGTTATAATGTACCTTCCTGCTAAATTTCATTTTAATTTGCTCAGTAGTTTTGGAGTTTTCGTAATGCGTCAGTGTTTTACGCTTTTACCATTGTCTATACTATCGAACATTTGCTCGACTCGTTTAACATCTAAGAAATGAATCCACGATTTTCCGAGTTCTGTGCATTGACACTAAGTCACTGCATGTCAATAAGTTACACAATGTGTGTTTGTTATAATAGGGTGACCATCATTTAACATAATATCTATTTATTAAAAAAAACATTATTTTATTTATATATTCTTGCTTGTTTTATTATTTTTTTAAGATTATTTTCTTGAATTTGAAAAAATACATTTATTAGTTTACCAAACTTCCAGGGACATACCAATTCCAGGGACATGGACATAAAAATAGGAGAATCTCTAAAATAGGAGATTTTTTTTCACATAATTAAAAGTATTTCATGCAAAATTTATTATATGATAATAATTTTATTGAATTGATCATTATTATACTATTAGTAACCAAAATAAAAAACCTACAAAAAAATTTAAATAAAAGTAAATAATATACTCTGAATATAAAATAATTTATTAACTTATTTATCTCTGTAATAATTTCTACAAAAAATTTGGTGTTGTTTTATTAAAATATAAGAAATATTTAATAAAATTTATCCCACTTTGAACTATGGTCACCCAAGTAAAGAAGCTACCAGAAACCAATTACCTCCCTCTTGACATATCCGGACCCCCCATAGGTAGAGTTTGTATTCCAGATGTACATCAGATTATAATTAGAATATAATTTTTGTGTTGTATTTTCATTAAGAACTATAAAAATATAAGTATATGTATATATATTTTGAAGTATTAAAAACAACAACATATTTTAACCTAATGATAGAGACAGATATCTACTACATATATTATAAAGAGGAAAAGTTAGTTTGTTTGTTAAAACGCGATAATCCTCTAAAGTACTGAATGAACTTGATATATTCTATCATTATGAGAGGTAGGTTCATAGGATATACGCTATATAACATTACGCTATTACTCTTAGTTACCTTATTAGTAAATAAAATCGTTTTTTTGCGAGTGGAACCGCGAATCATAATTTGTTTATTAAAGGGAAATACCACTCACTCATGAATCATGAAAATTCAGGAACTGAAAATCTGAAATGTGACTAGTTCCTGGAACAACCGAATACAAAACTATTTTCGATGTAAGAAACATGCAACTTATAAATTATAATTTAATTAATTTAAGTACGAAAAAAGTAAATACATATAACATTAACGACATGTATGCTCAGTGGTTAGTGATACTATTAACCAAAGGTCGTGGGTTCGCTAAACCTACAGTCCTAAACAAAAATTAAGTTCATTATTTAATGTTTGTGTTGTCATTATAAAAATTAAATAATATATTTTGTTCTTGTTTTGTAGTTGTCTTGTAGTGTTCTTGTAGTTTCCTTGAAGTGTTCACAGAAGCTCAAAGTCACTAGCCTAGACCCAGTGGGTGTGCATTCCAGCCAAATTGCTAAGCGCAAGTATTTGATCAACCTCAATTACTTGTCTGTCTTACTTTAGTCTAGATTTCTAGATTTCTATCTACTATTATTAATGGTGACGCCATTTTACCTATTTATTAGTGCTTGAAGAATTATTTAGAAAATATATTGCTAATTTTTATTTTTTTTTAGTAAAAAAAACTTTATTTTTTATACAAAAAAAAACAAATAATTTGATTTTATTATCCGGCTGAACTAACGTAATTGCTATCAGAATTTGCCCGATTAGTTTTAAACCCATACGGGTCACTATTCATGAGCCCTGAGTATGGCTTAATCGCACCGTGAACAGCGTGACCACCACGCATCAAGGCGCGCCCAAATAGCCGCCGTACATAGTTCACGCCGCGGTTCCGCTGTGCTCAGAGCTCATGAAAAAAGACCCCGAATGGGTTCGAAACTACTCGGGTAAAGTCAGAAAGTAATGACGTGAGTACAGCCTGAAAATTATGTTTAATAATATACATATAAATATATAATAATTCGAGTTAAAAATATTACTAAAAAATAATATTAGTATGTATAATAATATTAGTATAGTATGAAGCATGTTATAAATACTTATTTATGTAAACCCTGGAGTTGTTTAAACTCTAGGCATTAGCAGTTAAAAGGCTTCAGTTAACTATAAGTCGATTTATTTCAGCTTTTGAATTTTAACGAACTCCTATTGGTGGTACTAGAAAACAAGATTAGAGATTAAATCGACAGGCACATTTTTTGGTTGGCGGGTTATGTCATATTATTAACTGAATCAAAAAAATCCTATTTCTTAAAAAAATACAAATAAATTTACACCAATAGTCACCCATCTGAGATTTGACTTTTATTAATGGTGCTTAACCTCTACACTTATAATATATTTTTAACTAAATATAATAACAAAAACCACTAAAATACAATAAGTTAAAAATATATATGTGAATAAAAAATAAACCCGATGTTAACACGAAACCTATTTTCATTTAAATATGGTGAATCGATGAAACTAATGGATATACAGATACTGGATGTGACATACATTAATATTTTTTATATTAAAACTAATAAACATTGCCAAAAAGATTTTATTCTTCACTTGCCCAGACCTTTGAGTTTTTATAAAAAGAGCAATCATCTAGTAGAAAAGAGTAAATCGCAGAAAATTTCTTAAAACAATATTTTTTTTGAAGATGCTTACCTACGAAAAGAGCAAGTAAGATTGTTGTAATAATACTTTAAGAGTCCCAGCTTTTTTAATGGGCATACTGTCAGACTACTTCCATTTCATTTGGAAATAATTATTTAAAGGTGTTCTGATATTTTTAACCCACAATTCGAACACACATATTCATGGAAGTATATGAGTTCACACACATTTTTCACGTCCGACTTTAGGTGAGGAATTTCCAAAATTTTATATTTATTTATGAAACCTAACCCATATTGATTCATTATTGTTTTAGGTGTTATTTTGAAATACGCAGAATTTCTTGTAGTATTTTTGTGTTATCATAAAAAAAGTAAAATTTACCAGAGATCGAAACTGAGAGCAATTAAATCAAAGGCATATTGCTGCTTCGGACAGTTATTCGTTTTATGCAAGGGGAAAAGTTGTTTAATTAACTCTCTCACATACTATAATAGTGGCTTCGTTCAGATCTTTAGTATAAGGACACTACTTCCGCGGACTAGTGACTACAGCTAGGCGCTTAAACGTGAGGCTCTTTTATATTATATTAAAATTATAGAATTTCTTTTGCGTTTATCGATATTTCTATCAATATTGCTAAAAATTATTGAACTTTTGAGGGTTTTAAACAAAGTTAAAAGATACAAAGGATATCCAAACGAGAAACAGAAATCTTAGGTCACAAAAACAACTGCCCTTATTAATAAAAGATAAAATCATATTTTAGGAGGTTCATTGTTAATAATATTAAAAACAAAATAAATTGTTAAAATAATACACATGTAATTCGAGGTCATTGTTATAATATTCCAATAATTTATCTCAAAGATGACCTTTTTAAAAGTACAGACACAAGCAGGTTTACCAAATTATAATAATGACTTTAAATATATTTCCTTATTGTATTTATTGGCATTTACAACTTGAAGGAAAATATCAAAGAGGTTATTTTATAAGTCCTGGCTTGCTTTGGTTTTATTACTTTATCCTCGAAAATAGCTCCAAAATTTGTTCAAACAAACCCAACGACCATTTATATTGAGACATATATTTGAATATATGTAGTGATTAGTGGTACTGCTCGCTGAGCTAAACGTCGTGGGTTCGATTCTAATATATTAACAGTTAATTTCTGCCTGGAAGTGTTATAAGTCAGTTATTTTATGTCTACATGAATTCACTAATAAGTTTTAGCAGTTTTGTAGACCTTTATAATTTTTAGTTACTAGACCTAGTATCCTTTCACAAAATCTGCCCGAAGTTACTATAACAATATGTGAGAAAATTAATTAGGGACTTTTCCTCTTGAACAATACAGATCCCTATTAATTAGTAGCTTATTTTTGATTTAATAACTCCCGTTTTCGATTTTTGGCTTGTTAAAAATTTACTTTACTGTATTTATTGTTGCAGGGTTTGAACGGAGGCAAAAAGACTACGAGAAATTCTGTATATCATAGCACACCTCAACCAACAGTGGACCAGCATGGGCCATTATTGAGATTTATTGCCAACTAATAGGACCACTTTTAATGTCACTTCTAGTAAAGCTAAACCAATGCTTGCATATCGTTAGAAAACTACAGAGCGTAGTTTTGTAACATTTCGCCGGACATTATCGGCGCGTCGGAACTCGTCGGACGATGTCGTATAACTTCGTATGCTTCCGTGGGGAGGGGGGTAATATGCGATTGTAATTTTTTGATATGATAAACTATAGGATTATTAATAAAATGTAAATATTTAATAAAATATTTGTCGAACTGAAACTCGTAAATATCGAATGTTGTTTATATAAATAAAAATTGTGGAAAATAATCATTTATGGTATGATCACGTGATGAATATAATGTATGTAATGAGAAGAGTCTTTAGTATGAATGTGATAATTATAAGAAAAAGAACCAAGACGACATGAATGGAGTACGAGAATAATATGACAATGAAGGAAGTTAGTCCGAGATGACATATGATAGAAGACTAAAAAAGACATTACAACACCTAATAATTGGGATATGAGTAAGTAATTTGTATTTAATTTTATATAAAAGCTGTTACTCGCGGTTCCATCCGCCGACGAACAATTTTATTTACCATTGAGACAACTAAAAGCAGTTGCATAATGTTAGATAACCTCTAGCTTTCATCGTGAATCTATCTTAATCAGAATTTTTCAATGCATGATATCTTTAAAAAAAACAAACTTTCCGCTTTACGTAATAGTATAGATTTATTTATTTTTAATTAAAAACAAAAGGTTGTACTTACATATGAGCCAAAACTCTTAAATTTATAATCTAGTAAGGAAATTGAATTTTTGCTATACTCGCCCGCAGGCGAGCACATTTTCAACACGGGTCATCTGGCGACCTCGCCCCTACTATCAATTATCACTTAAATTATTAATTGAATAAAATCTCATATAACAAAATAAAAAGTCACAAATCTAGTACAGCTTTAATATTATAAAGTTGAAGAGTTTCTTTATTTGTTTGTTTGTTTAAACGCTCTAATCTTAATAATTATTGGATGGATTTAAACAATTCTTTCTGATGATGTATACGCAGAGTCAGGAGGAAGGTTATACGCTACTTAACATTACGCTAATTCTCTTAGTTATACTTATGTATCTTCATAATTTTCTTGGCTGTATTTTTATATGTGTGCAATAAAGAATATATTAATTAATAGGAAATAACATCGCCCGTCTGCAAGTGAAGCTACGTGTAACAGCTAATTATATAATCATTTGGAATTAATAAACATATTACATTTTGTCTGTATGTCCGGTTCTACATTTTATTCATTAAATTTTGTTTTATTAAACTAGATTTAATATTAATTATAATGATACATTCTTTATTTCTTGTAATAACACACAATTTTATTGACATTAAGTGTTTTTAAAGACAATATTTGATATATTTCGAAATCGAGTTGTTATCTAAAACTAATGGTAGTATTCCTCTAATGTCGGAGGCGGTATTTACGAGTACATTAACATGTCACCCTCACAGACAAACAAACACACTGACTTATATGTCCCTTGACACCATTGCTATTGAACCAACCAATAACTAACGATATTTACAATATATTTGAGTAATAAATTAATTGATAAAATATTTTTTTTAGTTACTCGAGAATTACGAAAAATATATGTAAATAATACATAATATCTATGCCAATTAAAATTTAAAATATTAAAAGTTAGTATGATTAGAATATAATAATAATAAATGAATTTGTCTTTCAGAAAGATAAAAATAGTTACATAAAAACTGGTACATGGTAAGACTCTATACTCTCCAAGACCTGTTTGACAGATCTCCAGATTTTTCTTTATAATTATAATTACATTAAAGTAGCTCTCCTAATCTCTGTCTTCTAGAATAAAGAACTCTACTTCTTCAGAGAATTATTTAAGAAGAGATTAAATTATTACATAAATTTGGTATATTTTGGTATCCAAAAAACACCATTATATCTATATATACAGTTAAAAAAAAAAAAAAAAAAATATTTATAAAAGAACATAAAAATATATTTTTACATATATTATTGTTCTTCACTGCATCTAGTAATGTTAGAAGTAGGCTTAAGCAGTCTTTATAGGGCAGATTAATTTTAGTACTCAATTAACTAGAAGCTACTAACTACTGGATTATTCTAGACTTTCCTAATCCTTTACAAGAAATTACTCGTATACTGAGAGCTTTAGCGAATTGTCAAACATTACTAGCAGCTGGTTCCGCCTGAAATTCAGTAATACACAAAATTATAGCAAAGATATCAAGCTCTAATTTCAGAATATATTCTGACTGACTCCACCAAAATTCAGAAAACTAATATTTTTTTCTACTATAAATTAAAGTTCTAGAAGCCTTTTTCTTTAAGGTTATTTTTATCTTTTATGCATCTACTTTATCTTCTATACTTTCTGTACTGTATCACTGTTCGTTCTTATTTCTTCCTCATCTTCTCAATAATTTCTTAACACAAATTATTTATGTTAAAATAATAAGTTAATCTAATGTTTTCAATTAGTGCAACAGTTATAAAGTTACCTTAATGGATCCATTTTGTTTAACGACTATTACTAAAGAGAACACTTTTATTGTTTTCTCTTTAAGAGTATTCTTACAAGTCAATTATAATTAGATGAAATTATTTATAATATATATGTTACCTATGTGACCAGTATATCATGATCCTTTAGATTAGTTAATGTTATATAATTCGCTATATACAACAGACAGTTCGTATACGGATCATAGTTAAATAGCTGCTATGACTACGTGTCAGTTTAACTGAAAACTAATCCCTTTCTTGTGCTATGCAGCAACGATGTAGTACTGCTGCTTCTTTAAAGTCTCAGTTTTTCGGGTGATCTATCTATACTAAATGAAAAGAAACGAGTACAGTCGGATATATAAATATATATATCTCACGTAAAAACTTTTAATTAACCCGACTAGATTCGTAACCATTCTTGAGCTCAGAGTATTGCGGAATAACGGTGATATGAGTACATTCTTTTTATATATATATATTTGATTCAGTTAACATATATTATAAAAATATAGATTAGAATTAACAAAAAACAGCTTATAAGTTAGTATAAGTATGCCTCAAAATAGTAGAAGCGTCACAATAGCTCAGTGACACAGTGCGATTATTATTAATGAGTCGGAGATTCGAATCCTCGTATTGTTTTGTTAATTTAAAGTTTTAATAGACTTAACAGGGTTTAAATGTGAAATAAAAAAGGGGAAACTGAAAGGAATGTTGGTCACGCGAGTCGCCAAAACATATTGGAATTTCCAAACGTGATGAAACACTTCCAAATTAAGGATTTTGATGTTATCTTATGATATAACTATTTATAAATATTTTATAATGTATATAATATATAATTTTTAATATAAAACCAGTGCGTGAAACTAGTATTTTAAAACCTATGACAGGTTTTGTTTCGATTTCATTGTGAACTGCAAGTTTAGAATAACTTGCAGTTTAAAATGGCGACCAAATTATGAAACCTTTTTATTTTTTTTTTCTTGTTCTCTTTATTTTTCTTCCCATCTAAAGCTGGAACTCTTCATATAATCACTAACATAAACTTACGCTATTAATAAATTGAAATTATAACACATCAGTGACAGACAGACACATGAGTGAAAATCACATACATATATATTAATATATCATTTTGGATTGACAGCTTTGAAGTAATAAAAACCACCCTGTGATCAGTGTGCGAGTAATTGCCCAATCAGCGAACCGAGAACCAACTCACGCGTTCTCTTTGCCATCCAGTGTGCACCAGCTATCATATATATTTAATATCCTAAATAAATATATAAAAGTATACCCTCTATAACAAATGAAATGACATACAAAATATATCATCCTGTTATGTTCTGTTCTGGATTTTTTAAACTTTGAAAATATTTATTTGAACTATTATAACAGGCTTAAGAATAAAAGAATAATTCTTCTTCTTTTCTTGTTAGTTCATGAGGCCTATATCTATCAAGAAAAGAAAGAGTAGCTATGAAGAAGAACAAGAAGGAGGGAAGATCTATTTTTACTAGAATCGATCTACCTTCCTTCTTGTTCGTCCCCTGACAACTACAGCTTCACACCTCGCATCTCAGCACTCAAGTTGTGACCAACTGGTTCGAAGTATTTACATTCTTCAAAATGATCATCGTGGTAAGCCCGTTATAATATTTTAAATGTATTTAAACCACGAGATAAGTTTAAAATGATTAAAACTATTTGTATATCAACGTCTTATGACATCCTACTTCCCTGATTTGGTACACAATTGAGTTACTATTTTTTCCACTTTGAAAATATTTTTCTGTCAACCTAATGTTGTCTAAATGTGTGTGTGATTAATTATTTATATATATTTCTTTGGTTCACACTCATGACATTTTTATTGGACAATAAATTTATAATATTTTTATCATATAATTTAATTTAATGAATATGTATATTTTTTCAACTATAACAATACTGATATATATTTTTTGCCTCACGCTTTTGATATTTTAATCGGAAATAAAATTTGTAGTATTTATGTATATAATAAATTTCTTAATAATGGAAGATAATTGAATATATCTGAGATTTATTTTTTTCTGATTAAGCATTTATGAAATATTCGTTTAATGGAATCTCAAAGATCTTGTTTTTTAGCAATTTTGAAAATAAACACTCAATACTAGTAACAGAAATATAAAATAAAAGTATTATTACACGTTCAGGTATAACATGGTCTCTTAAAACTATCTCAGTTTAAAGAGAGTTTAGAGTTTAAAGAGTTTTATGTCAAGATTACAATAATTTTTGAATTTAAGAGCAATCAACCAGAATAAGTCAAATATGATGCAAAACTTGTGTCAAGCGCAAGAGGAATAATAATTCTTTTTAAAAAACTAACTGCAACGACTGTAGAAGTAACTGTGAGAGTCTGTCTGTAATTTGTACATTTGAGTATGTAGTGCATATTGTGACCTTTCATCTCATTACATCCACCCTGAGGCTGCCAGGAGGCCAAAATTTCTAACATATAGTCCTCTACACTAGAGTATTAGATATATTAAGTTTCAGACTTTGGTTAAATTTTAATTTTAACCAGACGTTTCGAATGCTTTGCAGCAATCGTGTTCACGGGTAGACGAGACCATCTCTTACGTACCAAATTATACGCGTTTAATCTGTAAATATAGTTTTATTTCAAATGTGTACTCGTGAAAATCTAAGAAAATAACGTCTAGTCCTGAATCAAAAATCTTTGGATCATACAAACAATTGTTTCGTGTGGGAATCGAACCCACGATCCTTGGCTCAACCGGCAGAGCCATCAATCTCTAAACACTAGACCAATCGGACTTCAAAAAAAAAAAAAAAAACAATCGATGCGAAAAAACCAACACTCATGACGATCCCAAAATTTTACCAAAAACTCATGAGGGAAAACCTACTAATTAAAATATGATAATTTGTGTTTTTGATTATTAGATCACATGTATATTAATCAACGCGTAATTATTAACTATTAACATATTTGTACTAGAACAAATACATTAGATAAAAATAAAAATAAATATAATTTTTTTTATAGAACATGAATTAAGATGTAACAATAAATAAAGTAATAATAATAAAAACATATCATGTATTCTAAAACACTTAGTTACCCTCAAAGATAAAACTAAACTAAACGTCTTCCATTACCTGCCTCCATATTTGGCGGACCGGTGTTTACACCACCTGCCGCACCTGACGTCTTAGAACTTACACCGAACATATATAATACATATATAGATATAAATATATATTTTTTTATTGAGCCCTAACTGGAGTTAGTCTGTTTATTGTGATTTCAATATAAATAATATATTTTTTGTTGTATATTATTTCACTTTATTATTTAAGGGTATCCATGGTTTTTTGTCGGTCTCCTTCCATAGAATTTTCTGGAATGGAATTTTCCATGCAGATAGAGTATGTCGTTATATGCAATAAAAAAATTACTTTTATTTATTTATTTTGAAATAAATAATTTATCTAAATTTAAGAGTAGAGTTTAGACAAAAAAATATTCTTGAAAAAGGATTTGTTCAATGAGAAAATACGAATAGATAAGGAGTTTTTTCTTGTATCATTTATTTAATTCTTCTAGAATGTTCAACAAAAGTTTTTATTTTTATCATAACTGAATACTATTATAAAATTTATTATTACATTTTTTTAACCATGTAAATTTTTTAATCAACCTAATTAAGAAATTCTGATCTAACTTAAATAATATTACGTAAAGAAAAATAAGTTTTATTTAATGACGAATCTATACTAATATTATAAAGTAAAAACGTTTTTTGGTTTGAACGCGATAATCTTTGAAATTACGCGACAGATTTCAAAAATTCTTTTAGATTATTATAGACAGTTTGAGAGGAAGGCTATAGGCTATTTAACATTACGCCAATGTTCTTAGTTATTGTAATCTATACATAGTAAAGAACCACAGAACCAATACACCACCAAATGCGCACATTCTATAAATTAGTTTTGATATTCAAAACGAGATGGCGCCACTGGATTTATAAAACTCGCTATCGTTGTGTTTTTCCGTAACTATATAAAGTTAACTTTCCCCGCACATTTATCCAATGAATGTGAATCTCGAGCATCTATAAATATCATTAATAAAGTACTACAATCAAAATTAACTGACCTCAGTACGAGCACACAAACGAGATCGCGGCGCACAGATAGTAGAAAATAAAAATGTTCTTCAACAGATGTAACTGCGAGCAACAGCTAGAAATGAATAAAGTAATAGTTTTCTTGTCTTAATTGTTACATATATATATACATTGTTACATCTATATATTTTTAAGTATTATAAAATTATTAATATCATCTACGGTGTAACAGAGTGACTCCATGGTAACTCTAAACATGTTATTCTCGTTCCATAATCAAACAAATCGATCCAATATAATATTAAAAACTATTGAAGCGAATTAAATTTTTGCGTCTCAGTGCGTTTTTGTAACATAATTATAAATGACATGTCGGTTTATTGACCTCAAAATAAAGTTTAGAAAACTAGGAGGGGTTATATGATATATATCCCACTGCTGAGAAGGATCTTAAAAATAAATTTGGGACATTTTTAAGATTTATATATATAAAAATTTAATTTTTTTTTAGTTAAAAATGTGGGTATATATATGTTGATAGTTCTATAAAAATATCTGTCAACAATATATAAAAGTTATTAAAAAAACGTATTTTAAAAGGAAATACATAAAGTTATTACGATCGCAATAAAACATCAGAATTAATACAACCATGACCTATCTCAGAAGTGCATTACAAAAAACGGTGTCAACGAACGCGACACACACACACACAACACTCACACACACAAATCAAAACGGGATCCGATCATTGCGGCGCATGCGCACACTGCATGTCTTCAGAAACAGATCAAATAACCAACTTTTTTATATATTTTTAATTTTTTCATACATATTTTTAATTTATATGATACTATATTTAAGATTATGAAGACTTTTTTTTGTATGCGCTTGCGCATACAGTTTTCGGTGCGTCCAAGGTTACTCTCGCTTCCGTAATAACTTGGCTTACTCACCAACATTTAGTTAACAAAGGTATTGTTTATTTTAATAAAATATTTCATAAGAAATCTTTTTCTTATTACATTTTTTTAACATACTATTACTATAATAATCGATAAACGCAATCATAATAAGTTCAGCCGAAAATTTATACAGTCTATATATCCATCGGTTTGTTCCCGAACAGAATGTAAACTACGATAGATTTGCATTGAAGTAGCGTTAATCGTTTCCCCAGAATCTTGCGTGTACGCACCTTGAGAACAAAATACTGATTGATATACTTTTTATAGGTGTATAAATAATGACATCAAAATTAGATTTTAGATTCTTAATTATATAACTTCTAATATTTTTTTAAATTAATTTTTATGTTTAAATTAAATTAAATTAATATATTTTTTTTATTTTTTTTTTATACCAGAGAACATATTCATCAGAGAAATAATGTCGCGGCTTCTTTTGCAGTCTTATAAATAATATGCAGAAGGTATATATAAGTACATATATAATTTCATTGCAACAGTACCCAGTACGTCATTACAAAATGGAACTCATTCTGTTCAATGCGCCCGCGCATCCTCGGCATATATGTGTAAGTATATATAAAAACAATGTATAAATTATTATACAAACTATTTATATGTCCTAACTGATGAAACTTTGTCTCTATTATAATAAAAAAAAACTATTAAAACTACAAGTTATGTGACAGCTGGAAGCTAATTTTGTGTTTGTAAAGAAAAAAACATTGAATATTATTTAGATATAGATAGAGACAACGTATCTAAATGACGATATTTATTGCATTGGTGTTACTAGTTATAAAATAAATGTCTATTTTTAGGTTATAAAATGAAAATATCAATTTAACCGCCAATTATTTATGTCCTATAAAAAATTCGAACTTTTCAAAATATTCGAGTCCAAAAATTTCGAACGTTTCAAGATATTCGATTTTTTAAATTTCAAACATTTTAGCCTTTTTTATGTCTATAGTAGACATTTTGAATTTAATTTTAAAGAAGTTACAGTTATTTTTTAATAATATTTCCCACAAATAGACTTGTATGGTTTTGTTGCGACAATCTTGGTGCGAATTCGTCGCGGCCTTGACGTCGGTCGACGACTCGCGTCTGTTTTTATTAACGAAACACGAATACAGGGAGCGAGGAGTGGCTGCGCTCGTGACAGATTGAATGTGTCAACTTAATTGACTTTTATATTTTTAAATAATATGCAAAAAAGATTTGCATCATGGTTTAAGCATTAATTTTACAGCCTGGTGGTTTTTTGCTATTTAGGTAACTAATAATATTTTATTTATATTAAAATTAAATATTGTAGTACATTTACGAGCGTATCTAAAAATAACATAATGACATTTCGGTAAAAAATGTAAAAGAATCGCTTAACAAAAGACGGCGTATGAATTTTAACAAAACTAAAAAAGTAAGGCCAAACTGCACTCGCTGAAGGCCAATGGCCTTAGAAACGTCATTCTTTATCAACTGCATTTTGGATCAACGGAACCGCTAAATATATATCCGTCTCTGTTTCGCAAATGAATTTCGTTGTTGTTATCTCGTTTTTATAATTCGGCGTGTGCGTTCTTTTGAATGTGTGAAACAAAAATTATCTTCTGCGTTTGAGTTGAATGTGAATTGGTACAAAAATCGCTCTTTGAATTTTTATGACTTGTATTATATTATTTGTGGCTGCGACCCGTGACTGCATTTTTATAATATATTGAGAATTTATTATTAATCTATGCTTTTATACGCACATTTAATGTTATAGAGAAAACTATAAATGTGCATTTATTTAAGAATAACATGATATTATATAAAAAATGTAATGAATATTATATCAACATCTACTCACACATGTAAAACCATAAACAATTCATGGGTCATTTGAAATTGGAACGCAATATGTAACGTTTTTTTCGTTCGGTTGAGGCAGGTCGGATGTTTTATGTGTGTGCGTGTTACGTGTTCAGGTTTTGGGATTCTAAATTCAATTTGTTTTATTTTTTTAGTTTGCTGTTTCTGTATTGGTCGATTTAGTTTGGGTTCTTTTATGTATCGATTAGTTACGGTTGTTTGGGTGCTATATAAGAATTAGGTGTTTTTTGTGTATTGATTTTTTCTTTTATATTTAAGGTGGGGCTTAGTTTTGTAAGACATATATAACATTATTTATTTAGAAACGTTAGTTGCGATACAAATAATAAATTTAAACATTGAATAACTGTTGTAGTTATAAAGCATAGACAAAAATAAACTAAAGATAGGCATAAAACCGTATAAAATAAATGTCATTAAATCAGCACTGAACCGGCTGGGCTGCTTCGCGTTTTTGTAGCGCAGGTGACGGGACTCGCTCGTCGTTTTGCTGAACACGGTCAAACACCTACAGGATACCATGGATGTTTCTGGATGTTTCTGGATGTTTTGATCTATTGTACTTATATTCCTGAATCAAATGTAATATTGAATTCTATTTTAAAATTCTCATTAAACCAGCTAATTACTTCCACCTGCATTCAGCGGCCATTGAACCAGTATCCCGTGGATTAACGTAAAAATGTAGTTTGTTGTTGCCACAAAGGCACTGCCGACCAATCGCCACCCTAGCTATAGATAGGGGATGGTTTGGTAATGCAGCGGAAAGCGCTTCATAGATAATGTGCAAGCGAATTAAGCGGACGACTTCTTTTAAGTATATTTTTATTTTTTCCAATGATGAGTTTCAATTTAGTTGAAGTTTCTTATCTTATCTTATCTTATCTTTTTTTTTATTGTTTGTTTCTCAAAATAGTATAACAACGTATATTGATACAAAATAATGATAATGTCGTTTTAGAGTTTGTTTATATACGATAATATAACATTTAATTTATAAAAAAAATGGATTATTTTATGATTAATATTTTTATAATTATATAATACTTGTAATTATTACAGAATCGTCATTAGAAAATCATAATGAGTTTAAAGTTAGAAACCTATCCAGCGCTTTCCGCTGGGGGGTTATCTGGCCACCCCTAGTCCTAGGCCCATCCCCACTCTTTGCCCACATTATTACTTTGATGAATTGCCTCATACGGTCATTCAACTTGGCCGATACATAGAAAAATTACAATAAGCGGATGTATGTATGCCTTTTGATTTTTAAATGTTCGTGAGATTGCGTATTAAAAATATATTAATCTTACATACATACAATTTATCAATTTATTTTATTATTATTCTATGAATGAAGAATTTTGGAGGGCGCAGACATTTTGGAATTATCATTAGGGTTGACACATAAATAAACATTTTATAAAAAATATGTAGTGACCCTAAATATTTATAAAAATTCAATGAGAGGTTTAATTAATTGAAAAATCCTTTTAAGTGAAGTAAAACGAAATAGTTTTGATACCAAATACCAGGGGATGAATAAAAGAAACCAATCTCAATGTATTAGTGCTTTTGATGATTTTAATATTTTTTAATATTTTTTATAGAAAAAAATAATTGCAAATTTATTTATAGATTTGAAGTTATATTTTGCTTCAATAAGAAAAACAATATATATTAAATATATAACAAAAAATAAAAATTATATTTATTTTTTTTAGTACTTAAAAATATATGACATGCTATGATAGATTGAAAGGTTGATTTCGATTTAACAATATATTTTTTTAAAATATCTTTTATTTAAAATATCTTAAATATACAAATAAAAGTCTTATAAAAAATAGGAATATAATTTGTATTTGAAGTGATTAAAAGTATCTTTAGTAGCGTATACATCAAGGGAGGTCACCCCCACCCGTCACCCCAAAAATTTAAAAAAGCGTTCATTCACCTTCATTTACATAATCAAAATACGTTTGTTTGTGTGTGCTTTAGGATATAATATATATTTGTACCTGCGGCGATGTGCGTGTATTTCGTAAGTTCGTTCACCTCGGCAGTTGGGGAAGTCGGGACTGAGATGGCGTGGAGACTGAGACATATTGAATTATATTATAATAATTATTTTGATAGTAAATATACACGTTTGAATATCTTTTATATACATATTTTTTTTATTAAAATAAATAATTTTTGGAAAATATTAAACTAAGTATATTTTATGGTATATTTTTAAATATATATATTTTATTTTTTAGTATATTTAATTCTAAATATAAAACTTTTAGCTTGATATTTTCTGTAATTTATATATTTTAATTTATTTTATTAAGTTATCAAAGCATACCTTAAACTCTAGCGATTGTAGATAAACTTAGAAAAACCATATAAAACCCTATATTAAAAACTTTATAATTAATAGTTTATGAAAATAAATAAATAAAAATTTAATAAAATAATCCTTCACACACAACTCCACTCCATAGGTCTCAATGCGTCCAATATTTAACCAAGTCGAGGATTTTTGCCACGCACGCACTTACCGCGCCTGTGTGAGTGCACACTCACACATACAAACACACACATGCACACATTGCGTGCGATAAACGATATTTCGTCCTCATACTATTTTGCTTTTGGTCTAGTGGTTAGAACGTTTTGGATTAAGTAACTGGGGTTCGAATCCTTGGATGTAAATTTAAGTTATGAATTTTCTTATAACATTACTTATGTCTTATTAGTTATTATATCTTAAAAACATATATATTTTACTCACAAACTGAAACTATTATTTCAGTTTAAAAAACCTTTTAAGTATGTTTAAGAAAAGTTTAAAAAGATGTAAAAAAAACACAAAGAATAGATAATTAACAGTACAAAAGAAACAAAACTCTAAAATGGTTTTAAAACGTGAAAAACATAAGAATAGCAGGAACTTTTTCTAGTCTAAATTAAAAACTAAATACTAGTATTTTGCGAGAAAAGTAACCCTCTAGCCTTTAGGGGTTGTGAATAAGGGTGCGGGTACATTGTCTAGTGTTTTCAGTTTTTTATACGATACGTAAATTATTAATCAAATTATAATTATCACTCAGGTAATACTAATATTAAAAAAATAAATTGTTTATATTTTTATATGTTTGTTAATAATAAACTTAAAAACTACTTATATTAAGAAATTCTTTAACTATTAGAATGCTTCATTGTGCCCAGAGTTACATAGGCTATATAAATAAAATTATTCATAAATGAGTGGAAACGCGAGAAAAGTTTGTATTTACTTAAAAACATAAATGATAATTAATATATATAGTTAGTTTCAATTTAGTTTCATTGCTAAAGTATATATATTACAACATTATTAGTTTTATATACTATGTACCAAACAATTTATTACATTTTAATCAAAGGTATTAAAAATAAATATTTAAATATAAACCACACTACAAAAATAAAAACTTTATATTTAGATTTTGAAATGTTAAGTTTATTTCTATAAATGAGAGAAGATTGTAAAATAATTTAAGAAATATACACACAAACACAAACACACACACACACACACACAAACACAAACACATATACTACAAAATAAACACACACTATACATATATACACTTATTATCAAATGTTAATTAATAAAATAAATAAAATAAAAAAATATATATTAATATTTAGTATCAAATATTATAAAAAAAAAAGGTTTTTTTTTGTCTTCTAAGTTATTTATTCGATTGTATTAAGCAAGTAAGTTATGTTGGTTAGATATAATATAAAGATATAATATAATGTTAAATCAAAAATTTACATCATCATGCGACTCGAACCCGTAACCTCTTCATTGCTATATTGCCATACTGCCAACTGAGCTATTGTGTCAGTGATGATTACTATATATACTACCATTTGTTTGTGTTTTTTTTTTCTATATTTATATAAAAAAACAAATATTTATCAAATATTGAGTTATTTAATCGAGGGGTGCAATGGACACTTGGTGTATAGATGACTATGGATCTAGCCTAAACTAGAGTGGTGGGGGATGTTCATTATATTTGGAACTGGAGGGTGAACTATATTTGGGTCTATTGAATAGTTTTTGCCGGCGGCGTGTGTGGGGGTATTAATTACTTTTGCTTTTGTGGAGATTAAAAATGTATTTTTGTCTAGGATTTTGTGATTTGATGAGATTTTTTTTTGTGAATGTCTGCTTTAGAATATCATTTTAGATTTTCAACTAGACGTAGGGTTAACAGCTAAATAAATATATTAATTTTATATTTTATCTGCAGGGTTTGTTATTAAATATGTTAAACTAAATGTTAAATATGTTAGTTTGTATATTTCAAAGAATCTTATTCTTTCCAATATAATTCAAACACATAATTCTTCATTTCGCAGTCGGTTGGATAGTTTCTCCACCCTATACTATCCTGTGACATTTATTACTATATATACATAGATAAATCAGTGTTTTAGGGTGTGCGCCCTCTCCCTTATTTCGGCGTCTCAATTACACTACTAATTGTCAACGTAAATTAATGAATTCCCGATTTTCTCTTTTTGATCTTACACTTACATTTAAATTTGTTTTCAAGAAATACATAATTTGCTTTCGTGATGTGTAGTTTTTAGGGTTCCGCAATTGACTTATTTTTGAAAATACTTGACAGATGTTAATGAAACATCCAATAAGCACGATTTAATACAAAACTATAACGATGATAGTTGATACAAATACGATTGTATCAGACACAAAGACATACTGGCTCACACATATAAAACATTTAACCCTACGAGTAGGATAAGATATATTTCCACTCACTTAAGATGAATTTAAAAATCTATATAAAATACTCGTAGACGAATGTTTAGAGACAATAATATCATTTATATCTTCAGACAACTTACCTCTTTTATAAGAACGAATGACTTTTGTACAAAAATAATGAAGAGACATTTGTGAAATTTCATAATTTGACGAGTTACGACAGAAAAATATTTGATATTATCAATCTTGATATAATCATAATTGTTTTATTAAATATGGCGTCACATAAAATAGAAGATATTCATAAGACGCTGCTCAACCAGCTCCTGTCTGACTCGGGGTTGGAGTGCATCAGGTCATCTCCTGAAACTCCAGCATTGTCGTCCAGTTCAGGAGAGGCGGAAGAGATAGGTATATTCTAGAACAATGATTAGTCTTCCCTGTGAAGTAGACCGTACGATGTTATATGGACAATCTATTTCGATTTTTTTTAAATAAATATTATAGAGAGCATATTGTATCTAGGTAATTTTGAAATAATAATAATAATATTCATAATTTATGTATTTTTATTATTATATATTCCTATTAGTTTGTATATATATTATGTATTTATATATTTATATTGTGTGTATATTATTCTTAATGTAAAAATTAACATAAAATTTAAGCGCCTTTTGTAACTTTTTTACATTATGGAGTGGACTTTTGGAAAATTCTAAAACGTATTAAGTTCGCCCTTAGTACCCTAATTTAAAGGTTTACAATAAACTTTTAAATAAATAAATATTAAGAAGTAGATAAAGAAAATAACTTTTGTGTGTGTCAGATCAAGTCGAAAGTATAGACGAAGAAATACTAGAAATACACCCGGAAGAAGAAATAAAAGTATTTGAACCCGAGGAAGTCGAAGAGGAACAGGCAGAAATTTTCCCAACTCCCTCCTTAAGAAAAGTCTTACCAGAAAGAATTCGGAGAATGGAGGAGCAGAACAGAATTCACGTTCTTCCTCAGGAGTTCAAAACTTTTATCGACCCATCCCTTATTCCAAAAATAGCAATAACAGCTCAGCAGAAGTATATTGACATTCTTGCAGAGATGACTGGATGCACCAAGTATAAGAAAAGTCTGGCTGAATTTTGGTTTCTGGATACTTTGGCTAATTTGTTGAAACGAGCGCAGGAAGATGCAATGGATAGACGTAAATACAAATATAATTTCTAATAATAATAAATATATAATATTTACTGTACAAAGTGTGCTCTGAAATATTGTTTGATTTCTTTAGCGTCTCAAGCTGTGCTAATTTTATGGTTCTGTGAATGGATGAAAGAAATGCAGCACTTCGATGCTGCTGATAGAAGACGTATGCTTAAACGATTTGAGGTGAGGAACTATGTTATGCTTCTTATTGCAAATAGATACGAGATGAAGTTCTTTATAACAGTCAAAATGATTTTTGGAGTTTTGAATTTTTTAGTTTTGAATTTTTGAATGTTTAACCAATTCGTAATAAAACCACATCTTTTAGGATAACATGATATCAGCTGCAAGGTTTATAGCAGAAGAAGAACACCTCCCGACTCCTCAAGAGGCAGGGGTTTATTATAAATCACAGGAAGATGATCTGGATAGTAAGAGCATATCTCGTACAGCGCCAGAGTCAAGACACTTGGTTAAATTCGAAGGGGCCGCGTATGAATGCTCTTTGCGAGATCTTACTAATATTATTCATTATATATTTGATTTGTGAGTTTTGAGAAAATTCAAATAGTTTAATATTCTAGTTTTTCAATGGGTAATGACTTGGTATTCTTAGGTTTAGCACCGATTATCAATATAATCTGGTGCGCTCAGTGTTCACTTTCACACCAGAATATAGTCTTATTACAACTCCATATCAAATGCGTAATCCGAAGCGACTGTTTGCACCTCTCAAGCTCAAGCCTAAAAAAGACCTAAAGTCACCGAAAAAAGACAAACCACCGCCTGTTAAAGGAAAGAAGAGGGAAGTTGACACCGAGGAATATTTGGCACTGTTGGAGGTACGTGCTGCTTTGTTAAGAATTTTTTTTAGTTGTTCATAGTTAAAATAAAATATAAAAATAGTGAGCCTTTTCTTGCGGCTCCATCGACAAGATATTGTTTTTAATAAAACGGTACACAAGTATTAGTAACTCGTGACGTTAATTGGTCAAATCGTAACATACAAACTAACAATGTAACCTATATTAATTTGAATAAAACCTTACTAAACCTATTTAAAACAATATCAGCTCAGAGCCAGAGACGAGCGTGAACAAGAAGAACAGGAAGACCAAGACCGGGAGGACTGGCATCGACGCTGTCACATCCTGCCACTAGCCTTCGCGGCTAACGACGAGTTCTTTGACAAATACTGGCCGCCCCCTCCACCGGAGCCCGAACCTGAACCGGAGCCCGAGGTCAAAGGCAAGAAGAAGGGAAAGAAATAAAAGGAAGTTGTAAAGAAAATTTGTTTGTTGTAAATATAACTGAAAATAACACTACTTATACTTACTTTGATGATATATTAAAAGGCAACTTAGAGGTTATTGTTAAGACTAATAAAACCTGGAAAATAAGATTGGTGTTTTATTAAAACCCAATCAACAAACAGGCCCTTATCATATTTGTATCAAGTGTAATGTAACACGTAATTTTTCCATACTCTTTGAAACGACATCTCAATGCTTACTTACAGTAGCTTCTTCACCGCATATTTTTCAAGCACTTCTGTTTCTTTTATAACATATCTTCGTATTTGTGAAAGGCGAATGTGTAACTATCTCAGAAATGTTTTTCTTTAATAATATTTTCATAATTGTAAATACAAAAAATGTTAATTTATATGAACTATTTCTTTTATAAATTATCCATTCTACTGGATTTTGTTAAATAATTGTCCAAATATCTGTTTTTTTGTCTGATCTCTCTTATTTAGTAAATGTTGTTTTTTTTCTTTTAAAATTAAGTTTTTTTTTAATCAGTTCATTATTTGTCACAACTATCACTTAGGTAGAAATTGTCTTATGGAGCTGAAATTCAGTAGCCTAAAATTTGTCTTTCAGTTGTATCCTTTAGACGTCAGCAAAAATAAGATTGGTCGCCCTTAAAACCTAGGTGAATTTCATGAAAACTGTCATTAATTTTATAATTTACTCCTGTTATTTATATTATGTAATAAACAGTGCCGCCCCGAGGTTAGTCTTATGATGATACAAAATCTAATGAGAACGCAAATATTTATATTTTTTTAACACAGTGACGCGCCTTATAGAACACAACGCCTAGAGCGCTCGCTTCTTTTGTCATATAGGGCTGCCAATATTAATGAACTATTTTTTTAGTAGTTTAGTTTAGTTTTTATAAAAAAAAGGTACTAGAAAAACTATTTTTTCTGTTACAGACTTTTAAATATATGTATATAAATAGGAAATAGTCTACTATCTTTGAAATAATAAAAATAACAGATTACAAACAATATTTATTGTTTTTTTCACACGATACAATGTTGAAAAACATTCATATATTGAATTGTGCTTATTAAATTAATTTAAAATAATAGGAAGTATCATTATTTAAATTTATTTCATGATAGTATCTAAAAAAAGTAATAAAAATAGCCAATGGTTATAAAATTAAAACTTTCATATTTTTCTCAATAAATTGGAATGTTATGATAAAAGTCTCATAATTTGTTAATACAATTTTAATTTTCTCCCTATTTTCGGTTAAATTTAAGATATCAGTCGTTATACAGACAAACATTTATATATATGCAATCTCACATTAAGATCAATAAGGCTAGCGACTAAACATACACACATATTGAGTAAACAAACTTATACTATGTATATATCTCGTACAGCGCCAGAGTATATATATAAGAAAAATTTTGGAAATTTGAGCAATCAATGTATATTTTAATTAAAACTATTTTTAAGGATTAAAAATCTCGTATAATTTGGTTACATTTTTGATTTTAACCCGACATTTTAATCGTGTTCACGGGTAGACGAGATGGTCTGTCTCGAAACGTCGGGTCAAAATAAAAAATGTAACCAAATTATACACGAGTTTTAATCCGTAAAAATAGTTTTATTTGAAATGTGTACTCGTGAAAATCTAAGAAAATACCATGTATATTTTTAATAATTGAAAACTATTTTATTGCTCGAAAAAGTACAAAATTCCATTAAATAAATATTCAGCTTTGGAATGTTTCTTTTAATTTTTAGACAACAAATATAAAAATAAAAATAAGTTATTTTCCATTAACAAGTTTTCTCTGAAGGTTTGGAAAAAACAGCTGAAATATCTTTATTAGTTTTAGTATTCCTGAAACCGATTCTTATCAAAACTTGGAAACATAAATATAGTATATACATAGAAAGCTAAATACAATTATAAATGAACATGCAGCATTCATGTATATAAGAAACTAATGTTTCTCCATTTATATATCTATGCTAAATTATTAAAATAGCTGTTTTATAACATATTTAACTAACCAATTAAGGTTGAAAACCTGAAAGAACAATGTAAAAAAATCTAGTGCTCGAACCTGCGACTTGTCAAAACGTGCCATCGCTCTAATAACTGAGATACCGTGTCTTGGTGAAATAAGCTTTTTTTCCTTGCATCATGTCTATGCATGTTTCACTCTGGCAGTGTCAATGTTATTCTTATTATCTATTACCTATCTAAGTTTAGTTTTGAACATTTTGAACAATATATAATATCGACTACTTGATAATAATCTAAAACCTATTATTTCTATGGATATATGGCTTATTATAAAGACTTAAGAGAAATAGAAACACGATAGATGCAATTTTGTTTTAAAATACGTGGTATACTATATCCAATCATATATTTAGGTATAAATGCATGCCTATAAAGTACCACAATTATTAAAAAGCAACCATAGACAAGGAAATGATATATGTTATGGACAGTTTTTTTTTACGAGCTGCCTAATATATCGATATTGTGACGATGTCTGATATTTAAAAAAAAACGCATCGATAATACATTACAACATGACTAATTGATTACTTCTCGATTTTCGAAAATGAAACGATTGGAAATAGTATAATGAGATTCATAAGCAAGGTAACATAGGCAGTAAATAAAAACAAGACTAAGAAAAAGTATCTCTCTAGAACACATTACAGCGCCATCTATTGGCATTAACTAAGATAAGTATAAAATCGTATTACAGTATATAAATTTAACATACATAGCTATATAAACAGCTCATAACGACTTCAGTCTTATGGCAAGCCGATTTACACCTGAATTTCATAGCGATACGGTCTACAATATCTTGATTATATGTAATGTAATAATTGAATGTGGTTATGATTATTGCAATAACTTTTCAACTTTCTTATATATGTGATATGTAATTAACATATCTGTAGTTTTCGTGTTATAAAATGACAATTATTTTGATCAGATATTTTATAATAAAAGCAAGCAGTAAACAATGCATGGCATTTCCTAATAGCCAGAGTTCCTGAATTGAATTTTATTTCTTTGAATTTCAACCGGGATCTTTGACTACAAGTAATATATATTTACACTTATGATTTAATGACTAAATCCTATGATTATATGTATTATTATATTTTATACATGTGTGTAAAATGTAAGATAAGATTTGGTCTCGTAGCACACATTCAAAGCAAAGCATATTCGAAACATTATATAATCATAATGTATCAAACATAGTATAACACAAATAAAATACAGATAAATAAAAACATTGCACAGTTTATAAGCACATACACCAAAGTCACTCAAGCGCGGGAGGTGTGTCGGCTCCCGCGGCGGGGGCGCGATGGCGCTCCTCGGCGGCGGCGCTTTAGATATGCAGCGCGGGCGCGGGGCGCGGGGGGCGGGGCTACAGCAGCGCGCGCCGGCACTCGTCGCGATATGCGCCGGCTGAGCCCCTGTTTCATGTCTGCCACCTGCCCGGATGGGTCATTTTTTATTGCACATTTTAGTAAAATATCTATTCAATGTTGACAGATGAGGTTTGTGAGGTGAGGTGAGGCAAGGTGTGAGTGAGTGAGGTCGGTACCTAGCCTTCTGCAGCTCAATCTGTCCCTCCAGAGTCTTAGCGAGGTAGATGACGAACAGCTGCGCCAGCGCCACGCCCAGTGCGCCCGACGCGATGGCGTACAGGTTACGCTCCGCCCACGAGCGGACAATCTCGATGCAGCCGCTCGTCCACACGCGCTTACCGGCCTCCGCCACCTACACATGAAACGAGAGAACAAATGAATAAATTGAATGATTAAATGAGCATTTTTATTTCATTCAATTTGTACATTTTTTGAAAACAAATAATTTTGTTCAACTAACTAATACAGTATAATTCACGATAGCAAATGGATTCAATAAATTTTATTTATTTATTTATATCTTCTCCACTTTGAATTAATATCAGTGATTACCTGTGTAAGTCAATTTGACAAGTCAGGAAGGTCTATATTGATACCATACTTATAGAAATAAGCCCGTCTGGACACTCTCCAACTTAAGAGTTAAGGCTTCCAATATTTTTGGTTAAAATTTGATAATTTACTTTAAAATATCTTATACTACATAAAAATATAATTAAAAAAGGAACTACAACAGTTATTCATTACTCAGTCATATATACTTACAGGATAGTTCTGCACCCCATATCCACACATAATATTAACCAAGCCAGAGCTGATATCAGTGGCGTTGATGCAGCACGAGAAGGGAACCCCACACCTCTCAACAGATGGGGAAGTGCAATTGTAATACTCATTCTTTGACCAATCCATGTAACCATCTGATGTTAGACCACAGCAATGGAACTAAAAAGTAACAAAACAAATTAAATTGATTTTGATTTATTTTAAAATCAATAAAATTGTAGTATTATTGTAAAATAAGAATAGAGTTAATAAATTTGTTTTATACAAAACTACCAGATATTCTGTTTTTCAGTTGATTATAGTACAATTCAATTTAGACAATCGTTATTCGGCCTAAAACTATTATCAAAACTATTTTTTTTATCAGTATTTGCACTTCAAGTGATGACACTCAATAAGTATTGTAAGACATCTCCATGTCTTACCTTAAACTAGATTGCTATAACGTACTCATAACGTCAGGTTGAAATAAAATAAATATCAAAATATGAAACCAAAAAATTATAAGCAAGTTAACAGTTTTTTTAAACATATCCTATGACTAAAAAAACCTAAGGCTTTTGTGTGACGCTGTCTTAATTTTTTTTATTCATAATTAAGTTGAGTTAAACAAGTGAGGCATCCCCTCCTGGAGTGTTTTATATAAATTTCATGGCTATTGGTTATGGAAATTTATTTGAGTCTTTGAAATTAAAAATTAAATTTATTTATAAAAAACCTATGATATAAGCGCCATACGAAAAATATATATATATATATATATATATATATATATATATATATATATATATATATATAAGCTCACATCCTTTTGTGCAAAGTCAATGAAGTTCTGCAGGTCAGGGTCGTCCCTGTACGAGTGCACGGCGCGTTCCGTGAAGCCCAGCTCGAGCAGGCCGTGCAGCGAACGAGGGAACACAAACCCACACACTGCTGAGCCCATCTCCACCAGGAACAGCACCAGCAGGCAGAGCGAGTACTGTAACCAGGCAGAACAATCTAAGACTACAGTAGCACCATCACATACAATGAGTACTGTTAATGTTGAAAGGTTTTTTGGGATTGTGGTAAGGAAACCTAGCTGACGTTATTTGATTGCAACTCCTAAAAGGAGTTGGGTTATCCGGAGTAGTACCACCCTCTCACATAGAGCTCTATTGCTTAGCTGTGTACAGTAAGCAAAAGCTCTCATTTTCTCAACTTCTTACTTTCAATTCCTAAACTAATGTCCTTTACCTTCATTCTTTAACATAGCAATGCCTTTGAAATTACAATTAAAAATCCTGTTGCATACAAAGGATAAAAACTATAATATTGATTAAACTTTAATTTTAATAAGTTTATATGCACACAGTCATAATTAAAATAATTACACATTTAAAAATTATAGTATTATTACCATTTATATATATAAATTGGATTTTCTTAACTTGAAATAAAATATTTACATTTTATATTATCCTAAATTATAAGAAACCCAATTGATAACATATCTACATTTACATTAGTAATAACAATATATTACTGCAATATATATAATTGACACAACAATGACAGAAATTATACCCCTTATAAAAGTATTTATAACATATTATCTGTTTTGTCACTTTTACACCTTTTACATAAATAGTTAGGGGGAAAGAGACAAAACAAATAAAAATGTTACTGGGTATAAACATTTTTATAAGTAGGTAAATATAGTTCATATGTATAAATACTAGAATTAATTGTAACTTACAAACTTTAATAAACAAGTATTTTCTCTAAGAGCTCCAATGCAGCCGGCGAAACTAACAATGAATACCACACCACCCAAAAGAGCTATCAGCAGACTGATGTTGAGAATCACATCATATAAAGTTTCCAGCTGGAAAAAGTATTTGTAAAGCTTAGAAACTAAAATATATATACCTTATAAATAATAGTGGTAAAGACATTTATCATTCTTGATACCTTTTTTGATGTATTATTGCATTAACAAAGTAACATTTTAAACTCAATCATTAAAATTAATAAAAAAAGTTGCTGAATTAACTGTTTTATTTAAAATATTCTCAGTTGGAATTATGGACATTAAATAAGCACAATGTATCATTATATAAAATAGTTTGGGACATGACAATGACATTTATAATCTGTATGAGTATTACAATTAATAGTTAAATTGAAAGTATATTAGTTTCTAGATAGATACCCTAACTTGTCCTAGTGCTTGCCACTTGTCAATAAATGCGTACAACCCCACTCCAATCAGCAAACCTCCAAACAGCTGGAAACAGTACAATATGATTAATTATCAACATGTATATATATGTTCCACAGTTGGACAGGGTAATGTTACTGTTATAAAAAAATTGTAAGTATGACCCACACTAATGATGCATTAGGTTTGGTGAGCATCAGAGTTCTGTGGTTTCATAATATACATATAGCTGACTCAACTTAAAACAACAATTAGAAGATTCAACAAGCTGTTATATCGGAACAAAATGATTAATAAGATTTTACTTTACTAACCATATCCAGGAACAGTTTTTATAACATTTAGACAACTTAGGTGAAAGTCAGAATATATTATTTTAAATAAAACATTGCTCTTTAGAAACATTACAAACAAAACAAATACTCATGGTGTTTTATTGCATTTTTCATTAATTAGGCTTTTTACATATTGAGGTAAATCTAATTATTATGTCAGTTTGTTTTTATTGTTACATTAGTTTTAATAAATATATGACAAAATTAAAAAAAAATACACATCCAATAATTGATACTCTGATACTTTTAATAACATAAAAAGAATAGCTAGTACATATAAGTATCATGTATATTTTGGGAATATATTTTTAACTATTTATAATATTAAGAGTGTGTAGTATTTTAAACGGCAGTCAACTTTGTTTATGCAAAATTTTTATAATACCGAGATTTTTGTAAAATAATATATTTTTAATTTTCAATTTATTATCAGTTTATAATTTATTAGATTCCCTAAAATAGCCTTATATTAATTTTATTAAAATTAGTAATCTAGTCATATCAACAACGGAAACAGTAAGCTATACAATGAATACATGTAGAATATATGTATCTCCCACATTTTCGTGTAAAACAATGGTTGAGAGAACAATTAGAGAAAATGTAAGCATTCACACAAACCGAAGGATGAATACACTAAAAGCATTTGTCACAAAAAAATACAATTGTTAGAAAGCAAAATATGAATCATATTCCTCTTACCCAGAAGACAAAATTCAAAACAAAAATCATATATTTAACACAGCCGCTGACATACGTAAAGTTTGGACCTCTTCTTCGATGCATTTTGAATTAAATTTCCATCAAATGCAAAAGATAATACTATTTGTGTTTGTTAATCAATCAAATTATGAACAGATTATGTTTTCATTTAATAACAATGATATTTTAAATATATAAGCCCTGTCGACTGAGTATCTAACAAAAGTCCGTATCTGTCAAATTGTGGGATTTTTATTGTCTGTAATCTAGACAGTGGGCGATGGGTATAGACTAGAAACAAGCTCTGAACTTAATGTCGGACCCACACGTTTACCACACATTATATACCTCTACAAACGTTTATCTAAATTAATAGGAAAACATAACGTCGATGTCCTCACGTGATCAATAAACTCTTATTTTCTGAAAAAGTAACCTTGATAAACGCCGTAATAATATTTTTAAAATTATTCTATACTGAACTTTACCATAACTTTTGTATTTAACTTTTTTAACTACTTTTACTACTTTTTTACATTACTTTTTCGACCTGAGTTTATAGAAGATAAATGATATCCAGATTCATGGTAATCTACTATAAGTAGAGGATTTCCATTTTTATTTTTTTTTTCCGTTCCTAAAACCCGTTACGGGAACCCCGTCAGCCCAGGGGGGTGACGGCCGGGGGGTTATGTGGGACTACCCGGTAGCATAGAGGATGCTGCCATTTTTAAGGCTACCCTTCGCCGTGATGGGACGTCACGGGATCGCGTTAGCACACACCGTGACGACCCGACGAGACCCCCCGAATAAGGGTGGCCCGAGCAACGTAGAGCACCCTCCCATCGTAGGCCTATGTTAGGTAAGAGGGGTCAAGTAGAGGATTACCATAGAGAACTAAATAATATCCAAAGTTTATGTAAGCAACTGAATAGATTTGTAACTCGTTTAAAGTAGATTTTTCTACTAGCAGTACAACCAATATACTAAAATGGTCGATAAAATCTACATCCTCTTTTCATTATTATAATTTAATTCATTTATACATTATTAAGTTTGTAGACTTAAGCAGAACTTAAAGATTCCTGACGCAAATTCTAGGAAAATACTTATTGTTGTAAAACCTGGGGTTGGATTAATAGCTCTGAAGTAGTGGGTCAAATTACGAAATATGTTCAAAACTTTTTCGGAACCCTTAATTTAGTCCACACGAAGGAAACCGCTAGACTAATATACATTAATAAGCTCCACATAATATACATTAATTAAACTGTTAAGATACATTAAAAAAACTATTAAGACCACAGGATTAAAATGCTCCGTCGTATTTACTACAATTTCCGGACTATAAATCTTGTCGTGCCGGATTGTAGACGATAAATAGCATTATTTTTTAATCAATTTATTGTATATATAAGTTTAGAACAATATGAATTAAATAAAACGACAAATGGTTAATTTATAATTGTAATAATATCCATATACAATTATGTCATTGTGCCAAAAGTCAATTTCCTTCGTCAATCCACATCTCGAGAGACTCAGGTTCATAATCCGGGTCTACGACCCGTGTTTTGATGACCTGTTTGTACACGAAGGCAGACTTGCGAGGAGTTCTCGTGCGAGCTGGGTCCGAGAAGTCTACTTGATAGATACCGAAACGTTCTCTGTTAATAATATATAAGCTTTAGTTTTTTAGAAACATAATAACTATTTAAACTTAAAACAAATATGATATTATAATTGTGTCAGAGGAAATAATGTTAGGCATGGTTAATATATCAAAATTCTTATTCTCAAATATAAAATATTTTTTAATAAATCTTACGTATAACCCAGCAACCATTCAAAATTGTCCATCAAACTCCAAGCCATATATCCCCTGAGGTCCACTCCAGCTTCAAGTGTATCCAACATGCTATTAAACGCAGCCCTGTAGTATCTGATCCTGTCATCATCTTGGATACCAGCATCAGGGGTCGAAGACCAGCCGTTCTCCGTGATGTAGAATATTGGACCATTATATTTTTTGTGAAGGTGGGTTAGAACGTTGTATATACTATTAGGTGCTTGCTGTTAAGAATTGTGTTGGGTTAAAAAAACGTTCATATTAAAATACATATTAAAATATTCCTATAAATTAATTGGTTAATAAAACAAAAAACATTTATTACTGTTAACCACGTAGAGGCGGATTTCGGCCATTCTGGTGGAACATAGGTTCCGACATCAGCATCGTCAAGCAATGAAGGTACTGGATGAAAACCCTTATATTCTGATGCAGACACAAGGTAACCGGTGTAATGATTGACTCCAAAGAAATCGAAAGTTCCACGAACAAAGTTTCTTTCCTCTTCAGTGAATTCTGGCATCCGAGATCGAGGATAACCTTGTTCAGCGCTTTTCTTTGCAACAATTTCTGCTAATTCTTTAGGAAAGCCCCCCAATTCAGAAAAGATAGGTTCGGCGTATATTCCCCACTAGAATCATATAAATATAATACATAATAATAGTTAATATCTGTAATTATATTATATATTTATATATATAATACAATTAACAAATCATACTTCTGCTTGTCTTTTAATTTCAGCGGCGTATGCATCTTCCTCTGAATCAGTCAATGGACCAAACCAGTTAACACTGATGGTGATACCACAAACACCACCTTGTTTTTCTTTGTAGTCATTTACGTAGGCATAGTAAGCCCTAGCATGTCCGAGAGCTAGATTTTTGGCACAGTAGTAAGTACCCACATCAGTTGCGTTTAGAATAGGAGCTTTTGTGGTGGAACCATAACCTTCGTAACAGATTTCTCTTGGTTCATTAAAAGTAATCCAGTGCTTGACCCTGTCCCCAAACTTTTCAAAAACAATTCTTGCGTAATCCTCGAACCACTCAGGGAACATGGGACTCACGAAACCTCCTAAATCTTGTAATTTCTGTGGTAAGTCCCAATGGTACAATGTAACGACGGGCTTAATATTGTACTTAAGCATTTCATCAATATAATTGTTATAGAACTGAACACCAGCTTCGCTGACTTTGTTAGCCAGACCATTTGGTAGAATTCTGGACCACGCTAAAGAGAACCTGTAAACATCCAGACCTAGTTCCCTCATCATTTCCACATCTCGTTTGTAGTTATTGTATGAGTCTGCTGCAATATCGCCATTACTTAAATCCTTGATGACTTTAGGATTGGTATGGGTCATGCGATCCCAAATATTTTCTCCTTTGTCTAAAACAACATTTAGATATATTATTAACATGTAACATCTGTAGTCCACACAAATTGAGTAGGCAACAACTTGTATATAATAAAAAGTAGATAATCTGCTAACCTTCTATTTAAATGACAGATAGCAAATTTGTTGTTGTTAACTCATGTTCCATTTTTGCTGTAGAAGTATTGATTGATAACAATTGGTTATCTCTCTACTATTATTATAAAGTGGATAAGCTTGTTTGTTTAAACGTGATAATCTGCGAATCTACCGGATGGATTTCAAAATATATTTCTGATCATGATAGGCAGGTTCTTAGTTATTCTAATAGTAATTAAAATCGTTCGTGGGCGATTGGACACGCGGGTAACAGCATGTATATATACTGCTAGTTATTTTATAAAAACTAGTGTCATCTGCGTTTTTTTATTTAGATGGCTTACTTTGCTTCAAACAGATGATCTATCATTTTGATTGGCATTACCGTCAGCGTTCCATCCCCCTTCTATCTGATAAGCGGCTGTGGCAGTCCCAAACAGAAAGTCATCAGGAAAGCGCCTCTCCTGGGCCTGGCCGCCGATCACTAACCTGAGAAATATGATTTAACATATTTTAAAATAGTTATGAAGCAAAAGAATTAGAATAAATAAGAGTATTATAAATATTTAAAAGCAAAAGCCATGTGATATGACATAGAACTTGAAAACAGTTTTAATGTTTCGACGAATCGTCTGTTTATTTTTTAAACTTAAATCTACTATGTTGTAGGATTTTGATGAATTTTCCTTATAGTCTATTTAATGCCCCGTTCAACGAAACAGACACTTTACAAGGCTAGATAATTGTTTTAATTTCTTGAAAACACATACACAGTTTTAGGTTAGAATTCCAGTTAACATAAAAAATTACTTGAATGATTTTAATAAAATTGGTTGTGATATCGGTTCAATATTGAAATGTCAAAAACTGATTAGAATTTAATTTAAAATCAAGGTAAGTGGTAAATGTAAAAATTGGCTCATTTATGGCAAAAGGGGTAACAAATTCGCGAGTAATAACTAGTATTATAGAAAAATAATTTCTATATTTGTGTGAAATTATCTTTTAAGATATTAGCCAATTTGGTTAATAAATAAAAAATAAATTATTATCAATAAACATGTACTGAGTTCACTCTGACGTTTTAATTGCCACATTTTGTGGGACATGTGAGTGAAGTTTTAGAAATTAAGTTATTTTGAAGAGTATCTTACAAAATAATATTTCGTTGTAATATTAGTGCTGTAGATAAAATTTGTCTCAAAACAACATCACAAAATAATACAATATGAGTACAAAAAAAAAATATGTCCGTAATTAAATATAATTATTTTCCTAACAACCACTGATATTAAATGTTAAAAATTATATATTTAAACAAAAGACGCTTGAGTAACCAATGATATAAACATTAAATTAAACTAAACTACAATTGTTTTAATTATTCTAATACATATATACATAAATACGTACCCTATTAAGAGTAGAAGCTTCATCACACGTCCGTACCGACAGCCTTCGTACCGTAGTTTGTATTGAGTATTTGATCTTGAAGTATATATACTCATGTATAGATTTATCTATTGTGCATCTCTTGACTTTCAATCAGTATGAGATATGTTTTTATGAAGTACTCCTATTTCTATAAATATATATTTTACAGTTTAAGCTAATATTCTTATTAGATTAAACTCTAAAATATATATTTATTTTTTTACCTTAAAACACCCATTAAAAGCTTATTGCTATATTATTTGTGTATATATAATATATAAAATAGGATTTATAGCTTGTTCAGTTTATTATTTATCAGTTTTTCGTTTACAAAGCTGGGTGGTGACAAGCAGACTAGATCACACAAGATACTGACTAGATCATGACTATTTAGCCGAAAAGGAGACTAGGGTCTATGAAACGTAACACAAAGATATCGTTACATTCGTAGATTTCGTAACGGTAAACTAGGTCAAAGTTATACCCCAGGAGAGCTGAAGTCCATTAAATAGTTATCGTTCTATTATATTATTACCTTGAGGTATTTATATCACGGCCATTTTCACGCAGCGGTTCCGAGATACTTCAAAGTGCACTCCTTGGATAAACACAGAGATCTTTTAGAATTGCAGTTACTGGTTTATAAACTCTTTTTTTATCATCATCATCATCATGACAGCCTACAGACGCTCACTCCCCCAAATATCGTCATGATGACCTTGAAAATGTTTATTGAAATAAGTTTTAAAAAATTTTTTTTTCGTAGTCAAAGCTACCACCGGCTCAGAAAGATATATAACTCAACAGAAGAGCCGGCGACACAAACTCAGCGGGCTTGTTCTATTTTTTTTTAAACCAACTTGTAAACTAATACAATTTATTATAAACCTGACAGCGAATATCTCATGCCCAGGAAACGTAATGATCTAAATATTCAGACACATGATATCCGTTAACACATAAAAGTTTTAATATATTTTTTTAAAATTGTTACATTTGAATAATGTCACGTTTTCTGGGAGATTGTTGTTAAATATACATTGACCCAAAAAAGTTACTCACTTTATTCAGTCCAATAAAAGGCAGAGAAAGTTTATGTTTGCTCACGGTGTCACTTTCTAGTGCCATAACCAAGATGCTGGACATCAAGACCGTTTGGGTCGCCCAGACGACTTGTGCGAGTAAGTCATTGCCGAGAAGGAAGTCGCAGAGCAGATCACGGATTATGTCTATTTTGTTTGATTAGACTATTCCACCTATTACGGATCAGTTCTAATACATAGATATTTATTGTTATTTAACTAACGGTTTTATTTACTATTAGTATAACTAAAACCAGTAGAGTAATACAAGATAGCCTTCTTTGAAGACCAGTCTTTCACAATCATAATTATTTTTTCATAACCATCGAGTAGTTTCATACTTTTCCACTTTATCATATAAGTTCAGATTATATTGCAAAGAGTTCTGTGTTCAAATTCCGATATTTAGGAGATCACTTTAACAATAGCATGGAGAAAGCTTAAGATAATAAACTTCACGTAATATTATTAACATTATGTAAGATACCTTGTAGATAATGTTTACACAAAAACAACTCAAAATGACAGATGAATCTTATCAAGTTTTACGTTATATGTATATATCTCATTATTTATGGGATAAGACAAGTTTTATTTTAAAAAAATATATATTAAGATGATGTTATTAATTCGATTACCTACAGTTGTACTTCAACTCTTGCAGACGAATGTGATATGTATGTTTTTATAGTATATCTCATGTCAAAACAAGCATCTTAGAAATTATTTATTTTATAATATTTGCTTTTGCAAATACGAGTTTATTTTAAAGACACGACCGACTAGGTTTTAATTAATTGAAATAAGTAAAATTACAACAACATTCTGATTTGACACCGCCGATAGAGATTGGGAACCTCGTTATTGCATTTGGCTTTACAAACTTTTGTACGTTTATGATTATTTTTAAATATGGTTAAGATCATTAATGACAATACTTACACAGCTTTGTACTTCCTACTAATGGTGGGTCCATTTAAATAGTTTAATGGAACTCTAAAAGTATACGCAACAAGAAGCATGAGTCAAATTGTACTTAACTTATTTGAAATACAATCCCATTATTCTTGCTATGGTTAAAACTCGGTGCTTAAGTTCGAGTACCAGGTTTTGTTTGTCTACGAAATGATATGATGATGGGTACTCGTGTTGGTCTCTACTAAATAGACGTTCTGTTAGCCATTGTTTTATTTCAATTTCTCCTACCACCTTTTCAATTAATGCTGTGGGAAAGTATTTAATTTATCTTTTCTCCCCATTTATATTTCTCAATTTCTTTCTTCTGTAATCCCAAATTTATTATTCTTATTTCACTTCCATCTTTACATAGATGTGATGGTAGACTTTAATTCGCATCAAAATATCTGGTGTTCTTATTTCTGTGATCAGTTTTCCTTGCGTTGATTAGATATTTTGAATGTTCTTAACATGTTTTTATGATCTCTCCATGATCTTTAAGGAGAGATTTCGATGTTATACCTCTCGCCACTTGTACATACTTCTGTATGCAAATTTACTATAAACCTATTCCTGGTCAGTTCGTTGGTCGGTTCTTAATACTTATTTATTTGTCTCTGTGTATGTTTGTATCCTAAGGAAAAATAGAATTTAATAACGCTGGAGACTAATGATGACGTAGGGTGGGCCACCTCTATGCTAATGGAATACAAAAGTCACCCTTTGTTTTGGATTTCTAATTTCGTCGCGTGCACTTAATAATTTTTCATTTTTATCGTTTGATTTTGTTAAGTCTTAGGTTCTTTATACTTTAGGTAAAACTTTAGTTTTTCTAGAGCTCCGTTGGTGTCTTTCACTTCATCCCAAAGTTGTTTTGGATTGTTAATAAAGTTGAAGGATCCCCTGAACGCCCAGACCCGGGCTACAGCTTCAATGGCTTTATGACGCTTGCAGTTAACTTAAACAAAAGAGTTTTATTAAGATTATAAACTAGAAAAAGCCAAATGTTTATGCGATATTTTAGAGAGTAAAAAAGAGAAAAAAATCTTAGAACTTGTGATTGTTAAAGCTATCAGTCTAATGTCATAGGCTTATCTTCTTATGAAATGAGGACAAAAAAGGATTTTACCGAATATATTTAAGGGATAGCATCAGGACCTGCTGTTGATTTAGATGGTAAGATTTTGTAATCCATTGTATCGTAAATTTGATTTTTGGTCAAGTGAAACTTAATTTTTTTTACTTTGATATGCCTTGAATTCATTTTAGAAATTGACCTCAATGCCCTAGATGGTTTGTTATTAAGTATATTATCGCCCATAGCACTACAAAGCTTCATTAAATTTCTTTTTTCCTCCTTATTTTCAATTCTTCTTAAAAAAGTTTTTTTTTTTTTAATTTATATTCTTTATTGCACACCATACATTACCATATATTAAAAAACAAAATATAAAAACATAAAAACAAGTAAAAATTTATAACAACAAAAAGGAAATAATAAAAAACCGTAAATGTAGGAGCTATAAAAGGCGGTCTTATCGCCTAAAGGCGATTTCTTCCAGACAACCAGTGTTATGGTGGATATACATTTAAAACTTTTTTAGAACAGTAGGTGTCGCAAATGTACGTAAATAAACAAACCTACTTACAAATAACTAGTCAAGTTCTGTGCACGGCGAAGGACTTTTTAAAAAAGATTTATTTTAATTAAAAATTATATTTGTTACACAAGTATTCACTTAAGCTACCTTAAACAGACTGATCTTAATAATTATTTAATGAATAATTACAATTAAATCGGACCACCCAAAGGAGGTGCCGCTATTGTCTTATTCTTAGAATATCGCCTGACGGCGGACAATACTAGGTGCTAAGTCAGCGGTTTGGGACGACATAACTCCTCCCTCCTTAAGATCGAAGTTATCCGGTGAAATGGGAGAACTTCGGAAAAACATTTTTAATACATTTTTTCGGTAAATGAAAATTAAAACACATATAATAATTATAACTATGATATACAGTACAATTGTCCAAATACTAATGCTATTCACTATTTTATGATTTTCACTATTTTCACTATTTTCACTATTTTCACTTAAATCACTTTTCTTCAAAGTATAAGCGAGAAGTTTCAAATCTGAAAGGTCTATTCCTTTTATATCTATTGGTTTCCTTTTAAGATTTTCAGGAACATGTAATAAGGGTAATGTAATGATAGGTAATGTTGAAAAATTATCATTTTCTAAGAGTGCCTGGTGTTTTCTCAGGATCATAGTTCCAATTTTTACTTCGCAAGGATCATCTAGTATCAGGATATAAGTTCCTTTAATTCTTTTTCGGGATATTTCATTTAAACATGTACTCGTTAGTAGTTCTTCTCTTCTGGAGAATAAAACCCATGTGTTCGCTTGCAGTGGTTGCAGGACGACATCTTCAGTAATTACAGTAACAGGAGTACAGGATGTTGTATTTTCTTTATAACTAATTAATTCACTTATACAGGGATCGTTGGTAAATTGAAGAATTTCTCTTTCATAGCAGAGATAACTCGCTTTTTCGATCTCCTTGCAGGGATGATCTAGTACTTTAGTTTTCAACCCTTTTGCTATAAGGTAAGGGTGTTTAGGAACAATAATGACTGTGGAGTCATGGGATAACACAGGTATGGGGATCAATTTATAATAGATATATGTGTCATCCTTAATTATAGGTATTTCTAAGAGATACGTAATATAATTTCCTTTCAAATAAGCTTTTATAGAAATTGTCTGTTCCAGTTTAACTAGATTATCTAATATTGGATTATAGGCTAATTTTTCTAATTTACTTATTTTTTCTAAAGTATTTAATAGATCATTAGAATTAATAATTGATTGATGTAAAATACCTAATCTACTTAATGCAAAACTTGTTTCTATTTCATTTAATCTTATATAGATAGTTTGAAAATTATGTATTAATAAATTATACGTACTAATTATTTGAGTCTCTATATGATTGAGAGCATCTTTTTTCATAATCTCTGTTAAATTATGTCTTAACTCTTGAATTTCTAAATTAATTCCTATAATATTATCATTTAATTGAAATGTTGAATTCGTTAAAGAGAGCATCATTTCAGTAATTAAAGTAATTTTATTTTTAGTTTTACTTTGCTCTAATTTAACTTCATTAATAAGTTTTTCATATCTAATAGCATCGTTATTATCTAGATTTCCAGTAATTATCTTAATTATAGATCCTAAGGGGTTGATTAAACCTCGCTTAATTCTAATATTTGGGGAAATCTGATATAATTTTATCATCGTTATATTTCTTAAGTAATTAGCTTGAATCCTAACATCTATAAAATTTTCAATATAATTATCATCAAAATTATTAACTAACTTATTTAACTGGGTACATTTATAAAAATTATCTTTAAAATCTTCTATTATATTTCTTAAATCTAATGTTTTTGCAATGGTCCATTTGTCATTACTCACGATGGCTAAACCATTTCTTAACGGTAGTATTCCAGGATTGTCACGTAATTCCTGAAGTTGAAGGGCCTGGGACCGCCTCATCAGGACCAAGATCAGGACCAGCAGGTGGTACCTGTGGAGGTCGTTTCACATTCCTTATTGGAATTTTCGTACTACGTTTGTTACTCATAATGACAGGGACAATATTTCTACTTATATCTTTAGAAACTTGTGCTTTAATATAGCGTGGCTTATCTTTACTCTTTCTTTTGTTAGTGCTCTTGGCAAATATAAAATCTCCTGGTTTAATTTGAAACTCAGTTTCACCACCTCTTTTTTCAATATTTTTTTCTTTACTTTTAATTGTTTTATCACTGATGTGTTTATATAAAAACTTTGTTCGTTTCATATGCTCTTTAATCAATTGTTGCATATATTCACGATTAAAATCTATATCAAAAGTATTTCTAGATTCGGTATGTCCGAATAGAACTTCAAAAGGCGTAAAACCAGTTGATGAATGTATTGAATGATTATATGCCATTATTGCATACGTCATAACCGAAGCAGCATCGGTATATTTATGTTCGTATTTTGCAATCCTATATATTTCTAAAATAGTTGAATGGAATCTTTCGATAAGACCCATAGAATTCGGATTATTCGCGGTACCTATGTGTATTTCAATTTTATACATGGACAAAAATTCTTTTAGTAAAGCATTGTTAAATTCAGTACCTGGGTCGGCACTAATTTTTAAAGGTAAACCATAAAAAGAAAAGTATTTAATTAACGCTCTAACTATTTCTGGCGTCGTTCTGTTTGGTATATCAAATGCTTGGCCTAACTTACTAAATGCATCGATAACAGTTAAATAATAATTACCTTCGATAGAAAATATATCAATAAATATTTCTTCTAAGGGTTTCATCTGCGTTTGGGTTAATTGTAATTTTGGTTTTATCGGGTTTCTATCGTACTTCATTTTTTTACAAACTTCACAAGAATTAATTACGCTTGATATCGTTTGTTCCATTTTATGCCAAAAATAATTTCGTTTAATGTGTCCTAAAGTTTCACGAATACCTCTATGGCAGGTTTTGCCTTCGTGATATTTTATTACTATTTCTCTTTGATCGTTTTCGTCATCTATATAACTAACGCGTTTTGTGCATTCCCTAAATTTAACACATTCTTTCTTAAATAATGATATAACTAATTCCGTAAATTGGTTGCGATGTATATCGTCTTCGAAATATATAAAATATTTAGCATTATTCTTAATATATTCTTTTAAAAATTGCTTAACTAAGTCAGGTCTATTTGTAGGTAAATGAACTTCTAAAATACGTTGCTTAGGCCTAGATAAATCTTTAACTGTTAATTTATCTATTAACCATGTAAAGACTAAAATTTGATTTGGTTTGGTATCAATTGCTTCTTGTAAAATAGGGATACCTTCTGATTCAGTATCACGAGCTGAATGAATAGTATCAGTTTCAGAAGCAGTCAAGGTTGAACTAGAGGGACACGGTATAGAGTAAGGTGAACCATTTCTAGTCCTTACAGAAAGAGTTTTCTCTGAATCTGTTTCACAAGTAATAACGGGTTCTTCCGTTTCAGTTTCGAATATATTAGTTTCTGATTGAGGAAAAACGGTCTTTTTTAATTTAGCTAGTTCTTTTAAGTCCTCTGTTAATTTTCTAATTTCTTCAAGACGATCGTCGTCTTGTTCAACATTAACTTGAGTTGACATATTTTCGTCATTTTCTATTGCGTTAATGCGGACGCGCGATAAAGCATCGGCATTACAATTAGCTTTTCCACTTTTATGTACAATTTCAAAATCGTACTCAGATAATCTTAAACGCCAACGGGTTAATCTACTATTAGTATCTTTAAGAGAATTTAACCATGCTAAAGGTTTGTGATCTGTAATTATTTTAAATTTCTTACCATATAAATAGGGGCGGAAATACTTTACTGCCCACACGATAGCAAGAAGTTCTTTTTCCGTAGTACTGTATCGAGTTTCAGCACTAATTAACGTACGGCTTGCATAGGCTATAGGCTTATCGCTTCCAATTGGACCTTGGGATAAAATCGCGCCTACTGCAAAGTCTGATGCATCTGTTGTAAGGATATAAGGTTTACTAGGATCAGGATATTGAAGTATAGGTGCGTTAATAAGCAGTTCCTTACATTTTTGGAAAGATTCAATATATTTTTTATCATTTACAGGCATAGTCTGTTTTTTCTTAAGTCGGGCTGTCATAGGTTGTGTTATTTTTGCAAAGTCTTTAATAAATCGTCGGTAATAACCTATCAGTCCTAGAAAGCTTTTAATTTCAGTCGTTGTCTGAGGTAAAGGATACTTTAAAATGGCTTTAATTTTGTCATTATTCGGCTTAAGTCCGTCACTTGTAATTGTATGTCCTAGATAAAGTACTTCTTTACGTAAAAACTCGGATTTGTCTAATTGTACCTTTAAATTTGTTTGTCTTAGTCTGTCAAATACTGATCTTAATTTTTCTACGTGTTCTTGTAAGCTTACTGAATAAACTATTATGTCATCAAGGTAAACTAGGCAATGAATACCTTGCAGTCCTCTTAACACATTGTCCATTGTTCTTTGAAAAGTCGCAGGTGCAGTTTTAAGTCCAAAAGGCATACGTGTAAATTCAAAATGTCCAGCGTTTGTACTAAAAGCTGTCTTTTGTCTGTCTTCATTTTTAACTTCTATCTGGTGGTAACCACTTGCTAAGTCTAGAGTGGTAAAGTAACAACTTCGTCCTAATTTATCAAACAAGTCAGTTATGTTGGGTAAGGGGTATTTGTCATCTACAGTTATCTCATTTAATTTTCTATAGTCAATTACTAGTCTAAATTTTCTTTCATTACTAGCGTCAAGTTTCTTTGGAACTAGGTGCACAGGTGCACTCCAAGGAGAGTGAGATGGAATAACTATATTATTTTGTATCATTTTCTCTACTTGTTTATTAATTTCATCATTTATTACTTGAGGTTGTCTGTAAGGTCGTATATATATAGGATCTTCGTTATAGGTTCTAATTTGATGTTTTACGTCATTAGTAAAAGTTAAAGGTAGTTTGTCACAATGAAAAATGTCTTTATATTCCATACAAAGTTGTTCTATAGCTTTCTTTTCTTCGGAATTCATATGATCCAATCTAAGTTTAGTTAAGTTTTCAGTCAATATTTCGTCTATTTCTAAATCATAATTGTCATCTAATTTATTAACATTACATATATTTGGGTTATACTTTGTCACAATAAAAGGGCTAGTGATAGTCAAAACTAATTCTGTATCTAAAGTATTTTGAATGATGGTCGTTGCATATCCATCTTTACAATTAACTAAAGCACTAGGCATTCTAACACCATCACAAAATTGTTTAAAATTTAAAATAGCAAAACCATTACGAAGATTCGTTGGTAATTTTACTCTTTGTTCACAGCGTCGATCTAAACGAATGACGTTATTAGGGTTATAAGTTATAGGAATAGATGTTGTGTTAGTATAAAGGATTTCATTTTTCATGTCTATTTTAGCATCTAATTGCTTTAAAAGATCGCTTCCTATAAGTCCGTCGTAACGTCCGTCTACGTCGTATATATAAAATTTATGATTTTCATGATTTTTAAAAGTCGGGAATAAAGGAATAACTATAACTTCATCATGTCTACTAGAGGCATGGGTACTAATGACTTCGAAGGGCTCTTGATATTTAAAATTATTAAAATATTCGTTAGCTTTTTTAGGGCTAATAAAAGATCTTGAGCTTCCAGTATCTATCATGAAGTTAGCATTAATTTCAGGAATATTAATATAAGGAAGTGTTAGTGTATTACAATTTAAATGTATTACCTCGGGATGCGGTAAGGGGTACCTATGTGAAAATTTTCAAATTGTTCAATAGGCTCGTTTTGGTTTATCGTATACTTATTTTTATCATGTAATGTTTGATCGTTATTCATATTAAAATATTCATTATCTGTTACTTCAGGATCTACCTGATGAACAATATGTTCATTTAAACGAAAACCTTGAGGCTTACTAGGTGGAGCAGTTCTCATACTCACATCTGTATTCATCGGTCGTTGGGGACGGTAACCAAAGGGTTGCTGTCCTTGATTTTGATTAAATTGTGGTCTATAGCCAAAATTATTTTGGTTGACCTGGGGCTTATATCCTTGATTAAATTGATTAAATTGAGGTCTATAACCAAATTGATTTTTATTTGGAATTTTTATTTGTTGGCTTTTAGGTATGCCAAATTTAAATTTAGGTAAATTTTGTGCATTATTATTTTGTAAAAATTGAGGTTTTGGTTGAAAACCATTTGGATTCGTTTTAATCGTATTATAAAATGGTTTCATACTTCTTTCTAAATAAGGATTGGTAGATGTAGCAGATCCAGTATTATTATAAGGATGCTTCATCATTTTATTTCTAGAATTATATTGGTGCATAAAATTAACCTCCTCTAATACAATACTTAAGGCATTTTCTAACGAACTACATGCCTTTAAACGCACAATTCTTAATAAATCTTCAGGTAAATTATATAAGAAAACATTCATCGCTAAGTTGTCATAAATAGTAATCTTACTTTCGCGTAAACTCATATTCGATAATAAATTAACTTTAGCAATCAATGTGCTCTTTGTATGTTGAATCCTATTACAGAAATCTAGATAAGATTCGTTACTATTAATTTTCAATGTTTCTAATTCGATCGCGATACATTCTTCGGAACGCGGATCACCGAAATGTTGCTCTAGGGCGGATTTTAAGCTGTTCCATGTATTAAGGTCTTGTCTTTCACTTATTAAACTAGCGGCTCGGCCTACTAATTTAGAAGTTATTACATGATATAAGTATAAATCTTGCGCTGGGTTTCCTTCCACTACGCATGTTTGTATAACGTATTCGCATTTGCGAATAAATAAAGATAATAATTTCTCATCTCCATCAAACTTTGGGATGATATTACTAATCTCAACGGGAATCTTTACAATATTCTCCATTTTAAAATATTAAATTTATATTTATATAAACGAATATAATTTATATATTATTTTTAATTCAATTAAATTCACTTTATAAAATCGTTATTAATTTTATTTTAAAATACTTAATGCTAATCGTCAAGGAAATTTCTTAGAATCTTTTAAGGTTTAAAAAGAATTCTACAATTAAATTGACACATATAACTAGGGTTGAATAGGAAAAGAATAGATGGGAATAGCTTTAGGGTCTACTCACCAAATCATCTCCCTCGTGAGTCTGAAGGCAGCAGTATTTTCTTGTAGAACAGGATCACGTGCAGGATTCGACTTATTTATAATTTTTGTTCGGATTCCGTTAAAAACGCTAGAAAACGTTCGTCTCTATATAATTTACAAGACGCGGAATCCTACCGGCTGCGCCAGTCAAGTTCTGTGCACGGCGAAGGACTTTTTAAAAAAGATTTATTTTAATTAAAAATTATATTTGTTACACAAGTATTCACTTAAGCTACCTTAAACAGACTGATCTTAATAATTATTTAATGAATAATTACAATTAAATCGGACCACCCAAAGGAGGTGCCGCTATTGTCTTATTCTTAGAATATCGCCTGACGGCGGACAATACTAGGTGCTAAGTCAGCGGTTTGGGACGACATAACTAACTACACACGAATACACAATTATAGTACATAAATAAAAATATAATCAATATATATTAAGGTATAAACTAAACAATATTTATATACATACATATTTATTTATGTGCATATAAGTTACAATACGTCGTTCAAGATATCTTTAGATAAATAATATTCTTTAACCGATTTTTTAAATATTGCTAGAGATTTCGATTTTCGATTTCTAAGTGGCAAGTCATTAAACAATTTGATGGAATGAACTGTAAAAGAGTGTTTATAAAATCTGGTGTTGTGTACTGGCATTCTAATTATTAAGGACTGTGATGATCGTACTTCAGCTGGTGCTCCTAAGAAGTTGAAGTTTTCCTTTAAGTAAGCTGGTGTTTTTGGGTGAAATAATACACAGTACAGGAGAGAAAGAACGTGTAAATCCCGGCGACAGCGAATAGGAAGCCATTTGAGCTTTTGACGAAATTGGGGAAATATGGTCATATTTGCGCAAGCCAAATATAAACCGTATGACATTGTTTTGGAGACGCTCAAGCTTATTTAGATGGTCCTCGGTTAAATTAAGATAGCTTGCATCGGCATAATCTATAATAGAGAGAAGAAGGGAGTAAATGTTGCAATTGTGTAATAAATTTCATAGTATAGTGCAAAAACATTTAAAACATTTTAAAATCATTAACAAAAAAACCGCATCCAAGTTTTAGGGCGTAGGGCTAATAAATACGATCCTTGCATTCGGCTTGCATTGAAGGTGAAATTCACAGAAATCATAATTTCTAATAATATAATTATTTACCACTAACAACGTATTGTTTAATAAATGTATCAGTTATATAATCCTTGTTTACCCCTCGACCTTGTGGATCCTTTTGGACCTTGCAAATTTGCTCTCACATTTTATGGGCATGGAAGCTCAAATTTTCTGTCCTGTTCCAAAAGATTACCAAACTCTTTCATCAAAAATCACATCAAAATCTCGATGTAACTAATAATATATGAATTGTTAGTTAAATAGCCATTGTAACATTTAGCTAACGGCTGTCTTAACTACAAAATTTTTAGGTTTTGTTTGGGAAGAGTATAAATGAGGGTAATGGATGATATATATATATATATATTTAACACCCCCGCATTAATATTTTTTAAACATAGGAATCGTTGATCCCTTCAGGACCATCGCTTCCGTTTATACTTTATCCATAATTTAAGTTTTGCGATGATAAAACTCACTAAATTTATGATAAGATAAACACACAGAAAATATAATCAGTTCCTTTAAGAGAATTACAAATTGAATTAAAGTAACAATTAAATTTCCAAGTAATAATAGTTACCGAGATTTCAAGACAACCTTACCAGTTGAACGCTCGAACCAGAGTGGATCTATCTTCCACCGAGCGCTTCGTTCAGAGGTGTCCGCGCCCCTCTTAGCAGTGATTGGTTGAGTTTAATAGTTCTCCGATATGACACCAGAGGCGCTGAACACATCTGAACAGCACAACTTTACAAATAGATTACTAGGGTTAGCTATGACCAGATACAAACATTAGCCCAATGTTCATGTTTAAATAATCTTTAAAAAGATAACCCTTAAAACATAAAGTGGTAGTCAATTTGAAACAATTTGAAAATGAATGGTGGTATGTAAAACAATACTTAGATGGCGCTACGTAAACGTAATCAAAAACAATTTTCAAACAAAATATTTAAACTGAATGGTTTTAAATACAAACATTTATTCGATAATTAAATTTATAAATAAAACTTCGGAATGCAAATTGGAGGCTGGTCTGAAATTACTGATCTTAATTTCATACCAGCAACCATTTTGCTGTGTAGCCAAAATGTCATCCACTTACAAAAATATTTGACGGAGCTTAATTATGACAACAAACAATAATTTTAATAATTAAACAAACTTATCTTAAATAGATTTATTAAGTTAACTTGTTACTCGAAACCATATTAACATATGTAATGAGAATGCGGCGACACGGCCATACTGATAAGCGGTGCGTGCCCTGCAGCGCTATTTCATTTTCATTATTTTATTTTACTTACTATTTTTTTTTTTTTTTTTTTTATCATCTTTGTATAGCAATAGCTGTTCACTCCACGTGACAATCAACCAACAATCTTATAACTAGTTTGTTAGGAAGAGTATTATCCTAGTAAAGTAACATTCCACATTGTGAAATAGGTACTATACTATGACTTTAAAACTGTTTGGTTACGAGTCGCCGAAACGAAACATAACATCTTTTTTTTTTTTAACATTTCATATGTCATAGGACGTCTCCACCCGCCTACAACATTAATAACTTTTCATAACACTTTGTTTTGTCATAGAACGTCTCCAACCGTCTACAACATTTTATTATTATATTTTTTTCTTTTCTTTTTTTTTTTTTTTTTTTTTTTTTTTTTCAATATTTCATTTGTCATAGGACGTCTCCACCCGCCTACAACAAGTATTGGTTATGGGTCGGATCCGCACGCCAAAGCATCTTTTAATATTAGTATTTTAGTATCGCTAGACAAATACTTTGGATAACTGATAACAGAACAGACAGTGCAAGTTTTATAACAAATTAAAATAGTTCACCGAGCATTTATGATGATAACCAGTTTGGGATACGCTGTGATGGTCCTGTTCGTCTGTCGGCGACACGGTCACCGTTTCGTTTCTACCGTGATATGGTTGCGGGGCTCTTCGTGCCTGATCGTGGGCTACTTTTCGGGGATGCCCAATGATGTCCGATTACTCTTTGGAATCTTTGTATCTTGGCTCTACTTCTGTCAAATTTTATCTCTCTTTTTGAGCTGCGTCGACCATCCTTAGTAATACGCCTCCACAGTATCCATCCATGAGAAAGGAATTCCGCTATATCATGGTTCGGACTATACGTGCTCCCTAAATTTAATTATGTCACGAAAATAGGGATTCTCGGGTTCAAACGTGGTGGTTATTGTTTCCCGTAACTCCTTCCCAGTAGGTGTGGATACCAACCCTCAGCAAACGTCCCTTAAGCAAACTGCTTACCTTCTCACTCGGCTTTTGAAGTAATCGTTCCCTCATGCTTTGAATCATAGTCATCATCTGTAAGAAAAACTGCGGAGGTACGTTACCACACAGTGGCTGTTGCATTGCCACATCCATTAATGGAATGTTACTAGCATGATAGAATTGCATCACATGAAACCCCCGTTCAGAAACACCTAAAGGCATTTCTTGAAAACCAGGACCTACGTCAGAGGCACTCTACAATGGCCCCACGTGATTGGCCTGTTGTACAGAAACTACTGTATGTGCCACACGCGGTTTCACATAGTCAGGATCTGAAATATTTGACCGGCAGAAAGGGATCGCCGGAGCGATCCCACTTCTGATATCAGATTAACACCCCCGCATTAATATTTTTTAAACATAGGAATCGTTGATCCCTTCAGGACCATTGCTTCCGTTTATACTTTATCCATAATTTAAGTTTTGCGATGATAAAACTCACTAAATTTATGATAAGATAAACACACAGAAAATATAATCAGTTCCTTTAAGAGAATTACAAATTGAATTAAAGTAACAATTAAATTTCCAAGTAATAATAGTTACCGAGATTTCAAGACAACCTTACCAGTTGAACGCTCGAACCAGAGTGGATCTATCTTCCACCGAGCGCTTCGTTCAGAGGTGTCCGCGCCCCTCTTAGCAGTGATTGGTTGAGTTTAATAGTTCTCCGATATGACACCAGAGGCGCTGAACACATCTGAACAGCACAACTTTACAAATAGATTACTAGGGTTAGCTATGACCAGATACAAACATTAGCCCAATGTTCATGTTTAAATAATCTTTAAAAGGATAACCCTTAAAACATAAAGTGGTAGTCAATTTGAAACAATTTGAAAATGAATGGTGGTATGTAAAACAATACTTAGATGGCGCTACGTAAACGTAATCAAAAACAATTTTCAAACAAAATATTTAAACTGAATGGTTTTAAATACAAACATTTATTCGATAATTAAATTTATAAATAAAACTTCGGAATGCAAATTGGAGGCTGGTCTGAAATTACTGATCTTAATTTCATACCAGCAACCATTTTGCTGTGTAGCCAAAATGTCATCCACTTACAAAAATATTTGACGGAGCTTAATTATGACAACAAATAATAATTTTAATAATTAAACAAACTTATCTTAAATAGATTTATTAAGTTAACTTGTTACTCGAAACCATATTAACATATGTAATGAGAATGCGGCGACATATATATATATATATTTTTTTTTTTTCTTTTTATTTCCATAATATAAATACATAAATACTGTCTGTTTATACTTAATATATAAAACTATTATATTATTTATGATCATAATATTAAAAAGCCCTGTATTATTTATTACACCTTCCAGATTGCAAGTCTTGCATCAATTTGTTACACTTATTTTAGTACAATATAATAAATAAAACAAAAACGACATTTCATCCATTTATTCAAAAGTGCCAAAAGTCTAATTTCCTTCATCAATCATAATCTGGATCGATGATTCGTGTCTTGATGATCTATTTGTACACGAAGGCAGACTTACGAGGAGTTTTCTTGCGAGCTGGATCCGAGAAGTTTACTCGATAGAGACCGTAACGATCTCTGTAAATATTATATAAGCTTTCGTTCTTTAGTTATATAATAACTGTTTAAATATAAAACAAATATGTCGCTGGCACACCTAGTAGTAGATAAAACCGTTTGTCCGTAGTTGAACGACTGCTAACAGCTGGGTATGATATGAAAATAATCTTTCAGAGACATCATTTTATAATATGTATATAACATAATAGTTTATATAGCTTATTTCAAACAAATTTGAGACAGAGAAGAATCAGTTATTTTGATTAGAATAGCTTTATCCTAATATTAAATTCATGCATTTTTCTGCAAGCATTACCGTCAGCGTTCCATCCTCCTTCTATCTGATAAGCTGCTGTTGAAGCCCCAAACAGAAAGTTGTCAGGAAACCATCTCTCCTGGGCTTGGCTGCCGATCACTAACCTGAGAAATATGATTTAACGTATAATAAAATAATTACTGGTCAAAACAAATACAAGAAATACAATTCAGTTTTGGTAAATTCTGCTGTGGTTATAATTACAGCGCAACAATAAAACTACTGGACGAATTTTAATGAAATTTGTTGTGGTGTCGGTTTAATATAGAAATGTCAAAAAACTGATTAAAATTTGATTTATAATCAAAGTAGTAGAATGTGGATTTCAATATAACGTAAGTGGTAATACATTTAGGTTGAAATGGGGTAACAAATTAGTATTATAAAGAGATCATTTCTATATTTTTTGAAATTGTCTTTTCAAATAATATCCAAGTTCAGTTTATTAATTTTTTTTATTATATAGCACTGGATTTGAACCTGCAACGTCTGGGATACTCTCCATGTCGCTTTAACAACTGAGCTCCTGTGTCATAGTCAACATTAAAGATTTATGAATTCTTAGTCTTTGATCGGACGGAGGCGATATCTTCAAGGCTTCTGATAATTTTTATGTCTTTTTCTAATTTTGCGGAATAGAATAACATAGGAAAGTTGTAACCAATGAAACAAATATTTGAAATTTTCAATGAATATATATTGAGTGCACTCAGATTATTTTAATTACGACGTTTTGTATATAATATATTAAGTACGTTCAAAACATCTAGATTTGTTTGAAGATTCTTTTTCAAAACATTACTGCTTTATAATACTGTAGGTAATATTTGTCTGAAAACAACAACAGAGTAATGCAAGATGAATACGAAAAATATTAAACCTAAATAATTATTTATATAAGAAACTGATTTTTATTGCAGCTGTAATAAAAGAAAAATATTTAATAAAATAAACACTAATTTAAATTATATTGCAGTTCCAATTCTAATATAAGCGTAGCCTATTAAGAGTACATTCATCACACGACCGTACCGACAGCCTTCCTAATGTAATATGTATTAAGTATTTAATCTTGAAGCTATATAATAAATATATACTCATGTATCTAGATTTATCGACTTATGCTTCTTTTGACAATCAATCAGTATGTCTTATGAAGTACTCCTTGCATAGAATTTTAGATTAAACTCTAAAATATATATTTTTGTATTTAAAACACCTATTAAAAACTGAAAACTAATACAAATCATTAAACAGTAAGACAAAAACTTTTATTATGTTTTTGTTAATCGATCTGTGTGGTGTTCACCGGTGGTAGGGTGGTGGTGGTGGTGACTAGATTAGACCATCCTCATTTTTTAATCAGATATCGTATCAGGTGACTAGTGTTATTAAAACGTTGTAACACCAAGATATCGTTAAGTTAATAATATAATAATAATGTCCTAAAGGTAAAAAAGATCAAAGACACTCCCAGGGAGAGTTGACGTCACGAGACATTTGGCCATTAAATACTCTTCGTTCTATTATATGTAATTATTTGGTTTGCTCACGTTAATTACATCACGGCCATTTTCACGTAGTCATTCCGACATACTTCATTCCTTTGAAAAACGCAGAGAACATTCGGATTTATAATTTCTTGAATACCTCAACTGCTTGTCCGCTATTGTTAAATAAATTTTAATTTAAGACCCCTATCAATTATTCTTAAACTGCATAGTATTGAATTTGTATTGAATTCAGATATCTCAAAAAATAGTGTAAAAATCTTAACAACAGCATTGCCTTTGACATTTATTCTTATTCTTTTTAAAAGTAAATTCTTCATGTTAAAGCGATCGTACGTGAGATATCACATTCAAGTATAATTACAGTTGTATAGCAAAGTTACTTTTGTTAAAGTTACTATTTACCGAAATTTGTGTGCCACAAGGCTCCATTTTAGGAGCTTTTTTGTTTATTATTTATATAAATAAGGAACAAGAAAGTTATATAAGGGGTTTACCACTCCTTGTTGAAAAAATATTGTCAAGTATAGAGATATTTTGATCATCAGAATTATCTATTAAAAGCAAGCAAAACCACACAACAAACCTTTTTTTTATATTGAACATCTGAGATTCTTTAACCATTTCAATTGAATTGTTGTTTTATATAAATTAACAAAACGATGGCATTTAAAAAATACATAAAATAAAAGAAATAAAAGAAATAAGCTAAAATAAAATAGTATATTAAAAGGGTGTCCCCCTTCGGACAGCCATATCCGTCTAGGGATCGGAGGTGATGGATAAGGCTAAGATGAAGTATCTGGGCCTCAAACTTGAGTGTAGGTAAATCTATATTATTCTTTTCTTTTCGCGTTGGTTATATAAATTGCAAAATGGACGAGGAGGGCGTATCCGAAACGACAGTCACTATTTTTCTATCTATCATGGTCTTGTGTAACTCATGATAAATATTCAATCCTTAATTTTCTGTCTTGTTATTGGGTGAGTATGGCTGTTTCTTTAATAAATCCAAACTTCACTGGTCGATAATATTATGTTCAAGAAGGATTACGATTTTACCATATCACAATAAAAATTAATTAATTAATTAATTATCAATTTTATTTAGATTCTAACTTCAACGGCACGAGAATAGCTATAAACACTGATGAATCATCAAAATCAAGAATAATACTTCTTCACTCGTAATTCTTGTGGGAAGACGAGCCATCAAATGACTACTGAACAGCTTTAGATCACTGTTTCGTGAAAGAATTAAATCAAATGTGCCAAATCAAATTAACATTGTGAGATGTCACAAAATACATTTCTTTTACAAGTAAGACAAGATCGTTGACAAGTTTAAAGATATTTATTGTCAGTTTATAAACGATTTTATTTACTAATAGGATAAATGAGAACAGTAGCGTAGAGCTATATAGCTTATATCCTTACTTATGGACGTGTCTATGATAATCAAAAAGAATTTTTAAAATCCATTCTGTAGTTTCAAACATTAATGATTTTTAACAAACAAACATACTTCTTCGCTTTATACTATTCGTAAAGATTATATTGCGAAGGGTTCCAAGATAACTAACTTGACGTAATATTAATAACATTATATAAGATACTTTGCAGATAATGTCTTTATACAAAAATAGCTGAAAATGACAGATGAATCTTATCAAGAATTACGATATCTATATCACTTTTTTAAGGGATAATAGAATCGACCAATTTTTTTTTTACAAAATAAATAATGTGAAGATAATATTATCAAGATTCGATCTCTTGCATAGTTATCTTACAACTCTGGTAGACGAATGTGAATGGTTAATATATTTCTTCGGGTTCGCGTTTATCGTTAGCTAATACCCGGCGTGGTGAGGGTCAGCCATGAAAGTTTATTTCCGACTCATGGCTGACTAGACAACCCGTCTGCTCTTCCGAGTAGCCTGTCTGCTATAGTGAGTTCAAGCCTCTCATTTACAAATTCCGTCATTAGAAAGTGGGCTTGGACGGTTTTGTTGGGAACGCAGAGCCTCTCTATACCAGGAGTCACTGCGTTGCCTCTCCAGGTACTTCTTTGTTTACAGAGTGGACCGAGAAGTGGTTGCGTGTCTGAGGGGTTTTAGGTAAACATAGGGCTCGGAACTTCTTCCTTTTCATTATGTTGAACGGAAAGCTTGTTTGATTTTCCGAACGACCGTTCTAAAGACTGGAAAGGACCAGGAGGAGGCGTCGGCTTCTATTTGTTAGCTAGTTTGAGGGGACGGGTAGAGGAGCTCCTCGCGTTATAACAATTTTGTCAATAATGGTGGCTGACTGCGATGAGGGCTTTCCATCCCACAATGATGGCGACGGAAACGGCCTGTTTTAAGAATTAACCTTGAAAATGGTAGAATCTTCCAAGTTGCCGAGTCACTTAACCGGCTCCTCCTTTAACTGGAAGAAGACGTGTAGGAATTTTAAACCTTTCAATAAAAGTAAAGTTTTCAGACACAAGGATGCCCTTGAGACGAAGACAACTGTTTGGTAATCACTTCTTGGCGATCATTATTATTTATTAATGTTCTGCAACAGGCCAGCTATCTTTCTTAAATACTACTTCAATAGAATGGTCCATAAAAAACGTTAAATTGTTTAAAACTTCGTAATATTCCGTTCAACTTATTTTGTAGTGGAGTATTCTGCACTTATCTTATTCAGGTCAAGGTTTTCAAAAAGATACCTGAGATATTATCTAAATAGGTAGATGACACCTATGATATACCTAGATGAGTTAACACAGATTTCATTACGGCGATAAAACGTACGGACGTACGTACGTACGATGAAGCTCTTACTCTTGGTAGGGTACGTATTGAATTTTTATTTTATACTTGAGTATTCCTTACATGTTTTAATGTTTAATCTTATATCGTTAAATTTAAATCCCCTGAACTAATAAAAATATTTTTACTTATAACACATTCTCTTTTTTGTCACTTTCACTCCTTTGACGTAAATGAAGTGAAAAAGTGAGAAGACAGAATAAGTTCTACTAGGTATAAATATTTTTATTGTTAAGGCAGTAAGATTTTACAATTTAGAAAAACGGATATTCTTTACGGTACGTTCTGTTATCGGTAATGTTTGTGATATCATAGAAAATAGCTTATTTTGAAAGATATTTGAGATATATGTGATAGATCGTTAGATTATTAATTTTTGCATTGATATGAAAAATTACATAATATAAGATAACTATTTAAAATATATATATTTTTTAAAAATATTTTATACGTTTTATTTAAAAACAATTTATATTAACTAAGTCTAAACCCATCTTTTTAATTTAAATCCTGTATATTCCTGTATATGTGGTAAAGAAAAAGAATCACTCTACAATTCTAATAGACGCTCTCCATTCTGCGACGCGAGTTTGCTTTCGCATGACGCCGTCCCGACTTAACAAAATCTTTTTTTCTTCAATCATGGCCTCTATTTTTGTGACAAAGATCTCCAAACTTTTAAAAGCACTACAATAGTAGTCAACGACTTTACACTAGTCACACACTAGTCGCTTTTAAGAAAGTCCTTTTCCAAATTGCAATGTGTCATTAACATGACACTCCTTAACCAGGAGAGGAGTTGTTATCGCAGCACCCAGTTGTAGCCCAGTTTTTACAAAAAACAGATCAAGTACGGTGTCGTTTGTATCTTCACGGCCAATGCTTCAATGTTTCAAACGGAAGAGTATTGAAGGCTTTGGCGACGTAAACTGTTACGACAACATTCTCCTTGCGAGCTTTTTGAGGCACGTCTTTCAGAGCTTTTAAGATTACTTTTAAGATTATTAATTATAAAAATTAAATTTCTATGAGGTGAATTATTGTAAGGAGAGTCTAGTAGTGTTTCGTAGTTGTACATATTTGTTCTGTATATTTGTTCCCATTTCATTAAATATATGGCAGTTTGCTTATACGGTTTTTGCAGTTGTTGTTTTGTGATAAGAAAGAATTGTAACACCTTTTCTACATGTTAGGAAAATAATTTCTATTTTGATGTAAAAAAAAAACGACTCTTAATAAAAATAATAGTTACATGGATTATTCAAATTAAATAAATAATTTAACAAAATAATAAATGTAATAGGATGGGATATTTTAGGTTAATAATTGGCAGCCAGGCCCAGGAAAGGCGGTTTCCTGATGAGTTTCTCTTTGGAGCTGCTACTGGCGCTTATCAGATAGAGGGGGGATGGAACGCTGACGGTAATGCATTTTGTATTTTCTTAAAATTTTGCAAAGTTATGCACTATCTTTTTTAAACAATATTTTTCCAAATATTGCAATATCTTGATATATGAATCCCTAGTAGCTACTGTGCGGGACCCGTGACACATTTACTGGATGTGGCCTTTACTTGCCTAATATAAAAGTACGACCAATAATATGAAATTTTTGATTTTGAAACGACTACGTAAAATAGTTACATATTAACGCTACTATAATTGATTTTTAGTTATCTTTCGTTGTAAACATTTCATTCTTTTTGAGTAAATATTTAGTTCTTAACTTTCATAGATATATTAAAATTAGCTTGAAATATAAATATAATCCTATTGCAGAACGTAACAAATGGAAAAGTATTATTTATCAATATTGTGATAGGATAGGAAATTATTTTAAATAAGCTTTGAAGAAAAGAAAATTTTGTGGTATAAGAAAGCGAGATAATCCATTTAGCTTATAAAATATTGAGTTAACTTAATTTTTTCTAAAGCGCTGTAGAATTTAAGTAAACGTGTTCTTCCGTACGTAAAGATCACCAAAACATCTAGCTTTACACAGAGCACGGGATCTCCGACAATTAGAATTGATAAGGAAAAAAGCAAAGAGCAATGAGCAACTCAGTATCATATTCTACCAATTGGTACCTTAATACTTTACTTACTATTTTCATCGAGACTAATTTACCCTTGCTCTCCAAATGTCCTTGAAATCGAACTTTGCTTCAAAAAGATGACCTACTTGCATAAACTCTTATACTAAGTGGATCGAGAATTTCAAGTTTCATATTTGTCATACCTGTTTTGTGTTGTGTTACCACAGCAATTCGGTTCTCTTTATTCTCCCCCTAGTTTTAAATGTCACTATAGTATATTTTATCACAAGGGAGCAGAATAGTATTTTTACGGCGAGGGCGCTTCTTTGAAGCATAGCGAGGGATTCTAACGTAGAATCCTGAGCGCAGTGAGGGATTCAAAGTCCTTCAAAAAAAGAAAAATAATTTGCTCTCTAGTTTTCATCCCCATTCTATGAGAAAATATGTACCTACTGATTACAAGAACAGTGACGTCATTTGCTTTTGTTTTTTTTTTAGTTGGCAAGGCTCCCCGCACCTTGCAACCAACACATACAATTTACATAATACATAATTCATACAATTTGCGTTCGATTTCTATAAATGTAAGTTCTAAATTCAAATGACTTTTCCTTTTAAAGTTCCTATCTAAAAGAAGCTATTTTGCTCCAGCTTAAAGAGGAAGGAGATTCCAAATTACAACAGTATTTATGGCCAGACTAAGTATGTAATATAAATTATATTATTCAGTTTTCAAGTTTTTACTTTAAATATGTGTTATTAACTAATATAGGACACAAGATAAAAATAACTGGTTGAACATAGTGAGTTTATATTTAGTAAACAATTGTAGGTTTTTCTAAAATGATATACATTGTTACTGATTTATTATTTAGACCCAGATCTAAATGATCGGAATGTATGTAAGTTAAATCAGAAAAATTATTTATTGTTAAAATAATGCTTGAGTAGAAATGTTCTAATTTTGTAAAATTGTAAAGGTTTCAAATATACAATTGTCGAACTAAGTTGTCGAAAGATTACTATTATAGAAAACTAATTTATTTGTTTTAGACAAAGGAGAAAGTATTTGGGATCGCATGACCCATACCAATCCTAATGTCATCAAGGATTTAAGTAATGGCGATATTGCAGCAGACTCATACAACAACTACAAACGAGATGTGGAAATGATGAGGGAACTGGGTCTGGATGCTTACAGGTTCTCCTTAGCATGGTCCAGAATTCTACCAAACGGCCTGGTTAACAAAGTTAGCGAAGCTGGTGTTGAGTTTTATAACAATTATATCGATGAAATGCTTAAATATAATATAAAGCCCTTAGTTACCATATATCATTGGGACCTACCACAAAAACTTCAGGATCTAGGAGGTTTTTTAAATCCTCTGTTTCCAGAATGGTATGAAGATTACGTACGTGTTGTGTATGAAAAGTTTGGAGATAGAGTCAAGCACTGGATTACTTTTAATGAACCAAAAGAAATCTGTTATCAAGGTTACGGTTCCACCACAAAAGCTCCTATCCTAAATCTAACTGATGTGGGTACTTACTACTGCGCCAAAAATTTAATACTGGCTCATGCTAGAGCTTATCACGCATATGTAAAAGACTACAAAGAAAGTCAAGGAGGTATATGTGGTATCACCATGAGTGTTAACTGGTTTGGACCTTTGACTGACTCAGAAGAAGATAAATTTGCTGCTGAAATAAAGAGACAAGCTGATGTATGATTTTTTGTTATTTTCATAAAATCTGTGTAATCTTTCAGTTGACGATAAAAAACTAACTTTTCAGTGGGGGCTCTACGCGGAACCTATCTTCTCTGAAAAGGGAGGTTTTCCTAAAGAATTAGCTGATATTATTGCAAAAAAAAGCGCTGAACAGGGTTATCCGCGATCTCGTCTGCCCGAATTGACTGATGATGAAAAAAAATTTGTATGTGGAACTTACGATTTCTTTGGAGCCAATCATTACACCAGTAACCTTGTGTCTGCGACAAAATATAAGACTGCTCATCCGATACCGTCATTGTATGATGATGCTAATATTGGAACCTATATTCCAGCAGAGTGGCCTAAATCTGCTTCCGCATGGTTAGCAGTAAGCATTACTTATTACAAAAATAAACTAATTTAGTTATAAGAATGTTTAAGTTTTTGTAAAATATTTATTTAAACACAATTCTCCGCAGCAAGCACCGAATAGTATTTACAACTCTTTTATCCATCTCCACAAAAAATATAACGGCCCAATATTGTTCATCACGGAGAGTGGTTGGTCTTCGACCCCTGAAGCTGATATCCAAGATGATGACAGAATTAGGTATTACAAGGCTGCATTGAACAGCGTTCTGGATGCAAGAGAGGCTGGAGTAGATGTAAGGGGTTATATGGCCTGGAGTCTGATGGATAACTTTGAATGGATGCAGGGTTATACGTAAGACTAACTCAGAAATTACTTATATTTTATAAAATACGATCTTACAGCAGTTTTTAATAAGATTGATAACATTATTTTATCTTATACAATTATAATATATTTGTTTTTCTTATTTGAAAATATGATTTTAAAATAAATTATATTCAAATAATAATATGTACATAACTAAAGTTTGTATATTATTACTAGTGAGCGTTTCGGCTTCTATCGAGTAAACTTCTCGGACCCAGCTCGCACGAGAACTCCTCGCAAGTCAGCTTTCGTGTACAAAAATATCATCAAAACACGAACTATCGACCCGGATTATGAACCTGAGTCTCTTGAGATGTGGATTGATGAAGGAAATTAAATTTAAGTATTTTTATGATGATATAAATTCATACTATGAAGGAAGTATTGTTTTATTTATAACTGTCATAATTTTTCCATATTCACTTTGGTTTGTAAAATTTTGTATTTTGTAACCGCTTCATTTAAACTTGGAGTAATTTGAAGACGTTTGGTTTAATTTTCTCATTTAATGTTATAAAAACAATTATATTTTTATTATAAATGAAACATAGCTACTTATTACTGAGCCTATTTATTGTCTATTTTTTGCTTCTTGTCCATTTTAAAAATAACAAATAAAAACAATAATTTAAATAAAAATACTGTTTATTATTTTTTCCACAATAAAAAGTTTCGCTTCCTTCGCTTTTCCTTCGCAGACTCGAGTCTGCTTCGCTAGTTTGTATATGCTACTACTAGTTTTTATTCTCTGTTCCTTCCGCGCATGTAAGATTTTATTTACTATTAAAATAACTTACAGTAGGGGCGTAATACTAGATAGCCTTACTCATAAACCAGCCTATAATAAATGTCTAAAATAAACACAATCACAAATAATTTTTCACATCTTTCCGGTCGTTTCGAAGGTTTATTCGTTTAAACAAACAAAATTTCCTCTTTGAAATATTAGTATGTTAAACAGAACTTTATCAAACAAATTAAATTCGCGAATATACATTTACTGCTATCGCGACCTGTTGGCGGATAGCTAAAATAGGTAGTGCTTAATATATAAATAATTAGTAGTAGTAGCCGTACTCACCACTAGATGTCGTTAAGTGTTCAAATACAAATATAATAGTAAATGAAATGCAAAAAGATAATGTTTGCTTAGATTGCGTTATTCTAGATTGTAAACCTAAGATTCGAGTCTAAATTTTAATAAGCATTTTTTAATTAATGTCAATGAGCTCGCGTTGCTAAAGTGTATGTCTGAGAAGATAACATCAACATTGGACCTAGACCTTTCGATGCTTCAGAACATGTTAGAATGCAAGTGAAGTAATTTCGTTTTTTGCTATCAGTCGGTCACTATTGATACTGAAGCCAGCGCTTATGTTTCAGTGGTAAAAGATTTTAATTGTCAGCGGGGCAGCATTTATGTTTTGGGTATATGAAGTATTGTCGGAACAAATGCGTATTACTAGTGGTTTATTTAAACAGCTGCGACAAGACTTCTAGACGCTAGATGACGTTATTTTTATGGCTGTAAAGTTACAATTTTTAAAAAATTATTTCATTATTTGACAAAATTTAGCTTATACTTAAGCTAGTTTTAACGATTTTGACTGAAACTATATAGGTAATGTTGCGGTTGCGTTACAGCGATTTAATTAAACCTTATTTCGATAATTCGTCTTAGAGTTTAACAAAGTCTATACTTAAGCCATGGTTTTAAGATTTTGACTAAAATTATATATGTCGTTTGCGATTTTATGTATTACTGACTCGTTCTATAGAAAACTTGTGTTTGACTTTATTAATAGTACTCTATGAAATATATTCGTTTTATCGTTAGTGTTTCATGGAGATTCAAATCACAGCTATAATAATTTTCATTTAAGAGAATATATATTAATAACAAATTAGAATTACGTTATAATAAAATATTTACATTCAAGAAATTTTAATGAATCATTATAGAACTATAGACATAAAAAAAATTAATGAAATATAATTATATTGCAACTTGAGAAAGTTGTTCTATCTGTACGTTTGATTTTTTAAGCTTGAATTAAATACTCAATAATAGTATGTGTAACTTTTATATCTAAATCTTATGTTAATAATAAAATTACCTACCAGAGACTGAGATCTGATTAGAAGATTTTAGAAGGAAAATATTGTTATCTAATTAGAATATCATAAAGAATGTCCAATCCTACTTCCACTCAGTTGTTTTAAAACATGATTGTTTAATCACTAAACGTTTCATTAATTTCGAGGATAGTGCTACAACTAGTACTAATAAACTATTAAATGATGTTCGGCAAAAATTTATAGATTTATTTACAATTTTAATCAATTTTCGTTCTTGGAAACAGCCTTTTGAGCTGTTTTTCTTATATTTATAAGCAGTTCTCTCAGGTAAAGTGGGAAACAATATTATGAATATTTATTATGTTACCTGGGTAGAATAATAATAGACAATATGAAATTATTTAGAATTTATAAATTTATAATAATATTATTCATAAATTCTAATTAATTATAATATATAAAGTTGATTAAATATATATTTTTTTATATGTAAATTGTTTTATTTTTACAAATAAGTAATTTCTTTTAAACTATTTGTTTTGATAAATCAACTTTAAGTGAGGACATCAAGTACAATTACAAATTGAGTGTACAATCAGGAAAAGTGTATGTGTTGCGTCTCTCTCTTGTGTGTGTGTGTGTGTGTGTTATCTAATATACTTATCATTAATTAACAAAATCATAAAATTAGGTGTATGTACCTTGTGAAGAAATTCAGACATCGTTATCAATTACGACAATTACGAACACAACAAATAAAATATTCTGTATATTATTTTTTTATCTAAACATTGCTAAGTATTTTACAATGCTATATAGTTTCATAGTTCTGATTTAGCATTTTTAGTGATAGTTATTCTTAAATTCGTAGGCTTCCAGTCATCTTCTACTGTCCTCTGTTCTATGATTCGTTTGTAAACTAAAGCCGACATTCGTGCTGTTCTCTTCTTGTCTTCAGATTCAAAATCTACATCGTAAAGACCGAATCTTTCGCTGAAAAATAATAAGTTTCTTTTACATTGTTGTTTTATTAAAATGAAGTTTTAGACTAAATGAAGAATTATGAATTTTTAATATATATTATATAGAAAGAGTTCTCTATATATATTAAAAAGTTAGAAAACTCTTTCTTTTATTAGATACACCATCAAAAAATGTTAAGTTGAATAACCAGAAAAAACCGAAATTAGCAAACCTAGTGCCAGCGATCCATTCAATATTATCCATTAAGCTCCAACTGGTATAACCCTTGATATCACTTCCATCTTCCAAAGCAAATAATAGAGCTTTGAAGTACTCTCTTAGGTTCTGAACTCTGCTCTCATCTCTCAACACTTTTTTGGTCGACCAGCCGTGTTCTGTGATGAACATAGGCGGGTATTCATACTTGGAATTTAAGTAAATGCAGACTTTATATAAGCCGTAGGGTACACTCTAAAAATAAAATATTAATCACATTATTATTAATAAAAATAATACCCGTATAACATCTTTTTTGAAAGCTTGAAGAAATATAGAATAAAAAATCTTATATATACGAGCAGGATTCGAACCCGTGAGTTATTATTATTTTGTTTATTGAATACTTCGTATCCCGCAATTGATATAATTTAAACCTTCCTTAATACTTTAAAATCCGTATCTAGAAGTACCTTTAACCAGCTCGAAGTGGCTGCTTTCCACTCAGATCTGTGACTCGACTCCACTCTCATATCATCGTCAATAGATGGCTTTTCAAAAATCTTGTCAGTGTTTTTAATTAATACAGTTGTATAATGATTGACTCCTACGAAATCGGACGAACCTGGACAAAGACCACATTAAACAGAAGTAAGAAGTGTAAGTATATAAATAGAATGTTAAGACAACTGTTTAGTGGTTAGTGAGTGTGCTTAGATTAAGGTTGTGTGATCCACAAATTGGTTTCAAGTCTGGGTGTTTTGTGTCCGTTATTTTGTTTTTTTTAAATCCCTGAGACCCACAGAATATTTCTCTAGTGTGGGAGTTGTTTTTTATAAAACAAAAAAAAATTCTTACCCTTCAAAAGAGATATTTCCGCCTTACTAAGGGTAGGCAATCTAGATTTCCTGAATCCTTGATTAATGCTCCTCTCTAAGACTCTATCTTTGACTATTTGGGGAAAATCTCCTTCTTTAGACCATATTGGATGCATGTACATGCCAATCTAAAAGTTTAAGAAGTAAATGAGTAACCTTATCTGGTTCAATTTCAGTTCAAATGCCTCATCCATGATATCGAAAATAATTAGAGCCTTTTTCCAATTGTATCTATTATTTTCTTAGTTTTACAGCGTCTCTATGTAGCTGACGAGTCATTTGATGGCAAGTGGTGACTCTACCTTTTTAAAATTTATAAATTTAGGTCTAAATCCTTATCCTTATTGCTCTAGAGACATAGAGAGTTGCAGCATAGTAACTATTACGAATTTTGAACATATGTCTATATGTCTAAACGAATCTTTCTCAATTATACATTTTTTTGCGAGTAGTTATTCATTGATACAAATTTAAAAAATGTATGTGATACCTGTATATAAGTTTTTTTAACAAGATCAACAGAACAGAAACAGATGTTTTTATTATGGATATTGAAGGAGTACTTACCATAAACTCTCTAAATATCTCTGTTGCTTCGACATTTTCAGTTTTGTTATTGATTGAGTCAGCCCAGTTTAGTGCCAATGATATACCAACTGAGCCTATGAGGAGATTTTTATATATTAAACGCGAAAAGAAAGGTTATAAAGAAGGTATATATGAGAAAATGTGCTGACAATACAGAATAAACAGAAAAAAAATATTGATTATCATCCAAATAGTTTTTAATCATATAATTCGGCTTCACTTTCGTAAATGCAATTGGAATTTTCCCAATCTTTGAAGCATGCGGGCTCCTTATTAATTAGCTTTAGTAAACTACTCGGGCAATTTCCGACAGCATTGATGTAAGTGCAGCGAACTAATTATAGGTAATAATAATAAGCCCTTACCGTTATATTTATTTTTGTACTCCTTTTGATATAACTGATACGCCCGTGCATGCGACAACAATATATTCTTCACGCACATATAATCACCAACACCACTAGACCCAACCGCAGGAGCCATTTCACGTTGGCCGTATCCCTCAATACAGATGGAATTTGGCTGATTAATAGTTATCCAAAAAGGAACTTTATGTGCGAATGCCTTAAAGATCACACCCGCGTAATCTTCAAACCAATCTACGGACAAAGAGTTGGTCCAACCTCCCAAGTCCTGGAGCATTTGTGGCAAATCGAAATGATACAAAGTCACCATTGGCTTAATATTGTATTTTATTAATTCGTCGATCAAATTGTCATAATATTCGATACCTTTTTCATTTATTTTGTTACTGAAACCTGAAAATGGAAATAGATTTACTATATTATATTTCTTTGATTTTTTTTTATGGAAATGGGTAAAGAAAAAATAGACGGAGTTCATATGTTGACAACTGGTGCTGTTTAAGAGCTTCTTTTGAAATGGTAAGTTGCCAATGTCTTATTTCCCTTGAGAATCTGGGAGGGATGCATTAGATTAGAACAGACAGAGAGGAAGGAAAGGTTTTGAGCATCTGTTTTTCTTATACACCATCAGCAACGTCTTCACACTTAATATTTCATTTCAACTTAACTACTCACCATCAGGTAGTACTCGACTCCAAGATATCGAAAACCGGTAGTGGTCTACCCCAAGTTCCCTCAACATTTCCACATCTCGTTTGTAATTATGGTAGGAGTCAGACGCCACATCACCATTCCTACCATCAGCTATAACTTCAGGGTTCTCGTGAAGATATCTGTCCCAGATACTCTCACCTTTGCCTGGGGGAAGAAATTGAGTAAAGACTTATGATAAAACTTAATAAAACTAAAAAAATATTTAACCTATTCAAGATATGATAAGAAATTCATTTTATAATCTTAATTTATAATCGGCTAAATAAATGTAATTAGAAATAGCGCCTCAAACATTCATATTATATTTCTCCAAATATATAACAACAATACCGTAGTATCATATACAAAATAGTAATAATTCATTTATAAACACTGACTGAATAAACTCGTTCAGTTATTTTCATTAGTTCATACCGTCTTTATTCCAAGCGCCTTCCACCTGATAAGCTGAAGTCGCTGCACCAAATAGAAAGTCATCAGGAAATCTTCTAATTTTATTATCCGACCAACCATGAATTAATACAGTGCAACTGTAAATATTAAAATATTATTAATTAATAAATAGTAAAAAGAAGGCAAAAAGCTAATTAACAAATTCAGAAAACTGTGACTTCATAAGAAATAAAGACGTGGAATTGATGTAAGAAAAGAGTGGATTTTGAAGGTCGTTAAAAAGAAAACTTGATTGCAACGTTCAATTTACTATAACCCTATACATATATATATATATTTTCTAAAAGTAGATTAGGTAAAAAACTAACGCCAATATGTGGTAAAAAAGATCGAACTGAGTAGAAAAAAACCTCTGGGAAGAATCTCATCTTTGTTTGATTACGATCTCATTTGACCCAAGATCAAACTTAATATTTGTGATGTAATCAGAGAAAAAAAATATAAAATAGTTACTTTGATTAAAATTTAATTAATTTAATTGAATTTTTTTTAATTGCATTAAACTAATCTGCGTTTGAAAAAAGATTTCTAGTTTCAGAAAAGAAAAAATATAGTATTAAGATTTCATATGTAATAAAAACGTAACGTGATATTCAAATTATAATAAAACAAATCTCAAAGCATTTGTTAAGTAAACGTTAAAATCTGTGTGTATTTTATTTAACCAGCACATGTTTTATTAATTTAATGTAGTATTAAATTTTATTAGTATGTATATTGTAGCGATTTGCCTGACTAGTTTTGAACAGCTTTAGGGTCCTTATATATGAACTCAGAGCATGACATAATCGCGGCGTGAACTAAGTAGAATTCAGTTCAGTTCACTTTTCACAGGATCACAGTTCACTGTTCACAGGATTTAAAACTTTTCGGGCAAATTCCGATAGTACTTACAGACAGATTACAGACAGACTAAGAATATGTAATAATAATCATAGAACACGAAAATTAAAAATAAATGTTTATCATTATTATTATATAAATATAAACTCACCATAGCAAAACAAATATATTAATCATTATTTAATGAAACACAACTGTTCAGTCCTAGAGTCACTGGTTAAAGATAATGATAGCTGATGGAAAGATAATATTCATTACAGATAATATATAATCTTGACATAATATACCTTTTGTAATATATTTCAATAATTAACTTATAAAATTTATTTTTGATTAAATCTTTAGCTAAACGTTAGATTAAAATATATATTTTCGCTTTTAATTAAACGTTATAGCTATAGTTATAGTTATACGTAGTTATACGCTGTCGGTAATTAATGGATGACCTTGGATTGTTTATAGAACTGTCTTGTCGTACAGGAAAATAGTAAAATATAATAGATATTATTGTGTTGTTTTAGGAACCGGAATAGCATATACAAAAAATTTCCGATCAAAATTTAAAGTGAGTCTTTTCAGTAAAACTATTTTATGGATGGTATATCCCGTTTATTATTATTTTTTAATTTAAACCCGATGTTCGAGTTCTTTGCAGCAAACGTGTTCACGGTAAGATGAGATGTCACCAACATCTCGTTATATCCGTAAAATAGTTTTATTGAAATATGATTTACACGAGTACTAACTCGTGTAAATCTTAGAAAACATGAAAGAGATGCTCTCATAACTGACTTGACATCGGCAGAATTCGTTTCTTCGAGGTTGCCAAATTATTAAAAAGAAGAAGAAGCATATATATTATATTAAAAATAATAAAATAATGAGATAACTAGTTCTATTAGATTGGTCAGATCATTTATTTGAAAATGTAGGGCCTAAGAGTTTGAGTATATAAAAGACCTTTTTGTAAGAAGTACTTATACATGTATAAAACTTCTTAGAAAAGGCCAAAAACCAAGTATTTGAAGTGTTTTTATACATGTCGCAATACTAATATTCTGTCTGTCAGTTTCGGGTCCAAAAGAATGTAAGAACAATTATATTTAAAAAAACTGAATTTAATTATATTGTTTAATTGCCAGAGAGCTATATTTCTGTTCGTATGTGTGTTGTGAAATTTTTTTGAATGTTGTCATATTTGTAAATATCATATCTTTGTGTCCATGATATATATTTTGGTTGATATAAAAAGACTTAAAAAAACACGAAAAATATAAAAAAATACGACGATTGAAGTCCTTTCTTCCCTAATTTAAACAATCTAAAATTATATAGTATTTTTCAATTTTAATACCACTATGTGTATTTTTACTTACCTTTAAAACATACGAACTTAATTTTTCATTAAATTTTTATTCTTTAATAGTAAAGATAATAGTATCACATATAAACAAAAATTTTTTTATTATTTAAACCAATAAGCACCACCAGAATTAAGAAAACAAGATTTTCAATAAGAATTGATAAAATAAATATATTTAAAACCATTATATGGAAATAACTGGCGTTTATTATTACATTTTTACTTATAATGACCCTTAATGGCAAACAAGCAAGCAAGGAAGCATGTTCGCGGGAAGACGACAGACACCAACATCTCGCCTTGCATCGAACACTTGCAAAGTATTCGAAACGTTAAAAATACAATAATAAACGCGATTTAAATCGTACTCGTTGAAAATTATCAGATCATTTTATTTAAAAGAAATTAAATACTACTCTACATATATAGATTATTAGACAACAATCAATCAACAAAATTTACTTCCAGTTTTCCGTATCACATCAATGAAAATGTTAAACGATCATAAAATTCATATCAACCTTGATAATAATAATAATATTTTAAACCAATATAACATGTATTGTAAGCGTTTTTATAAATAAAAGAGCTTATAATTTATGGTTATTTTTAATAATATTATTTATTTAAAATTGTAACGTTTTATACGTTACTACAAACTAATTAACAATTTAATATCGGAAGTTAGTATGCAAATAGCTAATATAAGAAAAAATATATAAAATAAGCGTTTCTTTTAAAACTGCTCTCTTTATATTGACTTCTGACATATTTATAACAAAAATGCACATTTATACAAGAGAAAAAAAGGTTTAATAATTCTAAAATAAAGTTATAGATATGAAGGATGATAATGTAACTTAACGAACACCACTCCCAGTTATGCGTCCATTGTTATTATATACGTGTACGTAATTTACGTGTTTCCTACCGCTTCCGCTACCGCAACTGATTCCGTTACCGCTGCCGTCCTCCGTGGTATCTGTACTTTATGTATCATCGAACTTGTGCTTTATAAAAGAGCAATTGTTTAGGTTTGAAGTAGTTACGCATCTTCGAGGGAGTATCAAGCTTTTTTGGCAGTCAATTGCACTATAGATTCAATGTAAGAATCGAAATTGCGTAGTTAGGGTGACACCAAGAAGTTCTAGGTGGTTTGTGATCAAAAATTATGAATCGGTGATGATAAATAGGGGTAAGATTTAATCTCCCCTTTTAGCAGAGAACAAATACGACTGGGTTTTGGCTGTATTTAATATAACCAGGTTGGCACTACCCCAGTAAGTACTGCCTGAAGCGAAAGGTTCATGCGCTTGAACATGCTATCCCTGAGTTGAAAGATTTTGGCTGTTTTCATTCATGCGTTTGATGTAAAACTCTCAATAACTGTGTTGTCATCTCATTTGTGAAAGATAACGAGTTTAAGCAGGCCGTTAACGTCAAAAAGAGTGTTGCAAAGAGCACTGAAATTTGGGAACATACCAGCGTTAATAGCTAATCCATCAGACTTATGGAAAATTTAGTTCTATTTTGAGTCTAGCTTTGCAAAACTCATCTTTCACCCATTCGGTGAACGATGTTTTAGTGGTTAATGATTTAAAAATAAATCAAGGACTTCTTAACATTTGTATTTGACCTTTTCATACACTGACAGCTAGTCTAAAAAATCAGTTCTTTGCATTTGAATTTTTCTTGTCCTGACTTATATCAAAATATCAGTCCAAATGTTATTTGATGAGTCCAATTAATTTTATTGAAATAAAAAATATTCTTATTATTGTAATCATACAGGACGTAAAAATAAGAAAATGGAGTGGAGTGTAGCGAAAAAAGTGGAAACAGGAAGTTTACAAGCATTTCATCCATCTGTAGTCTACGCGGATGGAGTCGCGAGCAATAGATGTTATAAAATAGTAATAAAGTCTGATAACCTTTCGATAATGCTCAAATAACCAATATCGTCCAACATTTAATTATTATTTTTTTATTAAATATAATTCGGCTGTACTCACGTCATTACTATCGGAATTTGCCCAACTAATGTCGAACCCATTCGGTGAGTCGAAAGTAATAACGTGAGTTCAGGATAATAATATATAATAGTAATCATTGATCACGAAAGTTTACGTATTATATTTATGATATCTTTCTATCAATTTGTCGGCGCATTTATTAACATTTGACTTGTTGTGTCTCTGAAGTAACAAATACAATGATGTATAGTTTTCGTTCTATCAGAACGTTATATAGGCAAATGAAATGAGAGAAATATTGTCAACAACTAAGTTACAGAAAATGGAGATTTTTAACACTATAGTACTGTTAAAACATATTCATATCTTTCGCGTTAAAAAGAGAACTTTTAACGAGGCTACCAAGCCCTGCTAGAAAGTGTTACGGAAGGCTCACAATGACCATATTAACCAAATTAAATTAAACTGGCTTCTGGTGCCTAGTCAAAGTAATCAAGGTGAACTTCTGTTATCCCTCGGTGCCTCTACTGCAAAATCCTGATAGGTAACTGGCTCACACTGCCTAAGAGAGAACAAACCTGTTTTCTTTTCTTTTTCACTAACACCATTACAAATAAGGATACCTGGATATTCCTCGCTATTCCGTTCCGTATCATTCTCGATGATCAGAATACAATTGTGTTGCAAAATCTGCTTTTATAGGTGTCACATAATTCAAATAATTTCCTTTAAGAACTTTAAAAATTGGCTAAGCTTTTCTTTTGTTTTGTTGCCATCATATTACTTATCCACTTCCATTGCCAGTCGCATAAATATAAACAGAGCGATATTATCGACCCTTCGGTGTCCTGTGGAGCATTCAGGGATGCCTTCAGAAGTTCACAATTCGTTTCACAGTCCATTCTGAAATTTCTTTTTTAAGCAATCTTCAAAATAGTTTATAGTAATTTTTTTTATACATTTATAAGTCTGAGTAACATTAAATGTCTTGTACTGCCCAAAAATAAAAAAAACCAATACAAGTAATACATTTTTTTAAAAGCGCCATCTATCATATCCTCTAAATTTTTGTAGATTATAAGGTATGTTTGAAAAACTAACACTTAATAATAAAATACTAATTTAAAATCGACACTTAACAATAAAATACTAATATAAAAGCGACATCTGTTCGCTTTGATAAATAATAATTCATCGACTATTATTATTGTTATAAACGCCACTTATTAGACAAGCGATGCATTTTAATAAATATAACTACAGAAATCTATGCAACACTAAAAATGTCACTTAAAGAAATAATAAAAAACTAAAATAACAGATGTCGCTTAGATGAATAATAATGCATCAAGCATTATTATTGCAATAAACGCCATCTATAAGACAATCATTGTATTTTAATAAATATAACTACAGAAATCTACGCAACACTAGATGTCACTTAAAGAAAAATAAAAAACTAAAAACTATTCATCAATAGATGCCGCTACTAAATAAATTTTTTTGTATGTATATTATCTAGCTTTTAAAGAACGACTGCGAAATTTTGTTTATATTATTGTAAAAGTTTTATTTTAATATTGTGAAATATTTTAAATTAGTAACAGTTATTTTAAGATAATTTTCTTTAAACAATAAAGGAGATTATAGATAATATTAAGAAAAAAAAGCTGAGATTTTCATTGAAGTGTCTCTTTAGATGGAACGGTACTTGGTACCATATCAGATGCATCGTTGAATTTTCTTTGCATTTTTCTTACAATATTAGACTATTGCTCTGATATGCTATATGATACAAACTACGTAAATGAATAAGATAGCAAAGAGATACAAAGATAACTAATATATAATTTACGTTATTTAATATGATTTATTCAAACGTATTCAAAAATTATGTAATTCTATGCTATAGCATAGATAGCAATACATATATGTAATATAATGTAAATTACAGTATACATATGTATATTACATTAACTAATAAAAAACTAATAAAAAACTAATAAATTAAGAAATTTATAGATAAATGCTTTATCTTTTTGTATAGTCGGTAAACATTACAATATTAAAACATTAGAGTAGGTCTAGCTCACGTTAGTATAAGTTAAATTAGATATATGAATAATATACTCACAGAAAATTGATTCAACCAAAAATATATTAAGAGACTAGACACATCCCCTTACATAACATTCACACGAAAACAAACACATGCGTATAACAACAATAGTTTATCCAATTTTTACACTCATTATATTCGGTATTTAGTTTATTTAATAATGGGCGGCAAAAAAATCGCAACAAAAGCAGGGGCGGACAAAAAAATCGTATCTAAAACAGACGCCGCGGGTGGCGACGTACTATAAACAAGTACTTGGTGAATACCACGAATCGTTTACTGTAAATTATACTTTATTATAATGAGTTAGAGTATATTTTGTATAGATGACGTTGAACTTTCAAAGTCAATGAGTCGTAGCTACCGATAGAAGTGCTTGAAATCAGATCATACAGATTTATTTCGGTTCGTAAGATTTATAATTTTTTATTTGTTATAAAGATGCCGCTCAATGTTTTTTTTTATTATTAGTTTGTTTTTCGGTTTCTTTGTAAAAAAAATAATAATATGATGAAATTTGGAATAATCAAATATGCACCTTAAAATATAAAAAAAAATAAATTAAATCTCGCTTGATTTCTTATCTACCATTAAAATATATAAAAAAGAACTAGTGTTACTCTTAGATATAAAAGTATTTTTAATATAAATAAATAACATTTATTTGACTCAACTCGAACCAGTTTATAAATTATATTTTCTTACTATATTAAAAGGGGGGTTATAAGTTAATATATATGCTAGTGAATGTTCATTTGTGTATTTGTCTGTTACATCATAATTCCAGATTAGACGACCCTATTAAAGTGAGTTTAATTTCAATCGAAAGCCTTATATTTGAGAAGGTTCAGGTGTTTCAAAGAAATAAAGATTATCTAAAATATTCTCTCTCTCTCTGTCGCTTAAGCTCTCATTATTCTAAGTTCATTTATATTTATTAGTATCATATTGAGAAAATAAAGTTATATATCAATATTACTCTATAATATTAAATGAAATAAGAAAAACAAAGCAGAAGCTAACGTTTGTATCATGAGTATGTCTGAACTGTGAAGGCGACGAAATAACACGACTGTATGTGTTGTAGTTCAGATACAATAATAGGAATAAAGGAATTTTACTAGTTGTATCATATTTTAGCTCTGAAATTTGAACATCAATGTCACTTAAATTTCCTATAAAGTTGTCTGTTTTAAAGAAAATTAATTCAAATTTAACATTATAATAAACTAGCTGTTATTCGCGGTTTCATAAGTGGATGACTATTATTACTATTAGGACATCTAAAATTTGTAGCACAACCTGCTTATCATAATTAAAGAAAAATTTTCCTAAATCCATATTAAAGTTTCCAAGATTAGCTCGCTTAAACGGATAAACTTTTATAATATAAGTAAAGATACGTAAAATCATAAGGTTAATAATAACCTATATCTTATATGTTATTAAGTTGTTAATATTTTTTTTTTTTTTTTTTTTTTCCGTTGGAAAAACCCGTTACGGGTACCCCGTCGGCCCATGGGGGTGACGGCCGGGGGGTGATGTGGGACTACCCGGCAGCATAGAGGATGCTGCCATTTTTAAGGCTACCCACTAAAAAACCAACGGTTGCCCTCTGCGCCGTAATGGGACGTCACGGGATCGCGTTAGCACACACCGTGACGCCCCGGCATTAAGTTGTTAATATACACAATATATATAAAAAACAATAATTAAAATTGTACAAAGTGTTATAAAACGGAATGTTATTTTAATTATGGTATATTTATTATTGTCCCTGTTTTGTAATATATCTACAACATTAATAAATACACAACGTGCGAGATGAAATACCTACGGCTGAGAGGCTTTTATTATATTTTCTTGTGAAATATTGTTTGATGTGAGTTCTTTAGTATGGAGACTGATTTAATATTGTATGAATAATATAATATTATAAAGATGAAGTTTGTTTGTTTTATGTCTTCGGAACTGCTGTGAACTCTTCATGAGAAAGGTTATAGGTTATTTAACATTACGCTGCTGTTCTTAGTTATCTTAATAGTAAATAGCTTTTAGTCCATGAGTAAAACCGTGAGTAACAACTAGTAAATAATAATATATGTATGATTTTAATTTTAAGAAAACTATGAAATAATAAGTTTATTGTAAAAATAAAGCCGTATATTTTTGCCACTGATTTAGAATTATATCTCAAACGAGGCTATATTTGTCTGTTCGTAAACAGCAAAATTATATTAATTGTTACAATACAAAAATATGAAAAAACTCTTTCCATTCCAAAAGCCTATTATTATTAAGGAGTCTTCTTCTATATATAAACTTTCCGTCTTTACGTTTGTCGTCAATTTTATTATATATATTTTTTTAAAAAGGTTGACAAAATATGACTTTTTGGATTATTTAAGAATCATATTGAGTTATAATTTTTTTTAATACTCATATATTAATTTGTTGTGACATTGTTTTGAATGTTTGTTTTATAATTCAAAAGTATGGATAGTTTAGATTTATCGTATATTTTAAAAATCCAAATTAAGTAATACGTATTTACTTAATTGGAGAAAAAAATATTTTAACACCATTTTAGTAATTATCCATTGGGTATATTTGAAATATGATTTTACATTAAAAAGTGACTATAATAATATATATATATATATATACAAATGTGCTAGTATTACAACACGACGTACGCGAGTGCACCCATCGTAAGCGCTTGTATCCATAAAAGCTAAATCCAATTTTCTAATAGCCATGTTTCATATGATATTCTTTGATCTCTCCTCCTCTGGTCATTGATCAACTTTGACGCCTTTTTATTATTATTATCATAAAAGAGGATAAAAGATTTATATAAATAATGCGAATTTATTATAACAATGATATAAATGTTACCAGAACATTTATTTTAATATTGGATTTAGGACTTTTAGTATTGTTTTTATTTGAAACATTTGACTCAGTTTGGAGTCTATATATATTTTTAAATAAATTTTTTGGAGGTGTGTGCGTGTGTCTGTGCGTGTGTATAATACACTATTGACCAATCATTAACACATGAATAACTCCTCAAGTATAATCCCCGAGGTGACCGATACATTGTTACATTGTATTAAATAATCTTATTGATAGTTTTTATTTTATTTTAGAGTTGCTTCACATTGATTTAAAGATTTTTTTATAAAACTTTTATTACTTTTTCAGTAAATTTAAAAAATGTTAAATGTAAAAAAAAATATTATAAACACACATAGACGATATATTTTCGTTCGTTTATATATATAATAAGCACATCATATTAACTGATTTTATATAAAACTTTTTAAGCTAATAATTAATATCATATGTCTAAATTAACAGACAGAAGAACCCAGAAAGATTGTTGACCATCTTTGATTGTTGATTAAAAATTTAACAATCAAACAGAAGAAGAAGAGAGAAGAGAAGAGGGAAGCTAATATAATAATTTCTTTTACAATCAGCCTTTGAAAAAAGATATTATCAATTAAGTTGAAGATATATAGTCACTTTAAACTTTTAAAGTTGAGTGTGAAGCGTCTTTAAGATTACGCAAACTATTGTGTGTCCGTCTTTGTGTGTTAATCCTCGCTCGAGTGCGTAATGCGATAAACCTAAGTGCAATTCATGGTACTTCTATAGAATTACTTATACTATAACTATTTTTGTTGTTAAAAAATTCAATATTAGTAATTTTAATATATTATTATTTATTTATTTAATATTAATGTACATATATTATATAATTCGAGATTATTGTTTTTTAAATAGTCTTATAGCTAACTTATCCATGCTTTTAAAATGGATATTTCGAATTATAAAACAATGGGGTTTTCGATTTATGAAAATTATTGAATAAGTTGTTTATTTTTTTATTATTATGTTTTGTTTTTGTTGTTTATATGGAAAGAAAGATACAAATGCAGCTTCCAAAGTATCTTAATCTTATCTAGTGTTGTCTAAATCTGTAAACACGATAACGCTTTGACGCACACGGACTTGGATTAGGGTTCAGTTAGAGATTTTAAAATTATTTAAAATATTTTTAATTTAAAAAAAATGAAGGATATTCTTATAATTATCTAATCTAATATATATGGCGCCAAATTGATTTAACTTTTGCACATTGCAGTTAACTAAGACATTATATTTTCTTTAATGTATAGAGATATAATATATATAATATAATGTATAGATATATTTATTTATTTTAAATTTTTGGTATTTTGTTAATCTTGTTATTATTTTTAGTAACACTTTAATGACGTGCATACTTGTAAGTTAAAATTATATAGAGAAATGAATTAATAGTTAATCATATATTTTTTTTGGGTGATGCTTTATAAATTTAGTTAGTAAGCATTTAAATAGAAAAAAAATATATTTAAAAAATATATATATAATTTATTGTAAAAATTGTATTTCTTTTTTCTTTAATTTTTTGCTCTTTTGTTAACTTTAAGTTTGTACAAAAAAATTTAATTAAGTTTCTTAAGAAATTTAAAATAATGGAAATATATTTTTAATATTTATAAAATCGGAGAAGTTATTATAACAATATTTTATACAATTAAACAATTATTTTATATGCTAACATAAAAAAAATATAGGAAATAAGACTTTATAGTCTGACTATATGTAAAAATATATTATGACTTATAATCTCTTATATATTTTCAAATTTACAAATACCATTTTAATTTTATTAAAATAATTATTATATAATATATAATTATTACGGAACCAATATAACAAAATCGTTCGTATTGCCAGTGTCATTAGATATCTATTATCAGATCGCATCAGTGTTACTAGAAACACTTTAAGCGACATTATTTACGTAACATTATACTTTGGCGGTTTTTGTCATACTTGAATACCAGAGACAATTTTTTTTAAAGTAAAAGTGCGAGGATTAAACTACAATGCCGTGGAGCGTGAAGGTTCTAATGGAATGCGTTTGTGATTTATCTTTATTATTTAAGATTTATTCAAAACTAATTTATATATATTTTTTAAAGAATATAATATTGTATAAGATTTTTACTATACATTTCAATGAAACTATTTTACGGAATTTAATTTTTTTAATTATATTTTTAACTATAACCTGACGTTTAAAAACGCTTTGGAGCAAGACTATATGCATGTACAGCAAATCCTTAAAATAGTTTTATTCATACTTTTAAAAAATATATTGTTAGACGTATGTTTTATAAAAAAAAAAATATTTTTTGTATGTTTTTTAATTTTACACCACATATTTATAACTGAATGTTTATCAAGTATAGTATCATCAAGGCCCCACGCACGTGTGCGCAATTTGCCGCCATATATCATTTTTCACTAAACTAACGACTACACAATTAGTGGGGTGATACTAGTATCATTTAATTTACCTAAATTATCTTTATGGGACTCTAACTTTTCATTAAATTGATATACAACTTCAATATGTTAAATTGGTATGATGCTTATTGATTATATGTTTAATTACTTATTAGTTTACTATATTAAAATATTTAATTTAAAATAAAAATTATTATTTTTTAACTAATAAATTATAAACTTATATCTAAATTAATAAAATAAAAAAAAAGTTGACATACAGAAAAAGCCAAAAATCTAAAATTAATACCTTAAATAATAATTTTTGGAATAGACAAAATATTATTTTTTATAATGATATCGCGATAACAGAATAAAACATTTTATAAACATAATACTTTTGAAATATTCTCATACATCGGCTCATTAAAATAATAGTTTCGAAATAACAAAAAAACAGACAAAAGTATTTTAAAAATCCCTCTCCACTTAGTGAAGTAGAGCCACGCGCCGGCCATTACCGCTTTAATTAAATAAAACGCAATATGCCTGGGAGAATGTGGAGCCTTTGTGATTTGATTTTTTGAAAATGGAATCAAACGTGAAGAGGTTTTAATAGTTATTATTTTTTATTACCTCGGCTTTATGATTTTAATATTTGAAAATGGAACTAAGTTTTTAAACATTTTTAAACTTTACATTGATTACATTAGATTGTTGAGAATCTATTTTTTATAATTTAAATTTGAAAATGGAATCACGGTTCCATCCAGTCATTGTTTTACTTTGATTTGATTTGGAATAAATTAAAAATTGGAATGTTGTTTTATGAAAATATTAAATAATTTTCGATATTGATTCTCTTTTAGTTTTTTTTAAATGAATGTCACTAAACAAATAAAATATAGAATCACTTCACTATATTTTATTTAAGAGTTTCTGTACAAGTACATTGTTTATCGCCGCGTGCCGCGTATATGATACTCGAGCTTGTTCCCCTTTACTAAGATCTTATGTCTTATAATGTTTGTAATAGGAGCTATAATCCTTTAAAACAATTTACCCTTTAATGGAAGTACTCTTGAAATTTTTTGCCACTAAACTTATAATTTACAAAACCGATTCTTAGTGGTGAGGTGAGACTATTATCTGAGGCATTTAAAGGACGGTAGTTAGTATTTTTTTATTATTTTATTCTATATATAAAAATCAATACACTTTCAATTGTACCCACAAATTGGATAGATATACTGAGCACCATAAAATTGCCGTTTAGCTGTGTTGCCAGATTTAGTCGCAAATTACCCGAGTCCTCGCGGGGGGTTACACCCCTCATTCCAATTTAGTCGTAATGTAAAGGCTTTGAGGTAAATCAGGTGTAATATAAGGGTTGTTGTACACTTCATATTTGAAAGTTACTGTAGAATAATAAAGAAAAATATGAATTTATGTACATATGACACAACATAGAAATCGTTAACTTATTATAAAAAATAACGTCAAACAACAAATAAATATATAAAAATAAGCAATGTTTTTACTATAAATTATAGAAAAATAATGATTAGTTTTGAGTTAAGCCTGAAATGATATTAAAATTATCTACAATTTTAAACTCAATACTCGTATCCAAATCCAAGGTGTTAAATAAAACAAAATATCAACACTTTCAGAGCAAATAAACCGCGAAATAAATAAATTCAGGGCTAACCAGACGACAGCGAAAGTTAATTTGAAAATGGGATAAACATGAACAGACCAACCACGAGCCACCTCGAGGGAGCATCGCCCAATGAGAGTGCGGGAATTTTCGCGCGCTGAATTTTTATTAGCACAGATAATAAGGCCATTTTGTGACTCCCTTCCCCGTGTTGCCATATGAGATATTGAAGACGTAAATGGGATCGGATACGTGACCAATTCGTTTGAGATATTGTATATTATTTTTTGTTATATAGGATTGGGTTCTTTATAAGATATATACCTTTTCTTGTGCGACTGTTTTTTTAGAGAATTATTTTAGAATCAAAATATTTTACAAATTTTTATTTTGTAGACAAATGTTTCACAATCTTTAATTAAATTATTATATATTTATACAAGTACAATAATATTTTTTAAACAATTTACTACGGAACCCTAACTATATTTACTATGGCTCTATTTAATACCTTAAAACCCTCATAAATTTACAAACCTTACTATTATGGGAATAGAGAACGAATAGTAAAAAGGGATGAGAGTAAAAAACAATGACAAATACACATTTCTTAATAAAACTTTTGCCAAACAAGAAACAAGTAAAAATAATTAAAATAAACAAAACATTATAAAATAAATTATTTAATAAATCTAAACATACATAAAAATACCTTAAACAAATTCAAAAACACATTATTGTAACACTGTACAAAAATTTCACATTCAAATTGAATAACAAACTCCGTAGTTACAGTGCGGCTGTATGGCGAGCTTCCTTCGCCCGCGGCTCTGAGAGCGGGACGGCTAATTATTTCCCGCCTTTTCCTTCCCCGATCAACGCTTCCGGATTTTGAATTTCGAATTGCGTTCCGAATACAAATGGAATATGAACTGAGATTTTATGTTATTAACGTAGTAGCGTTAAACAAGATAGTTGTATTAAATATGTTTAGCATTTTTATTTATAAGAAAATTTGTGATTATTTTTCATTAACGAGATCGATTTTTGAATACAATAATATTAAACGTAACAAATGTTCTAATTTTGAATTTTTTTTTTTCTCTATTTTTATGTTAATATTTGTTTAAAGACAGTATAAAATTTAAGATGAGATTAAAATAATGATATTAAGTACTTATATTAATTATAATCGTGTACAAGTAACCCCTTATAAACGTTGTCTGTCTGTAATTAGCCCCTCAGATGTACAAGTTTATTTATTTCGACTCGCCTTCATTTAAGAGGTTTGGTGTGTGCGTGGAACGAAAGAACTTGATACTTGGGTTTATTTTCATTATCAAATTCATTATTTTCAACAAGTATCTTGTTGTTATTAAATTATTCTAATAAACTTTAAAGATATGCAGATTTACAGATAAAAGATTTTTCAGATCTGAAAATATAATTATTGAGACTGAATATATATATATAGATTTTAAGCTATAAAAAAAATAAAACTCTTTATTGATATAAAAACTGATTACTTTAAAGGGATAAAATATACACTATCTTTCCAGGTATTTGAAAATTCACCACAAAAAGAAAAACCTTAGACTATAGTCTATATAATATTTAACAAAATATCGATAGTGGATTTATAATCTGTGAGAATTTTTAGCACCTATTCATGCAATTCATTGAATTTAACCTAATATATAATGTGTAAGATTCATAATAAACAATAAATTCATATCTTCACTGCTTATTAACAAAGTATCAAGACTTCAATGGTTCTGAAAGTTCTATTTCATTTCGAAATAATATTCTAAACATTTGAATTTCGAAGAATTTTAATGCAACTTCATTTCGTCAAAAGAAATTTTATACATCGATTTGAATTTTGAATTATCTTGACATAACGATGATTGGTTAAAATTGTTGCATTTAATTCTAATACAAAAATGGTTAAAAGAAATAGAAACGCTACGAAATATTGAAATTATAAAAATATCGTAGCGCTGTTCTGACATTCAAGCACTGCGTAGCGCGCTACAACATTGCTGCGGATTGCAAAATTTATGGATCCTACATTACGTATTGATTACATATTTAACAATATATAGCTTTGATTTCTTCGAGAACTTCATACAGATTATTATATGTATAAATATTTATTTTACGTATTAAATTTAATTCTTTCTTCTAAGGAATTTAAGAACTACATTTATATGTATTATTTGATTGTAAGTTTTTAATTGTCCTATTGTTTTACAAAAAATATAAATTTTTTTAAAGTATCAAGACTATCATTGTAAGTATAAGAGTTTATTCATGCTCTTTAGAAGAATATCTCAAAGGTGTAGCTAAGTTACAATATGAGATACAGTCGCGTACACAATACTTCATAATATTAATATAACATATAATTGTTTTAATGAAATACCTTTAAGAAGTATTATTATAATTTAAAAGCATATATATTTAAAAAAATAAAGAAAAATATTACAGAAGATCTTTTTCGTATTTTTATTAAACTAAAAGAACAGTATTGAGATAATGTTTTCTAAGTTTTACACGAGTACTACACATTTCAATAAAACCTCTTATACAAACTTATACAAACTTGATTGTGATTGTGGCTTATCATACATTGGTCAAACAAAGAGGAGCATCGGTACTAGAATCAAGGAACACATCTCAGATTTAAAAAATAGGCGTACGTCGAAGTCGGCAGTGTGTGAACACACAATAGACAAGCACAACCTTCTCCGCTTTGATAAACCGAAGATCCTCGCTCGTGAACACAGATATATACCAAGAATGATTCGCGATGCTATTGAAATTAAAAAACATCCTAATTTTAATAGAGAAGATGGTTGGAATCTATTGAACACCTGGGATCCTATCATGAAAAATGTTAAATCCCATGTCCGTGAACAGACTGCCAAGCCCATGGACACAGTTAGTGCATTTTGTGTGCGTCCTGAACTCTATGCCAAGTAAGCTACGTAAGACTGACTGACAGACACCAACATCTCGTCTTACCGTGAACACGTTTACTACAAAGCATTCGAAACGTCGGGTTCATTTAAAAATATAATAATAAACGCGAGTATTAAGACATTGATAAGACGCAATGATCACGGTTCAAGATGGCGGAAGAGTCTATTAAATCCATTACAATGTCTCATGTTTATTTTTAATTATGCACTTTTCTAACCGACTGTACCGCTAAGATGTTGTCTCCCGCAAATTTGGCCGACGCTGCTTAACGCTAAATGTTATATCATACGCCCCCTCACTCCCTCCCCTCCCCGTTATCAAGGAGAGGATTAGTACGGATTGGCGGATAATAGTAAATGTTGTATTTAATATAAAAAATCCTTTTTGGTTTAGTGTCAATGATTATCTTTATAATGATTGGTCCATTATTTTATATATAACAAAATTTGAATAAAGAATGTTATATTTTTTTTTATATCTTTTTTGTATTAGTGTATAGAGATAATAAAAGGTTCTAAAGGAAATAAATGTTTTAAAAAACCGAATAAGCTCATGACGTATCCATACTATGCGTCTCCAACCCAAGGGAAAAGCAAGAAAGTCACAAGTAAATTTTAAGTAATTATAAGAGGGCTAATCAGGCGAGGTTCGTAATTACGATTAACGCGCCCGCAAGATGCTATCGCCTGTATCCGTGTTCCAAATTTGAATTTAGAGTAATGATGAACACAGATGTTATTGCGTCCAATTTGAATTTAGAATGTTTTAAAAATCTTATTAAATAAACTTAACATTTAAGATTTGAATTTCGAATGTTTTAAAAATGCACATTAAATAAATTTGACATTTTAAGATTTGAATTTCGAGTGTTTAAAAAACGTACATAAAAAAAAATATTTCAATATAAATAAGATAAAGGCTAATTGAGATTTTTTATTCCTTTTTTTTTAATATTTTGAACACAAGTTCGAATTTTTAATGTTTGTTTTTAAAAATGTTTGCTATATTATTAAATATATTTTTTTTAATAATATAATATTATATGTCTATGGTAATGTTATTTGTTGCAACTGTCAGATGAAAACCTCCCCTCGGAATGTTTTCGTGTAATAAACAAATTGGGTCGGGTTCTTAAAGTAACCTTTAGCTTTATATTTAGTTGTCAATAGAGATTTATTTATTAACTTTTACACTTGATAGCGACCTGAGAACTTGCTCAATATGGCAGCCATGTTTGTAAAACTTCGTTGATGTTTAATTAATTATGTTTATCTGATTTGAAAGCATTATTTTTCATTTAATTTAAACTTAACACACATATGTAAAATTACTACTTTTCTTTTGAAATTATTTATGGTCATTTCACAAATTGGCATAAACATTTTTTGTTCAATATTTTTGTCTTATTATAATATATCCAATTTTCATAAATACATATGGGAAGTTAGTATTTTTTAGTAAAATTATTTATGGTATTTACACAAATTACATTAGATTTTTTTTTTAATATGTCTTATTGTAATATATCCAATATTTCTAAAAGACATGGAATATATAAAATATCCTAAATTAGAATTTAATTCATGATATATTTTAGAAATAGCGCTAATTCATGCAACTTAAATACTTTATTACAAAAAAAAAACTTAAAGTATAATTCGAAATTCGAATTTAAAAACCCGCTAAAACTCAATGTCCAACCATTTGCATTTTCAATTATATTCTAGTTTTAATTCAAAAATAAATTACGTTCGATTTACGTTTCAAATTTGATTTTTCGTTTCAAAGACAAATTTGTAGTCTGATGAAATGTATGTCTCCTTTGTAGTGGTTCTCTTGTTTCCAGGTAAGTGTACAGAATATTCGCTTTTATAAGTACATATATAGGGGCTATATTGTTTTGTTCTATAATAAAAGATATAGGAATTCAGGCTTCGAAGGCTTTGAGGTTGCCGATTGTTTTGGGACACATATCTGCTATTTTGGTCTGTATTTGGTAAATATTTAGAAACTAAGAGACAAATAGTATTAAGAAAATAATATTTATTCTACTAATAATAAGTAAGTATATATATATATATATATATATATATATATATATATATAGTTTTAGATTCTGTGATTCAATTACTTTTAATTGAATGATGAACCGAAAGTTTAGTTTCGGTTTCGGTTTCTACTGAGAACCATATTTAGATCGTACAGTATTTTTAAAAGACACAGTAATTGCCGCAAATTAAATGTTCCTCAACATATTGGTATCTTGTTTCGTTTGTCCTGTTTGTTTGTATGTGTAAAGTATGTATGTGTGTTCCTAAATAGCATATGCAGTTCCGTCACAGCTTTTCCGGTTCATTTGTAGCACAGAGGTCTTTGAGCTGTTTGTAAATCGAACTGAACGTCAATCAGACAAATTGGAGGACCGAAAACGTATTGAATTTACACGATATTGAAACGACTTTTTTATTAAATCAAATATTATATTTATATTCGAACTAAATATATTTATATATAAATTTTAAATTAAACAAGTCTTTGTTATATTTATAGACAATATGTTATATGTTATTGTTATATACGAAATCGTTATATAAAAATGTCGTATCCAATATCGTTGTGATGTCGTATCACCGAGTGCACTCGCGGTCCTTTCAAAGTTCTCAATTCAAATATCAAATTTGAAACGTTTTGAAATTAGAAATGAAAAGGTCTTCTGTTTCTATGTTCAAATTTTTCAACGAATGCTAGGCCTTTTGATTTAACTTGAAATAGCTGGATTTTATTGAGATTTAGTAATATTTTGTTTAAATAAGTTTTATATATTTTGTATATTACATACATATATTCAAATCTATGGTATTAAGATATTAATATATATTATATTACAAACGCAGATTACTGTCTAACGAGAGCTCAAAGCACAGACTTAATCACCGGATAAATCGTACGAGAATCAAGAAACCATTTAACAACCAATCCTTATTTTATGAGCATGCAAAAACATTTGCCGCCAAAAATCATCTGTCACTCAAATCCGTACTCTGTTACAAAACCATAGAGAACAACCAAAAATGGCGGGAACATTTTGACAGGCCTCCATATTTAATCACCTACAAAGGACCTCGTTGAGTTCAGAGCTACATACACGTATTGAAAACTAACAAAAGAAAAAAAGCAATCTTCTCAGATTGGCATTTGGGGGCCACTGTACAAAAGGGGCCTCCTTTTGGGGGAATATTGTTAGTAGAGATTGAAAAGCATTTTGTCGTCAACATGTTATTCGGTAATTTAGTGTTGCCCGATAGAAATAACTGGGGTCGTAATTGGAAAGGAGGTTTAATGCATGTGCGTCTGATTGATTGCTTTTACGAATTTATTTGAATATTGTTAGATTAACGTTTATCAAGTTATTGTTGTTAATACAACAGTATGTTCTAGAATTTTCTTACCAACCCCTACATTTTATATATAAAGATTATGTTCCTAAAGTAATCTAGAAGATTCCATAATAAAGGTATATTATGTTATGTTTCACAAAATCTTATAAACTTGCGGATATTTAAAAAAATTAAATTTAAATTATAACCTAAATTAAAAATATATATTTTCTTACTCAAATTATCTATATATTATAGTACTTAAGACAAACTTTTATTTTATCTATATTTAAAACAAATTAAGTAATCTGTCTGATGGTTAGTTACAAAAAAACTATTAAAGTATTTATTTTATAATACATTAGATTTATTTATTTATACAGAGGATTTAACAAAACGGACAGAATGTGCAAATAATAGAAGGAATTTTCTTTTTTTTTTTGTTTTTGTAACAAGAATGATAACTACGATCATAAGACATACTGTTATTTACTACTTTATATAAATATGAATGAAATAGACTATATTTAAAAAAAACAAGCAGTTACGTGTGCGAATATTCCAATAACTTCCTGATTATAAAAATATTATACATTTTTTTTATTATTATTTTTTACAATATCAGTTAATCATTACTTGCACATAAATCTTTAAAACAATTAATGGCATATATCATAAATGTACAAATTTAACGATATATTTAATAGATTTTTTTTACTTTTTTTAAAAGACAAAAAGATAGAAAACATTATTTTTAACAATTTTGATCATTTTTTACTGACATTAAGAAGCTTTAAATCATTTGTACTAGATCGTAAACAAGGCTTCAGTAGTCCTGTAGACGTTGAGGTCATTTATTAATAGAAACCCTCTCTCCATGAAAAAATTCTGAACTACTATATCTATAGATAGCTTTTGGGACTCCAAATTATTATGACTTTTAGAGCATACTGTATAAAACTGACCATAGATCATAATTCAAGGAACTGAGATTGGAACTAATTGGCAGCTAGTCGGCTTTGATAAAGTCTGAATTTTTCAACCATAATTGGGTAGATCAAGCTCTATGACGTGCTGAGTCTTTCTAAAAGGACTAGTTTTGGATATGGTGTGGTTTTAAGGTTTGAACAACCTCAAGAATCGTGAGGATTGACCAACCTCAAGAATCGTAAGGTTTGACCAACCTCAAGAATCGTAAGGTTTGACCAACCTCAAGAATCGTAAGGTTTGACCAACCTCAAGAATCGTAAGGTTTGACCAACCTCAAGAATCAAGAATCGTATTAACTCTTAAGAATCGTATCTTGTTACGTTTGTGCTGTTTTTTGACACATTTTTCACAAAAAAATGGATCATTCACCTCTTGATAGCTAACACCTCACCAAACCATCACTGAAAGGATAATGTCCAGGTTGTACTCTGCTGAACAATTGGGTATCTTTTATAGAGCTATGAGCATTAACTCGGTTCTTCTGCTTGTTGAAACAATGCTTAAGAATAATTTTTTCGGTATTTTTGCATACCACTTAAAAAAATTCCTTGCTTCTACCACGGTTTTAAATTGTTAGTTAAATAATGTCCAGTATATATCTTATAGGCTGTAAGTCCTAAGTCATCTTTCAAAATACACGACATGATTGTAGGTGTTATATGCATTTCCCGAGAAATAATCATCTTACTTTCATTTTCTTCTATTTCTTCGATTCCTTAATTTACTTTGATTACCTTTTTCATGCGAACACTACGTGGATGGATATATATTTTCCATTACAAACAGAATGTCACATTGTACACACCAATAGCGCGGTGCACAAACATTCAACTGATAGCAAGCAGATAAAGAGTATCAAAAATTCCATTTGACTTCATACGTACTCTGTATAATGCTATTACAGTAATTCGGTTCTCTTTATCACCCCAGGTCATTTTAATATCAAATATACTTATATATCACCGATTGACGCTAAAATAAGATAATTCAATGGATACTCTTGTAAGAATGACAGATTCGAAATTCAAATGTTCAAACCTATTATGTGTTTTATAATATAAAAGTGTTTATGACCAGACTTACTTATATAATATTTTATAATATAAAATAATAATTGTTTTAGGAGTTCGTGTTTATGTATTTTAGATTTCAAAATTCATTTATTTCAGTACTTCATATTAATCATTATATCCAGTGATTACACACGAACAGTGAATATAAACATATATACATAAACGCCATTTTGTTTTGTTGTATGTATATATTAAGAAATCTGCATATGAACACCAATTGTTACAGCGACACCAGCAAGTTTTTAAAGTCGCAAAACAGTAATTACTGTATAATTATAGACAAGAATTTTAGAAAATGATTTAATATTAAAATATATATAAAAAAAACACTACTACTGTTAGATTTGAATATTTTGTATAGAAAGCAATAAAATCAAACAGAAAAATATATTTACAAAACAAATCAACAGCGAGAGTAATATTTAAAGTATTATCTAACAGTCATAATAGGTATGATTTTCTTCAATATTTCACTTGGGAGTAGTCTCGGACAAGTTTTAATACGAAAAATGGTATTATCATGTCACGAAACATAATTATCACTAAAAATATAAGCAATCCAAAATCAACCTTATCACAATGATGTAAGAATCAATCGTTGACAATTCATATGTAAATCAAATTTGTATTTCGACAAACTTAAGTATTGCTGTTTAAAATAAAATATTGGTTCTTATTTTAATGTGAGAAGCTTTATATTTGACTGTAGTTCGTGTAAGCGTCACATGTCATGTATTCACCTGACTTGTTCTATAACAGAAATTGTTTAACATTCGACTCCCAACAGTTTTTTCAATAAATATTAATGAGTTTCAGATGCTATTGGATTATTTCTGTTTTTCCATACTTTGATTAATAAAGTTGCGTTGTTTCGTGACGTTATTATATTTATTCGTTGAATATATTTCTAGTTTTTTTTGGTTTTGTTTTTTTTGTGGTGGTGTCTGTGTTGATATTTGTTTTTTTTTTTTGATGACGTATTTAATTATATTCTTTTTTTTGTGGTGGTGTCATTTATTTTTTCACATTAATTCATTTTTAAATTTTAGTTTTATTATACGTATCATGGTTATTAAAGCTCCAAAATAAAAATTTTTTTAATTGAAAATTAAAACCTTGCTATTAGATATAAAATCAACTTAGTTATAATAAAATATTAAAAAAATATTAAAGTATACAATCAATAGTAATCATTTCTCCAAAAGACTTGTATCCAAAGCTTCAATCAAAAATGGAGCATAAACAAAATTGTTTTTTTTTTCTCGTTGACAAAGGCACACCCGTCAAATGCCATTGCTTAAATGAGAACGCAGTCATCCGCGAGTGTGGTGGAGCGGAAAAATCATTGGATGAAAAAAAAGAAATGTCATTTTTACCGCTAAAATATGTCGGAGGAGGTTGTAATTGCATGAGGTATTCATAAACTCGTTAGGTTCTTCTATAAGGCTCATAAAGGTGTTCCGAAACCTTAGTTTTTAGCATTACCTATAGAAGTGAACATTCATACAAGTTTATTATTTGTAAAAATATTTAGCTTATAATAATTTTAATTTATATATTCCTTAGGAAGAACAATTATATTAATTATTATTAATTTAATATTTTAATTGTAATAATAATACCAACCTTCTTATAATTTTTTAATATAAATAAAATTATATGATTTATGTAGGTATGGGTATGAAATGATTTGATTGCGATTTATTTTAATGAAAAAAAAAATTTATAGTTTTACTAGTTTCGTTATGTACGTAAGTTAAAGGTTTCTATTAAAGAATATTTTTGTAGAATATTTGGAAATTCGAACTCCATATATGTATAAAGAAAATACGATGTTCAGTGTGACAGCTGCTGAAACTGCTGAATTAGCTGCCGAAGAGATAACGAACGGCCTAAATAACAGGAGATTGCTTAATTAATAACAAAATATCTTATTTCCTACATTAGCAAATATACGAAGTCGGGGCAATTTACTAGTTCATTATAATAGTAGCTACTGCCGTAGTACTTTAGCATACATAGTTTCGAATTTAAATTAATAAATGATTCAAATCCGCTATTGTCCTAGTTAATACAATACGTAGTTCCAAATTAAAAATATTAACCAATTCAAATCGGCGCTGTACTCTAAAGTATATAGTTCTAAATTTTAAATATAAATGTTTTGAATCGGATGTTGTTATACTCTAACACAATTGTTAAACAATTCAAATTGGCTATTTCATACTACTCTAAAAAAAATGTTCCAAATTTAAAACATTAAATCTTAATTTTAATTCAGACACGTTTAAACAAATTATATGAAATATACGAAACGAAAGGCGAATATGATATCTGAATGTATCAAAAGTTCTTGTTTCCATTTTAGTATATAGGACGCGAAATCGTTTGGAGCCACCTTTGAGGTGTTGATTAAGAGACATATTAGAGGGTAGGGTTGTCGATTTTATTTTTATTTTGGAGATATCGATTTTTATATTCTATTACCTTTATAGTTTAAAAATAATTCAACACCGTGATGTGAACTTAAATCTAATAATGAAATCTAGAAATAAAGTATAGATTTATTTTTTTTCAAGAAAATATATTTTTTTCTAAAGCAATTTTTTCAGAAGAATTTAAAGTTTAGAATTTACTTATTGAAAGTAATAATAATAAACAAAAAAATACTTAAATAAAAGCAAATAGCAAAATAGCAAAAAAATATTATATAAATTAAAAAAAATATATTTATACAAATAAAATAAACAAAAAAAAACTAAAAATAATAAGAAAATAATAAATAAACTTACAACCCTAGCTGTGATTGGCGCGTCGCGTGCCTCTGGGAAATCAGGCTCTGACTATAGCACTGTACACTGCGCCCAGCTTCTAGATAACATGGAAATGCTTAATTATATACACTTATACCTGAAAGGTTTGAGAGGGTTTGTTTTGAAGGGTAGTTTTGAAAGTTACTTTAAGATAATTTGGAAAATTAATATTGAGGACTATTCATTTACACTAATAAGTAGGGAGGACTTGTTTTTTCTAGCATCAGTAACATATTTCAACAATCATTGTCTGGTTCTTTAAACTCTTAAATCTATAAGAATAATATTTTCTAAAATGTAGTAATTGTAAGTAAACTGTGACATAAAAACACAAGAAAATATTTTCAATTTCAGAAAAATAAAAATTGATAAAACGTGTTCCAAATTCGATATTTGAAATTAAAGGCGTCTTAAATTAAAATAATAAAAAAGAGTGTTCCATATTCAAATTTGCAGTCCGTACCGCCGCGGGCGAGTCGCGTCGGATCGATCATTTCGCGCTCGGAACTCGATTTCTCGCTGTCCGTTGACACGCTTGAAAACTCCTCTCATTCGTCATTTTAAATTAAGCTGTTAACACCTGAATAGTTAATACTATGTAGGTTTAAAACCAAAATCTACGATTTTAATTCAAGTAGGCGCATTTAAGAACTGATCACTGATGGCTGTTGGGGCGGAAAAGTTCTGGAGTGGCGACCACGAAGAGGGTCACCGGAGTCCAATTGATGAGGGCGGCCCAGAACCGTCCCTGTGGCGCTCAATGGGGAAGACCTATGTCCAGCAGTGGATGAGAAATGATGAGGCACTGTAAGAATTATAAGACTCTGGTCATAATCGCCTAAGGTAAAAAAATGAAGAAGAATCAGCAAGAAAGTCCATAGTATTATATATGGAATAGCCTATTAACCTTAAGCCCTATATATATATATATATATTGTATATAGTATTATAAAATTATATATAGTCAATAATAATTTAAATGCGAAGACAAATTAGAACTGAAGTAAAGTACAGTACCAAATGAAGTCCAGAATTAAACTAACTATGAAAGTGCTTCGATGCTCTCACATGTATCAAAGAATTTTCAATATGCACGTGAGGGCATAACTATTTTAATTTGGAAAATGAAGGATATTTAATTTTAGAATTCTTAGTTAAAGGATTCTAATTTTAAATATTACAAATAATAATCATTTGTTTATTAAATTATGAATGCTAATGCGAATGTATTTTTTTTAAACTAAGAATTTTACACCAATAATAGAACCTAGTTACATTTTTTTATTACGAAATTTAATAATTATTTTAAAAAATAAAGAGATTTTGATTGTATATAGTAATATAGTTTAAACGGGTTTGCCCTCGAATTTATCGGATGAATTCCAAAATTCTTTTTGATTATTATAGGTTCATAAAAAACGCTAATGACTATATTTTATATGCTTATATTGCTCTTAGCTTACTTAATAATAAAAAATTTTTCGTCAGCGGGTGGAACCGCGAGTAACAGCTAGTATATTATATAATTCAGTAATAGAAAATCAATTAACTGCCACTAATCCGCATTAAGTCAAATACTTTGTATTAAATTTCCAATCCTCATATCAATAAAAAATGTAATAAAAATATATATTTATTATAATCGTTACAGACACCTAATTTATTAAAACCATTATACGAAATAACAAATATGCTCTCTATCACAACAGAATACAATTACATCACCAAATAGAATGAAGCTTAGCTCAAAATCATTCCATTCACTCTCCAAATCACTATCGAACAGCTCAATAGACATGTCTTAATTTACACTCAATAGTTTTAACAAACAAAACTCAACCTTACAACATTGAAATAAGATTCAAAACGAACATTCCACTATCATACAATCATAGAAATGTAAGTCCCGAATCCAAATGAAAAAGGTGTCAAAGATCGAATTTACGATTCATTATACTTAAACCGAATAAAATCGGGGAGGCCCTTTCGATACATTCAAATAAATTTCAACCTTATCTCTTCTACTTAAGGTTAAGATTCAATAAAATATGAGAATGACATTCGATTTTCAAAAAAGCATTCCAAGTGCGCATGTAAGTGCCCATTGTGGTGGCAGATGGTCCGTTTGAATTTCGAACTAAAAGGTCACATGTATTCCAAATAGAACTCCGTATTACAAATACGTAACACATATTATTGTGTGTTTTAATAACCTTTGATGGTAGTTTTTAAAAGCTCGTATGAAGATGAATTGTTGAGTACTTAAAAAAGTAATTCGTTGTTAAAACACGCAGAGGGTGTGTAATTAAGTCTATATGAATCAGTTTCGGTGTCAATTAGAGTTTATGAATAAAATTACTACTGGGTGTGACTTTAATGGCATTAAGCCTATTACAATTTAGTAAATAAATGAAGGAAGGAATATATTGTTTTGAATAAATAAGGTTTTTAAATAAATTTATTTTGATTGTTATCTGTTCATTCATATGCATATCATAGTAATAAAGGTGATTTATAGTAAACTAACAAGGAACTACAATTTTGTAGAATCGGTAATTACTTATTTATAAATTATATTATTTTTTTATTATTATTGATATCTATAACTTAGTGATAATCATATGAAAAACTGCACAGCAATTTATTAAAATCGATTTTAAATACACGGACGGATAAATTATATGTAACCTTTTTTAAATATTATAAGTATGTATTGATTAAAGATTTTGAATATATTTTTTATTGTTTGTTTATGACTGATGAGTTTTGCAATAATTTGAAAACAAACGTCAATTATTCAAATTTTTTAAATATATATACATATTTATTAAACAAACTTAACCGTACAATATAATAATCGTAAAAAATCATCCATAATAAAGCTCGGGGTACCACTAATAGGTCGGAATGAATTGAAAATATGTGTCGGGGCCATTAGCGAAGCGCCATTACTTGTCCCGCGGGCGCTCTGGAGGCCTAATGTAGCATAGAGTAGAGAGGAGAGGCTTTTAAAATGGCAGTTTAAAAGATACTATTAAGCATTTATCCGAATTAAAATTTGTTTTCTTTATATATATTTTTTAAAATATTTTTTGATTTTCAGAATATTTTACAAATAATTATCAATAGTAATTTCTTTAAAAAAACGAAAAAACATATATATCTATAAATTACATAGTATATTTTTCATGTATAATAAAATTAAAAAAATTAATATAAAATGATATTTCCTCGCAAATGACGTCCATTTTAAGTATAAAACATAATCTTAAGAAGGACTCCTCTGTCTGTATAGTCTGTGTCTCCCGCCCCAATGTTTTGTGTTTGTCCGAGGGTCGGATTTCGCGCCATTTGGCCAACTGGTCGTGTAATAGTCCTTCTAAGTGCGACGGACACTGACATTTTTATTATATATAAAACATATTAAACATCTTCTTTGAAATATATATTTACTATCTATTTGTAATACATGTGTAAAATGTTGATATAAAATTTGTCTAAACGAGGGTTTAAAAACCTGTATCACATCAAGCAACTCTCAAGGTATGTAACAAGAGTGACTTGGAAAGTTTTTTAATATTAACCATACGGAGACCGGCAATAGAATTTCTTAGGTTAATATTCAGCAGCCGAGCTTTAAAAACTTCGATTCTACAAATATGATATAAAACACCTTTAACACAATATTTTTACAATAATAAACTACAATATAAAAATAATATACTATATTTAGTTATACGCCCCAGTGTACGTTGCCATTTCAAATCTCTAATGTGCCTCTTCAGCCATCATTGTCTATTTGAATTTAGAATAAGCCGTCTCGAAATTTGAATTGAGATGTTTGTTTTCATTTCAGTGGTTTGATTTGATTCTGTATTTAACAGTTTGAATTTGGAACCGGCTCGGATTTCAAATGATTGAGCTCTAAACGATTGTTATTATACAGCCAATGTTTGATTTTAATCAAATATATCGTTTAGAAATATATATATAATTTTAGAAAAATTGAGTAACAAGCACTACATAGCTATAGTGCATCCTTGAGTATATGTGTGTATATAAGTTTATACATATATACTACATATATATATATATATATATATATATATATATATATATATATATATATATATTTTGTTTTAGTTATTTTCTAATGTAATGTTTTTGTTTATATAAGTGGCATTATGTTTGTAAACGACTTGTCTATATAAATCAGAAGGTTTCTTTCATTTATCCTATATTATTTGTAAAATGAATATTTTTAAATTTTTACAAATTTTTTCATTAATATAAAAAACATTATTTTTATACGTGATATATAATATAAATATATACAATAAATGTCTGTGTGTTCATTTAAACCATTAAGTAAATTATGATTTATAAGCACTCAGAGGCTGAGGACCGCATCAAAGGGAGACGATCAAAGCGATCACGTGATATCTGTCAGTAATTACTGGTCAATACGCGGGGAGGATAATTGGACCCTTACGGGGTTGATATTTTTAAAGGTATCTGAGCAAATAATTTATAATGTGTACTAATAGTAATTTTAATATTTTTTTGATATTTTTGGATAGAGCTTTTGTTTTGAGTTTTTAAAGTTTTTTTAATTTTTTAAATATAGGTATAAACTTTAAAATTTGATGTATTTTAAGAGAAATAGATTTAATTAGACCTAAACAAAAAAAAAAAATATTACATTATAATTATTTTCATTACAATATAAAATTTGTCTCAAATTAATTTGAAGATATTAGTTTGTTCATTAATATAAGTATATAAATATACTTATTATATTTCAACAAAGCAATTATATCAAATCTACTTAATAAGTATTTTATTTATATCTTTCAAAATATATTAACTCAAGTATAAAAAACCACAGATGAAATTGCTCAAACAACTGGCAAAACATGTCAATTTTATGGACATATCGGATGATCCCGCGGGATCGCGATGTGCGTCCCGGGATTGGATCCCGGGATGGGGGATCTGAGTACTTAATGATTATAAACACTAGTTAAATGATTGAACGCATGGGGTGGCCATGGTGCTACCATACACTATTATTGCTGTCTTTGGTTGTGTCGCGTTCATTATAGATGTTTGTTTTTGGTTTGCGTTTAAAAATTAAAATAAAAATATATATGTAATATCATTGGTATTGAGTAAAACAAAATTAAATTTAAAGTTTTATTAATAACTAGCTGTGACCCACGGTTTCGCCCGCATCTAATTCTACTCCTACAGCCTGAAACCTTCCTCGTGAAGCCTATCATGAAAGATTATCGAGTTTAAGCAAACAAACTTTTCCGCTTTATAATATTAGTATAAATATATTACTTTATTCATATACAAGGGAAAAATTGAAGTCATTTGGATGAAACATTGTCTCATAGTGCGGGTGATAGAGCTACTGTCTATATAAACATTGTCAACTTCTTTTGAATTCTTAATGCTTATTAAGCCTACATTATATCAAGAATATTCTATGATTATAAATATTAACCGAAACCTAGTTTGTAGAGAGAAGAACACATCTCGTCGTATCGCAAAGCATTTGAAACATCTTAAAGGTTTCGAAACGGTGGGTTATATTTAAATTTACTAAATTCATTTTAACTCCGTAAAATAGTTTCAATTAAATATTTTGTTAAATATTTTAAAGGGAAGAATAATTTGGTTTTAAAGAGCCCTTCATGAGATTTTTTAACTTTGAATCACATACGCATGTAATACAATAATAAATTATAATTATTAAATAAAAAATATGCAAAATATATTATAAATATGTTTTAATATAATATATATTAACAATAAAAAACAAATTTTTAACCGTATCAGACCGCAGTGTACCAACATAGGGGTGCTTCACTTTGCAATTACGCGCCCTCGCGATCATTTATTTTGAACTCAACTATTGATCATATTATATGAATTAGTTTTTGAGTTAATATTACTAATAATACAATTGTTTTTATATTGTTAAAGTAGATTATAATGTTATATTATAATATAATTTTATTTAGGGTACACAACTTAGGTATTAGTATTTCTGAAGTATATGTCTTGATGTAATTTGATAACATGTTGAAATATATAATTAATAATTTGTTGCCGCGCACTTTTATTTTTATTAAGAAAAGGTACGCGTTTGACTACAACCTAATGTTAAGCATTACTCGAGTCTAAGGCTTACCTAGAAAGTATATATTTACTCTAGATTTGAAGATTGTATAATTACATAAATACTGATAATTCAGGAAACACCGACTCCAGCGGAGAGTTCGGAACTCATACACCAAGTACTAAGATAATTTAAAAATAACAGTTAGGTATAAACATACTCTGTGAAATTCTCGTCAGGATATTATTAAAAAATTAATTCTTTGTTGTACACCCTTATATTATAAAATAAATATTTTTTTATATTTCGAGTCTTTCCTAGGCATTTTTTGCCGTACATTAATGCTCAGAATAAAAGCTTGTATTTAGTTAAATTAACAAAATAATTCCTAGATACGCCATCTTGTTTACAAATACATGTTTATAAATTAAGAATAATAACAAGTAAAGAATAAATCGTATGATATCCTAACTAGTGTAAAGCGGATATAAGTAATTTACAAGAAATCTTTAAATATGTAAGACAAATTGACATTTAACTTTGATTGAAGCTCTAATATGGCTGACTAATAAAAAGTAACAGCACAATAAAAACAAATGAATCGAAATTAGAAATGTGTATAAAAGCTAATTGGCTATACAGTATTTAAATATCTTTCATACGTCAAAACAATTACAACAGCTCGTTAAATTACAATGATATTGTCAACAAAATGGTCTAAATCCAAATTACCGCCATCTGCCATTTGACAGATCCCAAAGGGTTTTGGCGCGCTTTGCAACTGTCGGCCATCTTTGTATAGACAAAATTTGCAATTTAACGCGCCATTGATTCCAGTTTTGTGAAATTAACCGCAAATAATCTATTTATTTCAATGTTTGGAACCCGTTAGATGTTTTTAAAAATAATCAAGTGGAAAATGGTTTGGTCTACCATTTTTGTCTGTTTTTACGTAAATTTCTGCATTCTTTCTAAATTTACGATTACTACGAGTACTAAAAATGGATATTATCGTGTTTATTGAGTTGAGCGAAACGAAGCTCTTTACTACTCAAATTTCCAACTCTTTTTTTCTCTCAACGGAATTTTGCGTATAATGAGCAAAACTCGTTCTGGGTTGAAAATCAGCCGAATCGTAATTGCAGTTTTCGAGATAATTGATAAAATGTGTCCCATACAGTTAACATATAGAACGTTTTTGTTTCGCACGCGCGACCATTCCTACTACACTACTTCAGAGGCGTCTCACGTGCTTTCACTTCAGTCGTGTGGGAGACGTCAACCAGTAAACAACTCGATTTTTTAATGACCGATTATTTTAAACTATTTTTTCTCGCTTATTCTCCCATTTCTCTCTATTTTTTTGAATTAATATTATTTGCAATTATGAATTTGCTCAAAACAAGTATTGACATCAAATCATAATTTTTGTTCAAAAATAAATATTTAATTCTAGACATTGATGCGCTCGATTGCGTAGCGAGGCTAACCCCGTTTATGTGGACCTAGTATATTAAAACTCTTTACACGTCCTGGAAAAACATTTAATAGAAGATGCGCTGTTATATCCTTGAAATAAAAACTCGCCACCTTAAAAGTATTTACATTAACAATCTTTTCCGTCAATCAAACTGTAAGTACCTCGACCAGCTGATTAGTGCTTCAAATGATTTTGAAACTTGCTATTAAACGTATTTAATACTAGGTTTTACTGGCGACTTTGTCCGCAGTATTTTTTTTACCACTCAGATCTACTAAATCAAAATTTTATTTAAAGCATTATATTAATGTACGTACCTACCATGTCGCCAGCGCATCCAAAAAAGCAGTAAAGCGGAGCTTGTCTTCGGTTTTACTGTTTCCCTTAGGAATGACATCTTTTCCAGCGATAAAAAGTAGCCTATGGTCCTTCTCAACCTCTTATCTCTGTTTATGCCAAAATTTCATCAAAATCGGTTTACTCGCTTAAGCGAGAAATCTGTTACGAATTTATTTCGAATTTATAATATTAGTACTGATATGGATATGAATAATTCGTTCGCAGATTCAATGATTTTGATTTGTATTTCAATTGAAATAGTAGATCTATATTAGAGTTCAGTTTTGTCTCTGCGTCATAAGTCATGGCAATTATAATTTACTGTTGACTTTGAAACAATTAATAATATCCTACTAAAAGATTAACTATCTAAAATAAATATTCATTCATTAAAAATCAAGTAAATCATAACTTAAATAATAATAAGTCTTTCATGATCTGAATATATACAAAGAGAATAAAGTTTTAAATAAAATTTATCTATTTTAATAACAAACGTAGATTTAAAACGGTCAGACGAGCAAATTGAAGCACTCCCACACAGAGCCGACGGGGCGTAAAATATGGCTGCATTCGACAAAGGAGCTAATAACTCGTGTGAAACACCCTTAACACCCTCAGAGGGGGGAGGAACTCTAGCGGATTGTTACTGATTGTATTGTGGCTCTATTAGCCTAGTAGATGTAATCTTATGATTTTTTGACCAATATGTATATGTTGCAATAGAAAATTTTCATATTTTCTGAAATTTAGTTTAAGACTTATTTAATAAACTTAAGTAAGGAAAGAGCATTATTGAGACTTTAAAAAACTTTTAATATATTGCAAATATTTTTACTCAAATACAGAGCTTACAAACCAAAACAAACTCATCTTTGTTATAAGTATAGATAATGATAAATTAAATAAAAAAATAGAATCCGCCCGTACTCATAACTTGTTCCACTATTATAAAATATTATTTATCTCAGTAGCATCGGTAACTCCTTTGTCGGTAAGTCTATTGTTGGTCATAGACAAGCCACTTTTTTTCGTGGCGTCTGCCATTTTTTTCAAATCACTCTAGAATCGATTGTTTTCTACCGAAGCAAATGTAGTTATGTTTTTATTTTGTTTGTGCATTATGAGAGATGTCTGTATTTAAAGAGCCGTATGTAATCTTATTTTTATATAATCTTATTTTATTAAACTACGGATGATATTAATTATCGATCCTATTTTTATAGTTATAACTTTAGTATATAATTTTAATTATAATAACAAACAGTTTCTGTAAGCCAAGTACTTATTACTATTTTCTTAGATTTTCACGAGTACACATTTCAAATAAAACTATTTTTACGGATTTCAAATAAAACTATTTTCACAGACACTTACATCTCGTCTACCCGTGAACACGATTACTACAAAGTATTCGAAACGTCGGGTTAAAGTCAAAAATGTAATCAAATTATACGCGAGTTTTAATCCGTAAAAATAGTTTTATTTGATACCTATTACTAACTTGTGGATTGCAATTGTAGAAATTAATTTCGATATTGGATTGTAGATAGATTATTAATTTTGATCTTTAATCAATTTTACATATCTGATTCTGCAACGCATAGTAATGCGCGGTAACCGCTTTACTAACTTAAAAATAAAACAGTTTGTTAACCCTTAAAAACACTCTTATTAAATTAAAAAAGGTTTAAGCAAAATGTTAAATACTTATATTATTAAAATTGCTTTTATCTTTTTATTGCTAAGTTGAAAAATCATCTCAAGCATGATTAGAGGAAATAATATTGAAATTATAATTAATCAATAGTAAGAGATATCAGAACACTTTCCGTCACTAAAAAATAAGCAGAACGTATTTAAACAATATAAATCTTAAATCTAACCGAACCTTATTGTACTAAAATACGTATTTAGCGTTACAAAAGAATCATATTTAACGATTTTAGAACTGTAAAAAACCTTTGACACAGTATGTATAATAATTATGTTGAAAAAAACTCATTAGATTTTATTGTATACAAGTAAAGAGTTATATCAGATATATTAATGTAGATAAATTTAATATTAGAATTCTGATTTCTAAAATAAAAGAGTGAAGGAGATATTTCTAAATAAAGGGTTCCTCAGGGCAGTAACTTTAGACCGATACAAATCTTTTATTTCAGACTATTCTAATCTTTTACGGAAAATTAAGATAAAACTATTGTAAGATGAAGGTATGTTTATTTTTATTGGTCATAAAGAAAACAAACTATCCAAAAAAGAGATCGATTTTGACGAGATATAAAAATAGAACTGTCCTCAGGTATCCTTAGATATCCTTAGATTAAGTTAGCTCCTCAATTAGCTTAAAAGAATGTGGGTGTAAATAAATCAATATTCATATGTCAATGACCCGATTTGGTAATCAGAAATTGGTCGAAATAAATCCGGTTCTGATTGGTCACTTTAAAAATACAATGTCTCGGAGAAGGTTAAACTTAAAACTTCTTTTTCTGGTGATAAGAACATCAAAGTTATTTTGTAAATCTATATAAATATATTTATAAATAACTTTTAATTTAAGTACTGTGATAATGATACAACTACATAATATATGAAGAATAGAAAATAATAACACCAAGATTATCTACTCTAATTATTACTTTTTATTTACGGACTTTATTCTTTTTATGTATGAGTTAAACATTTGTTTAATACAAATTAGATTTACAAACATCTTGTATGACCGGAATAGTGAATGTGGATATATTTTGTTGTATCTTTATCGTTACTGATTATGATAGTCAAGTTCACGAGGAAGGCTAGGCTATTGGGAATTACGCTTAACCTCTTCGTTAACTTAATAGTGAATAAAATCGTTTATCCGTGGGTGGAACCGCGAGTCACAGCTAGTATATACCTGGTTTGTATGTCTGTATAAACGAAATAAACTCTTAATCTAGTCAAACGGATTTGTCTACGGTTGTCACCAATAGATAGTGTGATTTCTGAAGAAAGTTTACGTATAAGGTTCATTACGGTGTAATGTAAATTGACTCGAAAAACGATTATTGTTGAAGAGCTCACAAAAAATAGTCCAAAATAATTAAATAATTCAGTTAATTTATTTAATATTGTTCAGTAATTATTTCTTTTTCACTTTGAATCAATATCAGTGATAAATGATCACGTCAAATAGAAGTGTCTTAAGGGCCTATTTTGATATCATAGTTATCGGAATAAGCGCTTTTGTAAAAACACTCTCCACTCAAACCTAAGGCTACGAGGGTTCCAAACGCGCCCTGGTGTCCGAAGAACCACACAACAAACTCAGCCGAATATTTTTAATTGTGATCACTTTTTCACAAACGTCAAAAATATTTAAATGGAGATTATTCCTATCCAGATTATTTTAAACCGAATCCGGATGAAGCTTGTTGATAGATTATATATTAAATAATGATAAAATAACTATAATAGAAAATAGTAAATATAGCAAACATAAAGTAATCCGAACTCAAAGCTGGTCTGTAATAACGTTACTTCGGCGAGCTTTCGATTTTTTGCAACCCATTTGCACCACTTTTTAATTCTTTTGACGATGGGCCTTGGCACACGTGTGAGGGATGTATATGTATCGATACTTTTAAATTATTCTTTATTTTTTGTTTATGGTTTAGATTATTAACATAACTATTTATTTATCCAACCCTTTTATAAAATAATGTATTTTTCGATTTGAATATATAAATTATATTAATTTTTTTTCTGCATGATATTTGATTGCTCTTGAATTATTTTTATTGTTTCTTTACATGATTTTCATTTTCTTTATTTCTTAAAACGGATTATATTCTGTAAATATTACTTATTTGAAAACCAATTATTTCCTCTCCCTTACCATATCTAAATCAAGCTTCTTCAAATGTGAAGCCTAATTTCAGCTGTATAGGCTTTATTACAAATAATATTTGTCGTTTCTACAATCTGAAACCCTCATATTAAATGTCCATGATTTTTCAATAATATTTCTATCGATATCGATAACTGTGATCACATCACTGCACTCGCATCGCAGAGCCATCATATTTCATTTTTATCATTTTATTCAATCCTTTGCCGAAACCATACTGTTAGAAGCTCTCTTTTAATTCGTTTTGCGATGACTGCGCCCGGCTTTTTATTATTCGTTGAATATTACTTTTGACTGCAACTGCGTGGCTTCTGACGACTTCTTGTTGAGGTCTGCTGGTTTGATATCACACTTATTATATCAATATTTAGCTGGTACAGATAACGTGTACGTACCTGCGTCCGTACTGAATAAAAAAATATTTTTAACGAGTTTAACTCCCATGTATATAGTTTTTTTTATTTAATTTAATTTTGTTTTATAACTTAATTTTAACTTATTTTGTGAACACGATTGATAGCATTGCAGCAATCGTGTTCACGGTTAGAAGAAATGTAAGTGTCTGTCAGTAAGTCAGTTAATTAGTCATCTAAACGTCGAAACATCGAAACGTCGGGTTAATATTAAAATACAACCAAAATATACGCGAGTTTAATCCGAAAAAAAATTGTTTTATTTCAAATGTGTACTCGTGAAAATCTAAGAAAATACCAATTATATATAAATATATATATTGTATGTAAACTTTCGTGGTCCATGATTACTATTATATATAAATTTCCAGTCGTAATGAAGCAAATACTATAGAAATTTACTCGAATTTCAAATCAAACAATTTATGTCCCCATTCCGCCATGTTCAGAGCTCTTCAACACAGACCCTGAAAGGGTGCCAAACTGGTACAGCAAATCCTAATATTATTTACGTAAGTACAGCCGGATAATTGTATATAACTAGCTTTGTGGCCCGATTTAACTTATCGGGATTCCAGAAATTCAAGTATTTGAAATCCTTCTCTTCAATTTTATCAGACACGTTCATATTTATTTTTACATCGCGCGACCTTTGGTGGTCCAAAGGATCTACTTCCGTTTACTAGAGGAGGTTCAAATTGCCATTTATCTTCTCTCATCAAGACCTTCGATTTATGTAGAAATTTAATTTTCGGTGACACGACACCACCTACAAACAAAATGACAAACTGACAGAATAGAGAGATTATATAATAAATATTATTAATATTATAAGCGTTCAATACCCTGTCCTTACTGGGAGTTCAGTCCGACGCGTAAATATCAGTTATACAGTCATTAGTGGGACCGTACTTCACGTTCCCGTTACGTTATCGTAACGTATGTGTCACGTATTTGTTTTCGTTTACTTCAAATGTACGTGTTTCAATTTAGAAGGATTTTACTATACACAAATCTGTTAATCTTATATACGTGAATATACATATTATGAACAGACAGACTTTTTTATATATATAAAGAATTAAATTTTGTCTCAACTGGAAACGAATCTATGACTTTTTTTAAATCTTCTGATGGTAATTAATATGATAAAGATAAATGTTAAAAATATATCAGTTCTAATAATAGTGCCATGAACTCTTAAAACTATCAGTTTAAGAAGGTTTTGTTTTAATATTACAATAATATTACTTTTTGATACTTTTGATTTTTTTAAAATTAATTAGTAACACCTCAAAATAGTGAATATCAGAAATTGTAGTAAAACAATATAGTTTTATAAATGTCTTGATATAAAAGTTAGATTATTGTAATACTACTTTAAGATTACTATCTTGGACAGATTACTCTATGGACAGTATTATTATTAAATAATTCTTGTAATGTCTATGCTTCAATCGGTAAAGTTCCGAAGTTAAGACGAAATAGACAGACGGACGAAATTATAATATAAATATAATGTATTTAATAATCAATTAGTTTAAAAGCTGTTGTTCCGAGAATACGTTATCTTTATTCTAACGTTATTTGAATAAAAACACAATTACATCGTGTTTTGATCGCAGTCGGTTAGATTATATCTTCTTAATGTGCACTAAAACTGTGAACTTGAGCACATATTGTTATTTTTTATTTTAAAATGTACTTCGGTCTAAATAATGATAATCGGAAAAGATCCGAAAAATACGTTACAGTAGTGCTTGTCGTTCTTACTCTCATCGTTAATACGAATGTTTCCGATTTTTACCGATGGTTTCCGATGCCCATTATTTGCTGAATTTCTGTCGCCGGCTCTCTTAAGACTGAGACATATCTTTCCGAGCTGGTAGCTTAGAGTTTAGACTATGTAAAAATATTTTGTATTAACTTATTTTCAATAAAAATTTTCAGTTCATTTATCTTGGAAGTACTGTACTAAAAATGCTTTTTAAAAATGTTTTTAATCAATTAATTATAAAAGTCAATCTAATATATATAGAAATGTAAGGTGCTCAAGTTCGTACAGTGAGTGGTCTCGAGGGTAGATAATATCAAGACTTGTCTAAAAAATTGTTTTAAGGCCATTGTTAGTTGCGTTAATATTAATTCAATTAAAGCATTAATTCAATATGATAATGAGGTCTTGTAATGTTGTTTTGTTTATTAATTTATGAGTAATATATATCTTGTTGAAACAAATGTTCTAAATACAAAAATATTTATCAATTTATGCACTTTTTGCAAATTAACTGCTTGTGATAATAACGATATTTTATTGAAACTAATGTTCTAAATTGGAAAATTTTTGGACATTTTGAAAATTTTTGCAAAGAAAATTTGCTGCAGTCATTTACAAAAAAAGGTTCTAAAATCAAAAATATTTGTCAATTTTGCTGCTTTTGTAAATGAATCGTCCGAGAAACTTTTGTCGCAGTAGTAGTATTGTTACTCTATCTAGAAATCTGTCTGTCTGTCTGTTTGTTGAAATAAATAGAACAGAAATTGGATGAATTCTGTTAAATTTTTAAAGGTTTTTTTTTAAATTATATATCTGTTTCTCTGTTGGTAAAACATTATAGAAAAAACCTTAAGGCATTTTGATACAATTTTATAACATTGTACAAAATATAAAATTTTCATTACCATTTTCAATTTTTTCGCACAACATTAATACCAATAAATAAATTTATTTTTTGGAATATTGCTTATTTACCTGAGAGGGAACATCAAGTAAATGAATTTACTAAAAAAAACCTGGTATTTAATATATCTTGAATATATTATATCATATCTGTTTGTAGGTCTATGTGAAAAATGATAATTTAGACACGTGAAAAAACTTAAACCAGCAACTTTTATGAAACCTTCCCGCGCTCTACGAGCTACCGTGCCAACTAACTGTAACAGCATTCTATATTTTGTAAAAATAAACGTTTTTATTTTTACAAAGAAGGTCCAAGACATCGCAGGTTCGAGTCCAGATCATATTAATGATTTTTGGTTTCATAGTGCTAACTAGTAAAAGGTTTAAAAGATTTAAATCAACGAACCAATAATCTAATAACTGATTTATATATTTTTATTAAACTAAAAAACCTTGGTTGTTATAATATTTTTAACCATCAAGGAACTTTAAAATCCAATACACAAGAACAGAACTAAAAAAATAGAACAAATAGAAAGAATAGAACTTCTATGAATTTAAACTATTATTTAATAATAATAAAGTAACATTCCTAACATATTATTAACATAATAAGTCAGTAGATAAGATATAAAGGACAATTAAACATAGAATTAGGGGAAATTGTCACCTTTAGTTTTAATGGTGATATCTGACCATCTGCTCTCTAAAATAATAATAACTCTAAAACTTCTAAAACTTCTATGAAATTTAAAACAAAAGTATTAATCTTAATAAAAAAAAAAGAAACAAAAAACAATTCGTCATTTTGCATTTAAATTCATTTATTTAATAATCTTAAGCTTATTATCTCATTTTATTTATTTTTCTATTCCATTTAAAAATATACCTTATGTTAAGGACATTGAATTCTTTATTCCATAGCAAGTCCAAATCACAATCCTAATACTTAAATGCTTTGCAACATGACCCTATAGTATTTACCTATTCATTTTTCAAAAAAGGAACTTAACGCCCAAATCGACGCGTTAATACTGGACAAAGAGAAAAATAAACGCTTTTGTATGATTTGACAAACTTATTATCACACTTATACTAATATTATAACCCTTATTATTAAGAAAATAAGGTGTGATTTTGATTAGAAAAGTATTACATAATCGCAACAGTAATTTGGTTTACAGAAGCAAAAGAATGAAACAGGGCCCTTCTTTTTTTAAATTGTAATTCGTAGGTTCAAGTTGCGAATGCGGCGTTCTAATTTCAAAACATCAGTAGGTGTCATGCGACACTCCCATTTCGTTGGCAACACGAAAGTATTTCGTAGTAATAAATTATATTTAATTAAAATATTTAATAAATCGAATATGGAACAGTATTAATAACATTGGTAGCAATTATAATTTAATATTACAGAAACATCGAGAATATTACAAACGATACATTAACAATGTATTTATTGGTAGCAAATGTATTTCAAGTATATTATTGACACCGCACTGCAACGAGCAATACAATGTTAAATACGAGTAATCAAATTGATTGCTGATACCAAATTTTATGTTAATTTTGCGTTTTGCCTTTTATTATTTCCAATAAAGGATACACCATTTATTTATGAAATTCTTTGGTTTTATTATACATTTAATTTTTTTTTTGTGTGGATTCAACAAAGTTGTTGTGGGTGGCGGTGTTTTTAGTTTTCTTGAAACTGAAACTCTTGAGAATAGACAAGATTAGATTTTTTTATTTCAATTTGCGTAATATCTATGTCAGAAGGTTAAAACTTAAGTATTATATATACATAATAAAATATTAACCTTCTCGAAAATAACTGTTTTTAAAAGTACATTATATTAGAAAAAAAGGTTTTTGTATTACTACATTCGTGATCCAGGATCATTGTTGGCCGTGGCGTGAACAGTTCACGGCTAGAATCCACTGTGCTCTGAGCTTATGAATAAGTAGGGCAAATTTCGATGGAATCAATGCGAATAGAGAATTATAATGTTTACTTTAAAAAACTTGTCATCTCAAAAATATTGTCATCAAAGATTTCATGGTAAAAAAATAAGGTTCTTTACAAAACTTTCGCCCTCCTGTGTTCAAATTTGAAATTGGAATCGAATGTTTTTAAACGTGACGCGTAATGGCATTCAGATTGTCGTCACCTCGACACCTTAGAAAAAAAAACAAACAATAAACTTAAACTCTATTTGTATAACACTAAGGTTTTTAATCTTATAAAACGATTATATTTAAACTAATTCCTTCTATTATTGTACATGGTATTTTGTTTGAATAAATCTAAGGTTCCTATTTCAAATATTTAAGAATGTTTTTAAGATTGTATCTATTTTATCTATTAATTGTTGTTAGAAAATTCTTTCCTTTTTAAATAAAGACCTAGTAATATAATATTCTAGAAATTATATTACTAGGTCCGTCACTGTATACGGCTGGTGGCCCTGAGCGAAGCGTTGTTGTTGAATGAGTTTTGCGTACTTGTAAAATTAGCAGAGTAAATGGTGGCTATAATCTTAAGCCTAATAAGAACTCGTACGATTTCAAAACATGTTAACTCTATGAGACACACTTTGACCATTTTATAAAAAAAACTACTATCACAAATGTCACAAAAAACTTCAGCTCCCATAAGTCACTGTCCTCGACAACTCTGCAAATTTTCGACATCTTATCATTATTCGTCTAGGAGGAGTAGCATTTGTCCAGTAAGTTCGCTTTGCTCAGCTAAATAATAGCGGTTTTACGGTTTCTGTTAACAATATACATATATTAAAAGGTTTTATATATAAATTAATTTACTGGAACTAAAAAAACTAAGTCTATTAGAGCGTAACAGGATTAAAATAATTCGTATAACATAAAACATTGAAACACCCTTTACAATGTCTTATTGCGCGTGTTAGTGTTACTTACATACAGATTAAAAAAATATATTCAAGCAATAATAACAGTAAAAGACTAAGAAAGAATATACAAAGAATGAGATAGTGAATTATACGTTTTAAAATGGATTGTTATCTAGATAATAATTTAATTTTATATAACATTTTAAATATATATAAAGTCGAAATGTTATAAGATTTTAACTTTGACGCGAATAAAATAGTTATATGATCACAATCATTTTTCATGGCTTGACTGACTGGTACTTAACATTTATATTAATAATATATATATATATATATATATATATATATATATATATATATATATATATATATTTATTTTTAATAAAATGATCAATTTTTTTTTGTATCATATTTATAAGAAATATTGTAATCGTTGAACTGTTTAAAGACTACCCCCGGGGTAAACCACCCTTATCTAATGAGTTAATTTATTGTTAATCCGTCTGTACGTTATGTTAATGTACGCACAGACATAATGTAATTTAGAAAATTAATTGTTTTAGTTAATCGTTGAATTTTTAAGTAATTGTAAATTAAAATTTAATTTATTGCTACATTTATGACAGAATTATTTTATTTCTATTTATTCATTTTTATATATTTTGTTAATAAAAATAAGAAAATTAATTTTTTTGTAAAATTAATTATATTTTTACATAATATTTTCTTTATATTAATTTAATTAAATTGATTCATTTTAGATTTTAGATTAATATGTCAAATCATAAAAATCGAAAAAATACAAAAACAAAAAGAACTAACGAAATAACCTAAGTTTAGTCAACAATATCAAAAACTAAAAAACTAATTAACATAACAATACAAACATGTCTGTCCGTTGCATCGCGGTTAGATCGGAGATTATCATCCGTATAATTATCCCCAAATTTAATGATATTCTTTATTTACTGCGCGTGCGCACGCGACGCTCTTTATTTATGAGTTTTGTCACTGATCTGTACTGACGTCAGCTTAGTTTAAATTAATATTAGAACTAGAATGTTTTGTAAGTTAAAAATTAGTTAGTTTTTTATTTGGCTTGATGGTAATAATTTTCTTTTTGTTTTTTTTTATAAATTTTTTGTTTTCTTAGAAAGTAATAATTTTTTATGTAATATTTTTTTGTTAGATTTTTCGTGATATCTTTTATCGTCAGAAATAAATATATTTCATATTATTTTTTTTTTTTTAGTTTTATTTAATAAAATCTTCTATTGTTAGAATTTAGTTTGATGGTTAGAAAAAATCTAGTTTTTTGTTAGTTTTACGTGAAATCTTATACTGTTAGAAATAAATATACTTTGATATGATATAATAAGTAAGACGGTCCATTTCGCAAGTATAAATATGATTTAGTAATAATGAAGACATTAACACATAGTACTTGAAATAAAACCATTTAGGTTATTAGAGATATTGTTAAGGGTGGTTTACACGCTATTTCTTATTCACTAGCTGTTATTCGCGGCTCCACTCGACGAACGATTTTATTTACTATTAAGATAACCAAGAGATGAGTAATACTAGATAGAAGTTATACTTACTCATCTGTCTATCATAATCAAAAAGAATATGTGAAATCCATTTAGTAGTTTCTAAGATTACCACGTTTAAACAAACAAACTGTACCACTTTATATATTTTATACATTAGTATAGATAATTCAGATTTTTAAAAAAGAAATAAACTACTAGTTAATATAATATTAATAACTTTTAGTTGATTGCTGAAAATGATTACATGTAACTGAAAAGTAGGATTAGTTATTAGAACAATATAATGCCTAATTTGTATATATTTTATATATATTTATGCTTTCAAGAAATAAAATATTATTAAGAATTAAAAAATATAATTTTATTATTCGATAAATCGAAACAAAATGGCGCTTTTAAATAACAATTCAATGAAATATTAAATATCATATTACAAACTCACCCTTAACGCATAAAGTCATCGAGAGCACGCTATCCACTCGTTATCACTCACATCAATTATTGTAAAGCATTTTGTATACTTAGACATTAATAATAATAGAATTATGTTATATATCTCATGATATATAGCGGATATATGTTTGTTTGTCTGTTTGTTTAAACACGTTTTTCTTGGAAACTATCAGATGAATTTAAAAATATATAATAGGCTATCTGGCATAATGATATTGATCTTAGTAATTCTAATAGTAAATAACATCGTTTGTACGCAGGTGAAACCGCGTAACACAGCTAGTATATTTATTATATTCTTGATGAACTATCTCTTATAAGAGATCTCAACTTTTGTTATATTACATATTTATTGTCATAACATACAACGAGAATAAACTTACGTAAATACTTATTTTTAGATATACGGCTCTCCTCAAGTGAAAATACAGTTCACGCCGTCATTCTGCTATACTCCGAATTAATAAAAGCAACCCGGACGGGTTCAGAACTGGTCGGACCGATCCCGATAAATTTAGTGTGAGTATAGATATTAGTAACTATAGATTTTCAAAGTCTTACCATAAAAAAAAGTTATTGTGTAGAAAAAATTTCGGTGGATTCAGTGGATTTAGTTCTAAAAAGACAGGTTGTTTTGTACAAAGACATAATTTAGACATTCTTTAATATATAAAATTAATTTCTATCTATACAGTAATGAAGATTTAATTAAGGTTAAAATGATAAACATTTATGAACTCTAAATAACATATTTAGTTAATATATTTATATTTTTGTTAATATATATTTAATAAGTTAATATTGATGTTATATTTTCTACAAAAAAAATATTATTATTCATATTTGGAAATATGAATAGTTTTAAAACATCGATTTTTAGTATCGATGTGTTATATATTTATTTTTTAAATAAAATTTGTATTTAAATATAGTAGAAGTATTAAGTTTTTTTTTGGTTAATCTATCATTTATTATACTATTTATCTATCTATTTATTTGAAATTTTGATAATTAATTAATTAATCGTTATTTTTTCTTTTTAATAGTATTTTTATATTAAATGTAATTACAGTAGTGGTGTCAAATTCAGTCGTACGAAGTTCTGTAAAATATATATAATGAAAAATATCATTTAGAGTAACATCTTCATTTTCATAATAACTGGGTATAAAAACACAGTTAAATAAATTAATATGACTAAAATGTAAGAAGTATATAATTATACAAATTAAAATATATATAATTAATATTTTATATCTAGTGTAACAAACAAAATAAAAAGAACCAATCAGTATTTTGTAACTAAATATGTTAAAAATATTTTTTTTTTTAAAAAGAATAAAATTTCTGATTATAATAGACCGGTTTATGAGGAAGGTTATCTAGCATTATGCTCTGCTCTTAGTTATACTAATAGTAAATAAAATTGTTCGACTTCAGGTAAAACCAAGAGTAACAACTACTTAGTACAGAATAATATTAGAAACCAAAAAAAACTTCTTCATTAATTTCTTTCATTAACATTAAAACTATCAATTTCAAGTAACATTTGTCATATCAATGTCATTCACGAGTCATTAAACAGTTTAAAAACATCTCGTAATTGTGATTAAACAGATCATTAACTTCTTTTTTATTCAAACATATAACACTTATTACAAGTGACATAAGGTCTAAAATAAACAAAGAAATCCAAAAGAATTTAATTTGGTAGCACTGGCCGGTATAACATAATTATAAAAAAAAGATCTCAATCCCCTACTAAGAAGGTTTCATATCGCTTAAATAAAACTTCACGATATAAACGTGATACTCGAAAATCGATTAACGTATCCGAATTTCGAGCGCATCTGCCATTCGAAATTTGAATAATTACAAGTTTTAAAAACAAACACGGTTGACAGAGAGCCCGCTATTAGCGGCCATTCCGCTTATCTCGTACATGAAGCGACAGCAAAGAGGATATATTATTTCAAGTATATCTGTTTAATTAATTGGATCCCTATAATTTGGCTTTTATCATTTATTTGGTTATAATTGAAATGTGCACGACTCAAGGTTGACCTTTTGACTTATTAACAGGAAACAACATCCCAAAATAAATAATATTTTTTTTGTATGTTACCATGCGGCTGTACTCAAGTTATTACTATCGCCAGTTCACGCCGCGATTCGACCATGCTCAGAGCTCAATAAGGACCCCGAATGGGTTCGAAACTAGTCGAGCAAATTCCAGTAACGTGAGTACAGCCGGACAATTATATATAATAATAATAAAGTTTATTAATTTAGCTAAGATTCATATGCATTTATTTAAAATGAAGCATTGACAAACAAAGCAACACAATATAAAAAAAGGAATAAGCCAAAAGTCTGTCTGATGGCGCACAAAAAACTATTATTAAAAGTGTATATAACTAGAACAATAAAGATATATTAATTTCTGATTGTACTAGTTAAAGTTATATCTTATGTTAGGTTTCCTTTTGCTACATACTTCACTTTCTTGATTTAATATCATTTAAAGATACATCAACTTGCAGTACTTCAATCTTAATAAGACTCAAAATCAAACTGGCGATCAGTTTAAAAAGAAATAAAAGAAACATTCCAAATTCAATTTCGATAATGAAGTGACAGTTGAATAACGAAAATCCTGTCGTGTGGCAGCACTTGGAGACACGCGCGGTAAAACGTTCCAATTTTAATTAAATTAACATTCCGGAACGAATTTGATCTAATATGAGATAGATGACACCTATCCTGTCAATTTATTTTGAATCTTAACCAAAGGAAATACAGTTACATTTTCTATCAATAAAAACTATTCAGCTAACATGACTAGAAAATAATATATTTTTAAATTATACTCTATTGAAAGGTGATTAAAGTTCATATTTCATTGCTGTTATGTAGCGTGCGATTCCTTGTACAGTAATTAGACGATTGTCCTGATAAAACAATGTAATCTCTATTACCGAGCGATAAAATCCAAATTGCTTTATGGCATGGCGTGACGTGATGGCGCATCGTTTGCCTTAGTTTTTTAAGTTTTTACGAGGAGTAATAATCGAATTAATATCGCGAATCGTTTAATTAAATTGATTGTATTTATAAAGGTAAGTTTTGTGTTTGATGTTTTTTTTATATTAAATCTGTTATTTTATAGTATAATACTGTTAATACTAATATTTTGTTTTAGCTATAATCCATACACTTAAAAACATTTCGAACCAATTAAGTCAAAATATATTGTATTTTAGCTAATTTGTTTAATAAAACCTAATTTTGCTTTTAAAACAAAGATAAAAAAATTACAAGTGTAAATCTACCCTCGCTTCCGGCGGATGTGTGCGGTGTTGACCGGAAGTGATGGTTAAACAACGTGTGGCGACGCTTAGCTCTCTTCTAATATTTATGATAGAATTTATTTAGGATAAAGAATACTATGAATAAAAATTAATGGTGAATTAAAAGAAAAACAATATTCATTGCGTGATGACTTTATTCGCTGATTCATTTCATCAATATAATAGTTTAATGTATTACGAAGATATTAACTATCGTTAACATTAATAATAAAAGCATTAGCGTTACAGAATTACACTGACGACATCGCAACACTTTATACAAAACTAAACGATTTGGGTTGCTAGCATTAAAAATAAATACTACCGAATTCACATGACAATTTCTTTTATATGATGGACAGTTATTTATATTTAGTTACAAATAATGGTAACACTTGATATATTAAAACAATAGAAGCACGTTCCGGTCGATATACTTAGGCTATTTACAATATTAGCTAGCACAGAATAAATACAAGAAGATATTAAAACACTTTTCTCTATTTACAATAATATACAATGTGGAATGACAACGATTTTTTGTACGTTACATTTATTTCAATTAACTACTAACAATTATTAATAAATTACGATAGGGTCTTAATTTGGCATTTGACAGCTGTGACACCCACTGTCACTGTCACTGTCACTGTGTCAGTGATGACATGACTAGTCCGCGTCATTTTTAAAAATAAAAAACGTTCTATATTCAAAAGTGTCCCGCTGCGTCACATCTTCGAGCAGCTTCAAGCGAACACTACACTAGACTAGACAGCGGCGCTCTGGATGTCACCGGTGAAGACGGAAGCTGCTGCAGCTGCTGTGGTGCTTGAGGTTGGAAGTAAACTCCAGCGTCATTGGAGAATTGAGGATGTATTGGCAATGGCGTGTGTGGCATTGATGTTGGTCGAGATTCGTGATACAGAATCGGAACGCGGACCAATCTCTGTGCTGCATGAGCCATATTAGCAGCCTCCAATTCGGCAGCCAGCTGTCTCTTCCACTTATTTCTTCGGTTCTGAAACCATATTTTCACTTGAGTCTCCGTAAGATGCAAGCTCGCTGCCAGACCAGCGCGCTCTGAGCTGCTGAGGTATCTCTTCATATCGAAGGTGGACTCCAACTGGAATACTTGCGAGCGCGAGAAGACCGTTCTGGTCTTCTTCTTTCTTTTGCCCAGACTAGAGCTGGGGTCTCGTTTCTCGTCTTTATCGAAGTCGTCGCTCTCATCAACATCTGGGTCCGAGTCTTGTGCATCCGGCTGCTGGGGATACAGTGCAGGGTGAAGGCGTGGAGAGCGGGGGGAAGAGCGCGACGGGGAGGGGGGAGATGGTGCCCGGGGAGGACTGCGGGGCCGGGGGGAGCCTCCAGCAGATCCGTCCTCGTTGGTCGTAGAATCTTCTGCAACAAAAATTCTTATATCAGACCAAAGCTGTCGCTGTATTAATGTTAAACAAATAATGTTATTTGTACATCCGTGATTTTATTGAAACCTTTTAAATGTTGTTCGAAACAAATTGACACGTTTTAACGATTTAGATCCAATTACTTATATTAATCTGATCGAAGGATTTGACGCCTGTGATTAGGCAATTTAGCGGCTTTTTGTCATTTAAAACAGAAGCCGTAGAATTCAGGTATAACTTTTAATTTGCTAAATCGGATATTGTATTTTGTCCAAAGAATAATTACTACTCTTTATAATAAAGTAATTGTTTTGACTCTCTGAGTATAAATCTGATAAAACAATAATAATATTTTTTTCATTCATATTCTAAATTCAAATTACAATTAATTTTAACTTCAAAATTACTAAAATAATAACAATAATCAAACCGTTCCTATAAAAAATAAAACTTTTCAATTAGATTTAAAACCGCAAGAATGTTATTCCAATTTCAAATAGAACACGAAGGCGCGAACTCAAATGTCATCAACGCTGTTGAATGAATCACTACAATCGAATCGGGAACACTTCAATTACACACAATGCATTTTATACTTTATTTCTTTATGAAAAAGACTCAAATTAGCTCGTCCAATTTCCGTATCTTTTAGGATCACTTACCAGTATAACAAGACCCGCTTTTGTAGGGACGACAATAGACAAAATGGTTCTCATTAAACGGTTGCTCGAGCAGTGATTCCCATTGATTTTAGAAGCCATATCAGGTAATCCTTTGTTACTGTTGGTTTGCTGTTTACACAAACGCTTACTAGTTAAGCAGTTTATGAATACGGAATTGCGTTTAGAAATTAATTAATAAGCGATATAACTAATTATTAATAATAAATCTATTTTTATTTATCTATACGTATAAAGTTTTTTGACGATTTTAAAGTTATCTAAAATTTTAAATTAGAATCCTAAGTTTATAGACGTATTTGTTAAATGCATTATTTATACAAATGGGTTCGTACAACATTTCCAATCAAATGAAAGTTACTTTACAACTGGGGTATACAGACAACGTTCATAGAAAAAAAACTATTTATTTGGAGCATTCATTCCTGACGGTAGTCAACTTCGATCACCATGAAAAAAATAAAAGAGGCCAACAAATGCACTCACAGCAATCCGAACAAACCGCATTCGAAAATTAAAACAACCGCGTACATCACCGAACGGTAACATAGCTTTTGGTATATCGGGAAAATCGCGGGTGCGAGGGAGACAGATATATGTTTGACAGTTTGCCAGTGTTGCTATATGTATAAATGTAGTAGGTTGGTAGAAAAGCATTGTTCGCTCGGTTTGGACCGCGTGAAATGGCGTTCGCTTTGTTTTCCCCGGAGATGGGTTTTGGAAAATTAAAGCGGAATGAGCGGGGTTGAGAGAGCAGACGAGATGACGATTGCTTGTTTACCATAAATATAGCCTGCTAACATACAAAATGTGAATGTGAGAACTTTTCGCTTGTCGTCGCAACAATGGCGTGCTCGGATGAATTATTAAGACAGAATAACTTTGATTTTACTCGATACTTTACAGATAGTTGTTAAGAATATATTTGTTAACAAATCGAAGTTTTCTATAAAACTTTGTGATGTTTTATGTTACAAATTTAGTTTATTTCAATTAAATAACTATTAAATAAACTTTTTATCAAATGAAATATTGTTGTAGTGATTAGAAGGTTATTTATCAACCCTTCTTTAAATCAGGGCCGATGTTCAGATCGATATGCAACCTGACACCGATGTCAGCTGTGCCTTGCGATTACTTGTCGCTTTTATTACAATTAACTACAAAGAAAATTATCTAAAAGGTATAACTAAAGTAATATAATATAAAAATCGTGAATTCAACACATCACACAGTTAAATCTCTTTCGTGATATATTTGTAGTTGTGTACAGTGTGTGTTGTGTGTGTTGTGTGTGTTGTGTGTGTTGTGTGTAGTGTTGTGTTTTTGTACTTTTTATAGTCAGGTACATCACAACAAATAATATTTAATAAATGAATAATATTAATATTTAATTTTAATCTTCTTCAACTCTAAACGTTTCGCACTCACTCTCGTCCTCACTTTCATCTGTTAACAATGTTTTCAATGTGTTGTGTTGCTGTGTGTGTGTTGTTTTCAATGTTTTCAATGTGTTTTCAATGTGTTAACTATATTTTTTCTGATATTATAGCTAAAGCTTCATCCTCATTCAACGAGAAATATTACAAGCCATAAGAATAAATATTGTTCTTTATTTGTCATTCACTGACTCTATATTTTCTTCTTCAAAATGTGGCGAACCTTATTTTTCAGACTGTACAATGAAATTAAAATTTCAAGTTTAGAATCCCTGTAAATATTGTATATTATTACTACAAATGCAAAATTCTCCAAAGTGATTTACCTTTCATAAGGTTAAGTATAATAACTAGTAGCATGAGTAAATAGTAATAATAACATAATAATTTTCGGTAAACTTAATAATCTAACAAATCGATTAGGCGAGGCCGTAGCAATGTTAATCCATGTAACGGTGACATCATTCTGACATCATTCTGACATTTATGTTACGTGTTGCCATATTCATATTTCATGTTTCTACCACATTAACTTTTAAGGTTTTAATGTTGACTAGTTAGGATATACAAGGATTTATGTATGTTTATTAAAAGCTTTATTTTTATATTGTTTGAAGGCTTGTTATTTTGATTTGATGATTCCTAGATTGGATATTCAGTATTGAAAAAATATATCTACTACATATATTTTATATATGTAGGTTTGAGTATTGTGACTAACAATGATCACAACAATAAGAATAATAATAAATAATTTACATTTCAGTAATTTAAATTATTTAAAGATTGTACAACGAATTTTAGAAAATAATAGGTTCATAAAAAAATATTCACAAACAAATACCTACATATAACTATTAAGTATATATAAATAGTGAACTGTCACTGTGAGAAGTGTTGCCATGATTAGAGCTCATGAATATGGACCCCAAACAGGTTCGAAAGTAGTCGACCAATTTTCGATAGTATTTACGTGAGTAACCTTGGATCATGATAGTTTAATTTTAAAAATACAAATAATATTTAAAAATACATAAAAATATGATAAAAAGCAGAAACACCCACAATTCTACGAACAGTGACACCCGTCAAACCTATACCAAAACATCAAATTATTGCAAACAAGTTAAGTCCACACAAATATGTCCCGCCACCAGTTTTAGTTCATGACCGATCGAAAATTCGGTATCGGTTTCGTTTTTGGCCAATTTCAGTCTCGGCAGAAAAATGGCCACTTAAGGACGCGCCGGATCAAGTGTGTTCATAATTTATTGTACATCCTTCAGCGAACTTCGTTAATAACTCATGTTCATCTGATTTTAAGAAAAAAATATATGTATACTTATACAAAAAAATTATTTAGATATTTATTAAATTTCGGTTACGGTTCAGGTTTCGATCGGTCTGCAAAACCTATTTCATTTGTGTTTACTTTTAGAGTACAATAACCCCTTTAAACAGTCTCACAGTATATATTTATATGTAAGTATATGTAAGATGAAAGAAAAAGATGAAAGTATTTTAAATTTTCATATAGGTCATGATGTCATTTTCTTACAATTGATTTTCAGCTTACAATTCATGTCTTTTGCCATGACTCATGTTTTAACTAACTAGAGTGAATGATGTGTCAATAACAACAAAAACGAAACCATTCAAAAATAATTAAATTGATGGTATCAAAGTAGACCTTCCTTCCTTATCTAATTGATGTACAAAAGTGACAACTGATAATTATTCAAAGTGGAAAAAATAATAAAATAATTTTTTTTCTCTGAAAATCTTCTCGTACATGGATCCGAATACAGTTATCGAGTATTTTATTAATTTTTTCCTTGAAATATTATTTAGTTTTTTTAGAGAATTTAAGTTATTTATTCATCTAGATTACATTATTATTATATAAATTCCTACTAAAAATAGGAGTATTATTTATTTACTTGCTGGCATTTTTAGTTACTGGCTGGTTATCTTAACAATGAAAATGTGTATTACCTCTTGGCGGAGTTCTCTCATGGGGTCGCTGCCAGTACCACGGCGCTGGCACCAGTCCTCCGTAACGTCCCGCCAACGCGCTCCACTGAGATATTAGGCCCAGTCTAGAACAATATATCTATAATTATTTATCAGGCCTATTTCAGAACATAAATACCAACAGAGGTACATTAACGATATCCGACAGATCTTTTAGCAAGACAATTTATTCTATAATTAGGACTCATTGTTGAACATCAAAAATAACACAAAGATAGGATAAAATTCGAAGTTGCCCTTAACTGCACGTTACTAGACCAAACAGGCGAATATAATATACATACAGTTCACGCCGCAATTTCGTCATGCTCAGAGTTCATGAATGAGGACCCTGAATGGGTTCAAAACTACAAAACTAGACACAATCTTGAACAATCATATTTATTTCTAGTTCTTGAGTTTACATTATTTTTAAATAAAATATTGGAGGTACATTTGATATTTAAAAAAATATATATATAAAAATATATTAATTCAAAATTTAATTATAGTTAATAATAGAGCAAATGTCAATAATATAAAGCAGAATTTAATAGTTTCTCGTGGTTACGTAACGAGGGATGCCATATATGTAATGAATAGTGTATTTGGTATGTATATTATAGTAATAAGAGAAGAGACTAAGACATGAATGGAATACAAGAATAATATGACAAAGAAGGAAGATAGCCTGAGAGGACATATAAAAGAACATTACAAACAAATATTCCAGTCTGATATTTCAACATTTTTCCCATAAATCGTAAATACGTAATAAATCACTGTTGTCTGTTTGTTTTCTTCCTCTTTCGTGACATAAACAAGCCTCCTCGCTTACGACGATCGTATCGATGTATAAATATCGATTGTTGAGAACAAAGAGGATTGCAACGCTCTTGGGAGTTTAGTGAAGTGCGGTGTATCGATATTTCTAAAATGTATTTTTTATCGAGATCAAAATATCGTCCGTGCATTTAGCCTTTCTTTGAATAAAAAAAAAGGATTATTCATAATATAGTAAAGAATACATAAATAATAAATATTTTAAAAATAATATAATAAAAATTTGTAACTTCTCAAAATTTAACTGAAACCATTTCTATGTAAAATATTTTGAAAACATTTCTTATAATAACAATTTATTAATAATATTAAAAATTTCATCACTAATTATGCTTGAGTTTCCGATAAACATCCAATTTTAGATTATCAAAATTAAATAAGAAGCCTGCGTTACACACATACAAACATACATATTCATACACAAATACATTCACACACATTCATACGCTGAACAGTACATTACATGATATAGTTAACAGTTAATTAAAATAATATCATGATGAAAAAAAATATTACATGAAATAAAAAAAAAGAAATTACAGATGTTATAAATTGCCTCGTCTTTTGCTATAAAACATTCTACGTAGCCAATTGCTACAATGGTCTACGCTGCTACGCTGTAGACAGCGTAGCGACATGGACAATTCTTATGACTTATTAACAACTACCATTTATTTCAACTTTTTCTAAATATCAGTAAAATTTAAGGATGTCGATACGCTCTTCCCTAATTTATTTGCTATATTTTAAACATCCTTAAAGAAATTATTATTGAAATCTTTAATGTTATATTCTACATATATAATATAACAAGTAATAAATAATTAGTCGTCCTCGTTATATTAAAGACATGCTAAACATATTGTAAAAGTACACATATAGGCTAATAAACGAGAAATCATTGCAAAAGAATCTCAAACACAAAAAAAACGAATCAAGACATACCAATTTGCATTGGTCCCACATTTAATCCCCGCAGAGAAGTTCCAAACTCAAATTCCATTACTCGATAAAGTACTGCTTCCTTTAAAAGCGGAAAGGAAGAAGCCGCGTCGTGATTGGTTGGCTCACCGCGCTCTGATTGGCCGGTTCATGACCCCGCCTTTCTTGAGGGGTATAAAAATCGATGCGCGTCACCCGCGCACTCTTTTTGCCGCGGCGCGTCCGCCCGACACTCTCCGTTTGTTACTAATAATGGCGTTTGTACTTTCTTTTATAGCATAAAGTGTTTAGTTGTATCTGTTGTCCGTGCAAGCGACACGGGAGTCTTTTGTTGGTTTAACAGATAGGGAGGTATTCTCGGACGCGTTTAAAAGCTTCTCAGAGATACCTTTTCACTTATTTCCTAGGTTACCGACTACAATACTGCGAGAACAGCTATTCAAAGTCTACGTCCTGTTTAACAGTCGATATGATATAGGTGCAATTTTCTTTTCTAATGAAAAAGCTTTCCCCCTTTATCACGATAAGATGTCTTTTCAAATGTTTTAAAAGGAATATGTAGCAATATAATTACTGCTACCTAAAGCCAGTTAACAATATATTGTATATGTCTTTAAATTTAACATTAAATATCATTTAAATAAATACCATTACGAACAAACCAAGTCTCAATGTTACATTTTTATAAATTCGTCCATCTTTTAAAATGTCTATTGTTGCTTCTAAATAAACCCACAATGGATTTAGACCTGCAAGTAGCTAGCTTTATTTTTTATTTCTACGAGACATATATTAAAAACCTCTTTGCATTCACTTGGACTGTAAGCGTTTTCTTTTTCTTTTTATTCTTGTTTGTACAATGGCAACACTTATGATAGTTGTCACACAATGGTGTAAGGCCTACATGCTGGCTCTTTGTAATAATTGTCTTTTTATTATAAGAACAATAATTACTAAAAACTTCAAACGAAATCGACTTATAAATAAACGGATAATTTTCTTAAATCGCTAAAAACTGTATTCAACAAATCCCATATCATCTTACAAAACATTATAAAAATGTTGATCTTGAGCTATTTTTAAAGACTCTAAGAAAAATGGCGCTTAAATTCTCTTAAAGGATAACAGCTCCCTCCCTCCGTGAGATTTGAAATATGAGCGATGCGTTTAAAATGTACATGAAAAAGCTTTTCTAAACTACAATATAATAATTTGATAAACAAACAAAAGGTGCGTGTGTTTATATTCGTAGTTTGTCATTAATATGAAATTCACTGAATATTTAAAAACATAAAGTCAATGGCATATGTACGAGTAAGTCTACAACTCGTAACAGATAATAATTAAGATAAAAATAAGGTAATTAAGATAAAGATTAGGATACAGAGTATATAAATTTGAAATATATCTATAAGGATAAAGGATATATATATCTGAAATATCTTAAATTTTCCACATGACCACACCTCTTAAGTCAAGCACGCCCTCAAGACCCTCGACATCATACCGAGCGTACTTCATCTATTTATTTAACCATGTTCACTTGAGAATAAACACATTTAAATTTTAAATAGTTTAACCAATTTATCGGTTTTATTCGCGGTTAAATTTAATTATTAGGTATTAATATATAGTTATTTTATAATAATAATTAGAGATATCTTTAATATCTTATAAAATATTAATTATATGTAATAATTAACTTCTTAATATATTTGCAATATTTTGGTTTACAAAAAATAAATAATTATAAAATAATATAAAAACATAAAAAATATATTGCTGTCGTAATAAGAGAATATATATTATTTATTTTCATATATAAGTATGTCGCTTCATCTCGTAACTTGTACCAAGCTAGTCGAGTCGTTAAGTTATTTACTCTAAGAGGGGTAGATCACCCTAAAGAAAGATGTGGGGTGCGTTATTTGTATTATTAGGTGTTTACGGTAAGGGTTTGTCAAGATTTCATTATATTTATATGGCAGGGAGGTATTAGCTTTGGTAAAGAGATTTATGACGGCGTGATATGTTTAAAAGATGGCAGCTCGGATTTAAAAGATTTTGAAACATTTTATATATTAAATAATTATGTAGACACATAATGCTTTAGAGTATATATAAAATCAAATTCACATCTTTTTTCAGTTTATCTTTTACATGATTAAAAAGGTTTTAATTGTAACGTGAAAGTTAAATTCATATTAAATACTTTATATTCTTGTTAATTAATTAAAAAACTTCGAACGTTAAACATATTGCAAACTAATATCAAGTTTCGATAAACTCAACCCTTCATATTTTAATTAGCAAAAAAGATTCAACGAAAAAAGTTTATATTTTAAACATCCTTATAAAATTACTCAATTACTCAGGATTTCGGAAACAAGACGAAACACTGGAGGGAAATTAAAAAGAAAAAGTTTAAATGTCATAATGGCGACAAATGACAGATGGTTTACAACAAAACAAAATGTCGGACACCGTTGTAATTAAGGTTCGAGGGTGGAAAATTGAGTTGAGAAATTTGAGATGTTACTTAGAAATTATCTTTAATCAATAAAATAAAGCTTCCTCATAAATAATTTTAGTTTTTCTTTTTTCTGACAATCCTCACTCAATTGTAATCATGGTATGTCGGTGACCGTCGTCAACGCCGTGTTTACACCATCCAATTTGTCTGAGACTACCTAAAGCCCGTTTTTCCTGACTTTTATACAGTTTCACCAGATAAAAGGGCCGTTTCTACCCCGTAAAGGGGGAACTACTTGTAACCCTTGATTAGATGGGGTAATGATGTTTCTTACGGATTAAATGTATAGCTGGTTTTATTTACTTACAAACAGCTTGGATCACGAAGTTGCGTGTTAATAAACTAACAAACTAAATACTCAATAAAAACTTTAGTTATTTCTTAAGACAATAATATTGTGTCTGATTTAATAATTTTCAAAACGTTACTTAAATGTTTCTATTATCATTTATTTAACTTTAATATGATCGAAAAAAAACTAAAGATATGAAAAAAAATAAAGATAACCCGATGCATTATAAAAATACTAAAAATAAATCAAAAAATCATTTCTAAAACCATTAAGCGTATATAAAATCTAATATTAAACGCTAAAGTAAAGTTTAATTCAAACGATCTGATAAATGAGTCAGTTAGCCAGTGCAAGTTATATAATTAGTTATAAAGTTAGGCCGATCAGCGGTCAGGCTGCTGGTAACCGTGGTTGCTACTCAGTTTAATCAACCAAATCGATTATGATGCGTTTACACGATGCAACTAGATTGATCTAGATTGAGCCAGTGGTATAAAACTTTTTTACGGATATAACTCGTATTTATTATTAAAATTTTAATACCCGACATTTCAAATGCTTTGCACCAAGCACGTGCGCGGTAAGACGAGACGTTGGTGTTTTTCAGTACGTCTGTTGACTCAACTGTAAGGTTATAATAAGAAATGTAATAATAAATGCAAGTTATATCCGTGAAATAGTTGTATTTAAATGTGTAGTCATCGTGTATATATTGATATTATCAGCAATACTTTAATATTGCAAATCAATCTGATAGCTGGAAAGATGTAAAAAAAACAACATAATTAACAATTATTTAAACTTCTCTGTTTTATTATTAATATTTTATATAGTTATCCGGCTGTTCTCATGTCAATTTTGTCTGAATGATCTTTAAACTATACGCCGCGATTCCGCCATGCTAGCTAATGTCTGGACGGTCTCGAAACTACTCGGGCAAATACCGATAAAATTAACTTAATACAGCCGGATAATAATATATAATAAAAAGTATTTAAAGATATAGAATATCTAACATTTTTCGACTTTTTATTGACTAGTTATTCCTAGATACATTGTGACTTGCTCAGTTGGTTGGACAGTTACTGTCCGTCGTGTAAAGGCAGCGTTGGCGATTGCAAGATGCTGTCGACTTGATAGACTATATATAGCAATTAGTTCTGCGGTTTCATCGATCCCAGTAATAATATACTGTTTGAATTTAAACTAGATATCACTATACGCAAATACTATTATTAAATATTCAATCGCATATATGTGAAGAATATACAGACAATCCAAATTTTATATAGTTTCATAATAAACAAGTGGCAATGATTACGAGTTCCATTACATTAATTTCTTATTTAGGAAAAATATTTAATTATTTTAGGACGACAAAACGAAGTTAATTCGATAGTATGTTCGGGTAGCGAGAAAATGCAGCTCTAAGAAAACGCTTACAGATACACTTAAATACACAGGCACACTAACACACACACACACACACGTAAATGTTTTTAAAAAGTGTCTAAAAGACCTCAAAACGACACAATACGAATATGAAAAAACTAAATCAAAAATCAGGGAGAGTGCATTCCTTAATCAGGAAGTTAATAAGAATACATTTAATACTGGTCTGGCGCAAAGTATATGAGTGTGATACAAGATTAACAATACATTACACACCTAGACAACATGGCGTCATTGGCATTTCCAAAATGATTTGCAGCGAGCGCAGCTTCTAGAACATTTTCTCTTCTCGGCTCTGTTCTGTTCAGAATTGAACTTATAGAGAAGCTTGTGTACGGAGCGCTGCCGGTGGCTTTATCTTCTTTATCCTTCTTTAAATCATAGAAGGGGCTCTTCTGATCTTTTCTAGACGGTGACGAGGGTATATCGGGGCTGCTGGCTCCGGAGACCACGTTGACCTCGATGTCGTTGTCCTGGGATGATACTGGTGAATCCATTTTGAATTTAACGCATTTCAGTGATCTGAAAAAATGATATATTTAATACATCATCATAAAATTACTTTATTATATATTATATATTTGTTATTATTTTACTTATTCTCTATATCCCTTATCTTTTCATTATTGTAATTATTTTCATTTAATTCAATAAGGCTTCTGAGTTCTGGTAACTTAAGTATTTGCAATAAATATATATCTGATATAAACATAAAATATATTATTAATATCAGCTTATTAACCTCCAGATAGGTCTTATCTACGAAATAACTTTTATACTTGGACAAATAAAAACTAAAGACAAACGATTTATTTACTGAATTAATATTAGCAGATATTTATTTATCCATGACAATAATTTATATACAAGATAAATTTTTTTAAACTTCCTTTTTTAATGCTAGGTTACGAATATCAGATCAGGATTCATTATTAATTCAGCTGAATGCAAACCAAGTATCAAAACTTATCCCATAAAAGAATAAAACATGTTCTTACATATCAAATACTTATTAAATAAATTATTTTTATTTACGAGATTAGAACCCCTGAATATTATCTGCATCCCTCGGGACATCTCTTAACAAAGATAAGAACAATAACGCACTTAAGATCTGAATTATAAATGAGCAACCATCTTAACTTAACGGACCCGTTGCGGATTAAATAATACTACTAAAACACTCTGTAATATAGTTAACTATTACTCTTTTAACAAACTCTCAAATAAAATTAATATATTAAGAAATTGTCTAGTACTATCAAAAGCCGTACAGAAATAATTTCTTGCGTTTAGTTTTAGAGTTTAGCTTAAACTTAAAAACATATCTGTACTATCTATATTAATATTATAAATCCGAAGAGATCGTTTGTTTGTTTTCTTAAAAGTGCTAATCTTCGAAACTACCGGATGGATTTGAAAAATTCTTTATGATAGGAAGGTTATAGACTATTTAAAATTACGCTTCTGTTCTTAGTCAACCTAATAGTAAATAAAAATGATCATTTGTGGGTGAAACCGCGAGACACAGCTAGTATAATAAACAAACTCATTACGCCAAACTATATTAATAATGCAGTATTATTATTAACTTAAAAAAAATCTCTATTGTTTTAAGTAAAAACTAAATTTCATTTATTTCAAAAAAATATAAATATGTAATACAAAAAAAAAAAGGTTTTAAAAATGTGAACAAACCAATCAACATACTAAAAGATAACAAACTCTTTCAATACACGAACAGATATTAAACTTTTTCAATACACGAACATAACCAATACAACATATCAGATTACATTCAAATAATGTATTCGCTCGCTGCAGTCGGTCGTACGATTGCCACTTTTGGCGTTTAAACACGTGTATGGAGTTGATATATTCGATGTATTCCAATTAAATGGATACTATCATCTATAATAATATGTATTTAAAATATATTATTATATTGATATCATTTTTAAATACATTTTTTTTATATACTCGTCTGTACACACGTAATTACTATTCGAATTTGCCTGACTAATTTTAAAATAATTTGGGATGCTTATTCATGAGTTCTGAGCATGGCGGAATCGCGGCTTGAATTTCATGCAACTAGTCGGTAACATTCCGATAATATTAACGTTAGTACAGAAAATTGTATATAATAGTAATCTTAGATCATGAAAGAAATACAAAAATGTTAATTTATTTATAGGCTTCCACGACACGACCCGACCTGTCTATGTACTGTACCATGTACTATAGGATGATAAAAAATATATATAAAAACGTCAGTGCTAAGAAAAATATCGTCGAGCCATCATTTGGCTAAAAGTACATGAAACGACTTAAAATAAATTATAAAAAACATGTATATCATTAGCTTTGAAGCGCAGTTTCACTCGCGTATTTTCGTACCACTATAACCTCACGAACCTGTCTATAATAATCAGAAATAATTTTACAAATTCATTTAATTTTTGTAGATTATAATTTAAACAAACAAACCTATTCGCTCTTTAACAGTATATATGAATATAAATAAACACATTTCTTAAACAAGATCTCGTGATTCTTAAAAAAAGAACAAATCTACATTAATTACATTTTTACATTAACATTTTATGTCATATTACTGTCATTGTCTTCATTTTAAAGATTACGGAAACACATTTTTAAGTCAAGATGCATTTTTTTTAAATTTAATTAAAAAGCAAAGGTGGTTTTCAATCTGTAACATGATACTAAATGCCAGGTGTTTAAAATCGGTCAAGCGTGATCTATGTAAGTGATACTTTGGTTATCTCGATTATACTTTAATCGATTTTTTTTAAATTCAATTAAACCTTTTGTAACTTTTTTATTGTCAAAATATTTTATAATAACACCTTTTCGTGTGAACTAATTTTAAATATAGTTTAAAAAGGTTTGATTAAATAGTGCAAGAAATAAAACAAAATAATTGGCTGTATATTTTAAGCAACATACAATACCTAAAAAAATGATTTAATTAGTTTGTAATAACTAATACTAAAATAAGGATGTTAATATATGCTATCAACTGTGGGCTCCAGCTGGCCACTTCCTGATAACATCAGCTGTAAACTTTATAACCACAACCCTTCAATGGTTTGTCACACCGCAGCGTAACATACTTCATTAATATTTTATTTTAACCATCGAGAACATACTTATAATTAACATAAAGAACATATTTTAAAAAAATATAGAACCAATGAAAACAGATTTGTATTTTAAATCTATAACATACTTCATTTAAACATACACCCAAGGAGAACAGATATTTACTTCAAATCTACAACATTATTTTACTTTAGATTTTACATATGTATTATATTTATTTCTGTATATTTATATGATTGCAAATAGAAATTTGAAAAGTTAATGTAAATATTTTAAATATTATGTTTTTATTATTAGCAATAAGTAAATATTTGGTAAAAACTTTATTATTAATGCAGTACTATTTATTTATAACAAATAACGTTAACATTATCTATACATTTGAAAAAAGATAAAATATTAATATTTATTAATTACCAAAGTATATAATAAAAATTATATTAAATGTGTTTATTCCACGTCGGTGTAATAACGTCCGTACATCTTACTGTAAAAGGGTGAAATTAGACTTTGTAATGCTTTATTACTTAAAAAAGATAAAAGATAAAGATAAATTATTACATTGTAATAACTTTTGCGTAATCAATTATTTTTTATTTCATGAATTATAAAATTTTCAAAAGCTTTCATTATTAAATTTTTTGGCCGACATTATTTTTGGCGGCTTTTGGCGACTTCCGATTTTAGATTTAAATTGATATATTTTACGTGTTTTGTTATATATTATATATTATTTTGACCTAGCTTTTAGACGCGGTTCTGTCCGCAGACAATGGATTTTATTTACTTTTAGGATAAATAAGTACACATTACAAGATAAATAAGCAACAGTAACATAGTGCGAATTTCCTTCAAGAACCTGCCTACAACCAGAAAGAATTTTTTGAATCCACCCTGTAGTTTCCAAGATTAACACGTTCAACTAAGCACACAAACAAACAAACAAATAAAGTCTTTTGTTTTATAATATTAATATAGATTGATCTTAACTATACGACTAACATATTTACATAATAAGATTCGTTTGTCTTATTTATACTTATAAAAATCAAAGCACATATTAAATATATTATAGATTTTTGAGTTCTAAGAAACGTTATTTAACGTTAAAATTAAATATTTGATTTAATATTTAGTACAAACAGTGAATTCCATTAAATATAATCATTTATGAATGTGTCAAAAATATAGTAATGGCCAATAATGCCCACTTTTTCGCGGGTTTTATTAATAACTGTAAATCTAAATTCGTTCTTATGTTTTATGTTAATTCTATAATCCACGCGGAGAAATCAAAATTCAATAAAATATTTTATAATGTATTGATTATATAATATTTAACAAAAGAAACCTATAACTATCTGGAAGTGTCAAACAATACTTGTCAACTAAATTAGGCCAATTAAAAATAACGACTAATTGTCTGAAATTAATCCATTACAGTATTTTCATATTAACTAATTACACAAGAAATTAGTTTTATAGTTCAGGGACTAAGGCTTAGTTTGGGGAATTCATAATATAAAAAAAGACATGTCAAATATTAATTGCTTTTACAGGCTGTACGCTTTGAACCATTGCTAGACATTTGACGAACTATAAAAAACAAAATAATATTGAAATATAAACGTCAAAATTAATTCTAATATATATTTTAGTATTAATTGCTGTTAAAAAACACAAGAAGTAGAAGAAGAAGAAGATTAATTATTGTTACAGACTTTATGCTTTAGACCTTTGCCTGATTATGTCGAAATATAAATAATAATAATAATGTTAAAATATTAATGTCAAAATTTTGTCTAATACAGATTATATATATCATATTTATTAGTTTTTAACCTCATATTGTATATTAGATTGCAATACATACAATTGAGAGAATATTTATGTAACATAAGAACATTAATAAAACCCGCGAAAGACGCCATTAACGGTCATTAAATATATTTTTGACATTTATAGATTTATAGGCAGGTTACAGTTTGTTATATTTTATACAAATACATATGTGTATATTGCTTATTAAATATGTAAATATGTATTTTATCTCCAGTTTCAGAGAGTAGCGCCGATACAGATTATATTTGTATCGACTATAATTGTATTTTATGTATTTTTTTTTGTATAAATATCTTGTTTTTTTAATGTCAGATTTATTTTTTATTATTTGTGAAAAAGCGAGTAATTTAACAAATCTTTATTTAGTTATAAAATAATGTTCATGATATATATTTTTCTCTTGGCCCAATATTTTAGAAAATTTCTGAAAACTGACCAAAATGACCGGCGGAAAAATACAATTAATAAAAATTACAATATTAATTATTAAAAAAAATAGCTTAACGTATAATAATGAAGCTTGACCATATAAACTTGATTCGAATGTAGTGAAAGACCCACATTCTATCGTTACAATGAAATTACAAGTTTAAAAAAACATTTAAAAAATATATATAATACATAGTTATTAAAAGCCATATAAATGTAATCTTACAGGAATAAACTATCATCATTTTTATAATTAAAAAATAACCTACATTAAAAACATATACTTATATAATCTGTAATATTTAAAAAATATATTTACCTCTCAACTTAACTCAATCATCTCACTCACTCACTCACTACGAACTACACTCCAGCATCCGAAATAACTCAAAATAACTACAAAAACGCGTAAAATAGTTATATTCTGAACATGCGGTTCGGTTCACGACTATCTGTCAACTGACGCTACCCTTACATTGAGGGCGGTTCTCGTTTTGAAACCACCCCTATTTCCAGCCAACCGTACTACAGCCATCCCTTTCCGTCCTCCTTCACCAGAACCACCCTTATAAGAACTATTTAAGGGCAAGTAATCGATAACCGAAGAAGGTATAACGAAATTAAGTCCTCCATAACTGTTTTAGGAATTCACGTAAATACTTTCACATATACACATATACATATATAAAAATATATGTATTATTGAAGCTATATTAATATTATATGTAACATTATTTTAATATTAAATACATAATATAATAACTATAATGTTTCTATAATTTAAGTCAATATCACAAAGCTAATTAGTAGTAAAAGAATGTTTTGTAAATATTTTAATTAATGTAACAAAATTTTGTAAAATTGTTACAATAAAACCGTTGCAATACAAACAGACGGATATACAGTAATGTCTTCTAGCTCCTTCGCCATTCACTAACACCCTTTAGCCCTTGGGCGGCATAAAACCACCCTGTAACAGCAAATACGAAGGATTTAAATCATTGCTTACTTGACATCCATTGAACGTTAAGATGGCGTCTCCAAGATGGCGTCTGTAAATATTTTAACAAAACCAGCAATGGAGGGTGATATTAAGTATTGTATAATTAAGTGGTAAAACGCCTCAAGCAGTTCCAATTGTTGGTATATATAATGACTAATTTACCCTATAATTGCCCTTGTAGGATCTTTTGGGGGTGTTTTATGTCTTCATTGGCTAAGAAGAGACTTCCCTAAAAGTTAACCGTTTTTTTTTTTGACAATTTGAACTTCGAATATTTTTTTTTTTGCTTCCGATTTTTTTACAAATATATAAATTTTTTTCTAATTTTTTTATAAGCATTTGGAATGATTTTAAATTTATAATTACAGTTTGCTAAAATTATTTATACAAAATTCATTTGATAACATTTTTATTTCTACTATAATTTTACTTCTTTTCTCGCCGTATTTTTATTTTATTTTTCATAATCAAAAAATTTCAGTTTTAGTTTTCGTTGCGAAGGATATTTTGGAGAGAAACTTTTAATTAGTTGATTTTTGCTGTAACTGAGATATTTTTTCTACAGAATATTTCTACACTAGCTATAATGTTTTCCCTCGGATTTGCATTCCCTTTAAAGCAGTGAAAGATCGTACATTTTAAAAAAATACTACGAATATATATTTTTCTATAACTGTAACTCAAAATAATAAATATATTGAAATTAATCTAGAAGAAATTTTAGTGAAATAAAAATTTAAGTTGCAAGTAAACGCACTACTAAATCTTTACCAATCTCTATATTAAGAGATTGCGGAATCCGAGATGCGCTTCAAACGACAAACCTATTAAAAATATATATTTGTACAAATCTTACATTATTTCATTTTTAAATTGTAACTACGGACGAGTTGCAACGGACTGTTGCCTTTTGTTATTATCTTACTAATTTTAGATCTTGCGAGCTTTTATATGATAACTCCTATATGAAATATATATATATATATATATATATATATATATATATATGTGTGCATTTCACACACGGCAGTAATAAAAAATCCTTTTGATATTTTGACCAAGCATTTTTTTATATTTTAGGTGGTTTGTGAAGAAACCTTGGGTTTAGAGTATTTGATAAAGTGTTGGTTTTCTCGTGTGGATTTAGGTTTCATTTGGTTTCAAAGCATTCTAAAGCATATTGCTTTAAAAGGAAATAAAAAATGCCTCGGAGGCTTCTTGTTATTGCTAAATTAGATATCTTTCCTATTGCAACTTACACGGATTTCAGCAAAGCATTTGATTTCTTAGACGAAATGTTTCTCTTCTCCAAATCATACTTACTTCATGTTAATGACTTATAAAAGTTAATTATCTAACAGTTCCTAGATTGTTGTTTCTTGAGATTGTACATCATATGCTTCTTATAACCTCAGAGTAGCACAAGGATCTCTTCTAGGACTTACTTTATTTACTATTGCTGGAAATGATATTTTCAGTCTTGAAACATTTAAAATATATTTTATAAGTCAAGTTATATGACCTTAAATTCAAGAAAATGGTATCACATTGCCTTAAAAATACCAAGCTTAATTAACCATGAGTCCAGTATTAACTAGCGAATATAGAATGTTCAAAAGATCTAGTTGTCGAGATCGATAAAAATCAAAACTCACTTTTTATGAAAACAAACTCAACAGATCATATAGCGTTAGGTTTTAATTTTAAAAGTGTATCGACTCTTATCAATTCTACAACCCTTATTAAAACATTTCATTATGAAAATCCGTATACGATATCCACTGTCATAGAGTAGAATCATTATCTCATAAGATAGTTAAAAAAAAAATCTATACCATTACTCCTTATTCAACCATAAATTGAATACCCCAAAAATACTTACAATATTTATAAGGATACAGTGAAAGACGAGAAAAAGTAGATCTGTTTTTTTTAGAATTGCAGTTTAAACAAATCTCGAGACAATTAAAAGTGAATAAAAATTAATATTCTGAACGTCAATGCAAGATTCCTAACTTATTATTCTATTGAAACTAAAAATGTCTAGAACTATGCAGCTTGATTGTACATTAAATACATTTATATAGTTTTTTTTATTTATTTAAAAATTATATTTAAAATACGTTTTATTTGATATTTAATTCGATATGAAAATAGAATTCTTTTTTTCGCTTTTGTTATAGATTTAGGGATTTACGTTAAACACAAGTTAAAATAATTGTTTTGTACTTTAAAGATGTAAATAAAATTCGGTTGAAAACAAAAATTAAAAAAAACTTGAAGTCTTTATTGAAAATTATTTTATTATTTTTTTTGATATTATATGATAAAAACAGTATCACATCAAAGAGTGACGCATTCTTATTATAAAGTGATAATTTAAAACTACTTTTATTAACATAGTGCTGCCATGAGGGAAAGAAATATATTAAGTGTAGAAGACGTGATAAAAACACGTTTTAAAACTATTTATACCGCTGCGGTATTCTTTTAAAATGTATTCTTCTATTATCTATTTAGCGATATTCGTTTTAACAGTCACTGGAATAGTTAATAACTTAAGACAATAATTAGTAATTTTCTATATTTTTACGTAATGTAACTATGGGTATAATTTAAAACTAAGTAACACAAATTCTAAATACTATTCTAATTTATAAAGTGTTAATAAATGCAAATGTTGCAAATTGAATTTTTTCCCAAAAAATCTCAGATAACCTCTATATCATAGTACATCAGTTTTGATAACATTAGTTATTCAATCTGCCCTTACATCCGTCCCGCGCCATCTATTATGCAATAGATAAACCAAATTATCTTTTACATAATGTATTAAATTTCAACAATTTTAAATTAACGCCATCTAGACATCAAATTTGTCATCAAAAAAAGTGTTATAACTCAATAATAGATGTCACTGTTTCATTCTACCTTAAAAAATAATCGGCACTCTTAGGCTAATTATATTAATTTCTTATAGAGGAATAAGTAAAAGGACAATTGTGTTCAAAATACTTTATTGTTAATAACATTACGTATAAAAATTCCTCACAGCATCTAAATTAATATATACATTGCATTCTCTGCTACAAGTAATATTTTTTTAAATTGCTAACCGCACGGACTTTATTACTTCAATAGCCTAGCGTGAAGACATTGGTTTTCAAATGAACATTTTCCAAGCAATCTATTTCCGACCCTAGATTTGAGTAACTTATATTATAGTATTTACATAATTCGTTTTTTCCAATTCAAATTTTTATTTTAGTTACCTAAATCTAAGCAACATTAAGCAATGTTTTATAGCCATTTTAGTTTTCAAAATAAAATTATACAATTAAACAAACTAATTACAACCTAAATTAGATAACAAATTAGATTGTACTAAAAATAAACAATGTTTTTAGAGTATTTAGTCAATATCTTAATTTAATATAATCACTCAACATAAGCGATTTACAATTTTTTCGTATCATTTTTTTTTTTCAAAATATATAAGATTCGATACGAATATATATAATATATATGACACCAATGAAATGTTACCAATTTATCTGAACAAAGATTACTAGTTTATGTAAATTAATCTCAAGAAATTCCATTATTATTAATGGAATAATATTAATATTAATGGCTTTATAGCCATATATAGTTAAAAAAGACTTTTTTTTTATTTTCACTTTGCGGTCGGTATCTTATTACGAAAGCAAACAAGTTTAAAATGTTCTCATTATGTCAACCTACCAAAGTTAAAAAACTCTGGCTTCAATATCATTTAAAAATTTAAACTTAAAATCTTTAAAAATAATTACAGTAAAAATAAATATCATCACAATACATCTACATTGACTAGGCCCTTTTACAACTAAATAAAAAATGTTAAAACGTCAATGTGACAGTTAAGTGATGACCAGCTAAATGACATGACAGAACATGTACTTATAATTTCTATTGAAAACCGAGTTACATTAAGTTACATACAGAGAGTAGATACCTATCTCTTCCTAGCAATTGAATAGCATTTGACATCTCACCAATTCATGTCTATAACTAGAGTCATTGGGTTTAAACTTGCTCAATCTAATATTTATTTTTGTAATTAGTATACTACGAAAATTTAACAATATGTCTGCAAAATTCAAGCATTATATAGGATTAATATATATTTAAGAAATTACAATGAATTTGATCGTACTCCTATGGAGATAATTCAACTATATTATGGTTTGCAAAATAAAATATTTCAAAAAGCTACACATATATCCAGTCTATGGTCGCAGTCTCATATTCTGGCAGCACTATTGTTCTAATATGTACTAATTTAGCCTAAAGCCTAAATTTGATCCCATATCGATATTTGTATACTTATAAAAAAAACTGTTATATTTTTAGTAAATAAGTTATGCAAAGCGTTAGTTCCAAGCTGCCTATCTAAGTTATTAATAAATTCTCAATCTAGGAACAGTGTTTTGGCACTAGCGTAAAAAAAGGAAGCGTTTTCATATCTAAATATGGACGTATTATTATAAAAAAATGTGTAAATTGCTAAGTCAGTTGATATTGGTTAAATGTTGTACAAGGTGGAAAAACGTTACATTAAATGAAAATACAGATATCACAATTCAATAAAAAGTATATTCACTTAAAAAATCCAAACAAAAATAAAAGAAACTAAATCTAACAACCATTAAAATAAAATAATACATCTTTATAATCATTGTTTTATTCACTGTTAAGTAAATTGGTTACACTTACCAGTAAATATTAAGGTACAGCATGTATTTAATTTTCAAACAAGTTTTCATTATAGTAATAAATTTGGATTTTTTTAACGTTATCAGAAGTTCCAATCTTCATTTATTGATACGTTACAATTTCCACCTTGCATTTAAATGTTTTTCATTTATTTGAAATTGACATTTTTAATACATATTATAATATATAAAATATAATCTACATTTAGTATAATTCATATTTCATACTTACATATTAAAAAGAAACAGCAAATGAATATATTTATAAATGTCTTCAATAGTACTTAATTACACCACGAGATAGCGCTATTATAAATATATGACATAGGTAACATTGCCTTGATTTCCGGTTATAATAATTAAAAAAAAACAGCTGCAATCATATTTATTGTCATTTAAAGTTGAGCCTCTACATAACTTTTTTTGTGATAAATACATAATCTAAATCGAATGAGAATTTGTAAAATCACATTTTTGTTTTTATGTTATTTTCATCTGGCAGTTTATGGGCATTCCATTAACTAAACTGTACTGGTAGAAATAAGAGGTAGCATTGATAACGTACAAACGTACTAACTAATATATACAAAAAAATATGAAGAAATGTACTAAAACAATTTAACTAAAGGTACACTGTGAGCACAACAAAAAAAATGTCTTTTAATTGCACACGTCAAGTTGACAGCCGGTAGGGCGCGAAAACGTCAAACCACTGACAAGCACAAAAACATTGGTAACCGGGGAAAAAAAGATACTACAAAAAAGCAATCGTCAAGCTGCATCGTCTTGTCGATTTTTATCGCCTTTCCTTTTATTTAATTTCTTTTTTATATCTAATAACATTTGTTCGAATGACATGTCGTCGTTTCGGCGTATCGGCATCGCCGCTTGACCGTGGAACGCGCTTTCTGTATACTTTGCTTCTAGACCATCTGTTAAACATAAAAACTCATAACTACATTTACCTCAATCTATCCATGCATTAAAACCTCAAAAAGGTTTCCTCAATGATAGTTGGGGAAGCGGAAAACTAGACAATGCCAATTTTTTTTTGAGCTGAATATCAGTTTAAATGTCATTGAACATAATAAACAGATATAAATGTGAAAAAACTGAATCAATTCCAAAATATTTTTTTCTTGACTTACCGAGGTCGGCATAGCTTTGCCTGCAGAAAGCCCGCCTCCCTCCAAACCCCACGTCATACTGCGGGAACGTGCCGGCCGCCTCCACTGCCGACCACGCGTCACGTGGACGTTGGAAGGTCACAAATCCATAGCGGGACCTATGTAGATATAAATATATAGTGAATTTATTTCTACAACAATAAAATGCCGCTTCACTGTGATTTAGTTAGGCTTCATCAGTTGATGGTCAACTATTACTTACCCATCTTCCTTAGAATGCAATCTAACTTCAGTGACGGGCCCAAATTTAGTAAACTGAGATCTTAGGGCAACCTTTGACAAATCCTTCTCCAGACGCCCTACAAAAACTATCCGTCTTTCTTCTACTGGAGTGTTGCTCTCTCTGAAATGATAACAAATTATAGGTTAATATTGAAATAAAGTAAACAGTATCATTCTGTTTTAGACTTCCATCTAAAATACGCACCTATCTTCCGAGCTAAATGAACTTCTATAGTTCTTTCTATAATTCTCCTCTTTTTTGTACGGACTACAAGATCTTCGCGATTTGGAAGATGCCGACGAAGCACTAGACGACGAAGAACTAAAAACACAAAGGAAAAAATTTAAATTTGTACTTACTACTCCAAATGTTCTCAGATCCATATAAAGAACCTAGTTGTAAAAAAATAGTTATGGTAAACCATACTCACACATATACATACCTGGAAGAGGTTGTGGAATCAGAACTTTCAGAGATAGTCGGCTTTCGTATTGGCGGCGTAAGAGATTTAGCTATTTTCTTTTCTGTGGTAACATTGTACTGTGGACTCAGACGCTTTTTGTGCACTGGGCTTCTGGATTTATGAATATCTACTTGTTTGGATCTTGATCTAGTGCGGGTTGCACAATAGTCTCTACGAACAGACGGCGAACGTCTTGTCGAACGATATGGAGATCTCGTTCTTGATCTTCTTTTCCTTTTGTAAGGAGAATCTGAACGTCTATAGCATCTAAAACGACCACGTGATCGCGATCTGTTGCGACTGTGGGACCTTTTCCTTCTATGGCCACGCGAGTGTGACCGTGAACGTCTGTACTTTAAATCATATCGTTCTCTTGAACGTGATCTGTTTTCTTTTGATTGTGATCTTGGAAGTTCTCGCCTATGTTGCCTTAACTTTGTTGGAGAAACTTTTTCTTCCTTTGGAGGAGACATTTTCTGTGATTTTTTCACGCGAACTGGACTATCCTCGCTGGACATAGACATGTCGCTATCATTTCGCTTCCTAGATAAGGGGCTGTTCAATTCCTTATCCTTCTCTTTTGCTACAGTAACATTTTCAGAGAATGAATCTGTCTGGACCACAATGTGACAGTGTTCAGGTTTCTTACGATTCTTTTCTAAATGAAGAATTATTTTGTCCTCTCCATGATCGCTGTTGGCATCATATTGACGAACTATACTTGTTCTTTTATGTTTATAAACTTCGCGTTTCTCAACTGAGTTATGTTTTGGAGATTTGTGGTCACCATTTGATACACTAGTGGGGGGAGCATTTTTCTTAACGACGTCTTGAATACTAGCGAATAGAGAATTGCTTGAAATTTTTGTATCAACCTGTTTTTCCACACTTTTCAGTGTTGCAGTTATATCTTTAAGCCTTTCTTCATCAATTTTTACATCAGAATGTTTTTTTTCGTCAGTTGGGCTTTTACTACGTTTAACAGAATCGAAAACATTTTGCTTTAATACATGATCAGATTTTTTTATTTTGAAATTTATAGAGGACTTATTTTCATGTCGAGGTGATGTTGATTTTCGTTTTTTGCTCTCAACTACCTTTTCCGTTTGCTTAAACATATTTTCATCAGTATTAGTACCAACGCTGACGAGGACTATTTCATCATACTCTTTTGGTTGGATAGCTTTGTCTGCAACCACAGAATTATGAGCTACAATGGGTAAAGTTAGAACTTCTGACGTCATTCCAACTATTTTCATCATTTCTGCATCACTTATAAGAGGCTGCAACTCTAGGTTTTCTACTTTAGGTATTTTGCTCATGACAAAATCTTCATCTCTCTTTCTCAAAGCCTCAGCTTTCTGTTTCTTAGAATTCATAAGAATTTTTCTAGAAGCTTCTCTAATGGGATCGAAAATTATTTTTGAATTTTCGGTATTACTCTGCTCTTTTGGCAATGCAGCAGCACCACTCTTAGGTGCTTGGGAACTGATAACTTTGAAATTTTTATCGAGATTGAGATTGCATGGCATATCCGGAAATATAGCTTCAGGACTGAGTTGCGCTGAACTAACGTTAGAACTAACTGTTCGTCTCAATTTATACTCTTGGAGATTCAATTTTTTCTTTTTTTGCGGATGTTCAATATCAATAGTAGTCTCAACTACAATTCTCTGTTCATCTTTTATTCTATTTTCAGGTTTTATTGATTGCGGAATCTGTACATCTTGTTTATTACTAAATAATGCTGTATAAAAATGTTCTTCTTTAGAATTGACTTCGTGTTTCGTGTTTACATTAACTGGTTTCTCTACATTATTCAAGTCTTTTCTTTGATTCCTATCTAAAGTACCTAAGCCTTTATTAGAATTGTTCACATTGTTTAACAATTTATTTGCACTTATACCTAACACACTATTTTTATTTTTATTAGTAACAGAGTCTTTATGATTGTCCTTAACATCACAGGTTTTGATTATAACTTCAGATTTATTTTTAATAGTTAACTTAATGCTACCATTACAATTTTGACTACAAGAAGTATCACTTGCTTTAAAAGCATTTTTCACCATCACAGCACTGTTACTTTTGTCAACATCACAATCATTCAAAGCACTATGTGAAGGTGATAATTTTTTACGATGATTAGAATTGACTGTTGCTTTCACAGTAAGTTTTATGTTAGATTTTTTATTTGTTTTAATATCACTATCATCACTAGAACGATTGTTAACAAATTTATTTGTCTTTTTTATATTCGCGTCACTTTCTTCGTCACTACTTAAATGATACACAACTTTTTTATTTTTGCAAGATCTATGTCTTGAATTAAGTATTTTATTGTTACTGGAAAGGACTTCAGGTTTGAGCAGACTTTGCCCTCTTTTTAGATTTGGAAGACTGTGCCGCTTTTTGGATGAACAATAGTCATGATCTGAGTGTACGGGACTAGGCGATCTTCTGATCACTGTATTAACAGGTGACGGCATCTGTAATAATGGTGGTAAAGGATAACATTTCTTTAAATGGACCTGAGAATTACCTATCGTGCAAATTACTTACCAATATTTGTCGCATTTTCGTTTTATTCAATTGAACGCCAGCGTCTTGCAAACGCATGCCACTAGTTACGCTGAAAGTTTTTGTTTTGGAATCATTAGAATTTACGGGTTTTCGATGTTTATTTAATTTTTCAGTTGCTTCAAACTGTTCAAGAAGAGAATTTAAATTATTCGCTTCTAGGACTGGTAAAACAGCATCATTGCAAGATTCAACATCTACAAAGTCATCTGTTTCAACTTTTATATTGGGTTCTTTTTTTACAACACTTTTCTCTATGCAGAATTCTAATACATTGGGTTTTAGTATGGGTGTAGAAGTACACCGTCTGTCCGGTAGAATAGATGTGACATCCCCATTACTTATTATTGAATCAAGAGGTCGATCAATATCCATGTCTTGGGGACAGAAATCATCTTCAGTTTTGACTTCATCCATCTCTTTCTGATTTGTTATCAAAAAGCTATTAACATCTTCTTCAGTCAATGTACGAGGAATATCATCACTTTTGATACTAGTACTTGACTTCTCTTTATCATTTTCAAACAGATCAGATAGATCAAGATTAAGATCTTCAAAACTTAAGCAAGTTTTAGCATCAATATCTATACATATATTGTGCATTGGAGAATGTGGTAGCGAGACGGAGGAAGTCTTTTGCGCATTTTTCAATTTGGTATATGGCAAGTCATCTAAGAGATACCGTTTCAATTCTTCTATGTTTGGAAGAACTTCTAAATCTGATTCATTAATTGAAACATCAGCCACAGTGTCTTCCTGTACCTCCTCGATTTCTTGTTCTTTAACTTCAATAGGAGGTTCAGGTTCAACAGTTTCAAATATTTCATCTGTTACCATTTTTGATATCCGGAAATCATTCTCTGGCAATTTACTTTTTACAAAAAGTTCCTCAACAATTGTAGGAGGAGGTGGGGGTTGTGTGTTTTCTTTAGTATCTTTAATGAAGTATTCATCAACATCTCGGACAACTGGTTCATCTTTTACCTCTAAAATATGTTTTTCAACATTTTGATTTATGAAATATTCATCGACATTTGAAACTACAGGGGCATCAAAGTTTATTCCTAAACTGTCCCGAGATATACTATGTGATTGACTCTCTCTTCTATTAGAATTTCTGGATCCATCAATATTGTCTCTATTAATCATATCTAAGTTTTCATCTTCATCTGAGCTGTTTGAATCTTCTTGTATACAAAAATCATTTTGTTCATTTTGTTCTTCATCAGATGATGCCTCAAGATCTAAATCAGGATCAACAGCAAATACTTGAATTATATCATAGTCATCACCTTCAACTAGTGAATTGTCCTCCATTGCATCTGCTTCAGCTAAATCAACATGTTCGGTAGAATCAGAACTCTGATCGTCTAGAGACACTTCTTGTACTTCTATATTCTCATCTTCATCTACACTTGTGTCCTGATTTGTCTGTGTTATATTGACCTGAAACAAACACAGAGTCTTATTTATATATTAATTTAATCTTCATTGTACCAACAAAAAAAATTACAATGGTTGAAACAAAACTCAACAAACAGAAAACCATTCATATTTATCACATTTATCAAATTGTGTTATTTCATCTCAATAAGAATCACCTGCTCTCATTCACTCACATTCTGGTTTTGACTCCACACCTGATTATTCTGGTCCCAGTACTCCTCATTCTCATCTTCAAACTGATTTGCTTGTTGACCCTGAGAATATTCTGGACTGTTTTGATTACAGCTGCTCTCGGAGGACACTTCAGATTCACTGATTGAGCGAACTATTTTATGTCCAATATTATTATATGGGGCCTGATGGTACATATTTAAAATATGTGACTCCATGTCTGAAAATAATAATAGTAATGAATTAACTAACATTAAAAAATAATGTAAACTAAATATAAATTGGTAGTATCATTAGTCATATTTTTATTCAGTACAGACTAAAAATCTGGCTAGCTGAAACCAGGTAGTCCTAAATTTGATTAAGAGGATTTGTAACTTTTGAGAAAGTTTTCATAGCAATTCTACAGTGGATGGCCATAGATTTAACTCCTACTACACCTTCGATTACAATGTTGTTTGTTACGTGCTTGCAATGAACTTCTCTAACCGGTTGGAATTTATCGGTGTGAGTGATTAGAATTGATTAATAGAATAATAACCATCCCTAAAATCACCAAATACAAAAAACCAAGATTCAAATAATTTTGTTGATCTAGTTTGTACAGTTACATAAAAGTATTTTTAAAAACCAATAAACAGTACAGTATTCAACCAACTACTACTTGGCTTAAACCTGCGGTCGGCAACTATTCAGTCCATGCTGTTAGTTAGAAAATTTCTTTTGAATGATAAATTATATTTAATTGTTTTATTACATGCCATACCTGTGTGTGTTAGTATATAAGTGGGAAAAAAAAATATGAAAAGTTTTACCTATAGAGTATTACAGGCAAATAGGACAAATCTTACAGAGCATGCCAAGGACATCCATATGTCCCAACCTACTTAACTACCCCTCTACCATTTGATAAATAGCAAAAATAAATTGGCAACTTATTGTTAAAGGTAAAAAAATATGAGTAATATTATGATGGACATTAGATTCACTAAGTTCAATATCAATAACAGTATACAAGAAAAATCTTGTGCAATATGAGTAATATTGGTCAATATATTTGACTATTGACCTGTGATATTCGATAACAGTTTCTATATCACTTACTTATAGATTAAAAATGCAGATTAATTGTATGTCATATATATTTAGCATTGTTTCAGTTCATATGAATATATAATATTGATTATAGCATCTAATAATATTAGGTTAATTTGACTGGTATATTATGTGTACACTATTTTATATTTATATAGCAGATATGCAAATATTTAATAAATATCAATATATTATATAATATATTTTGAATAAATCAATATTGTTTTATTTCAAAAATTAGTTATATACAGGTATGTTTTATGACTAGAATGCTAAAATCTTAGTTTTGTCAGCAAACAGATTTACATTATCATGATTGCACCTCCTTGTGTACTAAATATGTATTATAAAATTATTTAACTGGCTGATAAAACCAAAATTAAAAATCAAAATGATGTTGTCATTAAACAGCTGGAAAAATCAAATTGACAGCTTTTAAAACAAAAAAAAATAAATTACAAAAATATAGCAAAATTGCAATAAAAGGATAAAAAAAAATGTTATAAAAGGATTTTAGAGTAACTGAAAGGTAGACTCACATTCACTGGAATACAACATTACAGTTTGGGAAATAAGGTATACTATACACATTACATATTAATATATAATTAGATTTAAGTAAATATGCACCAGTTAATACAAATAAATTCTATATAAAAATAAATTATTACAAAATATAGTTTTGTGAGCACTATTGTATATATTTTATTTATAAATAAACTTATATTGGATATTAGCTCTAAAAGATATTATATATATCTTTAATATATTTATATAGAATATAGAATATCATACTAATACATTTTAAACTTAAAACTATGAACCTTAGTATGTACTAAGCTTCATAGTTGTATATATTTCAAACATGGTATTATTATAAGATACAAGTTAATAGAGATAATTAAATTGTTTTATGTTGTAAAAAAATATAACTATTTTTCTGTTTTATCAATACAGTATCAAAATAAATTGTTATTTTAGGATATATAATTAATGATTTATATATAATGTTCAAATTAAAAAATATCATAAAAACTAACAATTAAAAATACTTAAAAACGTAACCTCTGAAATCACATTTTCAATTGTTTTACTAAATTGTTAATATAAAAACAAACAATAAAAGTAATAATAAATGTATATATAAATTATATTGCAGTTTTCGAGTCTTATCATAGAACGTGGTGATATTGTCAATTCATGGGAGATACGGCGTCTTAAATAAGCCGATTGGAACGTAATTTTTGAAAACAATCTGGTAATCATGTGACAAGCACATGCATTTATTAAAAGTAACCAGATTCAAAGAAGTTAACTTCACTTTGTTACTTAAAATAACGGTATATTATCAGAATGAAGCAAAAAAATAATCACCACGAGTTTAGGTTAGGTCAAAAAACCGCAACAAAATGAATACCATGTTTAGTGTGAGGACTAAGAAATACATTTTAAGTAGTTGTAGTTCCTTGTATATCTAAAATAATGTAGTTAAAACCATAGTCTAAAGAAAAATAAACATTGCAACTGTTACAAAACGCGCGCACTCAAACCTAACCTTGATAAAGAAAAAAGCCTGAGTTTCTAGTTCAAGGTCCTCTGAAAAACTGAAAAGTCACACGAAGGCGTTACACAAACAAAAGTGATATATCATTGCAACCCGCACTGAAATCTATTTTAAGACAAACAACAGACGAAAAAATCACTAACCTTAACACCCTCAAGTGACGGCTTTATCCATGTAACTTTATTTTGTAACAATATCACTATATACACTGTACACCGGATTTATATCACTAAGAGATATATTAATAAAACACGTCCAGGCACTACACAGTCCAATGTTCTTTTAATTTTGGTTAAAACTAACACTTTTGAAGAAACATCACATGCTACAAACTTCACGCACGACAGCAAATTTTTATGGACAATGTTGCCCTAGTAAATATTTCTGACAGATAGTAGATTTGACACTTGAAACAACTTTAATAATAAATATTTGTTTTGTTTTTTTAATTATTTTCTGAACTTAAAATTATTTAGGTAAACATAAATACGAATAAAACACATACTATTAAATTAAATAATATGTCTGATGATAATAAAATTAATTTATCTTTGTAAAACCAACTAATTTAATCCTAAATATAGATCTGTATAATATTATTACGTAAAAAATAAAAATATTTTACGTAAAATATAGAAAATCCTCATATATTAACGTTACTTATTTAGAAACTTTGTTGATGAATAATCTATGGTTGAATGATGCAGAGTGCAATGAACTATTATTTTTCTGCGTAAAACGAGGTACCAAACTTAGCTAAATTAATTCCAACCACCTACAAAACCGTGCATATATTTCCGAACACAGAGTACATTATTCTTACGTTTCTGATGACGGAGTTATTACCTAGATGATCTGGAGCTTATTAGTTTCAATGACAGTTAAAATGCCACACTCCGTATTATTTAACGCCTACATAAATAATGAATGTTAATTATTATTTGAATTTTTATTAAAAAATTAAATAAAATATAACATTTTAAATATAACGAGAGGATTGCTATATCAGTAATGGTTATAAAATTACTAGTGTATTAATTATAAAACTGTCTAAAAAAACTAGTTAAATAAAAATGGTTTTTAATCAATTATTTGGTAATGGTACTTAAGAATAATATTTACATTCCATATTGGAAGTATAAAACATTTGGATAACGTGTGGCATTATAACACTACAGACAATCCGCTGAATTTTGACAAGCCACTAAAATAAAAACAATTTAGAGCTGGCTTAGTCAGCTTGGTGAGCATTCACTAGAATTGACTTAAAACTTATTTAAAAGGCTTATTTGAGATGTCTTTAACAAAAATAATACATTGAAGACATTTTTAATGATTCAATGACAAATGTTGACTTTAAAGTCACGTACTCTTATGACAAACTCGTAACTATGAAAAAAATTCTCAATGTTTTACATCAAATCTCTACTTAATGATTATCACCTTTATACATGTGAAATGTTTATAAATAAAAAACCATAGATTTTAATTATATAATAATATTATAAAATTCTTTTTATGTATATTATAAAATAACATACATAAAACACATTTTATTAAATGTATATTCAAAGTAAGATCTTTATGCCAAATCACGAAGACCATTTTTTCAACTGTTGTAAGAGTATCAAACGCTCAACTGTGGCTATAATGTAACCAATGAAAACTTTTTTTGACTGAACTGTATTAAAATGAAACTGGAACTCCAATTAATTTCAAGACTGGATTAACGTTCGTTGCACTAAAACAAGTATATTAATTCCAGATGTCCCGTCGCTCTAGCCATGAGCCCCTGCCTGGGGCTGAAAGCGGGGAGATGCTGGAGATAATACGTGAAGAACAAGGCTCACCATCCCCTTCGTCCGTCAACATCAATGATAATAAGGAGGATAAAAGATCACTGAAATCAACGGAATGTCCGTGTCAAGGTAAAAAGGAAAAATAAAACAGATAGTCAATTCAATATAGATCGAAATCGATTATTAATTTCGATAAATATAAGAAAATTTTCATCAAAATGTAGTTTTTCCTTCATTTTTTCTCTCCATCTTTAAGTTTTTAGTTTAAATAAAAATACAGTTTGTCTTTTGTAAATAGATCAGTTTATTTTATATAAAAAGTGTTTTATTTTTATTCTATTATGAAAATTTACTATTATTAAATCATTTGTTCTTTAGCTGTTATAGATGCGGAGGCAGAGAAGAGACATATAGAAGAGAGAGAAAGATTACTGAAAGAGAAAGAGTTAGAAATGGAAGAAACGTTTAAAAAAAAACTTGAGACTGAAATTCAATATTTAAAAGACAGATTTGGATTCGTTTTACAGTTAGTGTCTAATATCAGCCTATACAAATCCTACGTCTGGGCCCAAACTTCACAAAAGACATGACCTTTGTTTTGACAGTAGACATACAATATGCAGGTTATACTTTTATGTAATAATGATAACATAGTGACATAAAATTAAATAACTCTCATAGGGAATATATTGTATATAAATTCATATCCTACTATTACGTCATACTAAGGTTCATCTATTAGGTATAGCTGAAAAGAAATGGCAGACCTGAATCATTCTATGAAAGATTTTGGGATCCTTGTGTATATTAAACGAAATAGAAGTAACTGTCATGTATGTGTATTGTGTTACTAAGTGTCTACATCTATTAAATAACACTTAGCTCTATATATATAACACCTAAATATGCAATACAGGCTTAATTCTGTCAATATAAAATATTAATGTCATTCCAATATTAATGACGTCATAGTGACGTATGTGGAAGCACAAGAGTCAATGCTAACGAAACATATTATTAACCTAGTGCTAGTTTTTTAAACAACTCGATCACGTTAAATCAAATTTCGTACACAATGGAAGTTATAAGAATAATGCCATTTTAAATCTAGATGGCGTTCTTATTTCTTACAAAACGCTTACTTATTCGAGTTAGTTAAAACTTTACACGAGGCATGCTGGATGATAGTTTGAGTAATGTAATTTAATGTATATTGCATAGAAATGAACAAATCCGAGCGTCGTTTATGCTGCGTGAGGCCCACAGAGAACGGCAGGAGAAGATATCAGCTCTGCAAACGCAGCTGGAGTGTAAGAACCTCGCTGGTCTCATGTATGTCTTATGCTCAGAGCGAAAGAAGAGCAAGATGGAGAAGTTACGAATCACTGAGGGTACTGAAATTATTAATTAGGTAGCTAGTCATCTTCATCATCTTCATCATTCTGATCTCATAGTGTACCAAGTTCTTTTTTTTTTTTTGGTATTTACCTGTAGATATATATTTCATTTTCTATTCTTCTACCAATGCGTGGTCCGTGTAACAAACACATTTATTTCATCTTTTTTTAAATTTAAATACATATTTTGAACAGTGACGTATTTTATTGAAAATCAATTAATTATAAACCAAGTGTTGATAATTATATTATTAGCCACATATTATCACTAAACTATTGCAAAAGGTTAACTAATCAGACCACTGAAAAAAAGGTCAGAAAAACAAGATAGAATAAGTTAATATAGTATGTGGTAATGAAATTAGAAAGTACTAAAAAAATCCTAATAAATATAAGTTTTTGAATTAGGAGTAAACTTTTTAATCACCCCTTCTCGTCTAGAGTACTCAAACTACATCCACGCCCTCCAGAATATTTTAGAAGAGAGCCAGTCGCTTATTTTGAACCTCTCCCGTGGATACAAGACTGCAGCGAGAGTTGATAGAGAATGGAGAGAGAAAATGAAGAAGATTATGCAACATGTTAAGATTTATATGCACATTTACATAAAAATATTATTATATTAACCGAAATTAATATTCAATCTCGATCCAAATTGAGCTATCTATCTATCTGTTTATTCAATAATCTAAGATAATAAGCTACGGATTAGGTGAACTATCTAAGATGGAGACTTCAATTTCGGAGATTAATTATTAATTTACTCTATAAAAGATTTGGAAACGACATCAACTCCCTTGCTTCTCCTATAAACTTCCAATTTCTTCTCGTTTCTCACAAATTCCTCCCTTATGTTGTGGAGATCCTTCCTTTTGTATGATACAAAGGATTTATTAAGATATATATAGTTTCTTGAAACTGATACTTTTACTGTCCTGCGAATGCAGTTTTGTAAAATATTTTTCATTATAGTTTTAAAACTCATCTTCAATACCTTTTTAATAATAATATGTACCATAAATCGGAGCTTAGTTCTACAATAATATTAAAACATACAAAAATATTGGCAGCGGTGGGATTCGAACCCACGCCTCCGAAGAGACTGGTGCCTTAAACCAGCGCCTTAGACCGCTCGGCCACGCTACCACATTCACATAAGTCAAAACACTGAGCTGGCATTTTGAATTTTATAAATATGTTTACTATTTTTAACAATTGAAATATGGGTCAATGTTTTGTAAGATCCCGTTGGCCACTCACTTCAAGTTAATTAATAGATTACTGTTTCAAAAATAGATCATATCAGGGGACATTTATTCTTATCTTCTGTAATATTCATTAACCTAGGAAGGAAAGAATTTAAGAATAGTCAACAACTTACAACTACCGCGTTAGAGTGTTTAACTAATTCGATCGCGTTAGCGTAAACCCCGATTCGTATGACATATTTCATAAAGTTTACGGTAAATCAATCGAGTTGGTTAGTAAACTCGAATGAGGCACCCTGAAAAGCTTACCATTGCCCACTGTGTTAAGTGGGTTATTTATAACTGAAATTAAAAAAGGCATTTTCTTTATCGCCCAGCACCGACATATGATATTTACATACATATATTTTTATCGATTCCAAGAGTACGAAAACAGTACTGGTGAATACAATACCGAACTCAATAATCAAATCGAATCGAATCGAATTCAATAAAAAAATAACAGTTATTATGTTAGTTACTAAACACCATTTGAACCAAAAATTGCGATTTAAATCTATATTACAAATAGCGCACTAACAGCTCTCACACAACGCGATAATACTGCACTGTGGTTTAGTTCTTAGTTATAAAATACTTTATAGTATAAGGTTTGCATATGAGGTTAATCTCCTGATCAAGTTTAAATTACCTACTCAAAAATATCTAAATCTTTACATATGTTTTGTCTCTACAACGAAAATAATTTCTAACAGTTCCAATCTTTCGTATACGACTTCGTGGGGGGTAGTCCAGAAACAAACCAATATTTTTTTGACATACCAGCGTTGCTCAAAACAAAAGAACCAATCAAGGACAACCCTCAAGAGGACCCATGTGAAGATGAAGAGAAATTGGATGAATGTAAGTTTTAATATATAAGTCATTTGGTGAGTAAATATTCGGAGTTGCTATGTTTTTCTATAATAATACATAGACCTTTACATCCTATATTTGTTATTTTTCAGACTTGCGAGGTTAGGAGACACTGTTCATTTAATTATTATTAAAAAAGAAATAGTATATTTATATATACTCATTTATATACACTTATTTCATATCTTTAACAATTACATTATAGAAAAAAAAATATTTTTGACTAAAATCAATGCATTGGTATAAATATCTACAAATCTTTAGAAATTCTTAAAATAAAACTAATTTTTCTTGTAAATTTATTAGACTTTTATAACTACTTTATGAAAAAAAATTAATTAAACTTAAAAAAATTTTTTAGTATACAAACCAGAAAAATTATGGTATGAGACGTTGGATGGTGAAGATCGTCCATTCGTTATGTTTGGGGATATGGCTGACTTAAAATCATCTCAGAGGGGCGGAGTGCTGCGATCTTTGAAGGCTGCTAAAACTGCACCTCGGAAGTGGAAGGAATACGGTAAAAGTTCTTAGTTGTCTGACCTTTCTAGAACTATCATCAGTCCATTTTTGGAACGTACATCATCAGTTCATTTTTGGAATTGTCATCAGTTCTTTTTTGGAACGTACTTCTAAGTTCGTTTCAAATTTAATTAGGTAAGGCGTAAACAGTAAAAGTGAGCATGTATGTAAATTAAAAAGAGGTTCCTTAAACCTACATGTGGTTCGCAAGTGCCTGACAATGGTTGCAATCCTCTATCTGCAACGTGATGGGCCGGCGAATCAATGGTAATCTAAGAAGCTTTGTCTCGTCTCAATACAATTCGAGGATAGGCTAATAATAAATTTAAAAAGGCAGTCAAATAAATAATTCTTTTGTAACAAAACTCTACTTACCCTTGTTGAATAGAAACAAAGAAATACTTAGTAATTTTCGGCTTACAATATTTCTTTGTTAATTGTTTTATCTTTCTTCCTTTTCACTAATTATTATCCATATAAAAAGAATGCTTCAACCGCTCCCCTTTTTTGTTTTATTATAACCATAATAAAACAAACCATTTCACTAATTACACCCCATATAACATTTAAAACAGCAATATTGTAAACACTATAAAGATGCCGTTAGTAGACCATAATAACATTTTCTTGGAGATGAAGATTAGAATAAGACTATTTGCTTATTCCCCAGTGTTTCATGATATGTTCCTAAAACAAAGCTGTCCCAACGTCGATAGCATTAAGGATGAGTTTGGATCACCTGGCCGATGGGAGATCACTGCGACAGACAGACAGACTTCGTCCAGATGTGTGAGTAAAATTTAAGCTTATATAATAACACTGGCTGTTACTCGCAGTTACACCCGCGGACATACAATTTTATTTAATATTAGTATAACTAAGAGTATTATTGCTAGATAGCCTATAACCTTTAAATTTATCAAATCCATTCTATTGCCAAGATTAGCGCATTTAATTAAACAAACAAACAGATTTTTCAGCTTTGTTTAGTATTGACAAACAATATAAAATTCACTTATGATATAATGTTGTGTATAACCTGAAGACTGAAGGTCAGTTGACAGAGCGTTGGTTGCATCGTAGAGGTCGCAGGTTGGACGTCCTTTATCACAAAGAAATTAATCTAAATTAAAACAATGATTGAATTTACAATCTCTTCTATCATACATCGTCTAAAGGGAGACTACGACATTATTGCCAAGGTCCTTTTCGCACACTATCAAAGATTTTTTGATCCATCTACATTCATACTTAACACTTGTCTCGCTATATGCTTTCCATCCCTAGGCAATACGTGATCAATATATGTATATGTGACAGAAATAACAGAGTACATATTGAAGCTAGAAAACAATCTAGTGGTATCTCGAAACATGCATCCTCACACCAGGCCCAAAAACTATACAATTCGAAATATTTATAAAAAGTTCAATAGCTCATACAAGCAAAAGAATTTCGTAGAAAATTTAAACGGATCATTCGATTGTTTTTTGATTGTGTGTGTGATTTGACTGATGAATATATCTTATATTCACATTTTTTGAGTTGCGACAAGTTTGCTTCCTATCATCAATACATAGTAATACAATACATACATATACAAAATATGGTCTAAACTATAATTAATCTTTTAGTCAGATACACAGAGTCGTCGCGTGACCACAGCCTCCGCAGATATCAAAGGAAATATGGGATCCATTTTGAAAATAATGTTAGTAAAACTCATAATCGTATCCGGTTTTGTAATAATGCTACCCTCAATAACAACTGATACAGCTTTGCTATTATACGTTTTTGTGAGTAAAAAAGGAAATACTCAACATCTCTATTTTGAGCTTTATTTCTTCTTCAAAATTTTACAAGGATGGCCATTTATAAAAAAATATAAACTTTATTGCATCAAGTGTCAGAACTCATCATCTTTTGTCTTTATTTTTAATGAATCCTTACTATTTTACTATTGATTTATTTATACTAATATTATATACACGTTTTTATAGAAAACTTATTTATCATTATCGTTCTACAATTTTTTTATATGGCTCTGCAGAGTGTAAATCGCATACACTGAAAGATCTCTTTGTGAAGGACAATTTTAACGAAAGAACGAATTGAAAGAATGAACCAAAAAGAACGGTCGAACGAATGTCAAAGTTGAGGATTAGTCGAGTTCAACAGGAAATCTTAAACACTTTGAACTTTCCGAATACTATAATTGTAAAAAAAGAAGGGTGCTGTAATTACATATAATATTTATATACAGTACTGCATCGGGTATTCCTCATAACGCTACAAAAACTACTTTGCTTGGTGCCAGAGATTCGATGGAGATAGCCTCGACTACGCGATTGGTGGGTATTTTGAAATATTTGCTATTTCTAATATACCTATAATTAGCCTCCTACTCAGTGGCGTAGCCATGTTGTTACATGCAACTTTGTTGTTATACATTTGCTAGTTGGCAAAACGGCAAAATGCCTCGTGCCCCCCACCAAGAGGGGTGCCGACTTGAAAATATTGCAAGCATGGGTAAAGTAAGGGCCCCATCCCGTGAATTTCTAAGGGCTTACAAAGTAACTAAATTAAATTCAACTGAAATGCATGTAAACGAAACATCACTAAAATTTTTTTATTTTTCATAACAACTTATCTTTTTGTAGCGTGAAAAACATAGACCTTCGTCGGATCATCCTAAGGTTGTCTTAAACATTGGAAATAAAATTGTAAGTATATTAACTATAGTTGTATTTATGTGACTGGTTGTCTTTTAAATCAAGTTGCAACATTTATTGATTAAAATCATTTGGCCTTTATATCGAATAGAATGGAATAGGTCTGGTTTTTCGAAAATTGTTTATTAAATATTTTGATGTATATATAAAGTGGTCACAATATAAAAAATAACAGGCTTAGTGTTTTGAGTTGTTCTCTTCAGACCAGGATGCTGTTGGTAACCTTGTAGCCATAATATTTAAGAGTCACCTTACGGAAGGACTTATTTCGATAAGTATGGTATCAAAAGAGGATCTCCTGACTCTTCAAATTGATTTACACAAGTAATAACTTATATTGATTCAAAGTGGAAAAGATATAAATAAATAAATTATAATTTATTTAGCCAGGAAGCAACGATTTACGGTTTAGGTTCCAAAGCCCCGTACAAAGTTTCGCTTCTACTATCGTATCCCGTTTCGCTTCTACTATTCTTGTGCGGACGGCAAAACTTTGGAATTCTCTGCCGGAGTCGGTGTTTCCTGATAGCTAAAATATAGGGGTCTTCAAAACTAGAGCAAATAGGTACCCTCTAGGTAAGCGTGCTATATCTAAGACTACAGTCTTGCTTAACATTAGGCGGGCTGTAGTCAAACGCATACCTGTTCGAATTAAAAATAAAATGCGGTAATAAGTATATCTATCAATCAAATAGATAGATATACCGTTGTCCCACACAAACAGTTTTTGTATGAAATCTGTTTAGTATATTCCATAGTTTATTTATTAAATTTATATTTAAAATATTTGATAAAGCACGAAATCATTTAATTCCTTTTATGTATAGTAATTGTTTTTCAAAAGTTAGGTTCTAGTGCTGCACGTATCGATAAATTTTCAAGAATTTAAATAAATATTTGAAACTTATTTGTTTGAATAATAAAATTTATTTAAAAAAATTATAACAAATCCAAATATACATTAATTATTGGTTAAAATAAAATTTATTTGAATAAATAATATAACAATTCCAATTATTATTTACAATTTTAGGATTCATTGTTCAATGAGATGCAAGCAGAGGAGGAAGAATCCGTGGAGCCAGAACCAGGGCCTAAGTATTCACCTACTTGTCTTTTATTCATATAATTTACTTGTTTCTTAAGTATAAATCAGTTTCCCCTGTTCTTAGATGCATTCACTCAAATGAGTAGTGTTTCTATGAACAGTAAACAAATATTTTTAATCCTATTAAGTGTTGTAAACCTATTGTTTACCGGTAAGCGGCCGGCTACCTGTGAAGGGTCAAAACTAACCATCCGCAGGTATACTTTTTAACTGCGATTTTTACTCGTTATTGTTTCAATTATAATAAACATGAGTAAAAATATTAAAGTCAAATTAAGTAATTAGATCCATGGATCATATTGGTAGAAGAAGAAGATATGAAATAATTCAGAAGAATATTGTCAAGAATAGAAAGATCATCAGCGTGTAAGGGTTGAAAGCGAAAGTGAATGTATCACTGTTGGAAAAAAAGTAAAAGAATATGAAAAGATTGAAATATTTATATCTAGTAAGGATTTAAAGCCAAAACAATTTGGCCTTGCCAAAATTTAAAAACATCAAAATTTTGATGATATAACTGGCGTTAAATATATTAATTCTTATAAAATACGTAAAGATTTATCAAAAGAAATAATGGCGGAGAATATAATATACTGTCAAAAGTTTATAGATAGGGGATGGCGTATACCAAGACCGACGGAGAAAAGTGTATCATATATCATAATAAGAAATATTGATAAAGAATTAAACGACGACATTATATTTAAAAATGTATCGTGTTCTGGACAAAGGAAATTAATTTTGGTGTATCATCTTAATGGCTTGGATGTACAAAACATAAAAAATTGGGTACCAGTGAAACAGTCTATCCTTTCAAGGTATTTACCTCCCTTTGTATTCGAAGGGCTTAAAATTCCGTCGAAAGATACAGGTTTCCGGTAAGACATTGTACACGTTGTTGGAAATATAAGATATCCTTCTGAGAAGATTATCTTATTACTACATTTAAATGTGCTAAAATGGTTACCACTACGGTAACCATATGGCGCTGTCTCAAACTTGCCCTGTTTATATAAAAGAGAAAAAGAATTAATTTGTTGTGACTCCATCAGAACAAGTATCCATATATTGAGGTGGCATGCCCTACTATTCTGATCTATTATATTTTGTAAAATTAGATTGCTTGTAATATAATAATTATGAAAGGAATACTTTGTTGAACGTTCCCTTAGTAAAAGCATTTGGTTTAAAACAAAACAGCGCAGAATACTTCCTAAGCCATGGTGTCATTATACACTTTTATGAAGGCAAGATTTAATTATGGCTTTAGAATTCGTCCCGGGCGTATATTTAACTTAAATTATTCAGAAATACAAAAAATGTGTAATGATATTAATATTAATATTAGATATATAGGTATTTGTAAAAGTGTTCTGGTTTCTCCGTTATCTATCACATCACATGTAATTGAAACAATAAGGGTGAAACGTTCAGTATGAATAAACCCGCTTTAATAAATAAAGAGAAAAAAAAGTATAAATCTTATATTATTCTAATCAACAGGGAACCCAGACCCTCGTTAGAAAATGAGGAAGTTGGTGATGAATCCTTGTCTAACCTTGGGTAATAGTTCTTTATATACATTGAATTACAAAATGTAATATATTTAATTTTCAATGCCTGTTTAACTGCTCTAAGAATGTTTTAGTTGTAGCATATAAAAGGCTCGGCCATCCAATTCGGCCAATTCCGTGGTCTTTTCGTAAACTTTACGTCTGTTCATATTAAATAATTAGTTTATATTTATATTAGATAACCCTCGATACATACCTATATGTATTCGTGATTGAATAATAAACAGGCAAATAGCTATATCTTAGTATAAGTATGTATAATATTTATACGACAATGTTTGTTTTTTTTTATTATTTAAGAGTAAAAAGAACTTTTCTGTAATCAAAATTTAAACATGAAGAAATATTATCACAATCAATAATCAATGATCAGCGTGACTGACTAGTCTGCTAGTCAGCCAAACGGCTAAACTTATAGTCTGTACAACTCTAATTATTTTTATGTCACAGAAGCATTCACAACGACAGCTTACAAGTGATTCCGACACATATTCCTGATCACGACTCCAAAATCAATTATGAAAAAGTAAGGTTAAAGTCTTATGTCAATAATATCGATATAAAAATGATAACAATCTCCTTTTTTATTTAAATTATCTTCAAAGAAACTCATTTATCAAAGATTATAGCTATTCCACCCGCGAAAGAACAAATGTTTTAACTACTTGGATAACAGAAAGTAATAGCATAATGATAGAGCCTCTAGTTTTTCTCGTGAAATTGCTTATCAGCAAGAATTTTTTGAATCCAATTTTTAGTTTCAATGTTTAGCAAATTTAATCAAATAAACTTTTCAGCTTTATAATATTAGTATTCTTTAAATTCTTTAGATATGTCCAATGGAGAAATGTCAGAGGATGCAAGTAGACTCCTTCATTCGTAGTCTCCCAGCCTACATGAGGGCGAGTCCATTCACCCATTTTGAACAGACATACGATGAATATGAGGCTTGTTCTCCAGGTTTGAACATTTCATTAGATCAACCTTCGTCCCAAATATCATTAATTATTTTTGAACAGGTGACCTACTGAACTGTTATCATAGTTTAAAAAATATTTGTTCAGTTTTAGATAATTAATCAACTAGTAAGACATCAAAAAGAAAGTAAATCGAAATTCAAATAAAATATTAAAGTTTTATCGAGGTTATCGAAAAGGGAAAGTAAGATTGTTGTAATATTTTTTTGAATTAGGGCAGTACGAGGCCACTTCTAAATATATGTAGGAAACAAAGAAGAAACAAATAATCAAATGTATTTTAAATATCGCTATAGTGATATAGTTTATATTATAAACCCATTGATGCCACTTGTCCATGCTGACAACACAAACTCTAATTAGAAATTTCTCTAATACAGAACAACTGGAAATATTAAAGAGCAGAATAGAGGAGAAGAAAAGAAAGGAGAAAGTCGATTTCCTAACAGGGGACGACCCGTTGCGCTCGTGGTCACCAAGTGTGGACGGTAGGGCAGTTACGGGAGCTGCGAAACCATCGGGTGTCGGAGAGGCAGTAGATGCTACTAGTGGTTTGGGAGTCGCGGTGGTGCAGACGTCACAGGACTCGCTGCTGCCGCCCTGCACGTGTCCTGCGCCGAGCCCCTCACTCGCCTCCAGTACTATGAAGGTCTACAATGGTGAGGTTTTATTTAATACAACGAAATGGTTTCTCATCACATTAAACTTTTAATTTGAACATTAGAAATGTTATTAAATATAATAGTAATCGATAAAGTGTAATATAATGTTTTTAAATTTGTTTTTAGTTGCCGATTTGATTTGCAAAAAGCAAGAACTCGACAGAATAAACGCGGAATGCTTCTTCGATGACGGAATTGAATTCGAACGATTTAAAGTTCTCGGAGAAAATGAAAGCGATGACAATGTGTAAGTATACTTTTTACTCATATGTTGATGATTTTAAAAGACAAATTATAACAATAAAGCCCATAGTTGCCGACAAACGACAAATAATATAAAAAGATTAAACATTAACATAAACTAAACTTGGTTCCTTTTTTTTTACAGGAATTATAAAAAGGAAAATGACTTCAAGAACAGATTGGAGGATCTCATGAAGATACTGAAAAAGCATCCGAGTCTGTGTGAAATATTTCAAGCCAACACGCGTTGCTAGAGTGGTTTTATTATTATATGTTTTTTTTATTTTATAAACACTATATGTTGCTTCAAAGTTTTTTTAAGTTCAATAATAAAGTAGTCACATTAGTACATCTTTATTTCTAAATAATAAATAAACGACTAAAAACTATTAAAAACATGGAAAGCAATGACTTTTTATCCTAAATTACATTTGTATAGACTAAAAAAGTTTTAATCATTTATTTTAACGACCATTTCAAATACGACAAATATTTTTACAATTTTAGAATGATTATCAACGAAACCTATTTATTTCATTTCTAATTAACATAGGCTATATCTTGTACAATAACCGATTCACAAATATCTTTCACTTCTTGTCGTATAGTATTTTCTATTGTAATAAAATCATGTTGCCTTATGGAGTTTTCAGTTTCTTGTAAACCTTCGCCAGTTATTTCGATTTCTTTAAAAACATCTGACTTAATTCTGTCAACGTCAGCCATTTTGTCCTCGAAACTATTAACTTCAGTAATACTCGGTTTAGATAATACTCTAACAAGATCTACTTTTGGAACAGGAATCTTGGATTCTTCCTTTGAATTTTTTAGCGGCAAAGATTCTACAGATTTAAGTGAAATAGGTCTGCTTGGTACCGGTACTAAGTCTATTATTTTTGGTGTCGGTGGTTCCGCTTCGAAAGGTATAGCTAAACTGTTCTGAAGGGCCTCGACTTCATTGCGTTTTATCTGTTTCCTATCTAATTGCTTTTGTAACTCTTCTATTCTTTCTGCTTTCAAATTCAGTAAGCTGTCGAAATGTTCAACCTATAAAAATACCAAAATAATAAAATGTTAAAATGGGTTCTTCATATATAGAGTAAATAGGTACTGTTCAGGTAAGCCGTAAGCGTACCACATCTTAGACTACAGTAATGCTTAACATCAGACAGGCTGTAGTCAAACGCGTACTTATTTCGAAATAAATAATAAAAAAATTTCAAAACAAATTCGGTTATGAAATGTACCTTCTTTTTAAGCATCTCAGCTGTTTCCTTAGCATCTTTTAGTTCCTCTTTGATTGCTAAGTAAGATTCATGACTCACAACCTTTTGCTGTATCGTTTCCAAGACTCCATTGACTCTTGTTTTTACAGGAACGACTAAGACGTGTTCTGAAAATACCAAAAACTTATATATTTTAAGGTACGTGTTCGTGTCTGTGCGCCTGTGGTACACCACACTGACCAAAAATAGTTAGACAGTTGCAAATGGGTTGCCATTTCTAAAGAATAGGAATAAAATAAAACACTGGAACAGTGGAGGAGTTTGAACTGCAAAACTCCCTAAAATATATTTTCTAATACATCTATACTCTTTTAACCTACAAGTAAAATATACCATATTTGGCTGTAAGAAATGAGCTTTCAAAATAAAAAGTTACATTTAGCTTAAATTAATAAAGCTATTTTATTACCCTCGTCTCCGCAAGCTTCGTAGTAACTTCCTCCACTTGAAACATTTTGCTCTGCTTCTTTTAAGCTTTTATTAACATCTTCATCTCGACGTATTTTATCTCGGACTGAAATAAGGGCTCATTTATTAGAAAATATATAATATAATAGAAAATTCATTACTTGTATTACATTATTTGCAGCAATTCCCTTGAAATCCGTCTCCTTGACTCATCTAACGAAAAGTAACTAATATAACTAAATCCTTTAAGCACTTCGCGCTTTAGAAGTGCGTTGCGATCGAAGCCTACATTGTCTAGACTATTATAATTTTTAAATTTAAAATGATATGATACCCATAACCAGCACCCGTTCAATGACCCCCGGTGCGCAATTCGACAGCTGTTCCATGGTAGTGCTACACAGGTTCAACCGCAACTTCTTCAACACTTTCCTATTTAGTGTCATCCAGTTGTTAAGTTTCAGAGAATGGCTGTTCCGCGGAGGGTAGTTGTGCATTTCCACTAACTTTGGATAATGCACACTTAATATTTCAGCTAATAGTACTAGAAATAAAATTATTTTGTTTTATCGTATTTTGGGGAAAGATTTTTATAACATACTGACGTAATCAATTTAACTAAGGGAGGTATACTTATACTAATAAACTAGATTGTGCACACGGCTCTCACAAACACAAGCTCACCAGCATCAGAAAAATCCCTATTTATCTTTTTCGTGGGTCTGGAAAGTTTAAAAGTATCAACCCAAGCCAGAACCGACTCTATATCTGACAATGGGATCGGTGAATCGTAAGTAGACATTGTGATATATATTTAAATTATTCCAGTTTTGATTGCTAGACGACGTTAATTTATCATGTTTGCCGTTTGGAAATGACATTGATGTTTTTCTAATATCATCCGGCCAATTTTAGTTCAAATATGACGTTTTAAGTTAACCTTTTTGAACATTAGTCTTTAATATATGACACATAGGAAATACTTTGAGACAGTAAATATACGAGTACACCTTATAAATCCACTTTCATTAAAAATAAAATTAAAAAATCTCAAAAGCACAGAACTTCTGAACGCCTAACCATTTTCTGTTAATGGTATTGGGTCGGTTTTATAAAAATTAATCAGGATTCCTAATTTAGTTATGCATGCGATACTTAATGATCTGAATGAAATCAGCAGTTTGAAAAGGTAAACAAACAAACTCATAGACATATCCATTTCGAATATATTTTTTTAATAATGTATATTTTTGAAACTAGAAAACTATGTCAATAGAATTACTGAAGAGTACGTAGTAATTCCTTCAATACTTTATATATACATATAATGTAAAATTCCTAGGTCGTAAATGAGGAATGTAGGGTAATACTAGGGTTGTACCACTCTCATAAAAGTTTCGAAATCAAATGTACAGTACACCTGTCATGAAAATTTAAATTTGCACATGAATCTCTTTCAATGACTTATTCCAGCCTTAGACACGACCACAGAGTACTATAAAGACACAAACTTGTTGGGTATACGGCCGTAATTAATAATCAATCTATAATCTGAGAATCACTTTGAGAGATTTAAAAGTATCAAGACACCTTAAAGGTTCTTAGTAACTCAATCTTCGATTAACAATGCCAGATCAATCCACAACTTAGTAAAAACCAGATCAGGATTGATTTTAAGTTCAGATTATTGTAGATTATCCAGATTATTCTGTTCTTATAGAGTGTTTATAACTAATTGTTATTTTTCAAAAGAATTTCAAGTTTATGAATAAGCATTGCGATTTTTGCTACAAACGATTATTAATTATAAGATTTGAAGCCGAGGCATCAACTAAAAATATTTAATAAAAGTTTTGACATAAGTATTATATACTCAGATTTTGATTTGATCTTATACATATAATATAACTATAAAATATATTTTCAATATATTTTAAAACTTTTAATGGGGGTGTAAGAAGTAGTCGATATCAATACCAAATCATCAATGTTTAAACATTTTGTCGGTCTGTCTGTCTGTATGTGTGTGTGCACGCTTCAACCAAAATCTACGCGAACGATTTTGATGAAATTTGGTATATAGATATCTCGATTTACATTTACGACAGCTTTTACTTCAGAATAATTGTTATTCAGAATAATTTCTTTGTTAAAAATGCAATTTTACCCTTTAATTCCAGAGAAGAGAAAATATCACTTTATGAAATATATATACCGTCGCAGTGAGTCAATGTTTGAACATTAAATTAAGGAAACGGAAAGTAAATAGACATGATTACCTATAAAATAGTTTTGATTTCCAAAACTAGATGGCACCACAGGGGTTTTTGTTTCAATTGTCATTTAGACTATAGAGAGAATTTCACCCTTGTTTTTCTTCAATAAAGTGAAATTCTTACTTTAACGCTTAATTAATACCTACAAGCATTCTTATAGCGGCTTTGCTTACGCAAATTTTCGAGTGCAAAAGAAATATTTTGCAGTTTGTAAAACGCAATACTGTGTTATTCTATATAATTAAAGGAATGTGTGAAAAAGAGAGCGTTCAGTTAGGACATGTTTCTGTTAGTTTCTTTCGGATTTTTCTTCCAGTGCAAATACAGGCAAAAATCCATACTTTAGGTTTTCTTGTTTCAAAAAGCGTTGTCGCGGGGAAAGGTAGAAATTAATAATCAAATTCATTTCATGCATTCGATCATGTAAGAAATAAAGATTTAAAAGTATCTTTAAATCAAATACATGTTGTTTCTATTGTTTTATTCCTAGTTATTAATAAAATGTTCCGAAATAGACTTCCATTTAGATTTATTCTTAATATATTATATAAATAAACTCTGTTCTTTTTATCCTTAAGTAGTTTTAACATTTTTGTTTATCTGCGCAGTCACTTATTTTAAAACTTATTAAAAACAAATTTTCATTTTTTAAACAGTAATATAATACTTTTATTTATTAAAACATTTCTCTTTTACTAAAAACAATAGCTGCCTATATTTTTAAATATATGGCAGTTATAAAATGTAATAAATTTATACAGGACTTTAAATGCCAGTGAAAGAATTTCATAGTAATATATGAAATATAGATGACGTCTTTGTTACATATAGTAACTGTCTCTGTCAACATTTTTAATTTACAATGTCTTTGAAACACTATAGCCACCACTTATAACCTCTCAGACAACAATAACATCCAAAATATCTGGTGGAAAATTGGCTACAATCTCTTTAATTTATCTATTTCCAATTTCAATTTTTCTACTTCCAGTTTTAATTTCTCATTTTCTAAATTAAATTTTTCATTTTCAAGAAATATATTTTGTAACTTTGCATCCAAGCATTGTGTTTTTGCTGTGTAATATTTTGCTATGGCGAGGTTCTTTATGTCAGTGGTTTCATTTCCATCTGGTTTTGATTTCTTTTTTACTTCTATTTGGTCTTGATCTGGAACGTAATAATAACAAATTATTAAGAATATCAGCCAAGTTAAAATACAATACAATATTTATAAGTTTATAAGTTTTATTAAATATTAAACCAGCCTATACAAAGCTTTCCTATTGTGAATTTTTAAAATATCACCACTTTTTCATTATATTTTCTGTCTTCAAGGGAGATTAGACTAATAATATATATTTTAAACTAGCCTAGACAGGCAATTAAGTTAAGATTGATCATTAAAATTGTGTAAAAAGTTATGAGATATGTCATTACCAATTTCAATGCATCTTTTAGGTTTCATTTTAGGTGTGTCTACTTCAAGCATTGCATCTCTTCTTATTGCAAAATCGTCATCATTCTCATCACCACTACCAGTTCCTCCCTCACAACCACTTCCTCCATCACTGGCCTCACAGACAACTATTCCCTCGGTTTCACCAAAAACCACTACAAATTCACTGTCAGTGTTCCCCAGCAAACTGGTCACGCGATCTAATATTTCATCTGGGGGTATATATTCAGTCATTCCATTTGTCTGCAAAGAGTACTGGTTTACATCATTTTAACTAATGATCGAAAGACTGCATTTGAACAGTAAGCCAGCTGCCATTGATATAGTTAGTTATAACTGCACAAAATACAACCTCTTTTCAATAAGGTTTAATGTGTTCCTGGTTTTTCTTAATTATTAGGATATTTCATATAATACTTATAATTTGAAACTATCAAATAGTTTTAAATGACTTTTTGTAAAACCAACCTGGCTATCATTTAGTTTAATTTTCTTACTGCGTCTGCGAGCATTTTTTTTTAAATTCTCCCACTTCAGACGCAGCTGTTGTGGAGTTCGTCGACAAGAACTTGCAGTTGCATTAAACATATCGGTCAGCCGTTTCCATTCAACGTTTTTTATTTTGTTATTTGTGGCGTTAGTGGTTTTGGTGGTGTTGATTACTTCGCTACTCTCTATAAGATCTAGCAGGGCCATTGTTTCAAACTTCGAAAGAGGTTTGCCTTTTCCCTAAAATAAAACAGAAATTTACAAATTACAATTTTAATCAATTTCAAATGAATAGTTGCTTACTGATTGAGAGTCCATGATATAATTTTCAATAGTATTTTATCATATATTATGTCTAACAATTTTTTAATAGATGAAATGTAACTATAAATAGTGTTGATTGTTTACTATTTTGCAATTTGGCAGAAACATAATATGATATTAATCAACTGTCATTTGTCATTTGTCTAGATTTATCATTCCACTCCTTCAATTATTTTCGTTCAAAAACACATTTTGTTAATAGTTTTTTATTTAAATAATATATATGACCCTTTTCAATTTAGACTATGTAGGAAAAATATTTTTTCTATCTTATTAATACCTACATATATAAAATTTATTTATAGTATTACAAAAAAAATTATGACATATACATAAAATAAAGAAATTTTCTAGATAAAATCGATTGGAAACAATATTTTAACGATATTATGGCAAAAATACAAATAAATTCAAGAGTATTACTATTAAAAGACGGATTTAAATTCGATAATTTTAATATCCAGCCAGTCATATGTATGTAGCCATACTGGTTTCATTCTTTTTTAATAGACACATGTTTAATTTAGAATAAAAGACAATCCATATATAATCTATAGTTTTCTAAAATTTTCTCAACATGACCGAGGTCAATGGCCTGATAACTTTACCACACCTAACTGTTTTATTTCACGTTTGTCACGCAACATCAAGTGAGCATTAAGCTCAACAAATTCTATGCCTTGAAAAGCACATTCCTACTTTACCTTCGAAATCCAAATACATTCGTAGAAAATCGTACTTTATATTTTATACTTTACGATACGACGACTCAGGACGATTTAAATAAAAATTTGGATTAAAAAATACAAACTTTATGTTGTATAATCAATTAATCTATAAAAACATATAATACGCAATAGAAGTTAAAATAATCGGGTAAATGTTTCATTCTAATTTTTTTAAATATCAAGATGTACAAATATTATACTAGTAAACATTAATATTTTAATGTTATAACAAAATTATTATAAATTGAAGTAGACTTTTAATTAAAATGTCTAAGATTTTATTTGTATTAAAGCATTTATTTACTACTAAATTTTTTATCCAATTCCTTTGAAAGTCCTTTAATTTATTTAAAATAAGAGCAACAACATCTGGTGGAAGAAAGTGAAACTAGTCTTATTCTACTATTCGTCACGCTGCTGTTAACTTTTTACGATGACTTCGCCCGCAGTAGACTTTACTTAAAATAAAATAAAATATAACAGACATGATGAACATACAAACAGACAAAAAATACACTTAAATTGACTTCAGTGAGTCCTAAAATAAATATTTTTCATATAATTTGTAGGAAAAATAATCTGAGAAAACCTTTAGATTCTAGTTTATAAATTTACTTTGCTTTTTAAAAAGTTACGTGAGTTTTTTAAATACATTTGTAATATTAATTGCAATCTGCATTTTAAGCTGCGTATTGAAGTGTACCTGAAAAGTATGTCAGTATGAGATGTAAATAACCTGTTTTCAGAACGAAGCTTTCTATATGTTTTTGTAATTGTAAGTTATTTTAAATAACATTAACAAATTATATGAAAACACATCTCGAATTGAAGTCATTATTTATCATCTTTTATATACGTATAATAAAATGATTGGCAAAACTGAAAAAATGCTAAAAAAAAATAACAAAACAATACTTCCTATTTTTTTGCGATTTTTTTCGTGTGTTTTTGTGTGTGTGAGAATTTTTATTAACTTCTATATATAATTATTCTACCGTACTCACCTACATAAGGTTCCTGTATAAGGATCTTTCGGGATCATTATACTTGCACAGTGGAATCATGGTGTGAACTTGAAACCAATTAGGTTCGAAACTAATCGGGCAAAATCTATAGTATTTACATGAATAAATATAATAATAGTCATCATGGATCACGAAAGTTTAAATTTAAAAAAAAGTATAGAATGATAGATTTAACATTAATAAAATTTATCAAAACTAAAAATATATTTAGGACACATTTGATTTGATAAGTCATTATACATACGCTTATTTTATCAGCCATCTTGTGTTTCTGATGCACCAACATCAAAGATCTGATGATACGTCCTCTAAATGGAGTCAAGAAAACACACTTTGATTTTTTTTCATAAGTACTCATCTAAGATTTGAAATATTTTTGGGATTAACAAAATATTCATTATTAATTATAAATTCAGATTTCAATATTACGACACGAATATAATAAATATTATAATTATATATAAAGGAAAAGTGAAAGGTGATTGACTTTTAGGCCAAAAAACTGGAAGCTAACAAGTTGATACAATTTAATTAATTAACGATATGTAACATATATAGATAATAAACCAGATCAATTTAAGAACATAAAATTTAAAACAATAATAATTATAAATATTCGGAATTTACACAATTCCACACGCAATCTAGTCCCAACCTAAGCAAAGCTTGTGCTACTAATAAATATACATTAACTCTCAAAAATGCTTACATATAGGTATAACATATAAAAAAATGAAACCATAGAGCATAGAAAAATATTACCGTGGGGAACGAACCCACAACCACCAGTACAACAGACGAAGGTACAAACACTGCGCCACAGATATAATAAATAGATGTTAAAACGGTTGAAATTTTCTGACTATTTGGATTTCCAGTTTTAATTTTAATTGAGTGTTAAATCTATATTTATATAAATTACATTCGAAACGTATGGTCCATATCCGGATATGTTGTCAATAAATATCAAAAAAGGGTGGGTACTCAAAACGCCAGTCTTGATACGCAGGAGAAAGGTACAGACATTTAGTCTTTTCAAAAGCAGCACAATTACCTGTGTGCTTATTGCGAGTTCTTAACCTACTCGATTGCATAAAATAAACGCCGATTTTGCTAAAATAAAATAACGCCATCTAGCGTTGTAACACCATCTGGCGTAAGGTGGCACTGTTCTCTTTTAATACAAAACGAAGTTAACGTCAACGTAATCCTAATAAGTTAGAAAATTAGCATTAGTCATAACTGGTCACAATTCCAAAAGGGAGTAATTGTCTCAGGTACTGTTCTTCTAAAGCTATATTTTTTTATAGAAAACTTTTAGCAGAATGTCATGAAAGTATTATATATAATATATAGGATGCTGTTGCAATTCTAACCATTCTCTCATTGTCATTGAAAAAAGAACATAAATTGGTTTGGGCTACATACAATATGAAGTTAAGTGTAGACGAGCTAGCTGTATGTAGCTTATTAATAGAATTCTGAACACGGAAACGACAAAGTCCGTTGAAACAACTAGAATATTAGAAAAAAGTAATCATTTAAATATATACAAATCAGTACAATTGTCTGATCACTCTGAAAATCATTGATATCAAAGTATGCATTGTTCTTGTGTAGACGGATATTTATATACACTTAAGTATTTCCTATATTTAATATTTACATAAGACTGTGAAAGCTCTTTACTCTAAGAAATAACGAGACGTGTTATTCAATAAAGGAGAAACTGGTTATTTAAACGCCATATTTTCTAAAGAAAGTCTTAACTGATAATCATTTCATTCATATTTTGTATATCACTGTCGAATGTATTCATCTAAATTTAAATGTAAACTAAATTTTCATGATTCATGATTACTTTTATAAGTATGAGACGAATTCAATGGATTCACCATGCGAGTGTAGGGCCCACTGTATTGCAGGGTGAAAAGCAGAAAGAGATTTTGGATGCAGTTGTAGGTTTATGGGGTCCTTTTAAACCACCTTCGCTGTTTAAGCTCTTTTCTCTACCTAACCAAATTTGAAACGAACCTTCCACTGCCACCTTTGAAGTTCATTCTAGAAATGAACTGACGACAATTCTAGAGAGGCTAAAATATTTAAGTTGGTTATGAAGAGTTTACTGTTTACCCTTCGCTCCCACTTCTACTGTTTACAAATTAACTTTAAACCCATAGGAATAGGTTTATAGACCAGGAGGTCGCATTGGGGTCAATTCTTAATACTTGTATACTTTAAATGTGTTCTTGGGGATGTCTGTCTTCCAAGAACCGGTAAGGTTATTAGTAATACTTTAATAAATATATGCTTTTCGAATTATGACAAATAGGTATGAAGCTATCATTAGCAGATAATTATAAATAATAGTTATATTTATAAATATATTAAAAAGTAATAAAATTACACAACACATATTATAGAAAGCAATTCAAAACTTAAAATAAAATTGGTCCCTCATAGCCTTACTAGATGTCAAGATATTATAAGAAATGTTTTATAATAGGCATAAAATATTTTTAAAAAGTTCTTACCGTACAATAGATAGATTTTGATAAAATTGTTTAATTAGTCTTATCATTTGTTAACATATAATAGCAATTTCTTCTGTAGGAAAACTTGCATCAATTTGGCGGGAAATTTCAAAACTAGATTCAGGCTTTAATTACCAAAAAAAGTTGATATCGATGAAAGTTACTTCTCCTTAAATTTCGTATATTTTATACATCAATAATTTATGAAAAAGAATTTAAATACACTTAATAATCTGTAATTATGATAATATTTAATATACTTTTTAATAAGGCGCCCAACCAATCACCGTAATGTAATCGAATTAACTGTAAGGGAAATTCAATCTTAAGTTATCGAGAGAAGGAATATTATAAGTTGTACTATTTACATAAATCTTCCGAGTCCCAATAAATGAACTGTCATTTTAAGATTTACACCTGACACTCTACGTTTTAAATTTTAGTCAGTGAAAAGACCTAAAGAAGAGAGGTTGTGTTATACACTTAAAAATTACTTATTTAGACGAATTTAAATCGAGGGTAAGTTAAATATTTATCAAATTTCAATTGTATTTTGAGAATTTTATTATATTTAAAATACTTTTTAGCCGGCCGGCATTTCTTGTAGTGTTCTATGACAAATAATAAATAGTTTAGTATTTTATATGAAGTTTACTGCAATAAATATAAAATACTAATCATAATTTAATAACTTTCGAATTTCGTTTGAATAATTCTTATATATATTAAAGAAAGTTGTCTCTGACGTAAAACGAGTTATATAACAATATACGATTAGCTTTTAACTGTTTAATTTTATTGATAGTTAGCGAGATTCTAATTTGACTACTAGTTTAAAAAAATATGTTTCTTTCGTACTGGAGCCGTATTACCATCTCGTAAAGTAATATTACAATAATTTTGTTTTTCCTTTTCGTATTACGATTTGTATAAAATAATATTGTTTTATTCAAAAATCTGCTCTTAACTTTCTTTTTCGAGGTGTTACTATTTAATAGCTCAACTAAAAACTCAATTCTGAAAAAGTTAAATCATTCTAATATTAAAACATTTTTTTTAAACTATGATAGTTTCAAGATTTCATGGTAGGTCACTTGAATTTTTCTATTATAAATAGTTATAATATTACATTTAAATTTTCAATAAAAAGTTCCATTTATTTTTTTTATCTTTAAAAAAGATATGAGTTCAAAATGTCAACTTGATCATGTTTTAAATAATTTCAATGTTTCAGAATGACAATGTGTCTGTGACTTTCCATTTTCACTTTTAATGTTGCTAAGCGTCTTATGTACGGATTATGAGCTATAAAAATAGGTTCCGCATTAGATACAATATTGTTTTTCTCACTTATGTTTTCATTCATTGAATTAGAGAAAAAAAAAGGTTGGAAATATTAGTTTAAATCTACTGATAAAATCCGGATAAGAAACAAGCCATTTTTTCAGATAGAAAAAATGATAAAATAAGGTAAAACTGGCCACTGATTATTTTATACGCATAAAATAAGAATTATTAACAAATGGCATTTATCTGTGTCATAATCACAAAAAAAATGTTGTTTTTCGCTATATACATTAGCGCTAAAGTACCTACCTACCTACTTCAAATATTTTGCAATAGATTTTATTACCTGCACTTATAACTTTTTTTAATCGATTATATTCAAGAGATTACATCATAAAATCAAATATGTATTATAATTTTTTGCCAAAACGATAATAAAAAACACTCATAAATAAATATTTTTTGCACTGACAAGGAAAATACCATGACTAGTATTTTTTTTTGCGGTACCCTGATTTTTTTATTTTGATAGCAGATGCCGAATTGCTGAGTGTTTCTCAAACGTGATAAGAATAATATAATGAACCTATTATAATTCTACAGAGACTCTAGATTGTTACAAAGACATTTATATAAGTAGTGTCTACAATATATATATTTTAGACATATATACATTTCTGATTTCCTCCGTTGTTAAATAAATAATATAAAAAAAAATACGTTATTTCCTTTTAATATATTTAACTGTACCAACAAATTAGGCCCAACCAATTAAAAAAAATAAAAACTTTTTGATGAACTAATTATTTTGAATCTGGTAATTATTTGAAGGTCTCTATGTAATTATTATTTTTTTTTTGTAGAAAGTTAACTTAATTAAGGTAACACAGTTTTAATTGTATAACTATCAGACCGTAGTGAGATAAGGTTTTAGTGAAATTTAACTTTTTATATGCATATTAAGTAAGTTAAATATATAAGTAATGAATAATATTAAAATAATAGTATTAGTGGGAAGCAAAGAGAAAATAATGTCTATTTTTTTTTATTTACCTTTTTTTTATTTTTTTATTTGGTCTTACATTTTGTTATGAAAGCATGCATCAAATTATTCAACCTGTAACTTTTTAAATATTACTTACTATAACTACGTATAAAACATCATCAAATCTTTTATTACAAATAAAAAACATCCTTATTATCTATTTAAATACATATAAGAATTCAATTGATGATAAAATTATTGAACAAAACTATTGCATTAGTCCTCGAGTTGTTGAAATGAATACACGTGTGTTGTTAAATGATTCATAAGATAGTTTTTTTCTATAGTGTTGTATTTTGTAAGTAATGAGTATTTATTGTATAATGTAAAACCTTTTTTTAAAGTTTAGGATTGAAATATAGGTAATATAAGTAATATGTATGTGAACACGCGTTTAAATGTACAATATTACGAAATCAGATTTCAGTTAACGATTGTCTTAGTATCTTAGTGTTTAATTAAACAATGACTCTTTGTTATATTTGGGCCATTTTTTGAGGACATGACTATTGACATACCAACCTATATATCTGTTTTAGTAATCAGGATAACGTACATAGTGTCTTTACATACTGAATCAATTACTTTACGATTTTATACTTAACTAGCTATAATTCGCAATTCCACCCGCGGTCGAACATTTTTCTTTGTTATTATTAAAAATAAAAATACTAGATTCCGCTCGCAGCTTCACCCGAGTGGCTTTCAGTAACCGTGAGTCTTTTTGTTCATTATATATAGTTATTTTTAATATTATTGTCCGCCCGAGCAAAGATTAAACCTTATTAAGTCAAAAGTTATAGGTATCCAGTCCAATGGTATATATTTGAACCAATATTGGAACCAACTTTGGCACCAACTACAGACAGACAAAACGGTAGCTTTCCCCATTCTACTATTATATGTAGTAAAGATTAGCGTAATACTAGATAGCCTATTCCTCGTGAATTTACATTTCATAATTAAAAAGAAGTTTTCAAATCTATCTTCTAGTTTCGAAGATTAGCACGTTTAAATAAACAAATTTTTCTGCTGTATAATATTAATATAGATAGTATAATATTCTTAGTTATACAATTTATATTTAAAATAAATAAAAATGTCGGTAGGTTATTTGATTGTATTTATGAAAAATATTATCTCTAAGTATCAAAGTCAAGGATACCGTACCGCAAGTATTGCCGCGCATTTCAATAATGGCGTCTCATTACGGTGTTGTTTTGAAAACCGCATTTGTTCTAAACCATGGCGTATCGTGCTAGCGTATCGACAACTAGTGGATATGAAAAATTTCTGTGCGATTTAAACATATATTACATATATTGCATAAATAATATTTACAGATTATTTTTCATCTTAGGTTTTATTTCAAAGTGCTTGTAAATGATAGTTATAAAAGAATTTATTTAATACGTTTTTCATTTAAAATATGGCAGCAAAAGGAACGCATAAATGTTAAAATGTTGTGAAGAAAGCAATGGCTTGCTCAATAATATCTTTGATCAGGAAACTTTTTCGCGATGGAAAGTCGTTTATTAAATCTCATCGTAACATCGTGGTAAAATATCAGAATTCTTTCACAATTTCTATCAAGATCCTCCTTCACAATGTGAGTAGTATACTTATACTTATTATCATTTAGATGACTTCATCTAAATGATACAAGTGTGGAAAAGGCTTAAGATTTTGTGGTTAAACAAATTAGAACCGGTTTTTCCGTAAATTGCTAACATATGAACTCAGAGTACGTATGTTATTTGACTATTATATTTATTTTCATTCACGTCATAGGCGATATTAAGAATTTAGGATGCAAGCTTATTTGTTCTCCTTCAAAAACACTAATAAAATTAAAAATATATATTTTATAACAGAAATAAAAGTTTTTTTATTGTTATCGAATTTGAAAATCGTCTTAACTTTTATTTCATTGTCTACTTCATATCGCAAAATACCTCATAAATTGAGAATTAAATACTAAATATTGCTAGAACACTGACAGCCATTTTACAACAATATTAGTTTCCTAGTTCATTAGTGTTCGGTAAATTTTATAGTTTAATTGCCTACTTGGGTTGAATGATATCAAATGTAATTACCTTAATACAAGAAAATACTCGTTTGATGTTACCACAAAATATAAACGCAAAGATATATAAACACTCTTCAAGATAAATATTTGGCGTTAGAAACATCGGAAACATTTGTATTAGTATTGAAAAAACCAGCCTTTATTACGCACCATTATATTGCGTTTTGTTGTAAACAAAAAATATATTTATGTATGATACATGTAAAAAATATATTGTATATCTTTTGGGTTAATATATAAGACATTATAAGTAATGTCTCATATATTAAAATTATTATAAAAGCTTATAAGATAAGTCTTATAAGCTGTTCCTACACATATGATCCAATCTACTATTATATTTAATGTCTTACCTTTTCAGAGATGATTGTGGCAGAAGCTTGGAAGGCAAATTACCTCTACTGGTTATTACCAGCAGTTCTGTTACTCGGTATACTCGCATTCTTGGGTGTACTCGCAGTATTTTTCGCTATACGTCTGTACGCTAAGATCACTTGCGGTAAATATCGTGAAAAGACCAGAATGGAGGGAAAGACAGTTATAGTTACTGGATGTACAAGTGGAATTGGAAAGGAAACCGCTAAGGAGTTGGCCAAGAGAGGTGCAAAAGTTATTATGGCATGCCGCAGTGTCAACAAAGCTGAAGAAGTCAAAGGTACATTCGATTTTCTATTACTAATTTCAGAAACGTAAATATTTAATGGCAATAATATGTTTTGGCAAGACAGATCTGTAACTAATATCTGATGAGTTTTTAATTTTTTCGATTTGTGGATTCGTTCATCATGCAAAACTTATACTGTACTATATTTGCCGTAGTTATGTCAAACTACAGTTTTGGCTTTGCTTATGGCAAATCTCAATTACCGCCATAGGTATGGCAAATATGTCTAATACAGAACCTGCTCAAAAAAGTCCAAAATCTGTCGTGTAATGAATAAATGAAAATCTTGTGGAAATAGCTTACTAGCAGTCAACATTTCGACTACTATTTACTAAATAAAATATTCCAATTTTCAGCTATTATATCTAGACCTCTATTCCTTTTAAATATCTACAGAAAGTTACTCTTGCCTATAATTAGTTGTAAATGATTGCGTTTTAGTATACATTTTTTGTTTAATTATTCCAACAAAGATATAAATGTAATTTTATTGTGTCGAATACGTATATTATCGATAAAACCATGTTTTTTTTAAAAGTTTGTAACAAACAATAATATGGAACTCTTTCTTTACCATTGAAATGTAAATACCATGAAATGAATTTATTGGGAAAACTTTACCTAAGCCGAAAACCTATACCTATACCGTTAAAGTTAAATATCTAATAAAAATAAAAATTTTCAGAGGAAATCATGAAATCAACTAAAGATGCAATAGTTTTGGTTAAGAAACTGGATCTCAGTTCTTTTTCGTCCATACGATCATTTGCGGAGGACATAAATAAGAATGAAAAATCCCTGGACGTCTTGATCCATAACGCGGGTTACGCGGAAACATTCAAGAAGAACAAATCAGAAGATGACATTGAACTAACTATGGCTACCAACCATTATGGACCATTTTTGTTGACCCACCTTCTCATAGATTTGCTTAAGAAAAGTGCGCCAGCAAGAATAGTTGTGGTTGCTTCATCTTTATACCGCTTAGCTTCTGTCAACTTGGACAACCCTAATCCACTGACAACGATGCCAGGATATCTTTACTATGTATCCAAGGAAGCTAATATTCTCTTTACCAGAGAACTGGCGAGGAGGTTAGAAGGTACTGGAATCACTGCTAATTGCCTACACCCTGGGCTAATTGATAGTGGCATCTGGAGAAATGTACCAGTTCCCTTGAGTTGGGGATTATGGTTGATAAATAAGTCGTTCTTCAAAACTCCTGCACAGGGTTGCCAAACATCAGTGATGCTGGCGGTTGACGAAAATTTATCCAAGGTCACTGGCAAATACTTCTCAGATTGCCAGGAGAGTTCCATATCTAGTTCCGCCAGTGACATGGGCAGAGCTAGAAAGCTGTGGGAAATATCCGAGAAACTGGTGAAGTTAGAAGAAAATGATCCTCGAATTTAAGTATTTAATTTTTTTCTTTCATTTGGTAGAATAGACAAAATACTACATCTAGCCTGTGTGGTGCTATATAAGTTATATTTTAATGATTACTTAATGGTTTACAAGTCATTCTTGGTAAGACCTCAAAATTAATAATTAGAAATCTCACTTATAGTTTTTGTTTAATTTTAATTTAATTCATCTGCAATTAAAATTAAGATTTCGTAATTATTAACGTATTATTTATAGAAATAGTAAAAACTGTCGGAATATTAATAAAAAGATATGGACATTTTTTTTCTTTCACTTTATTTTAAATAAAAATTTACATAAGGCCTCATGTTAGTAATAAAATTTTGTACTTTATAGAGATTAAAGCTGGGTTTGGACTGAAATTTAAATTATGATTATTTCTATCAATAGTTATGAAATAAATGGAGTTATGCATGATGTTATTGTTTCTATTCTACTTCTAACATAATAATCGTTTTTAAATGACTTTGTGATGACTATAACTTAGTATTATAAGAAAATTAAATCTAAGACACAAATGAGTGATAAAAATTTATCTTACCTTTATATTTTTTTTAGTATAACTATGCCTAAAATGTTATTTAATAATATTAGCTAAAAAGTAAATAAATATCAGTCTATTAAATCAAACTGGTCTAAAAACGTCTGATCTACACCCAGTGCAGTTCCCAGACTCTCCCGAGGCCTCCTATTTATAACTTCATCATCAAAGCATAATTCATCCAAATAATTATTATTTACACTCTTAAAGACACTGCAACTTGGACTTAATAGATCTGGTAATAAGTTCCTATTTGCTGTGTACAAATCAAAATTAAGATTAAAGTTTTCTTCCTCTATTGTTTTTATTTCTGTTTCATCAGTCTCTGTTACAACATTTGCCCTTACTTTCTTGAAGCGGTTTATTATTTTTTCTAATGAACTTGTCTTTCTTATTAAAGAAGTGGTGGTTTTAGGTGTTACTTCCAGACTTCTCCGTGGAACTTCTAATATTGGTGATACTGTACTATCCATATTCATATCTTTTAAAGTCTGAACTTTATCTAATGTAGTATGTATTGTTACTTCGTCAGCATTTGTAACTTTTATATTCGGTACATTACTTGTATCCAAGTTTCGGGAACTCTCAGCATTACCAAGTCCGTGATGAGTATTATAGTTACTAGTTGCATCAAAACATGTAATTCCTGATACTTCAAGTTGTGAAGAACTGTCTTCTTGCATGATAGGCAACTTCTTTCCCAGGATTTTCGTAAAAGATCTCCTCTCCCTTTTATCAAACAAATTTGGAGAGGAATAACTCCGGAATAGTCCATTGCTTTCATTTGAACTAATAGACTCATTAAATAGACCTCCTTTCTTTATTTTAATGTTAGGACGTTCAGATTTATATTTAAACTTCTTAGAACTACTGGACTTCTTTGTTGATAATAATCTTAAGATCTGCTGTTTAGTGAAGCCAGATGTACATTCAGCTATAGTTTCATTTACTTTATTAATGTTTGATATAATAGACATATTGTGTAAATTTTGACTGATATTCACATGATCATTGGAACTTGCTTGGCAAGGTTTTAAACTTTTCAGGAATTCGTCTTTTGGAACTTGATGAAATAAATGTATTGACTTTGGTTGCGGTTTTGCAAATGTTCCACTGGTTCGTTTTCGGAGATTGAATTTGTGTCGCGTCGTATTTAGCGGTGTGAAACTATCAAAAATTACTTGGTATTGGTCCCATCCTAGTTTTAAGTCTGAGAGGTCAGGTAATTTTGGTATTACGGGGTACTCTCTAATTGAAACTGATCTGTATTGAATTGGTGCTGGCTGAAAATTAAAATAAATAAAGATTAATATCATATCTTTAGGTTGAACCTATTAAGTGAGGACTACACATTTAGAAAGTTGTTTCAGTAGTTTGTGATTAGAAGCTTGATTATTTAATTGATTTTTGTATATACCAATAAAATTTGGCACCACTTGTATTAAGGCAATTTTATTTAAGATTAAAAATGTATATGAAATGTTTCACGTTGCAAATAATAATATTTAAAAAAATATATTAAATTTAGCTAATAATGAGAATTTGTCTTCAAACATTTATAATATAAAACATTGAAAGAAAACAATGTTTTAAACAATTAAGCTACTTCATTAAATCACTTATTACAAAATAAAGTAAATTGTGCAAAAATAGGATTATGTTAATAAATATGTATGAAATGCCGTTGAAAGTAATATTATTCTAGATAATTTCTACATAATTTTGTAATGTATTGTCAATTTTAAATAAGTAGTAGAAATATATTATAAACAATATATATGTGGCCATCATATTTTTAAAATATAATTTAGCTGTCATATTTAAAAGAAAATAAATTACATAATATTTACCTGTAATTTTGTTTCAGAGTTTAACACTTTGTCTATTAGTAACTTTAATGTAGAGACCATTTCATCAAAATTCTTGTTACTGTCATCCAAATATTTATTGAACCTGTATATTTCATTTCCAATCTCATTGTTTTGTAAAACATAACAAATAGATACAACAAAAGCCCTGATAAGATTTGGAAAGCTTAACCGACCATCCTTTTCTATGTTTTTGAGAATGTAAGTTTGTTGTGCGTTCACATGATTTTGTAGTTCCTGAGTACATATTTTATCCATTTTTGGATCATATTCTAGAGTATATGAACTCTTTTCTATTTGACCGGTATGTCTATTGATCACAGCTTCTGTCAGATCATGCACAACATTACATTTCTCCAAAAGAGGTGGCACTTTGCTATTCCACTCCATTTCAATATTGTCCATTTGAACATCTGCATGCAAAAGCCAATTATCAAAAAATACTGATGGTTCACTTACATTTTTAATCTTTAAAATTTCACTTTTGGTGTTATCGTCGAAATCACACTTTTCAACAAAATTGTCCAGTAATTTATTAATATAACTGTGTGCATTCACAGCTAATAATTTGTTATGCATATCAGTAATTTTTTTGCAGAACAACTCTGCTATTTTCTCAAAAATTTGTCTCTTACATAAGTAATTAGAAAATCTACTGGAAATGATTTCTGTTTCCTTTACAATGCATTCCAGAAAACCTTCTTTCTCTTGTGCCTTATATTTTTCTGTCATTGTTTTGTAAAGTTCTTTTTTGTCGTCTCTTATCATTTTTGTTAGCAGCAACCGATTTACCGCCAACTGTGAGAGTTGAAACATAAGCACAGTCACCTTAAAGCAACCTGGATTAACTAAATACGATGACATGACTGGAGTAAGCAAACCTTTAGAACTATAATCGCTTATAAAAACCGAAAATTCATTTCTATAGGACCGTTCCGCCTTTGTATCGTACAAAGGCCAAGTTAGGGTCGCATGAAATTGGGAATCAATTATTGAAACCAAATAATAAGATAAATGGATAAATAAGTTCTGTGTAGGCTTCTCTAAAACATTTTCCTTGAATATTAACTTCGATAATTCGGGAAGCATTTGCTGGATCTTGCTGAGTATTCCCACATTCAAGATTGTTTCCTTTTTAAGAGTTATGACGAGATCTTTTTGCATAACGATTGAAGTCATATTGTTATATGTTATATGTACATTTTACACACTAATAAAATAGATATTCAATAAGAATTAGAACTTCACAAATCACAACGTTGGAACAATTATAAATAAACAAGCAATAAATAGACACTTCAACATCCCCCAGCCATAATGAAATTTCAAATTATAAATTGAAAAAGTTTAACGGCTCGAGACTTCAAATCATAATCTTTTTACAGTAATCTGTGCTTCAAATATTTGATTGGTAGAATTGTTGGACAGGCAAAAGTACAAGACATACAGTATATTTACATATGCTAGTTTGCGATAAACATCTTAAATAAAATGAAAAAATCCAGATAGCATCGATCAATAGAAATTATGAATACTTTTAGAAAAACCTAAATCGCAATATTGAAAACAGTTCTACACCCAAACAATAATATTTACCAAATAAATATATTATTTCTATTGTGAATAGGTGATATTCATATCATGCAAATATAGTGTTAATCACAAAATATAAATATCCTCTTTGATAAAGTTATAGATATTATTTTTGTTTATTATAAATTTTATTACTAAATCGATATTTCATAACATGGTGGTTCAGTGTTATTGTCGGTAATTGTATCATAAATATTATGCGACCATTCTCTCTCCTTAACGTATTCTTAATATATGTAAAGCCGTTTTTATTATTAAAAAACAAAAAAAAAATTAACGAATATACTATCTATCTATATCTAATTTATCTAAATTTAAAATATAATTTATATTAACTTTTTAAAACGACAGTGTCTCTTCAATGACGCACACCACAGATTGAAAATATAAATAGTCTAACCAACATAACCTCTACATTTACCAACGCTTGCTTTCCGACATCCGTGCTTGCCTTGTGTTTTGAATCGCTAAGGTACACGTGTATTTGGAATTTCATTTCCAAATTGTATGAAGTTATGGATATAAGTGATTATAATTATTAAAAATGGTAAGTATTATACCACCTTATTCCGAATTAATATAATAAGTATCATTGCTCGATAAAATATGGCATTTCGTGACTTCCTGCGGCAAAATTTGAGATTCCTAAAATTAAAACTAGTCAGTAGAAATAAATAGGTCTTAATAATTGTAAATAAAACGTTTACATTATTTTTATATATGTGAAATCGTCAATAACTGAACTAAATAACTAAACAATTATTCAATAGAGTAAGCTATTCGTGCTCTATGAGCACAGTGCGGGCTTCGCTGTGTTCCGTGTGGCGGAGTTCGAGGAACTCGCAGCATTCCTACCCCAAGTAGAAGAATCCGTCACAGACTTGCAGAGATTCAATTCGGTCGTCACTTTGATGGCTTTTCAGCCTTTTAAATCAGCTATACTAGCCCTGGAAAATATCAATGCGGTGTCAGAAGGTATTCCATGTTTATCTTAAAAAAATAAAAATAAAACTTTGATTGTTGTCCATATTTATAATTGAATATTTTTACTTATATTAATATAAACATTATGTTTTAATAAGTTTAAAAAAATAATACAACAGGTATCCTTCCCGATGACCTCAATTTATTCCTTGAGGGTGCATTACCAAAACGCAAAAAGCGAAGCAAGTGCACTCTTGGTGTGGCAGATCCTAAGCTGGGAGCTGCTATCAGTGAGGCACTGGAAATACCATGCTCCCACACAGGAGCTGTTCCCGAAGTTTTAAGAGGTAACAAAGAAGTTTGCAGTTAATAAATGTTATGGTTATGATTTTATGTGACAATTTATGCACAACTTGATCTATTGCAAGCTACTAATGGCTTGGGGTAATGAAATTGTGCTAAATTATTGCAAATAAGTTATGCCATCTTCTTTCTTTAAGGAAGCATGGACAAAAAGTTTGCAACACTCATTTTGATTCATCCCTTTTAATCCCTATACATTAATATACACATTTGATAAAAACTTTTTTAAGACAAAAATGAGAAAAATACCTTGTTAAGTATAAGATCAAATTTAGCCTAACTACAACAGTGTCGCTACCCTTAATGAAAACTATAACTGTAATAGCCTGACATTGCTCATTTTGACTGTGCCAAACTAACTGAAGATATGAAATTGTAATATTTTATGTATAATATTAATCAAAATACTTGTTTACAATCATAATTAATGGTTACCATCCATGTATGAAATAAATAAAAAAAAACACAAGGTGCTCAATAGTTGATAATTTCATAATTAGTTAATAATTTAATAATTATTATTTCAAAATAATTATCTTCTAGGACTATATTTTCTAGTAACATGAATTAAATCAAATTATTTTAGGTATAAGACACCACTTCCATGCCCTCATTAAGGGTCTGACTTTAAAAGCTTGTAGTGTGGCTCAGCTCGGGCTTGGTCACTCATACTCCCGGGCCCGAGTCAAGTTTAATGTACACCGAGTAGACAACATGATAATTCAGTCTATAGCATTGCTGGACCAACTTGACAAGGATGTTAACACCTTCTCTATGAGGATCAGGTATTCTAATTCTTTTTTTTTAGCCTTATCATCATTACACGGAATAGTAAAAAAAAATTCATCAAGTCTGAATTTATTGAGCTGAGCAACGTGATGGTGTTACTGGTCAAAAGTGTGTTTAGTTGTTAATGCTACTCCTAGACGAATAATGGTAGTATATCTAAAAATGGCCGAGTTGTCGAGGACGGTGACTTGTCGGCCGTGACGATGTTTGGTGAAATTTGTGATTGTTGTTTTTAATTAAATGGTCAAAGTTTGTCCCATAGAGTTCACATGTGCAACGTTTCGAAATATAACGCGCGAGTTCCTATTAGGCTTAAAATTATAGGCACTACTTTTCTAATTTTATTAGTATGTGAAACTCATTTACCAACAATGCTTCACTCAGCTCCACCCGCCGTGCGCAGTGGCGGGCTTAGTATATATTGATACAAAACTTAACTCTCGTAAATATTTCACAGAGAATGGTACTCCTACCATTTCCCAGAGTTGGTGAGCATAGTTCCCGACAATTATTTATACTCGAAATGCGCTGAATACATAAAAGACAGGAAGACATTATCAGAAGAATCAGTGGAGTCACTTACCGAAATTCTCGGGGACTCGGAAAAGGCCCAGGCTATTATAGACGCCTCCAAAATGTCAATGGGCATGGACATTTCTCCCGTTGACTTGATCAATATACAGATGTTTGCCAGCAGAGTTGTTGCATTGAGCAATTATAGGTATTGTTACTTGTTTATGATATGGTCGCATGCCATTAATCAATAATTTTATGTAAAAAATAACCTAACTTGTACCTCATCAATAGAAAGCAAATAGCAGAGTATCTACACACCAAGATGACATCTGTTGCTCCGAACCTCACCACATTAGTGGGTGACCAGGTCGGAGCCAGACTTATCTCCAAAGCAGGTTCTCTTACCAGCCTTGCCAAGTACCCTGCCTCTACAGTGCAAATATTAGGTGAGGCCATCGTTCAAATGTAATGATGTCGATTTTTAGTTTATCTATATAACTTAATTAATTTTTCACCCAATCAGGTGCGGAAAAGGCACTGTTCCGGGCTCTCAAGACCCGTTCGGCCACTCCCAAATATGGTCTTTTATATCACTCCACGTTTATCGGTCGCGCTGGCGCTCGTAACAAGGGACGAATCAGTCGTTACCTCGCAAACAAGTGCTCCATCGCCAGCAGAATTGATTGCTTCTCAGGTAAATAACTTTCATATGAATGTCACTCTACATACTAGTTGTTTACTTATGTATATTTGAGAGGAAAAAGATCATTATTTAATAATATTTAATTATTACAGAAAACCTCAGTACTGTGTTTGGTGAGAAGCTAAGACAGCAGGTGGAAGATCGCTTGAAGTTCTACGAGACTGGAGATATACCCATGAAGAACATTGATGTCATGAAACAAGCCATTGAGGAAATAACACAGCAGGAGGAGGAAGCAGCCTCTAAGAAGAAGAAAAAGAAAAAGAAGAAGAAGGACGAAGAAAATGCAATGGATGAGGATTGATTGTAATATATTATAAGTGAAAATGGTGTTTTATTGATAAGATTAGTTAGGGTAAGGAGAATTTATAAATACGGGAGTGACTAGTTAAACTTGTTATCACATTCACTGTGACCACATAACATCTGTGTAATTATTTTTGTAACGCGATTCCAGTTAACACGACGTTTGTGTTAGAGTCACACTAGAGAATATTATCGGTACAATGTTTTGCAGCGTAAGTACTATAAAATTATTACGATAATCTGATCAAATTAGAATATTAGTATTTCACGTTTTTGCTTTTAATAAAAATTGATTAAAAACATCATTTAACTTTCTTATAAAGTCTCATTTCAAAATATTGTCTAAGTGAGTTCATAGTCAGTTCATAGTAAAATTTTTTAAGTAACTAGATTTAACATTTGTTTTCCGGTCACTCAGTATAGTAAATAAGTGTCCTTATAATAAAATTCTATAATTTTCAATTGGCCGTTTTTATTATATAAAATTTTATTGTGTTATATGTATTTACTTATAAGCCTCAAAATCTATTGCCTATCTTTCATTTAGGTGTTTAAAATTGATCTTGATTGAATAAAAATTACAATTTTTTTTCGCCAACAATAAGCTACACAAAATTTGATCAAAATCTGTTTCTAAGTTTTGTTTTAGTATAAGTAACCCAAATTAGTTTTTGTATTTTAATATGAAAATTTATTAAAACGTTCAAATTACAATGAACATTGGATTTAATAAACTAAACTTCATCGCAATCCGTCTTATAGTTTTTTGTGATGCTCGAAACAAAAAAAAATATATATTGCTTCTGATATTTCACGTAGCTATTATTTTTTTAAGATACAAACAGAATCTCGCTACTATATTACTTCCATGTCCAGATATACATTTATTATTGATAAACTTCAATTAAATACAACATCAAGCTCACTTAAAAAAAATAAAAAAACCACTTTAGTATATAAGCAACAAAACACTTCGTGCAGTAATGTGGTCTTACATTATGTAATAATAAAGTAAATTAACACAAAGGACGGAAGCGAAAAGATATGTAGATTCCGGCGAAAACGAGTCGCTAACCACTTGAATTAAGATAAAAAAGAGAAACGTGGTCATACGTGCGCAACCGAATATTAAGGTTTAGAATTCTCTAAAGTTTATTAAGTTGGTCTTTATTTACATCAGTTAGCTTGCGTCAGCATAATCGAAAATGGAAAGCAGAAGGGATTGTGCGAGTACAATTTTGGTAGGAATAAGAATAAAATTATGTAAACGTTTCGAGGTACGTTTGCGGCTCTAGAGCCGAAAATATTTTTCTACTAACTTCATTTACTTGAGAAGTTCATGATAAAGTTTGATCTGATTGTATTCCCCTGTTTTTAACATTTAGGCTATAAGGTATTATAGTAACACTATCAAATAAAAGCACAGGTAAATTTGACCAGTTCACTTTAGCTATCATGGCAAGAAAGCCAACAATGATAGCTTCACATTTAGTGACGTTGACTTTGATACCAAATGACGTGCTCCAATTTAGAACTGAGGAGAGATCTTTATCAACACGAGTAATAAGGGAAGGTAAGTCTTGCAGTGATGACTGTGAATATATTTGCAAGTAGTCTGTATACATTTGATAGGAAGAAAATATGTTTTGAGTTATAGTCTTAATGAAGATCGAGAAAAGTAACGTGTACGTGTACGTACGTATACGTGTGCAATGCTGGCATTCATATAGGAACTGTAAGAGAAGCCAACAAACACCAAGATTTTAAAGTCTTCGTTATTGAAAGCGTTACTGAAATCAAGCAAGGTCAAACCTGTCATTAGGTATCCATCCCCATACGAATGTCACCGGGAACTTTATTTAACGCAGATGTCGTGTTGTGTCCAGTACGAAACCCGGATTGAAAAGAATTTAAGATAGTTTAATTAAGAAAGGAATTTAATTGCTTTAAGACTAGTTTTTCTAACACTTTAGAAAGGAGAGGTAGAAATAGAAATGGATATATAATCGGAACACACAGAAGGATGGTTGTTTTTCTGAAGGGGACAAATTTCAGCATCACCGTAGGAGATTCAGTAATGTAGGATGTGGGTAATCACTGGAGTAATAATGTCAATTATAGAAAGAATAATTTTCCGACTGATATAATCACTACCGTCAGCATTAACATCACATTCGGTTAATTGATTAAAAATAAACGATGGAGAGTCAAAAGTCGGATGTGTAGAAATTGAATTTATAGTAATATTTATATCAATAATATATATGATATTATTTGATGTAGAGAATGAAACATTAACATTTCGAAGTCTATGTTTGTTATATTTTTTATTGAATTTTCCGACTTCCATAGATTGTAAAAATTTACATACGCGGGCTGTAATAGTCGTTAACGACAGAACTATGGATATGGCTTCGTTGTGCATAGTATATACACATACATTTTAATGTAGTGATTTCTAATTTTTGTAAACTTTTGACGATTTAAGTTAACGATTTAAGATTAACTTTAATTTTGTGATTTGTTGTGACATTTTAATTATATGGTATCACTTAAATATTTGTCATATCTTCAATGCAAACGCGTGAATGATATGTTTAAACTTTAAAAAAGAAAATAATTAGGTATATGCCCTTGTTTAAAATTCAAACAAGTGTGAGTTCTGAAATTTTTGAGTCGCGGCAAAAATAAATAAGCGCATTGTTATGCAGTCCTTTTTTTAAGTTTTCTGTATTAGTTTTGTTACGAAAGAGGCGCATTTGTATTGCATAAAAAATTATAGTCATCTAAAGTCGCGAAGCCACAGAGAGTTATGAGTTTAAAATACACAATAGCAATAACTTTCTAGTGTTTCTATAGTCCACTTTAGATAATAGATTTAATGAATAAAAACAAAGCATATATGATTATATTTTATTACAGTCGCAAAAATAAATTTTACGTTAGCTATTAACATTAGCAGCCGCCTATAGCCAAATTGCTACTACAATTAATTTTAATATTGATATTAACAGATGCCAACTGCGTAACGAAGAACTTGAAAATATAAGGTATGGATATTAAGAGGAGGTTTCCTTCTCCGCACAGCCTGCAGGACTCTTTGCTTCCATCGGGGTTGCCGGAGATCGGACCCAAGAGTGTCCCACATTTTGAGCAAATGATTGCCTGAAAAAAGTAACAATTTATAAGTAATAACAAAAATATGTTTTATCGAAGAATAAATATCAAATTGACGAGTAATTCCTTTCCCCCCGCACCTCGCTCTTGTCGGAGCAGTGGAACAGCCTGTCCTGCAGCAGGAAGGCTGCCCCGTGCGCCAGCAGCGCGTCTCTCTCCATCTCCCCGAGGCGCACTCCTCCCCCGCGCCGCCGCCCCTTCACGGGCTGACGAGTGAGAGCCTCCACCGCGCCCGTCGTGCGCACCTGAAGGATGGACGGACCATTACATGCTGTTCTTCTTACACTTCTCCCGACTTAAATCATAAAATTAGATTATAAACATTGAATTAACAAAGTATTTTTTGAAAGGACCGTAAAAATGTTAGTGTTAATTACATTCAGAGTCACCGACACGAGCGTCCAAAACAGTCACAAATCTTTTCCAAACATAGGTTTTAAATGTACATGCACCTTTATTTTGCTTCAAGAGGAAAGAAAAAGTTGTAAATCGACTTTTCGACTCGATTTAGTTAATTTACTTTAATAGACGTCACAACGTGCTTTAAACTTCAACGAAATTGATAAATTGTAGTATTGAGTTTTTTGTCATAGAGATTACGGTTCCATCATCCCACAATATTTTCGTACCGCGGTACGTTACATGTTGTTCACCTGATCCATAATCTGCATAGATGTTTTGTTCAATGGATTATCATACCTGCCACTTATCAGACACCATGTGCCTCAGCCTCTGATAGTGAACGAGTCCGCAGAAGATATCCGCAGTCATCTCTCGTCCATCGATCCCACTATACAGCCTCTCAGTGCCGTAGTAGTTGTAGCCGCCCGCCTCCAGCAGACGACCGAAGTAATTAATGGCGGTGTCCTCCTCGTTGAAGCGGAAGGGAGTGGCGTCGTGAACCTTTAGAAAACATAAATTACGATAAAAATCTTTCATAAGAACTTTAATATCTATTTTCGAATTTGATAAATTTCTTTACTTTTAAAAAACATTCCAGTTTTCAAAATTTTAATAGTTATGTGTCTGGCATGAAATGTCAATAGTTCATAGTATTTTATGGTGTACTAACATGTCCGTGCAGACAGGCGGCCTTTCCCGCCATACACTCCACCATCATGGCGATGGTCATCCGCGAGGGGAAGCCGTGAGGGTTGAAGAGTATGTCAGGCACCAGACCTGACTCCGTAAAGGGCAGATCCTCGGCCGCCCAGCGCTGAGAACAGATGCCCTTCTGGCCTGCCCGAGACGCGAACTTGTCGCCCACAGACGGGTTGCGCTGAAATACAAACATACACTCTAGTTGTCCACACTTTATAATACTTTCACTTTGTCTTTTCACTCCATAACCTAAAACATTAGTTTTTAATTTCCCTTTAGAAAATATGATCTATTTAAGAACTTGGGTATGTTTTTAAAGTTATTATAGTGGTTTTGGTAGAAATACCTACCTTAATTTAATTAATTAATTATTTTTTTTATTTATAACTTTTTCATTTGAATTAATAATCATGAATGAATTCAGTAATCATTTCTGTATGTCAAAAGATGAAAATAGAACTAATAGGTTAAAATTACAAGTTCAATTAATTGCTATCAGAGTTTGCGTGAGTAGTTTCAAACCCATTTGATTCACGCCGCGACTTCACCAAGCTCCGAACTCATTAATAAGGTCCCCAAATGGGATCGAAACTAGGAGGAAAATTCTGATATTATTTACGTGAATACTGACGGATTATATTATATAATAATAATCATAGATCACTAAAGTTTAAAAACAAGAAATCAATTACCTGTATTCTAAGCATAATGCATGCTTTCTTGGGGGCTTTGCTGGAGAAGTCTCCGCACAGCCTCACACTGTCCACCACCACCTCTTCCTTACCGTGGTACTTGCTCACTACGAATTTGGACTTCTCGCCGTCATAATAGCTGGTGAAACAGAAATTTTTGACTTCATGTTATTAGCGCCAATAAATTAAATGACATATAAAAAAAAAAAAAAAAGGTTTTTAATTGGACAAAACAACTCTTTCTTAAAATACTAAATAAACTAGGTCCACGCTAGCGGGGTTAGCCTCGCGACGCAGCGCGCGCGAAACAAAAACGTTCTATATGTTAACTATATGGGACACATTTTATCAATTATCTCGAAAACTACAATTAAGATTCGGCTGATTGTCAATCCAGACCGAGTTTTGCTCAATATACGCATGTGTGTAAAGTTTCGTGCGTGTAGGTCGTAAATTGAAGGAGGAATAAGGTAACAAAGAGTTGAAAATTTGGGTAGTAAAGAGCTTAGCTTCGCTCAGCTCAATAAGAACAAATACAATTGAATATAAAACAAAAAAGAACGATTGATAAAAAATAAATTTAACACAAAAACCAAATGCAAGAGTTAGTGTCCAAACAAGGTAGACCTCTCAGTAATGTCAAAATAATTAACCTTCCATTCCGATTTTCATACATTTTAAATATCTTTAATTATAAATAGACGAGTTATCTTAGACACAATTATTTTGATGAGCAGCCATTTAGATCAGAAAAGGATGCTTGTAAGTATCACTTGTGGATAGAATTTAGAAAATTTGGGTTTTGCAAAGTGAACAGTATTATACATCAATAACTGTACCCCACCCCCTTTCTTCAAGATACCTATCTCCCCTCCTCACCTGTAGATGGGTTCATCTGGTCGCAGTATCTGTCCGGGCGCAGGCAGTCCGTCGCTCCCCAGTGCAGTGGGGGGGAGGTTAGGGTCTCGGCAGAAGTAGGAGGAGGAGTGCTCGAGCTCGGCCATCTGCGACTTGTACACGAAGCCAGCGCACAGACCACGCTCCAGGGATGACTTGTTCATTATCATGGCGTCCTCCATGTCGTAACCCTAGGAGAAAGTATTATTAACGTTATTGATGGCCATATTATTATGGAGGGAATTTTATTTACATATTAAACAGTAACTTATGCTTTTTTAGAGAACTACAGTAACAGAAAGTAATAGTTCAGAAATTCTCTTGAAAACTACACAAAAATTTATATTTATAAAATTAT